>CM076570.1:785679705-786332202 GCA_034641835.2 Pinus albicaulis | reverse complement strand
ATCCTTAGGGAAAACTGGGTCCTTAATCGATCTAAGCGAACTCCGAATGGTGCGAAGGGGCTTATAATAACTTAAAAGTTATATTTTTAAAATAGTAAAAACAATAATGTAATAGAAATTATAAGTTTAATAAACTTCATATTCAATTTATTGAAATAAACTAAATGATATTCAAACAAAAGGTCAAATGAATTGACACTTCGAAACTTTCGGGCACTGAATGTTAGTATGTGATAAGTCTTTGTATTGTAGATATTATAGCAATCCATTCGAGCTAAATAAGTAAATTTTTTGAAATTTTTTATCATTAAAAATGAATTTTAATATATATTTATATATGTTAAGGTTGAAACAATTGAGTGGGATAATATATTTTGTTTTGCATTAATTATTATAAAAATAATAATAAAGAAAGGGGGTGAGAACAAGGTTTTGAGGAAGGTTTATGGAATGATGTGCCAAACACATATTTGTCCCATGCAGTGGATGGTGTAGCGATGTCTAGAGGAGAAACATTAGGGTGTCAGCGTACCATCTCCTTGACTTAAATTCCACTTGCTTGTAATGGATTTGCACTGGTAGAAAGGTGGCGGAGCAAAGGTGAGGATCACTCCTTCACCTCTCCTAACATTAATTCTCTACATATAATGTGTTCTTTGGAATTGAATACATTGAATGTATTTTTCGAAATCATTGCTTCAATCTCAACAACATAGATGTTTGTCTCAGTCATGTGGAGGGTTGTTTGCTTTCGAATTCAACGTCTAGTGACTTAACGGATCATCATGTGGATCCAACTCTCCCGGGGGATAGTACTAATCGTGATGGCACGATTGATTTGTCTGATCCCAATTAAAGGCTTCGGTCTGAATATTTTTCATTTTGAAGGCTAAAAATAACCTATGGGAAATATTGCTTCTCCTTTTGGTTCTTGTATTCAGCCATTTTCCTATGGAGTCTTATAATAAACGATCCCAACTTCTCGACAAACTATTTTCTGAATAGATTATCCCAAGAGTTAGCTATCATGACATCTGCATAATTTTCCCTGCTTTCTTTGAAGGCCTCACATTCTAAAATGCAATTCTTTTTTGTTGCCACTTTTATGGAAGAGAAAAAAATACATACTCTTTCCTCCCACATTTCTTTTGGCCTTTTTCAGTGCCCTGTTCGACAACAGAGTTTATGAGAATTAGTCCTTAATTGAGCAATAAGAATTTTGGATCTCCTAGAAATATTGGCCCCAATGGCCCCTATTGCCCCTCCCTAGCTCTTTCTCCCATGTACGTTTGTGGAACTTATCCATAACATTTTTTTTTTTTTCTATATTGTTTTTGGGACACATGCTCAAGCAAATACCCCATTTACTAAACCGTTTGTTATTTTTCCGCACCCAAGTCTTCTTTCTTCTGCAAAATATGTCATTAAACACAACCTTAGGTCTTCTACCCTCTTCCATTTGCTCAATTGTTTTTAAATACCTTATGACTTGCACCATAGGAATTGATTCAATAGGAGCAACCCTTGTTTCACTTAACAAGATAGCATAAGGAAATGCACTTTTAATTTTTAATTGTTTGTAATCAAACACTTCTAGATTTTCTCAATTTGTTTCATTACATCTCGAATGTGTTGTTGGCCCCCAGTTCACAACCATAGAGAATCATCGGGGTCACTAGAAGCCCAAAAAGAGTTAGAGTGGTTTTCCAGTCGCATATATCTGCCTCTCTACACTTGTTTTGAAGAGCATAAAATTATTTCCAACCCCCCAAAGTTCTTTTCTTTCTACAACCATCCCAACTTAAATTTCTGTTGAAGTCAATTCTGAGGTATTTGTAATCTGCAACTTCTTCCAAAATTTTTCCTTCCAAGTAGAACTTATGCTGGTTATGATTTCTTTTGTTAGAGAAACCCACTACTTTCATTTTTCTAATATTGACTTGCATCCCCACCCTTCTACAAAAATGCTCAAGGGAAAGTAATTGCTCCTTCAAACCAAGAGTAGATTTAGCAATCAGTATAAGGCCATCTACATACAAAACAAACCTTATAACCAACTTGCCAAAATGAATACCGTCGCCCCTTTGGGAATTTAGCCACTCTTCAAGTTTGTCAATATATAAACCAAAAAGGGTAGGAGACAATGGGCAACCTTGCACGACCCCGAAATTGCTTCTAAAACTTTTAGAAATGGTTTTTGAAGTTATAATTTTGACTTTCACATCTTCATACACCATATGCACAACTTCTCTCAAATGCCTAGGAACGTTGAGTTCCTCCATTATGCACCAAAGCTTATCCATAGGAAGCATGTCAAAAGATTTTCTGAAATCAACAAAAAACTTCTTCCTTTTTTTCCCAAATTTTTTCAATGATGTGCCTTAAATTTATACAATGATAAATTGTGGAACGTTTAGGTCTAAAATATGCTTTCCCTTTAGCACATTTATCTCTTTCTTCTGCCCACTTTCTGATTTTATTTTCTAATATGCTTCCAAATAATTTTGCAAATGTGGGGTTTATCATTATGGTCCTATAATTGGAGGGATTATTGACGTCGCCACTCTTGAAAAGAGGTATTTCCATACTAGTTTTCCAATTTTTGGGGAACCCCTACTGTATGATTTTGTTGAAAATTTTTGCGATGTGAGGTGCAAGAATTTTTAAGCCCCACTTTAGATACTCTGCTTGGAGTTCAACAAAGTCTTTTGCTTTTCCAACACCCAACTTCTTGATACCCATCTCTACCTCTTGCACCGTGAAAATTTTTGTGTCTGTGTTGACCAAGGGAGGAGGGTCAACCTTGGGATCCTATTCATAAAGTTGTCTTGAATAGTCGAACCATTTAGAAGATGCAATGTTGTTTTCCGTTTGAATCTTTTTTGGTTGGATCTCCTTCCAGAATAATTTGGGGTTATTTTTCCCAAGGAAGATTAGTTCTTCTCTCCTCGAAACCATGAAATCAACCTTTTTCTTTCTTAATATATGCTTGTAAATTTATAGATTTATGGTATCTGTGTCTGACTCCTTTCACATTCTGCTTTCCTTTTTGCATTGCTCGTCAAACCAAGCATTAAATAGAAAGCAATTTGCTTCAGACTTCCTAATTTTTTCTCTTTTGCACTCTGCAAGTGCACTTTGAATTAAGTGTGTTAATTCGTGACTATGAAGGCCACGAAATGAGATTTCCTCCTTCTCGAAGAGCCTTTCTAGCATTATTTTGAAGGTATTACAATTTTCTGGAGTCAAAAGAATTCTGCCCTTTGGGGGATTTTGTTGAACACACTAAGTTTTTTACCCTAATTGCTTCATTCCGGTCCCAGTGAAACTTAGATAAATTGGCTTGTGATCTAATTTTAAGTCCCAAATTCGATCTCCAATCAACACTTCCTCCATTTTCTCACACAAACTATGCGAGCAAATTACATAATTTACTACACTTTCTCCATTGCAAGTATGGCAAGTGAAATTACTAGAATTTTCCCATTTAGTCAAACCATTACAAATGGCTAAATCTAAAGCTCCACATAGCGTAAGAAATTGTTCACCAAAGGGATTGCAGCATTTATCCTCTGAAATTCTCTCCCACTGATGATTACTCTCTTTTGTAAGCCAGATAGTGTCACAATATTCTTTACAACAAAGAATGCTAGCTTGCTCACTTGCAGTCCTAGCATTGAAATCCCCCACTATAAGGACTTCACCTAGATGATAATATGTTGCAATATCTACTTTTAGGGATGCAAAGGGATCTTTGTGGTCAATCCCTCTACTTTTGTAGATTTTTGAAACTTGTAGCACAAAATAACATGCTCCAATTCTAATGTTATTTCCATTTTATGATATTTTAAACCAGACAAATTGTTTATTTGGGTCTTCTTTTTCTAGTTGAATGAAAAAAACATCCTTTTCTCTCACTAATACCATCATACCCCCATGTCCTTTGTCATTCCCTGATGCCTTTTTCCCCACTGCTATCTTCCAGCACCCTTCAAACAAAGGTGTCTTGCACCCTTCATGTTCATGTGTTTCTATGAGGCAAATTATGTATGTACCTTCCGCAATATGCCCTAACAAAGGTCCTCACTCCATGGGTAACCCCCACAGTTCCAACAAACTAATCTTAAGGAAACCTCGGTATGACTTGATTGCTATTTGTTTTGACATGAAATACTCCCAGTTGATTATGTGTCCCTGCTTGCCCATACTGACCTTGCTGCCTCATTTCTTATTGAAGAGTTTGTTGCCTCTTCTTTGTTATTGTTTTGTTTCCTTGCTTTGGAAGGTGGTCCAAATTGCACTATCACAACTTTACCTTTATAAATCCATGCTCTCTTTCCCTCATCTCTTGTTGCCCTACCCTTTAACATTTCCTCCCTCCTTTCCTCTTGTTGTCTTACAATTAAATATTCTTCTAGAAAAAATTCAAGAACCCTTCAAGAGATGCTTCTTGCTTAGAATGATATCTTTATCACGCAAGCTAGGCATGATGAATTTTATGGGCCTAGCTCTCTCACCGTTAAGCTTACCTACTCTCCATGCTTAGCATATTTTTCCTTGCCATTGCGGCTTTTCTTTCAAGAAGTCTCTTTCAAGGTCAAGAGTACATTAATTTTCCCAATAATATTTCACCCCTTTAATAATTAGGTTTGTTTCTCTATCTTTTATTTCCTTGATTTCTCTATCTTGCATGTTGTCAACCTGAATGTTTGTTTGTCCTTCCCTCTTAGAAAAATTGCTAATAACTTGAGCCCAGGTTTTAGAAACTTTTGTGGAATCTCCTTTCTTTTCTTCTCTTGTTTTCTCTTTATCGTCATCTATTTGGGAAACTACTTTCCCTTTATCCTAGGATGGTTTCACATTCATCACCTCTGTATTCTCCACTGCAAATTATGTTTTGCACATTCACCTTCATGTGTTGCCATTCTGTCTTCCCTATCAGGAGAGCTTCCTGTAGCAATGCCACTTGCTCCTTCAAAACCTTGTTGCTTTTTGCTAAAGCATGGTTTTCAACTATTATTATATGAATTGTATGATCTCTTTCCTGCTCTTTAGCTTGTGACAACCTCCAACCTCTTTTTTACATTTAATATTTCTTTCACATAAATATCAGATGACCAAGTGAGAGGTGTGGATGTGGGACTATAGAAGGCAGAATAATCAATGACTTTTCCTTTTCATTTGGACATGTTGTTGCCACATCCTTGCAAAGAGGACTTGTTTGAATATTTTTTATTGCGAAGGACCCGAGTACTTTCCCTTTGAGACATTTTTTTCCTTGTCTACTCCCATTTTATATGAGCTAGCATTTATTTTAAAATGCCCTGATATTGTTTGGAATTGACCCAAACCCACTTCCCAGCCTTGGCCGATGAGGAAATTTTCTCTTGCCCTATATCATTTTTTTTCCACAGGTTCTGAAGTTTCTTGTCCCGTTATCATGTTTGAACGCATTTATGTTATATTCCGAAGCCAAACCCTTGAAACCCTAGTTTCACTTGATCTTGATCTGGTTTCTTATGTCAAATATCCATTCGTCAGTCTACTTCAAGTAGAAATACTGGCGCACATTGTCGTCTCTTGAAGAACAAGGTTTCTTCGACCTCAACCACCAACGTGTAAGACAATAGTTTATAGTGGGTGAAGTATTAGTCGTGTAGCTCCCAATTACTTTGGGTATACTCTCATTGTTGTAATTCTTAGCGCAAACATAATAGTTCTATGACTAGACATACTTTATTCACAGGAGCAATCATTAGAATTGGCAGAACCCGTATTCCTGTTTCCTGTTTATTATCAATGAATTCTAGAATAGAACACTTCCCACATCCCATAAGAACAAAAAACTTCCCATCACAAAGAAGTGAAATTTTAGGTAACTCTGTGAAATATTTGTAACTCTTTGCACTCCTGAATCTCCTTGTGCATGTTTCGTAGAGGCAACGATTGTTGTGTTCCTTTTTCTACTCTCAAAAAGGTAAACTAAGTATTTTATTTCTCAAGGTCCACTTAAAGTGTGGGTTGGTAAATGGAAAGTAAATGTCAATTTAGTCGATTCAACCCTCATTCTGTCTCACACCATCACCTCCCCTTGGAAAATCCCTTTAAACATACCAAAAGTACCATGGTGTTGTGTGAGAAAGGGCTTTGGTTTGTTGTTCACGCGTTAGACAAGTCACTATCAAATCAGATGATATGGTTTTTTTTTAACCTGTCGTATATTATTTGTGTATGATTGTGAATATATTAATGACTAATAAAATTAATAAAGTGTGTTTATTTTGGAATAGATTTTTTATAATTTTAATTTAATTATCAATAATTATTTAGTTGATGGTAAGAATTTAACCTTCATAAAATATTTTAGAAATCTTTTTGGTAATATACACAAATCAAATATTGAGATTTATCTCCAAAGTAGTTATGTCATTTATTCCCTTTTGATTAAATTGAGTAATTAAAAAAAAATC
Source organism: Pinus albicaulis (assembly GCA_034641835.2). NCBI lineage: Eukaryota > Viridiplantae > Streptophyta > Pinopsida > Pinales > Pinaceae > Pinus > Pinus albicaulis. Next base: position 786,325,732 of record CM076570.1, on the reverse strand, counting down.
ATATGAAAAAGTGTTATATGAAGTGAGTTATGGTTTTTTTGGCATGTGGCATTAATAAGAAATAATATTGATCCATGGTATTATAACAAAGCATATTAAGAATCTCCATAGTATAGTAAAATATCACAGTGAAAAATTATGTTCCATGTTTTCTTCAATACATTTTTCTTATATATTTATTATTATTATTATTATTTCAAATAAAGGTATAATGTAATTGATTTTTATGATTTTTTTTTTTAACATGTGATGTATCATGAAACGTTTTGATGTTTATTATGAATTGGTGCCTATCAATATTTACTAACCATTTAATTTATGTAATTATGCTACACTATAATTGTAAGACACCTAATTGGCTAAGGGTTGTGGTGTGGAATGTGAAGAATCATGAAAGTCCAAGAGACCCCTTGGAATATGAAACCAAGGGTAATAAAACAATGTATAAATATCCATATTATTTTGAATAATATGCATTCAACAATTTATCAATTATGTTTTATCATTTCATGTGTGAATTTAACATGCTATTAGAGTGGGTGAATTCTTGTCGTGCTCCAATTTAAACCACTAAATTTGTGGTCTTTCTATGCCTATCAATCATGTTGTGTTTCTGCTCATCATTTTTTAGTGTTCCTTCCCCACGTAACTAAGCATACAGATGGGTTGCACCTTCTCCCACTACCATTAATAACCTTATGTGAGTGACTAAAAAAATAGGAAGACAAATTGAATTGAGAATGAAACCCAAAGCTCTCAGCTGCGGAGCACCTGAGGCTGCTACAACGCTACATTCATTAATCAAACAATCACACACACATAAATATAATGGTTGCATTATATTTCAGAGACCACAACAATATCCTAGAAAATATGATCTAAATCTAATATGAGAAAACAATCAGAACAACTTTTCTCCATTATTTTTAAGTCCCCCCCTTAATGGAGAAAGGATTAATCTCCACACCTAATATCTCCCTAAGCAAGTCAAATTTCATCTTCCCAAGGGGATTTGTGAAAATATCAACATCATTTTCACAAGTATTACAATATTCAATAAAAGTTTCCTTAGACTGTATCTTTTCTCTAATAAAATGAAACTAAGGATCAACATGCTTTGTCCTTGCATGAAAGATTGGATTATTTCCCAACTTGATCGAGCTCTGGTTTTCATATTAGATCAGTGTATCATTATTTTGTTCTTCTCCAATATATTGAAGAACTCACCTCAACTAAACAACTTCACAATTTGTTGCACACAAAGCTTTATACTCTCGCTTGTTGATGATAAAGATATAGTAGGTCACTTCTTGATGCTCCATCAAACAATCATGGATCCAATACTGAATGCATAACCTATAGTAGATCTTTTATCATCCATATTACCAACCCAATTTGAATCTGAGTAACCTGTCAGCTTAAGATCAAATGAATTAGTATACTTAAGACCAACATGAGTTGTTCCTTTAAGATACTTGAGTACTCCTTTTGTTGCTCTCCAATGGATTTCTAGAGTTCTCGCCATAAATTTACTTAACACACGAACAAAGTATGTTAAATCAAGTATGGTTGTAGCAAGATAATTCAAGCTTCCCATCAATTGTCTATACAATGTGCCATTTAGCTCCTTTGAGCCGTCATCAAAATTAAGTTTCACATTCTGCTACATTGGAACAAAAGAAGATTTGCACTGATACATCTTACACTTTTTAATCACTTCTCTAACATACTTACTTTGAGTAACAAAATTCTAGCCTGAATCTCTCCACACTTGGAGACCTAGACAGTAATGTAACTCACAAAGATATTTCATCTCAAATACTTGTGGCAACTGCACCTTAATTTCATCAATCAGTTTGATTGAATTTCTTGTAATAATTAGGTCATCAACATACAAATAAATAAGTACTACATGCCCCTTTTGCATCAAAATTGGTATACAAATTTGGATCACTTTGAATCCTCATAAAACCCTGCTGAAGAAAGAAGGAATCTATCTTCTCATACCACGACCTAGGTGCATATTTCAACCCACACAAGGTTTTCTATAATCTACAAAATAATTGTTCCTGCCCCTTTTTCAGAAACCCCTCAGGTTGTGTCAAATAAACCTCCTCCTTTAAATCACCATTCAACAAAGAAGATTTTATATCTAATTGGTGCAAAGTCCAACGATACTTTATAACTAATGCAATTAAAAATCTAATGGTATTTAATTTAGCTACAGGTACAAATGTTTCGGCATAATTAATGCCCTCCTTTTGTGAGTACCCCTTTTCCACCAATCTAGCTTTATATTTATCTATACTACCATCTGCTTTGAACTTGGGTTTGTACAACCATTTAAATCCTATGAGCTCTTTTCCTTTAGGCAATTAAGTCAATTCCCAGTTTTTTTTTTTTAATTATAAATTCATATTATTCCTTCATTTATTTTCTCCACTCTTCATGTTCATTAGCTTCATTAAAACTCATGGGTTATATGACATTCAAAAAATTAGTCATAAAGGCATAGTCCTTATACCTTTCAGGTAGTCGAATCTTCCAAGTATATATCCTTCTCACTTCATTGTTTTCACCTTTGTTCTCTAAAGTACTTCTCCACTTCTGGGTGGCCTCTGACTGTTGATGATGTCCATATCGCCGAATTCTTCCCCAACCTTTTATTGCTCACTATCTTATGTTTTTGCTTATACTTTATTGTCTTCAACTTCAGGAAGAATGTTCCATATTTCATAGTTGTTATCCTTGTTTCCTTCATCTTCCTACTCACGGAAAATTACATCTCTACTCGCAAATAATTTGTGAGTAGATGGATCAAACATTCTATAAGCTTTAAATTATAAACAATATCCCATAAAAATGCATTTAATGGCTTTAGCATCAAGCTTCTTTCTATTCTCCTTCAGAATATGTGTAAAGGCCTTGCACCCAAACACCTTCAAATGATGAACTACTGGTCTAAACCCATACAAGGCTTCGAATGGAGTCCTAAGATCAAGATACCTTTTTGGACTTCTATTCTTTAAATAAAAAACAATACTAATGGCCTCTACCCAAAAAGAATTTGAGGGGTTCTTACCTTTGATCATACTTCGTGCACACTCCACCAACGTCCTGTTTTTCCTTTCTGCAACATCGTTCTGTTGTGGATTGTAGGGTATTATGAAATATTGCACTATTCCATGATCCTTGCAATACTTTTTGAATTTCCCCAATATGTACTCTCCCCCTTGATCTGAACGCAGGACCTTTATGAAATTCCATGTTTGTTTCTCTGTCATGTTTTTGAATTCTTTGAAATACTAAAAAACATCACTCTTTTTCTTGAGGAAGTACACCCATGTGTACCTTGTGCAAGCATTAATAAACAACATAAAACAATAGGCACCTCCTAGGAATATGGTCTGCATGGGTCCAAAAACATTATAATGCACAAGTTCTAGTACATCTCTTTTTCTCCTATCAAAATTAAAGGGGAATTCATCTCTGTGATTTTTTCCTAATGTACAACCTTCACAAGCAGCATATTCATTCTTTAACATAGCGAGTCCTTCAACCATAATTTGTTTCTGCTAAAAAAATAAATCATGATAATTGATGCGACCATACCTCTGATGCCAAAGACTTTTTGTTGGCATAGTTGTAGAAGTCAGTGCTTGATGAATTTTTTTGGTGACATCAAGCTTGTACAGGCCTCCAACTTTGAAGCCCGAACAAAAAGGTTTTTAGTGATCCAAAAAGTCTTTCACTATGCAATGTGATTTGAAGAATTCAACCTTCAGATTCTGATATGTAATTGTAGACACAAATATCATTTTTTTCTTGATCCCAAGCACATAGATAACATCATGAATGTGCTTGAAATTTCCATTTGGAAATGTTACAGGAATATCTCCACATCCCTTAATCTGATGTGGGCGATTGTCTCCAAGACATATATTAGCACCATTGCATATCTCCTTTAAATTATCATACCAACTCTTGTTACATGTCATATGAATCGAATCTCCAGAGTCCACAAACCATGTATTAACATCATCCATTTCAGCAGTTAGTGCGACATTAGACACAAAAAACTTAAGATTTTTGAGATCGAAATTCAGGGCTTCTCCTGCAAAATGTCATGATTGTCCTCTAAGTTTATGCCTAGATTCATCACTTTTCTTCTTATAATAGTCTCCGATGAATTTCCCACTTCCACCACAGTAAAAAAGTTTTATTTCAGAATCATTTCTGATAGATGACATACCTTGATTTGGTTTTTGAAATGGCCTTTTCTGAGATAGAGTTCCACCTTTACTTCCTTCTCCTTATTTCCCTTTGAATAATTTCTTCTTTGCCATAAGCGCCAAGTCTGGATTCTGAGGCTTCAAATCCTTGCGCCTTTCTTCTTCCTACATTAGTATACCTGTCAATTCCTTAAATTTTGGCACTTTCTCCCTTGTTGCAAGACTTGTAATAAACATATGATATTCCTCTGACATTCCATTTAACGTAATTGTTTCCAGATCAGTACTAGGTACTGATTCCCCTATATCTCCCAACTTATCTTTCAAATCTTTAATTCTTGAAACAAAGGCACCGACATATTCATTTTCTTCCAACTTACTTTTCAAAAAGAGGACTCGATTTGTATTTTTGGTTTCATATAATTCCTTTAGTGCATTCCAGGTTGCACTAGATGTCTTGCAGTCACGAATATGAGGGATTATATTTTCTTTAACATACATTATTAGTAATAATTTGCTTTATTCTACCGCTTTTCCCAGTCCTGAATTGATGCAGTTGTCGCACTTGCATCTAGTTTTCTTCTTCTCCTTTGTGATGGTCCAAGTGCCATAACCTTCTGGCAGTGTCTGTAACTTGAATTTCTAATTAACATAATTGGATACATCCAATTTATTGGCCTCATTTAGGTATGTCTCTGCAAGGGATTAGCCATCTTGACAAAAAATCCCAATTTCCAACAACACACAACTTCTTACTTCACGAGTACCACCAATAGCCCCAAGAATACCTGATCGACATATCCACAGCTCCAACGATGGCCGGACTTCGTAGCTTCAAACAAAAAACCAAATGAAGCTCAACCAATTTATAAATTCCAAAAAATGTATCTGCACACTCTTACCACAAATATAATGCACAAAAGAAAATTTCCAACATGCTTAATATGTTGATGATCACCTACCACAATGGACAACTCGCATAGAGTAATTAATGTGTAAGTGGACAAATTCTATTAATTGACACTAGCTAGCTATTGAAACAGAGAACAAAACTTTGAAAAGAACAACTCCCTTAAAAAAACGCCTTGGCCATTCCGCTCCCTTAAAAAATGCCTTGACCTTTAATGAAAATTAAATATTTTATTTATGATAATATTAATTTATTTTTTAATTTTAATAAATATTATTTTTTAATTTTTAAATATATGGTTTTCTTACTTATAGCTATGATAATATTAAATTTTTTCATTATTATTTTTTAATTTTTAAATATATGGTTTTCTTATTAATAGCTCTTTTATTCTAAATTGTGAAACACATTCCAAAATCTTATTTTAAAGAAAAATAATTTAATTAAATAAACCAATATTTTTCTCCTTAACATTAAAAACATAAAAACTAAAACTAGATGAACCTAAATCCAACCTAATTCATTATTAAAAATAAAAAATTACTATTTTGTGACTTAACTCCAAGTCACCCATATTACTATCTTCTCAAGTAACTCTAGGGAATTCGTGCTATTCTAAAATACACAGCGAGTATAAATATGTATGGAGAAAAGGTATGGGGAAAAGAGTTGGGTAAAAAGAAGAAGTACTAGATCCAAGAATTCAAACCTATGTATGATATCCAACAAAAAGAGTATATTGGAGCTACCATTCCTTGGAGAGCAAAGGTTCTTATTGCTCAATTAAAAACCAACTCGCATCATTTTCTGTGTGAAACAAGACGGTGGAAAATGCCTAAAAAAACTTGAGAAGAACGAGTGTGTACATTTTGCACGTATGAAGCAGTGAAATCAGAAAAACATTTCATTTTGGAATGTGATGTATTCAAAGACATAGAGAAAGTTATGAAAATATATTAGCATCAGTTTCTTGGCATTATCTTTTCAAAAATGAGATAATTGAAAAGTGAACCAAAAAAAAATTAAAATACAAAAGGCTAAAACAAAAAACCTAGTCCCATAAACTATTTTTTAATTAGTAAACCTTACAATTTCATTTATTCATAAATATCTTACTTTTCTTTCGATCCTCACGCACTCACGAGCGAGACAGAGAAAAAGTGTAGACGGTGTACCCTGCAAACCCAAAAATGAGTTCTCAATCCCTGCGGCGCATGAGACATGGTTTTATCCGAAAACCACAGATTCATCATCCTACCAAACCAAACAATGGTATTCACATTCAGTGTGTTTCATCCCAGTCCACTTTATCACAGGAATCAGCCATTGATTGATGAACCCAAGCCTGCTTACTTCGTATATATACTGTCAGCGTATTTGAGTTTCTCGTCTCCAATATTCATATTCTTCTTCCTCAATTTTGATAAACGATATATAACCTCCAGCACTGATTCGAGAGGGTTATTAACATAGCAAACGAGCTGGAAATGACGGGTACAGATCAACGACAAGCTGACATGAAAATTCTGAGAGCAAAGCAGTGCTCCAATGGTAAGTAATCGTTCATTCATTTTTATTTATCTTTGATTTTTTTTTCACTAGCTATAGCTATGGCTGGAGATCATGTGGTCAAATCCATTTCATTTAATTTCAATGGTCTCACTCACGGAGTAATTAATAATTTGTGGACATTTATGTATATCACTCATACAGAAGCAGTGAAAGCAGGGGCCAAGGCAGCTGCAATTGCATGCGTAGCTTCCGCCATTCCCACAGTGAGTGAATTTGGAGCAATCAATCAGCATAGAGTCAAGTTTTTTTTTTTTTTTAAATGGTGTATTATTATTTTTTATTTATAAAAATGAAAGTAGGTAGGAAATTAGGATTGTTGGCTACCTTAAAGCCTTAAAAGCCATCTAATATTGGAATAGTTTCTTTTCTCTATGTCCATTTTATTATGTCTAACAAAGTCTAACTGAAACAGTAAAAGCTAGTGGCAAATTCATTTGAAATCTAGAAAATCATGATTCAACCATTTTCGATAGGAGCAGGGTATTTTGCAGTAGAACTCAGCATGTCTACTTGATGCATAGATTGAAGCTGCCCTATCCTTCCATTTCCTGTAAATTGAACAAGGCCTTGGCCAAAACACATTTGAGAGTCCAATAAGTATGGATGGACTAGTGAAAAAGGGACAATCTCCCTCTTGTGTTCTCTGATATAAAATATATCCATGGTGTCCTCCTGTTGTTCTATATCTTTTTCTTTGTTGTTACTTTTCTCTCCAAACCCTGAATTAGATTGTGAATCTGTAGTGGGTTTCCTGTCGATTGATATCGAAGAGATCCTCCATAACCTCTTTTTTTTTAATTTTCTGGGCTAATTTGCTAGATACAGCAATGAGTTTTGAAAGCATCTGCTTACCGTTTTCCTTAGCCTAACTTTGACAGATTGACCTTTTACCATTCAATTCATATTCATTCAATTGGACCTTTTTATTAACTGCTGGGCTGGGTTAATGTTAATAATAATTTACAGTTGCTGGGAGCAAGGGCGATTCCTTGGGCAAGAGCTAATCTCAACCATGCTGCACAGGCGCTCATCATCTCTACAAGTAAGTCAATAATTAAATTAGATATTCCTCCATGTCATTCCAAATGTTACGTTGCAGCTGCTTAATTTTTCTCAGTTTCTATCCAACTTTTTTACATGACAAATTTGCAGGCTACATTAATATTAAACTACTTTACTAAAATGCTTGAGTTGTAATGCAGCTTTGATCAAAAATTCTTAATTACTAAATTGTTTGCTGACAGTATTTTGCTTGTAGGCACCGTGATACATTTTTTCCCATTTTCATTGTTACTGATCTCATTCATTCATCTGGTTAATAGGGCTAACCTCTCTCATTACGATGATTAGGTTATGAACTGCATGCTGATGTTGTGTATACTTTGATTGGCAGTCAGTGGTTCGGCCTATTTCATTGTAGCAGATAAGACCATTCTCAGGTCTGCACGGAGAAACTCCTTCCATGAACAAATAGAAAATCAATCCGCCGAGTACTGGCCATTCTGAAAGTAAGCAAATAATTATATAGCAAGCGGAGATCCGAGCAGAGACAACAAATCTGTGTCTTTCAGATCTCATCATGCTCCGCTCTTGATCACAAAATGTAAATATAGTCTACTTTTGTCGGGCTCTGAATAGATTAGAATAGCAGGGTGCTCATTTCCCTTTTCTATGTTTGCAGTCTGTATATGTAACCGAATGCTTGCAATCTTAATTTACAAGACTTGTTCATCATAAATACTAAGATGTAGTTGCTAGTCTCAGGTTTCGTGTTTCAATTTCAATTGCGTTGCATTGGGGCCATAAAATGAAAAATCAAAAAATGTGTTCTAGAACAAATAAAATAGTTTTCATATTAACATATATAATGCACAAAACTTTGTAACAATTCTCCTAAAGAAGGATGTCCTTCGTCTATTTGGTTTTTGTTCAAATTTTAGAAAATTGACATATAAGTGTCTGTCACGAATATTTTATTGTCTTTCATGCTTGTGCTGTTACATAATGTACAAAAATATGATCAAAAACTCGTGTTCATATGTTATATAATAAAGAAACATAGTCCAAAAATTCAATGTTCGCTACCTGCATTTAGCTAAATACACCTTTTTTCAAACCTATATCATCGAATTCATGATCTTGTTCTTACATCATAGCTTCGTGAATGAAAGTGACAGGTTTGCCCAATTGTTAAATCTAAATAAAATTGTTAAAAATAGTAGTAATTCTGAATATTTCAATTCTCTTTCTAATGTTAAATTGTAACATTTCCACTGGATTTTAAAATTCAAAGGCAGAAATCCTTACAGAAATCACATATTATATTTGGAATCTGAGTCACATTAATCACATATTATATTTGGACTCAATGTGATTTCTTACAGAGAGCACATATTATATTTAGACTCTGAGTCACATTAAACACATATTATATTTGGACTCTGAGTCACATTATAACTATAATAAGAATAAGATAATAGTGTATAACATGTTTGTAGTTCAACAATTCTGTATCATCTTAAGAAAATAATAATAGCTAATAACAATATTAACATTATAATTATAATAAGAATAAAATAATAGTGTATAACATGTTTGTAGTTTAATAATTCTCTGTATCACCTTAAGAGAATAATAATAACTAATAACAATATTAGCAAATAGTTATATGGATAGTCTTTGCATTTAATAAACAGTGGACTACAAAACGGTTTTATCACCACTAAAAGGTTAGTTCTATTTCATAATTGGAATCAACAAGTACAGAAATTGCAACTCATCCAAGGACTATCCACTTAATAATAGGTAGAAATTTGACATAGATTATCTATTTGTTCCAATATCCAAAAAACAATGTATATTCTAATACAGAAAAAAAAAAACCACTTCCTTCTACCATAGCATACGCAGTCCTCTTTACGCCATAAACTACCAACTTTTGATGAATCACCATAACTCTTGAGTTTACTGTTAAGAGCATCTACATGTACTTAATAGGCTATAACCTTTTTGACAAAGGTTTCTTGTACATGAATAATCTGTACTAGTTATAACCCTTTTGAGAAAATACTTTGTACTCTTGTTAAACCACTGTCACTTTTTTCACATAGAACAAAAAAAAAATTAGTAAAATCATTTACCCCATACATATATATATATATATATTAAAAGTAATTATGATATTAAAATATCTGTATACTGAGAAGAGATAGTGGCATGGTCATTTGGACCCTTGCAGTCAAATCCTACAAGTTCTTCAAACCTCATACTATTTCTTTATAACACATATTCAATAAACTTAAAAGATCCATTTAGCTAGTATGGGCCCTTCTAAATCAAACACATACATCCATCCTAGGAAATTTGACACTAATTTATTTATTTATATAACAAAGAAATAATAGACGATGGAAAGTAATCACAAAGAATAATAGACAATATAATACATCTATCTTTCTATATTGAAAGATTTTTAATTACATGAAATTTAGCAGAAAGTATACATTTATTTTTCTCTATTGAAATATTTTCAATTACATGGAATTTTGCAGAGAGCTTCACTGACAATAATCATGTATATTGTCTTCCCCAAGATACAGGGTCAAATGCAAAGAATAATAGACAATGTAAAATAATCTGGTTACGCATACATCTATCTTCCTATATTGAAATATTTTCAATTACATGGAATTTGGCAGAAAACTTCAATGACAATAATCATGTATATTGCCTTCCCCAAGATACAGAGTCACATGCAAAGAATAATAGACAATGTAAAGTAATTTGGTTATGCATACATCTATCTTCTTATATTGAAATATTTTCAATTACATAGAATTTGACAGAAAGTTTCATTGACAATAATTATGTATATTCCCTTCCCCAAGATACAGAGTCACATGCAAAGAATAATAGACAATGTAAAGTAATATGGTTACCCATACATCTATCTTTCTATATTGAAATATTTTCGATTATATGGAATTTGGTAGAAAGCTTCACTGATTATTATATATTTTATATTGAGTTGAGTTCAACCATCAATGATAAAAAGTGTAGAATTACCATAGTATGGAATGAACTCATACACGCTGACAGAGCAATACAACTATCTTAACAGACAAGGAAAAGTCCTAGTCCATAATCTAGGCATAATGACTCATGTTTTTACTGCTGCTGTACATGCAAAATCGATTATCATCATGACTACGAATTCAACCTATTTTGTTCAGGCGATTGAGATTGAATGAAATGGATTGAGCCACACAATCTCTAGCCATACCCAGTTAATGAAAGAAATACAAAGGGATTAAAATTAATTAGTGAGTGAAATATGAGACTTCTTGGAGCACTGTTTTGCTCTGAGAATCTTCTTCATGTCAGCCTGTTGATTTACAGTCGTCATTTCCTTACCACTGTGAACTCACTATTTAAGTTGAAACAAAGTAATTTATGAAACTGAATGCTCGATACGGGGAAACTCTCAATTCCTTGGCGGTATATATAATCTCCTTGCCAGTAGAATGAGAAGAGGCTCGTGCCGTGCCCCCGGGTTTGGCTCCGAATTAGGTTTGGGGATTGTCACGTGCAGTGCGTACAGTTGGTCGCGCCAGCGGAGAGCAAGAAAGTGGGGTGTCTAAAAGTTTTCTGGAGAAGTAGGGTGAAGCTTATTTTCTGGTCTATTTATGTATAAATGTGTGGGCAGTATATTTTATTTTCACTGAAAGATGGTGTACTTGCTTTAATTTTATGATGGACATTTACTGCCCCACGCAGTTATAGGTGTATAGACGGGAAAAGAAGCTTTATGATGGACAATTACTGCCCCACGCAGTTATAGGTGTATAGACTGGAAAAGAAGCTTCGCTGAGAAGTAGAATGAGTGAGAGATTTTGGAATACGTGTGCTTCTCGCATTCTAAAAATTATGTTGCACATGTAGGCAAAACTGTTGAGTGTTCTTATGGTTTTGGCTTTTTATTTAATAATTTGTGACAGGGTTGTGAAAACATAAAACTTCAACTTTTCCACATTTAAAACCAGATTTTTCCTTTAGAACAACAATTGATTAAATAAATAAATTTGCACATGTTAATGTATATTTTTTCACTTGAACAATAAATGATTAAATAAATAAATTTGTATATGTTAATATATATTTTATTATTAGGAATTTGGCTTCTGTGATCCATAAATTGTATATAATTTTTTTTTGGTGATAATCATATGTAAGTATATTTTGTGGATGAGTTTTTAAATAAGAAATTTATTTAATTTAAAAAGTGAATTAATTAACATTTGTATATTATATTATTTTATTTATTTATTTTAAAAATGAATTAATTAAATTAACAGTGTTAATTATCTTGGAAGTATGCTAGGGTTTGGTGAATGCTTAAGGTTTGGGCAAAACTGAAATCTGACAAGGAGTATCCCGAGGAGGGTGTAGCAGATCGGCGCTGGCTCTGAGAGATCGTATGGTAGCATCTTCGTGGGGGGCGAAGATCCCCTCCTACCAGAATGTAACAGGAGGGGTACACAACAACAAACAAGCAGGGCCCCAAGGGGGGTCTACCCCTAATGTAGGCCTAGTATTAGGAGCAGAATGGCAGGCTAAAAACAGAGGGAAATGTTTGCCAAGAGCTCTAAAAAAACCTGAATTTGTAATCCCTACAAATAAACTAGATGAATACCAGAGTTATATGAAAGATCACGCATTGATATGCAAATTCATAGGCATATGGCCAATAGAGAAAGATCTACTCAAATGGATACAGGAAAAATGGCAACCCAAGGGTCATATAGATCTGAAATTTGGCCCGAGATGGTTCTTTACAGTCATATTTACCAATCTTATAGATAAAGAAAGGATCTTTGAAGGAGGTCTTTATTTCTATTACAATGCAGGGTTATCTTTGTGGCAATGGGAAGAATGTTATAACCTTGATTAAGAACAATTTCTAGCTGCACCAGTTTGGGTATGGTTATTTGCACTCCCGGTGGACTTCTGGGACTCCGAAATCTTGGAAGGCATCGGTAACTCTCTTGGTAGCTTTGTCAAAATTGCTGAAACAACTCGTCGAGGTCGATATACTTCTTTCGCTCATATATGTATATACATGAATATATCTGAGCCGCTACCAGAATCAATAGAACTTGAATATGAGGGGAAAGTCTGGCACCAACTTCTTGATTATGAACATATTTCGTTTCGCTTCTACAGATGCCATGAATATGGAAATCTTTGTAAAAATTGTCCTATGAATAATCTTGAACAACTGCAAGGGAAGTAATCAGAAGAAGGCGAAGGGTCACCTGAAAAAGAAGACGGATTCAAGACTGTTAGAAGCAAAAAGAAGAACAATAAGACGCATGCAAGCCAAATCAATAACCCAAAACCGAAAAGTACGCAAAAAGAGATATGAAATATTGTAGGAACTGGGGGAAAACTCGAAGGAAGGAGAACAAACTAATGATGAAGGGCAAGGAATGGTAACTCAAAAAGCCCAGAAAGCTAAAAGGAAGGCGCCACAGGAATCAAAGGAAACAGAAAAGTATGGGCAACTGGTGGAGCAATTGTCAATGGAGATAGAGACGAGCAGGGAGGATTTAAGTACAGAGGAAGTAGTTTTAAAAAAATTCCTGCAAGAATGGAAGAATCTTGATGATAGATTTATCCCGGATGACCAAAAGAAGTTGTACAAGGAAACATTTGAACAATATTTGACTTCCCAATCTCATAAACAGATGGATTTTCCAGAAAAAAAGAACTCTCAGAAGACCCCCTCTGAGGACCACAACACCCAATCTAAAGGAGGAAAAAAGAGGGGATGAAAGAATCTACAAGAATCGATACAAATAGTGGGAGAAATGTTAATTAACTCAATAAGTGTAATACTGTTATCAATGGTATTCCAACAACTCCACAAAGTTCATCAATGAAAGTGATCTCCTGGAATATAAGTGGCTTAAATAGTATAGGAAAACAGAGGTATCTAAAAGAAATATTAAGAACAAAGAATCCACAGGTGACGTTGATTCAAGAAACTAAGGTTTTAAGTCAAAAAATAGAAGAAATCCTTAAAGTTTCAAAACCTCATTATGAAGCAATGGCGATAGATTCAAGAGGCAACACTAGAGGAATAGCTATTCTATGGAACCTCACTGAGATTATGGCAGAAGGTTGGATTGGGTTGTCGCGCATAATAACAGGTCAATTTAGGCAAATTGGAATGAAGGAAAAAATCATAATTTCCTTTGTTTGTGGGCCTCATATTCCAGGATAAAAAGAGGTGTTCCTCAATAGTATAAGAATGCTTAGTAACATGCATAATGAGAAGTAATGGTTGTTGGGAGGGGATTTTAACATGATCGTTACCTTGACAGAGAAAAAATGAGGTATAAGGAGAGAGGAGCCAGAAATGGAACTCTTTAGAGATCTGATAACAGACTGAAGGCTAGTTTCTATTCCCACAGTGAATGGAAAGTACACATGGAATAATATAAGAGGGGCTACTCACTAAGTAGCCTCAAGACTGGACAGATTCCTAGGATCAGAAGCCCTGGTGAGCACTGATGTCTTCTATGAAGCTGCTATCCTCTAGACCCTGGGGTTGGATCATTGGCCGATAAGTATGGAAATTGATATGAAGGAATGTAATAAAAAACGCCCATTTCGATTTGAGTCTTTTTGGATACGAGACCCAACCTTCCTTGAAAAAGCTAAAGGTTGGTGGGAAGCAAGTCGATCCCAAGGTCGGAACAGGATGCACTCATTTCAACTTCTTCTAAAAGACCTAAAAAAACAGATAAAAAAATGGAATAAAACTAAATTTGGAAACATTCAGCATGACAAGGAAATATTGCAGGGAGAAATGAAGCGGATTCAACAACAAATGATCTTAAATGGAAGGGCAGAGAATCTGTTCATAGAAGAAGGAAACCTTCAAAGTAAACTCGAAGAGTGCAGGAAACAAGAGGAAATACTATGGAAACAAAAATCATGTATTCAATGGCTAAGAGAAAGAGATAAAAATACAAACTTCTTCCATAAGGCTATGATTCAGAGAAGATAGCATTACCCTATATTTTCCCTAAAGTGCCCAACAGGAAATAGACTAGTCCAACATAATGAGATGGAAACCATGTTAGTTAATCATTTCAGTCATATTCTAACAGAACCTGATCAACATAGATCATAAGCTATTGAGCACATCACATGAAACATACCCTCAATAGTTAGCAGGGATCAGAATCTAGCCCTTCCAAGAGAAATCACTATAGAGGAAGTCGAAGAAGTTGTCAAAAGTCTTGCAAAAAATGAAGCCCCTGGTCGAGATGGTTTTACGGTTGAATTTTATCAGGCAGCTTGGTCCTTCATGGGTAGGGACATATGGGAATTAGTTGAGGAGTCCCGACGTTCACGACAGGTATATCCAACCCTCAATTCTACCCTCATTTCTTTAATTCCAAAGCAGGAAAACTCATATTTACCAACAGGTTTTCGACCTCTTGCCTTATGCAATGTACTATACAAGACATTATCTACTATTATGGTAAATCGTTTGAAACCTATCCTCCTGGCCCTAATTTCACCTGAGCAGACGGGCTTTGTGAAAGGCAAACAAATTTTGTATGGCATAATTATGGCGCAGGAAGCTATACATTCTCTTCGTACCCTTAAAGCAAAAGGTATGTTGATTAAACTTGATTTATCTAAAGCTTATGATCGTCTTAGCTGGAATTATCTCAAAGATACACTCCAAGCCTCTGGCTTTGATGTAAGATGGATTTATTGGATAATGTCGTTTATTTCAACTCCTATCTATTCCATTATGCTCAATGGAGTTCCCTCCAATCCATTTAATGCTACTCGAAGGCTAAGTCAAGGAGACCCTCTCTCCCCATTTCTCTTTATCATTGCAGCTAAAGGCCTAGGTTTTCATATAAAAAACAAGATTAATGGAGGTTAGCTGAAGGGACTTAATCTTTGGGGGGCGAGTTTAAACCTCTCCCACCAACAATTTGTAGATGACATTTTCAAGGCTATTTTATCAATTCTTAAAGGCTTCATGGAACCCTCTCGGACCCTTATCAATAATGAAAAATCAAATGTTTATTTTTTTAATACTAATCTAATGTCCCAACGCTTTCTTTCACATACCATGGGATTCAACATAGGATCCTTTCCTATGAAGTATTTAGGAATCCCCTTGAGTCTAAATTCCCTTCGGGTTTCGAGATGGAAAGATCTCCTTAACCGCATATAAGCCCGGCTCCAAACTTGGGCTTTCAGGGTGCTTAATGCTCCCAATCGGGTTGTCCTGTTGAGAGCAGTCTTACAATCCATTCCAATTTATCAGCTTTCGGGACTGGCTGTGCCTAAAACTAGCTATAGTGATATGGTCAAGATGTTTAAAAAAGTTATTTGTTAGAGTTCCCAACAAGCCCGTAAATGGGCCCTTCTTTCATGGGATAAGATTACAAAAATAAACAGGACAGGAGGCTTGGGGTTAAGAGATCCCTACATGATGAATCAGATGATGGGAGCCCAAATGTGGTGAAGAGGGCTATAGGGTGGTGGGGATCTGTGTAAAATAATTTGGGAAAGGAAATATCATATGCCTGTTACTACAATAGAAAAATTAAAAGTGAAAATAACTCTGAAAGGATCCAACATTTGGAAATGTGCTCACGAATAAGATCTCTGTTTAAGGCTGCCAAGGGAGGTAACATTGCCCCTTTTTGGGAGGATTCTTGGCAGCAAAGGGAAAAAAAAATTAGTCTAATTGATCTAGGGGAGATCTTTCTATTGTCAAACACAAAGTCAATAACACATTTCTGGAATGAGGAGACAGCTTAAATGGAGGAAATGGAAATTAAAGGACCACTGGCATAATGCTCCAGAAACTCGCCAATGGGAGAGTTATGAAAAAGAACTTAAAACCAAAAAATTATTTGTAGCAACAGGAGAAGATATATTGAGATGGGGATACCGCACCAAGAGCATGTTCACTATACAAGAATCCTACTACATAAAATCAAATATTTTACATGGCATATTTGTTCCTCTTTGGCACAAAATCTGGTCGGAAAAACATTGGCTGAAAATTGAATACTTTTTATGGCTAGTAATTCATGGTAAATTTCTTACCTGGGATCAGCTGCAGAAGAAAGGGATGCATGGACCGTCGTTTTTTACGTTGTGTAAGAAGAATGAAGGAACTATCGAACACTTGTTGAATAACTGTGGTGTAGTTGAGACCCTGTGGAAAAACCTCTCCTCCCTCTTTCAAAAAACGGACCGGGACAACAGGAGCATCAAGAATACTATTGAAATCTGGAGAAAAGAAGGATACACAAGCGTTGTCCTTAACAGAGCATGGAGACTCTTTGTAGGGTTTCTTATATGGGTTATTTGGAAAGAAAGAAACCCCAGAATATTCAAAGATGAGTATAGGCAGCATGAAGAGATATGGAAATGAATGTTGAATAGACACCTGTGGAAACAAAAAACCACCGAATAGACACCCACAGGAAAAATTCCAGGTTCCTCAACAAGGGTTTGTGAAGCTTAACTATGACGGAGCCTCTAAAGGCAACCCAAGTTAGGCAAGAGCAAGAGGAATATTTCGAGATTCGTAGGGTTTAGTTTGTATAATATATGCAATGGACCTGGGTGTCGCCACAAACAATGAATCCGAACTAATGACAGTAAAACAATGATTGTTGATCGCGGTGAGAGAATAGTACCATATAATCATAATGGAAGGGGACTCGGCCATGGTAACCAGGGTTATGCAGAAGATGTAGTATGGGACAGGCTGGGGGGAAATTATCCAGAGCTGGAGAACAACTCGCCTAATTCACGATATCAATACCATCTTCCCAAGCATAGGCTACCTCATTCCATCGCATGTTCGCAGAGCAGAAAACGAAGTTGCAGACTACTTGGCGAACTAGGGCTGCACTCATGAAGGACGACATTTGGACATTAAGGGCCAAAATGGTTCAAGAGGGGGAACTAAAGTCTCTACAACTAATTGTGGATAGAGATAATGAGGCTTCTCGGGATCCCCGATTGGGGTGCCAAGTGGGATATTGGAAAGGATAGGCAGCACGTGACCATGCATACCACACGGCCACTTAATGAGGGCACACAGACTTAAGGGTAGGTACTACTGCTCGCATAACATAATGATAGACAGGAATGACAGTGGTTGCCAACTAACCACGTCAGAGCTGTATGGGAAACAATGTCGGCGTGTTAAAGGAGTTATGAAGGCTGGTGAGGGGAAACGTGACATTTTATCCTGGCAGTTTATGGAGGAAGGTAGAGCAGATAGACTTCTACGCGGGAGCAGGTCAGAACATCGAGTTCACATCCCCTCACCTGGTATGTTATCAATCTTTTCACTATGCTTGTTGATGAAAATGATGATGGTTCCAAGGTCTTCAGCGTAATACTTTTCCTGTGTTTTATACCTCATGTATATTCAAGGAGTTTTATCTTTCGTTTGGGTTTTGCAATTGGGTTTATAATGATAATTGTCTGGTTCAAGATTGTGATGCTCAGTGCATGGGCACTATGGGTTTACAAGTCCCGTCGGGATGTCTGCTGGTAGTAGTTAGAAGGTACAGGCTCTGTTCCAATTCTGCATGTCTTGCTTTTTGTTTGTCTTGGTCTCATGTGGGCTTTTCTTGTTTTTCTTTCGATTCCCCTTGCACCACGCATTTTACCTTCCGCTCTATATGCAACCCAGTAGTTTGGCTTCTCAAGCGTATGAACTATACTACATGGCTTTGAATGACCATTCTGTCAACAATGCTCAGTTTAATTGTTTATCCAGAGTTTCACCCACTTGGCATTTTTGTAATATGGGGGGCTCTGACTCGTCTTATACTGATACCTATCATTCTTTCTGGGGTCATGCGGGGTGTCCTGCTGGTATTCTGCTGGGGTTGTGGGTTCTCAATTTTGTTTCTACTGGTAACATTCCTGTTTCAAGGTGGTTTATTCCGATACATGTTACAAGGGAGCTCATTCCTTCTTTTGAGGGGTTCATTTCTTTTACAAGGGGTCTATGTTCTACTTTGCAAAAGTTCTGGTTGCTTCGTTGGGTGTTTTATTGTCATTGGGTGTTGAGGGAGTTCAATTCTCGTAGTGGGAGCCTCTGGCCTCGGCCTGTTAATATGTAGAAGGAGAATGGAAAACTTCTCGCCATGCATTTTTCGGTCGCACCAGAATAAGAAACTTCATATTGCCACCCTTCTAAAACTTTGAATAATGAGAAGGAGGAATGATGACATGTATTGGCCTGCTAATCACAAGGATTTCACTCCTGACATTCTGAATCTCTTTCATTGTTGTTTCACTAAAACAATTATTGACATTCTATTGCAATATACATGTATCTCTAATTTCTATACAGGTGTTTCTTGCTTATTTGGTCACCAGACACCAAACAACGCTCGGTCAGTCAACGATGCGTACGAACAATATAGTTAAAGACCGAGCGACAAAAAGGTAAGAATAAATAGGCAAGAAACAATGTAAGCCTACAGTGGGCCCTAGTAAGAGAGGAAGGAAGTCAAGTAAAGAGATAATGGAAAACCTTTTCGATGCCTACTCACTTTGGTATTCCGTGAGTTAGAGCAATTATCTCGGAATGGGGTAGGCACGCACTAAGGAGAAGAAATACAAAAAAAAAGAGGAAACAATGATTTTAAATGACACGGTAACAAAAGGGAGCAAACTATTCTTATTCAACAATCTATTCCTTGTATTGGACATTAAAATATGTGCATTTGTCTAAAGTAATTGACATCAGGGGAAATTTGAAATTGGAGGGGACCCAAAAGTTACCTCCATTTTAAATGAGATAAGGAAAGACATTGAGAAAATACGCCTTTTGCTTTCATAGCGATGTTTGTTTGAGGCTGTAGATTGACAAGCTGCTAAAACGTACATCAAGTGGACATGCCCAAATGGTGTTAAGGACCCAACACCGATTAAGTCTTGGTTAGTTAGAGATCCTCTCTTTTGTTTTTTGACCATGTGTATTTTTCGTTAACATTTAATTTTTAAATTTAATGTATGTAAGAACACTAAACTGAGATCTAACGAATTGAAATGGGGGAATGGGTTCTTTCTCCTTCAATGTCGGCGGCTCTTTCTTCTGCATCTCACGCGCAGCACCAGTTTGGGAGACCAACCCCATTTCCTTTTGCCTCGGCCGCCCTCGTCCCTACGCCATGGGCTCCGCTCAGTCCTTGCTATGCGAATCTGCAGAAGCAGCCGCGACATTCAGAAAAGCAGCGACAGATTCAACTTTTGAAGGATCCCTTTCGCCCCTCTGCTGCGCTTTATGTAGGTACCCTCAGCATTTTTCATGGTCTAGGGCCTATGAGAAAATGCAACTCGACAGCCACTCCCTTCTCCAGGCACGCAGATCGCAAAGAACGAGTTCACAGGCAGAAGGAAAATGATTGGCTTAACTACCTTGCTTCCCAATCCCCTGTCTCAGATCGGTCTCTGTCATTAAGTGACTGTCTCCTTTTGCAGGTGGATTCTCCTCCCCTTCAACGCCATGACAGTCTTGACTCCTTTCAGATCCAAATCTCTCAACCTTCGGGCAAAACCATCCTATAATGGGTCAGTTCTTCAGATCTGGTGCTGGATCTCAAACTGGATCTAGAACGGCGGATTGGGATCCCTTCAGGAATTCAAAGACTTCTCTTTCAAGGTAAACAGCTTGAAGACCTTCTGCCCCTCTCTTCCTATAGCATTTACAGAAACAGTTCTTTGGTTTTAACCCTCCGTTTGAGAGGGGGTGCAGCAGGGCAAACGTCCTCTGCTCCTCCTTTCTCTTACAAAGATGCAGTGCACTCTGAGAACACCAAACCCCCGGAAGCCCTTAAACCCAAGCCTTTCTTGGTTGACAAAACAAAGGAAGTTCCCTCTGTCGAAATCACCCATGCAGGTCTTGCAGATCAACTTCAAGAATTTGCAGAAAGAGCTATCATTTGCAGATTCAACGGACCGTGGCCGCGATCTAAGGATCTTTATGATTGGATCCATGCAAATTGGACTCATCATTGTAAGGTCAATTTTTGTTCAAAAGGATATTTCATTGTTCTATTCGATAATAGCAAGCATTATGAAAAGGCTTTAGAAGAAGGCCCTTGGTTCATGGGAACTGCAGGGCTCTTCCTAACTCCTTGGTTCCCAGATTTTGATCCAGCAACTGCAGTCATTACCAGGACTCCTGTATGGATCAGGCTTCCAAACTTACCAACCCACTTATGGCATGTCGTGGTCTACAAAGCTATAGGCAACACCTTGGGCAGTTTCCTCATGGGAGATAACTGGAGGGAAAACAAAGGTCTCTACACATATGCCAGAATATGCGTGGAGTTAGATTTAAGCAAAGGACTTCCAGACCAAATCAATCTCAAGATTAACGACTTTGTTTGGACCCAGACACTGGATTACGAAAATACTGCATTCCGTTGTCGACATTGCCACCTAACAGGACATCTGCAGACCTCCTGCCCTTCTCTCCCGGCAAAGAAGAAAAAGGATAACCTCTCCAAGTCCAAGTCCAAACGATGGGCTCCATACTCTCCACCTTCAGTCGTGGATTCTGAATCCTCTAGCTCTGAAGATGAAGATAGCGATGCAAATTTGGACCAAGCTCCTCAATCTGTGGTTCCTTCAGCCGATGGACCGAAGCATACCTCCGATATTGCGATCGCCCAGAAACATGTCCACATGCCCTCCTCCTCTGATTCAGAAAAGGAGGGCCCCCCTCTGGAGAACCCCAGTCTTCAAGTGGTTGTTGCTCATTCACCCCAGGATGGATGGGTCGAAGTCAAAAAAAGGAAAGGGAAAAAGATTCGTGTTGAGGCCTCTGCCCATTTTGGGTAGGAATCAGCCCTTTTTTGCTTTCCAGTCATAAGTTGTAGCTCCTTGTGTTCTTCACTCCTTCTCCGGAACCGAGGTTGATAGTCCTATCATTTTCGGTTGCCGGTTTCTGCCTCTCTTGCTTGTAACATCTTCTTGTATCATATTTTCTTAAGACACTAATGAACATGAACATATGGTTTAAAATTTTTCAGTATTGGTTGGCCTATAACTCTTAAAGGTGGCCAACAGACCTGGTTTCCTGCGGGCAGGTTGAGGCCAACGAGTTTTATTATATGGAACTTGTTGTTCTCTTTTTTATTAATAGAAAATAGGAAGGATCTTCTTAACTTACAAAAAAAAAAGAATTAATTATTAGTTATTTAATATATTATTTATTTAAAAATGAATGAATTAATAGGTATATGTTATATAATTTAATATACTTATTATCTTACTTATAAGTAATTTTAATATGTTAAATCTTAATTTAATAGTCATTTAAATACATTATTTATCGAGAATAGCTATAAATATTATAATTAATAAGAAAAATAGAATGAATTAATTTTAATCTATTAAAAATCTGAAAGGGGTAAAGAGAGCGAGAGCAAGAGGACCAAAGGAAGAGAAAGGGGTTTTAAGAGGAGGAGAACATACAAGAGGGAGAACCGGGCAAGAAGAAAAAACATCAATTAAGAGTGAAGGGCGGGAATTCAACATCTGCTAACACTCCACCCATCATCCCTGTTAAGGTTAACCGATCTCTTTTCAATTTCTATGGCTTCGCTTAACTTATGCTTGTGGAAATGGTCAATCCTCGCAATAAACTTAGCATCTTCAATGCTAATGTGATGTTTAGTCTTTTCAGCATGCTCTGCTAAGGCAGATGAGCGTGATCTACTATGTTTAAGGTCAGCGACGTGTTCATGCATTCCTTGATTAATGGATCGACCAGTTTCTCCATGTAAGGCGTCCCACAGGAGCATGAAATCAAGTAAACACCCTTACCATCCTTAGGGAAATCCGGGTCCTTAACCGATCTAAGCGAACTCCGAATGATGCCGAGGGGATTATAATAACTTAAAAGTTGTATTTTTAAAATAGTAAAAACAATAATGTAAAAAAATTTATAAGTTTAATAAACTTCATATTTAATTTATTGAAATAAACTAAATGATATTCAAACAAAAGGTCAAATGAATTGACACTTCGAAACTTTCGGGCACTCAATGTTAGCATGTGATAAGTCTCTGTGATGTTGATATTATAGCAATCCATTCGAGTTTGAATAAAGTAAATGTTTTGAAATTTTTAATCATTAATAATGAATTTTAATATATATTTATATATGTTAAAGTTGAAATGATTGAGTGGGATAATATATTTTGTTTTGAAGTAATTATTATAAAGATAATAATAAAGAAAGGGGGTTGAGTACAGGGTTTTGAGGAAGGTTTATGGAATGATGTGCCAAACACAGATTTTTCCCATGGAGTGGATGGTGTAGCGATGTCTAGAGGAGAAACATTAGGGTGTGAGCTTACCATCTCCTTGACTTTTTTTTTCAAAAGAGAAAAAACACTGTTTTTTTTTATATATATATAATAAAACAGTCCATATAGAAAATTTTGTACATATATAGCATATAACATATCCGATTCATCTAGCCGAAAACAGAGCAGGTACCAGTGTGTAAAAGAACATCTAAAAAGAGATATGACTACCCCCAGACATGCAAAATGGGAGAGAGACGGTGACCCATCAACTTCCTGAACATATAGCCTAAAAGGATGTATGAGAGCAGGCTTATAAAGATGAACGTGTCCCATCCTTAACATTCAGATAATTTTTATAGAAATCACCAAGTCGGCTCGCATGATGAACCATATAAAATGAAAAGATATCAGGCTTGCTTGAAAGAGTGCCAGGCTACTGGCTCGCTTGAAAATACATCCAAAAACCAAGTCGCAATCACACAAAATTTATAAAGGATAAGAGTAAGAAGCCACCAGCATTATGAGAGCAGACTTAATAAAGATGATTACGTCCCATTCGAAACAAATAGATAAATCTAATGCTAATCAAAAAGCTGGCTCGTTTGATGTGCCAAAAAAGTGAACAGAGATCAAACTCGCTTGCAAGAGTTCCAGGCTACAGGCTCGCTTGACAGAAAACATGGAAATTACAAAAGATAAGAGTAAGAAGCCACCATCTTAGACAGCCGAAAATGTAGAACCGAAATGCAGCCAAAGGGCTGTTCCAGACCAACCTTAGACCATTTATCAGTCCGCATGTTGAGTTCTCTATAAACATGACTCAAAGAATACCTCTGGAATTTTGATAATATGTACAAGGTGCGATCAATCCATCCATTTAAATGAGTGCCCTGTAGAATGGATTTACCTGATATACCATCAATCACAATCTTCGAATCACCATATATATCAATACAATGAATCTGCGGATGGTAGGTGACCATAACCCCACTCCATAACGCCATAATCTCTGCTTTATTATTAGTTCCACACCCACCATTCCAGTATATATGATATCTTTCTGCACCTGATATTTTTATCCAAGCCCCACATCCACAAAATCCATCCTTATGGGCGCCATAAAAATATAATGTCGGAAGATTGATACTGTGGGGTCTGTATCTATAAGAGAGATCGATGCATTCTATATTGCTTATAGTAATGCCACTAAGCCATTCCATGACGAAAGAGTGAATCAAGGCAGTTTCAAGTGGAGCTTCACAAAAAATCATACGATTTTGAGCACGCCATAATTCCCAGCATACAAAGAAAGGAAGAGATTTATAACCTCTAGTGTTTTCAGCCCAATGAATAAAAGCCTGATCAAGGTGACCCGGCCGCCATAGGGGATCATTGGAAAATACCCAAAACAGACTCCAAATCCTTCTTGCAACGATACATTCAAAGAAAAGATGTGAAATAGTTTCGACATCCTCCTTGCAGAAAATGCATCTACCCGACCCCTGTTTGCCACATTTTTGAATGTTCTCCCAAGTAAGAATCTTACCCACCCTCATCAACCATATAAACGGAGTGATTTTGTGCGGGATCTTCCACCCCCAAGCTTGGTAAAATCCCGGAATAGACAAAACAGTATGCATATCAACTTTTAAATTCCGATATAATTCCCTAACAGTGATATTATTCCCTTTTGTCGAACCACCCCAAACGACCCTATCGCCTTCACGACTGTATGATAAGCCCGCATTCTGCAACGAACCAATGAATTTCTTCCAATTCTCCAGGTCGCAACTATGAATACCACAACATGAAAAGCTTTCCATACCAGGACACCAAGTTCCCAATGCGATATAATGTCAGCAATATAAATAATACCTATGTGTGAAAGCCTATGAAAAAACCCCTCATCAATATTCTCGGTCTCCTGTGTGCCCAGAATCCTATTGCACGCAATGGGAATTAGTCGACCGTTGCCAAACTTCCAGCAGAGTCTATTACTAAAGAAATCTTTGCACTTGTATAAACTTCGCCAAATCAAGGATGCTCTATAATGATAGTTGATCGAACCACAGAGAAAACTGTTAAGTGATCTATCACTGATGTATTTGCATTCAATTATCTTAGACCAAATCCCATTCCCATTTAAAACTCTCCACAGAGACTTGGCAAGTAGAGCATTAGAGAAAACTCTTATGTCCAACAACCCCCATCCACCAAGAAATTTAGGGACAGTAATCAAAGACCGCTTACAAAGATGATATTCCTTTCTGAAGATAGCCCCGCCCAAAGAAAATGGGCAATAACAACATTAATTCTATCCAAAATAAAGACGGGCAGAGAATATAGATGACACCATCTCCTTGACTTAAATACCACTTTATTGTAATGGATTTGCACTGGTAGAAAGGTGGTGGAGCAAAGGTGAGGATCACTCCATTCACCTATCTTAACATTAATTCCCTACATATAATGTGTTCTTTGGAATTGAATCATTAAGTGTATTTTGCAAAATCATTGCTTCAATCTCAACAACATAGATGTTTGTCTCAGTCATGTGGAGGTTGTTTGCTTTCGGATTAAGCGTTTGGTGACTTAATGGATCATCCTGTGGATCCAACTCTCTCACAGGATAATACTAATCGTGATGGCACGATTGATTCGTCTGATCCCAATTGAAGGCTTCGGTTTGAAGATTTTTCATTTTGAAAGTTTCAGTGCAGTTTAGTTTCTCTTGCGCTCTATGATAGGGCTTTATCATGTAATTTGGCAGTGACGGTTCTATCTATTCAGGTTCTCTTCTAGAGAGCGTGGATTTCTATGGTGCACTTCTTTGCGGTTCTATTGTGGTTTAACTACATGTTGTCTATCGTCGATTTTGTTCTAGCCTTGGTTTATGTTTCCCCCATGTGCATGTTGCTCTATTTTCACTCCTTCAAACGTGTTTTCATCACGATCTTGCAGGTTGATTTTCATATCATAATTTTTGTCGAGATTTGGTGGTGCACCTCCTTCCGGTGGAGTAGCGGCACTATTTCACCATATTTTTTGGACAGATGGAGCTTCAATGGTTAGGTGTTATTCATTTCTGGCTCGTATGCAATGTTTCCTCAGACAGTCAACTCCTGGAACATCTTGTGGCATATGTTTATAATCTTCAGTGCTTTCTGTTATCTATGTTGGCTAGGTGGCTCATGTGTATTTTGTGACATGTGTCTCACATTCACTGGTGTCTCTTTCATTCTTTCTCTTGTATTGTTGGATAGGTGGATAAAATTTATATTGTCTTTTCTTTTTGTAATGTTGGGTTGTTCAAACCATTGTCTAGGTCCTCATGATGAGTTGTTAATGATTTTTTAACGAGATATTTGATGTATAAAAAAATTGTATCAATATAAATGTCTTTAGTTTAAAAAAACAAAGAAAAAAAAGAAGTTTTAGACGTGTAGGTACATTACATATGGAAACTTTACAATGTGGGTTATGACTAGAATATAGGGATTTGGCATCATTGGTAATTGTATAAATTGACACAACTTTGAATATTGTGGTGGCATTAGTTCAAGTTCATAGATTTTTTTAGCCTGTTGTAATAAAATTCACATTTAATTAACTGCATAATTTGTTTATGAACTAGACAAATTGAATGAGACAAAAGGGGTTAAAGAGTTATTTATGGTGATATTTTGATAAAACCTTAGTTCATGTTAACATTGAATAGTACATCAATGTGAAATACTATATGATTTGACATCATATAGCGGCCATGACTGTTATGCGGATACATTGTTCCATAAGTGAATAAAGTATAGGCATCTTCACGAGAGTACTTTGAAGAATCAAGTTTGAAAAGTTTAGAAAGACGTTTGGACTTCCAAACAACCCATTAAGGTGGGGGTTTTAAAAATATAATCCTTGGAATTATGACATATTGTAAATATTAATTTAAAAAAAAATATGAAGAGTCATAAGTGAATAGGAAGAATCATTTGGACCACTTCGAAGATAAAATCAAAGGTCACTTCTCTTATACATTATTATATATAGCTAAAATTTATTTGTACACAATGATCTAGATGCATATAAAAGTTTTGTGATTTTATCAATATAAGCTAGATTAATGTTCCATTTATACTCACATTATATTGAATTTTCAAAATATTTGTCACACTATCAATATATCAGCTTTAACTATGGTGATCTTGGAACCTTTTCTTAATGTTTTTTAAGCATAAAAATAAAAAGTTAAAAATTTCAAAGTAATCTCTTATCTTCTTAAATTTCCATAAACTATTTTCCTCTTAATAAACGTTCTTCTTTATTATCAAATTTCCCAAAAATAAAATATATAATTAAAATTAAAAATAAAAATAAAAAATATTGAAAGAACGTGTAAAAGAACCTAAAATAAAAATAAAATTGGCCTAAAAATAGGTCCATAAAGTGAAAAAAGTGAATAAGTTATACTTGCGAAAATTGAACATAAAGGGAACTGCAAGAAAGAAAGAAATAAATTATTTTTAACGTCCACGAGGCTAAAAATAACCTATGGGACATATTTCTTCTCCATTTGTTCTTGTCTTCGAGCCTTTTCCTGTGGATTCTTATCATAAACGCTCCCAACTTCTTGACAAACTCTTTGCTGAATAGATTATCCCAAGAGTTAGTTGCCAAAATATCTGCATAATTTTCCCCGCTTTCTTTGAAGGCCTCACATTCTAAAATGAAATGCTTTTTTGTTTCCACTTTTCCGGAAGAGAAAAAAATACATACCCTTTCCTCCCACATTTCTTTTATCCTTTTCCAGCGCCGTGCTTCACAACGGAGTTTATGAATTAGTCCTTAATTGAGCAATCATAATTTTAGATCTCCAAGAAATATTGGCCCCTATGTACGCTTTTTGTTGATGATTATGAGTGGGTTTAAACTCTTCAATGTAGTACTTCTTCTTTCTCCCTAGATCTTTCTCCCAAGTACGTTTGTGGAACTTATCCATAACAATTTTTTTATCTCTATACTATTTGCGAGACACATGCTCAAGCAAATACCCCATTTACTAAACCATTTGTTATTTTTCCGCACCCAAGTCTTCTTTCTTCTGCACAATATGTCATTAAACACAACCTTATGTCATCTACCCTCTTCCATTTTCTCAATTGTTTTTAAATACCTTATGACTCGCACCATAGGAATAGCTTCAATTGGAGCAACCCTTGTTTCACTTAACAAGGTAGCATAAGGAAATGCACTTTTAATTTTGAATTGTTTGTAATCAAACACTTCTGAATTTTCTCAATTTGTTTCCATTACATCTCGGATGTGTTGTTGGCCCATAGTTCATAACCATAGAGAATCATCAGGGTCACTAGAAGCCCAAAAAGAGTTAGAGTGGTTTTCTAGTCCCATATATCTGTCTCTCTACTTTTGTTTTGAAGAGCATAAAATGCTTTCCAACCCCCCAAAGTTCTTTTCTTTTTACAACCATCCCAACTTAATTTTTTGTTGAAGTCAATTCTAAGGTATTTGTAATTTGCAACTTCTTCCAGAATGTTGCCTTCAAAGTAGAACTTATGCTGGTTATGATTTCGTTTGTTAGAGAAAACCACTACTTTCGTTTTGCTAATATTGACTTGCATCCCCACCCTTCTACAAAAATGCTCAAGGGAAAGTAAGTGCTCTTGTAACCCAAGAGTAGATTTAGCAATCAGCATAAGGTCATCTACGTACAAAACAAGCCTTATAACGAACTTTCCCAAATGAATACCGTCACCCCCTTGGGAATTTAGCCACTCTTCAAGTTCGTCAATATATAAACCAAAAAGGGTAGGAGACAATGGGAAACCTTGCGTGACCCCAACATTGCTTCTAAAACTTTCAGAAATGGTTGTTGAAGTTCTAATTTTGACTTTCACCTCTTCATATAGCCTATGCACAACTTCTCTCAAATGCCTGGGAACTTCGAGTTCCTCCATTCTGTGCCAAAGCTTATCCATAGGAACCATGTCAAAGGCTTTTCTAAAATCAACAAAAAACTTCTTCCTTTTTTTTCCAAAATTTTTCAATGATGTGCCTTAAAGTTATACAATGATAAACTGTGGAATTTTTAGGTCTAAAACATAGTTTCCCTTTAGCACATTTATCTCTTTCTTTTGCCCACTTGCTGATTTTATTTTCTAATATTCTTCCAAATAATTTTGTAAACATGGAGCTTATCATTATGGTCCTATAATTGGAGGGATTATTGACGTCACCACTCTTGAAAATAGGTATTTCCATACTAGTTGTCCAATTTGTGGGAAACCCCTATTGTATGATGTTGTTGAAATTTTTTGCGATGTGAGGTGCAAGAATTTTTAAGCCCCACTTTAGATACTTTTCGTGGAGTTCAAACTTGTAGAAATTGGCTGTGCAATGAAGATTTATCCACCGAGATTATCCCGTCTTACACTAATTCGAATTCATGCATAACACATAACCTCTTCTACAATCGATCATCAATATGCGGAAATAGAAACATTCGCATGCGCACATAAACACAATATGTAATGGGGAAGGCTTATAGCTGAAAACCCCCAACTATTTTGTATATTATAATAGAAGATAAAATGTAACAATACATAGCACAATACTCCTCACAAGTACTCGCACTATCTCCAAAAGTTACACACAAACTAGCTCAGTTTTGAACAAGTCACGGGTTCAAAACTCCTCCACTATTTGCCTGCCTCTACTGCGCAATCCAAGTTGGTGTAATGAGAGATCCAAGTTCGAATCTCCTTGGCTTGATCTGCGCAATCCTCATTGGAAATCTCCTCCAATGCTTGTACAAATCTCATGCACAACTAATGTCACAACTAATAGCAAACCGGCTCTTTCACCTATCTCTTCCACTGGTCTTCACTGAACTATCCATGCATTGGTGTTAACTGATGTGTTCTTTAGTTGAATAATGAGTTAATAATTAGTGAATTAATTAATAATTAATTCACACCACTCATCTCTAGTGTATTATCCAGTTAAACTAAATACAACTAGTTCAACTAAGTTAAACCAAACACAACTCCACCAACTGTCTCATAAACTCCACCAAACTCTGCCACATGAGTTCTAACTGAAGTCAACCATGCAATAGCTCAACTAACCCCTAGGAATAGTATAATTCCTTTGTCGAAGTGTGGGCCACATCCGTAGCTTCAATCGAAGTGTCATAAGAGGATAAACCGAAGTTTATAGTCCAAATATTATTAAGGGTAAATAATATTGACCGTTCTTATTTTTAGACAGCAAGCCTGGGTGCAACAGACTTCGACCCGTATGTCTAAAAACAGAGGTCCATCTATTTTTACCAACTCCTCGACCAATCATCCAAGAATAGCATACCGCAACTCCTAGACCATGCTCCATATGTCTAAAAATAGACATAGTCTAAAAATAGACTTTGCGCCAAAAATATTCATGCCCACTTAGTGAAGGCGACTTCATTTCACTAAGCTCCATCATCTTGTTGCATTTTCAACACAACTAAGTCTTTTTCTTTTCCAGAACCCAACTTCTTGATACCCATCTCTACCTCTTGCACCGTGAAGAGTTTTGTGTCTGCGTTGACCAAGGGAGGAGGGTCAACCTTGAGATCCTATTCATAAAATTGTCTTGCATAGTTGAACCATTTAGAATTTGCAATGTTGTTTTCCGTTTGAACCTTTTTTGGTTGTACGTCCTTCCAGAATAATTTGGGGTTATTTTTCCCAAGGAAGATTAGTTCTTCTCTCCTCGAAACCATGAAATCAACCTTTTTATTTCTTAATATATGCTTGTAAGCTTTGAGATTTATGTTATCCTTATCTGATTCCTTTCACATTCTCTCCTTTCCTTTTTCCATTCCTCGTCAAACCAAGCATTAACCAGAAAGAAATTTGTTTAGGACGTCTTAAGTTTTTCTCTTTTGCACTTTTGCATTTTGAATTAAGTGTGTTAATTCGTGACTATGAAGGCCATGAAATGAGATTTCCTCCTTCTCGAAGAGCCTATCTAGAGTTAATTTGAAGGTATTACAATTTTCTGGAGTGAAAGGAATTCTGCTCTTTGAGGGATTGTTGAACACACTGAGTTTTTGACCCTAATTGCTTCTTTTTTTGTCCAAGAGAAAATTAAATAAATTGGCTTGTGATTTGGTTTTAAGTCCCAAATTCGATCTCCAATCAACACTTCCTCCATTTTCTCACACAAACTATGTGAGAAAAATACATAATCTACTACAATTTCTTCATTGTAAGTATTTCAAGTGAAATTACTAGACTTTTCCCATCTACTCAAACCATTACAAATGACTAAATCGAAAGCCCAACATAGCGTAAGCAATTGTTCACCAAAGAGATTGCAGCCTTTATCCTCTAAAATTCTTTCCCACTAATGATTACTCTCTTCTATAAGTCATATAGGGTCACAGTCTTCTTTACAACAAAGAATGCTATCTTGCTCATTTACAGTCCTAGCATTGAAATCCCCCACTATAAGGACTTCACCTAGATGAGAATATGTTGCAATATCTGATTTTAGGGATGCGAAGGGATATTTGTGGTCAATCCCTCTACTTTTGTAGATTTTTTAAATTTGCAACACAAAATAATGTGCTGCAATTCTAATGTGATTTCCATTTAATGATATTTTAAGCCATACAAATTGTTTATTTGGGTCTTCTTTTTCTAGTTGAATGAAACAAATATCTTTTTCTCTCACTAATAACATGATACCCCCATGTCCTTTTTCATTCCCTGATGCCTTGTTCCACACTGCTATCTTCCAGTACCCTTCAAACAAAGGTGTCTTGCACCCTTCATGTTCATGTGTTTCTATGAGGCAAATTATGTCTCTACCTTCTGCAATAGGCCCTAACAAAGGTCCTCATCTCCATGGGTAACCCCCATAGCTCCAACAAAATAATCTTAAGGAAACCTGGGTACGAACTGATTGCTATTTGTTATGACATGCAATACTCATAATTGAGTCTTTGTCCCTGCTTGCCGATACTTACCTTGCTTCCTCATTTCTTACTGAAAAGTTTGTTGCCTCTTCTTTGTTATCGTTTTGTTGCCTTGTTTTGGAAGGAGGTCCAAATTGCACTATCACAACTTTGCCTTTATAAATCCATGCTCTCTTTCCCTCATCTCTTTTTGCCCTAACCTATAACGTTTCCTCCCTCCTTTCCTCTTGTTGTCTTACAATTAAATCTTCTTCTAAAAAAAATCGAGAACCCCTCAACATATGCTTCTTGCTTAGAATGATATCTTTATCACGCAAGCTAGGCATGATGACTTTTGTGGGCCTAGCTCTCTCACCGTTAAGCTTACCTACTCTCCATGCTTGGCATATTTATCCTTGCCATTGCAGCTTGTCTTTCAATAAGTCTCTTGCAAGGTCAAGAGTACATTCATTTTCCCCATAATCTTTCACCCCTTCAATAATTATGTTTGTTTCTCTATCTTTCCTTTACTTGATTTCTCTATCTTGCATGTTGACAACCTGAATGTTTTTTTCTCCTTCCCTCTTAGCAAAAATGCTAATAACTTGAGCCCAGGTTTTGGAAAATTTTGTGGAATCTCATTTCTTTTCTTCGCTTGTTGTCTCTTCATGGTCGTCTATTTGGGAAACTACTTTCCCTTTATCCTAGGATGGTTTCACATTCATCATCTCTGTATTCTCCACTGCAAATTTCTTCATGTTTTACACATCCGCCTTCATGTGTTGCGATTCTATCTTCCCTATTAGGAGAGTTTCCTGTAGAAATTCCACTTACTCCTTCAAAACCTTGTTGGTTCTGCTAAAGCATGGTTTTCAATTGTTATTATGTGAATTGTAAGATCTCTTTCCTACTCTTTAGCTTGTGACAACATCCAACCTATTTTTTACATTTAACAGTTCTTTCACTTAAATATCAGATGATCAAGTGTGAGGTTTGGATGTGGGACTATAGAAGGCAGAATAATAAATTACGTTTCCTTTTCCTTTGGACATGTTGTAGCCACATGCTTGCAAAGAGTACTTGTTTGAATATTGTTTATTGCGATGGACCCGAGTAATTTCCCTTTGAGACCTTTTTTTCCTTGTCTACTCCCATTTTAGATGAGCTAGTATTCATTTTAAAATGCCCTGATACTATTTGGAATTGACTCAAACCCACTTCCTAGCTTTGGATGATGAGGAAATTTTCAATTGCCCTATATCATTTGTTTCCACAGGTTCTGAAGTTTCTTGTCCCGTTATCATGTTTGAACACATTTATGTTATATTCCGAAGCCAAACCCTTGAAACCCTAGTTTCACTTGATTTGGTTTCTTATGTCAAATACCCATTCGTTAGTCTACTTCAAGTAGAAATACTGGCGCACATTGTTGTCTCTTGAAGAACAAGGTTTCTTCGACCTCAACCACCAACGTGTAACACAATAGTATATAGTGGGTGAAATATTAGTTGATCTCCTTGAAACTTAGAATATGTCGTGTAGCTCCCAATTACTTTGGGTATACTCTCATTTTTGTACTTCTTAGCACAAACACAACAATTCAGTGACTAGACATACTTTATTCATAGGAGCGATCAATAGAATTGGCAGAACCTGTATTCATGTTTCCTGTTTATTATCAATGTCTTCAAGAATAGAACACTTCCCACATCCCACAAGAACAAAACACTTCTCGTCACAAAGAAGTGAAATTTTAGGTAAATCTGTGAAAGATTTGTAACTCTTTGCACCCTTGAATCTCCTTATGCATGTGGGTTAGTAAATGGAAAGTAAATGTCATTTTGGTCAATTCAACCCTCATTATGTCTCACACCTTCACCTCCCCTTGGAAAATCCCTTTAAACATACCAAAAGTACCATGGTGTTGTGTGAGAAAGGGCTTTGGTCCCTTGTTCAGGTATTAGACAAGTCACTATCAAATCAACTGATATGGTTTTTTTTTAACCTATCGTATATTATTTGTGTATGATTGTGAATATATTAATGACTAATTAACAAAGTGTGTTTATTTTGGAATAGAATTTTTATAATTTTAATTTAATTATCAATAATTATTTAGTTAATGGTAAGAATTTAACCTTCATAAAATATTTTAGAATATTTTTTGGTAATATACACATATCAAATATTGAGATTTATCTCCAAAGTAGTTATGTCATTTATTCCCTTTTAATTAAATTGAGTAATTAAAAAAAATCATATGAAAAAGTGTCATATGAAGTGAGTTATGGTTTTTTTGGCATGTGGCATTGATAAGCAATAATCTTGATCCATGGTATTATAACAAAACATATTAAGAATCTCCATAGTATAGTAAAATATCATAGTGAAAATTTATATTCCATGTTTTCTTAAATATATTTTTCTTATATATTTATTATTATTATTATTATTATTTCAAATAAAGTTATAATGTAATTGATTTTTATGATTTTTTTTTTTTAATCTAACAACATGTGATGTATCATGAAATGTTTTGATGTTCATTATGAATTGGTGACTATAAATATTTACTAACCATTTAATTTATGTAATTATGTTACACTATAATTGTAGGACACCTAATTTGCTAAGGGTTGTGGTGTGGAATGTGAACAATCATGAAAGTCCAAGGGACCCCTTGGAATATGAAACCAAGGGTAATAAAAAAATGTATAAATATCCATATTATTTTGAATAATATGCATTCAACAATTTATCAATTATGTTTTATCATTTCATGTGTGAATTTAACATGGTATTAGAGCGGGTGAATTCTTGTCCTGCTCAAATTTAAACCACTAATTTTGTGGTCTTTCTCTGTCTATCAGTCCTATTTTGTTTCTGCTCATCTTTTTTTAGTGTTCCTTCCCCATGTAACTAAGCATACAGATGGGTTGCACCTTCTCCCACTACCATTAGTAACTTTATGTGAGTGACTAAAAAAATAGGAAGACAAATTGAATTGAGAATGAAACCCAAAGCTCTCAGCTGCGGAGAACCTGAGGCTGCTACAACGCTATGTTCATTAATCAAACAATCACATATACATAAATATAATGGTTACATTCTATTTCGGAGATCACAACAAAATCCTAGAAAATATGATCTAAATCTAATCTTAGAAAACAATCAGAACAACTTTTCTCCATTATTTTTAAGTTCCCCCCTTAATTGGAGAAAGGATTAATGTCCACACCTAATATCTCCTAAAGCAATTCAAATTTCATCTTCCCAAGGGGGTTTGTGAAAATATCAACATCATTTTCACAAGTATTACAATATTCAATAAAAGTTTCCTTAGACTGTATCTTTTCTCTAATCAAATGAAACTAAGCATCAACATGCTTTGTCCTTGTATGAAAGATTGGATTATTTTCCAACTTGATTGAGCTCTAGTTGTCATATTAGATCATTGTATCATTCTTTTGTTCTTCTCCAATATATTGAAGAACTCGCCTCAACCAAACAACTTCACAAGTTGTTGCACACAAAGCTTTATACTCTCCCTCTGTAGATGACAAAGATATAGTAGGTCGCTTCTTGATGCTCCATCAAACAGTCATGGATCCAATACTGAATGCATAACCTATAGTAGATCTTTTATCATCCGGATTACTAACCCAATTTGAAGTTGAGTAACCTGTCAGCTCAAGATCAAAAGAATTAGTATACTTAAGACGAAAATCAATTGTTCCTTTAAGATACTTGAGTACTCCTTTTGCTACTCTCTAATGTATTTCTAGAGTTCTCGCCATAAATTGACTTAACACACGAACATAGTATGTTAAATCAAGTATGGTTGTAGCAAGATAATTCAATCTTCCCATCAATTGTCTATACAGTGTGCCATCTACCTCCTTTGAGCCATCATCAAAATGAAGTTTCACATTTTGCTGCATTGGAACAAAAGAAGACTTGCACTGATCCATATTACATTTTTTAAGCACTTCTCTAACATACTTACCCTGAGTAACAAAATTCTAGCATGTATCTTTCCACACTTAAAGACCTAGACAGTAATGTAACTCACAAAGATATTTCATCTCAAATACTCGTGGCATCTGCACCTTAATTTCATCAATCAGTTTGACTGAATTTCCTGTAATAATTAGGTCATCAACATACAAATAAATAAGTACTACATGCCCCTTTGCATCAAACTTGGTATACAAATTTGGATCACTTTGAATCCTCATAAAACCCTGCTGAAGAAAGAAGGAATCTATATTCTCATACCACGACCTAGGTGCATATTTCAGCCCATACAAGGCTTTCTTTAATCTGAAAAATAATTGTTCCTACCCATTTTTCACAAACCCTTCAGGTTGTGTCAAATACACCTCCTCCTTTAAATCACCATTCAATAAAGTAGATTTTATATCTAATTGGTGCGAATTCCAACGATACTTTATAACTAATGCAATTAACAATCTAATGGTATTTAATTTAGCTACACGTACAAATGTTTCGGCATAATTAATGCCCTCCTTGTTGAGATTCAACAAGGTGAAGATCCCAGTGAAAATTAAGCACCTACACTAGGTGGGGCCCGCAGGCTATTTTTAGGTGTATGTCTATTTTTAGAATGCTGAGCAAATTCTATTTATAGAGGGAGTATATTTTTAGAATGGTGAGAAAATTATATTTATATATGAGGTTCTATTTTTAGATGCATGGGAGAAGTCTATTTATAGATCGCATGTCTAAAAATATAATGCATTGTCGATTATTATTATCTCTTAATAATAATTGGACAATAAATATTAATCTATTCTCTTGAAGCACTTGATTTCAGTTAACTGAGGTGGAAAACCAGTTAGCTGAAGGAATTTCAAGTTCTAAGGTTGGTTGGTGGGACATTCATGTGGACTTAGTTGTAACTGAGTGATTCGAAGTTGTAACAGAGTTGGATGTGTAGTTATGTGAGTTGTAAAGTTGTTTAACTCAATTAAGTCAGTTAAACTCAGTTGTGCTAGTTGTAACTAGTTGTAACTAAAGATACACTAGTGAGAGATTAGTGAATTAAATATTAAATTAATTCACATGGAGTGATCTCACATGCAACAGAAGATTTACTACTGTTAACTACATGCATGTCAGATCCAGTGGAGACATAGTTGAGAGATAGGTGAAAGGGACAGTCTGACTATCATTTGTGACATTAGTGGGTGCACTCATGCAACCACACACACATTGGAGATGCCAATGAGGGTTGTGCAGTCAAGGCAAGGCAATATCTCATTCATTCAGGGATTGTGATCAACAGGGATTGCGCAGTGGAGGCAGGTTGTCAGGGGGCAGTAAATTGGCACATGTATTTGCCAATTTTTGTATGACAGTGTGAGACGATTGTATATTGTACTAAGAGCTCTTGGATTAGAGTTTTGAATGAGATTGTTTCATGATCCATGATATATACATAATATATGATAGTGGGGTTTTTGAGCTTTATGCTTTCCCGGTAAAAACATCTGTGTTATGTGTGATTGATCTTTCTTCATTTGTTCGCAATTGGCTATTAAAATTCCACAAAGATTTTAGTAGAAGGATTTTGTATTTAACAATGGTATATAATTGTTAGATCACGAGAATCCAGGCAATACATAATTGTATTAAAATTTCTACACTCCTTTTGTGAGTACATCCTTTTTCCACCAATCTAGCTTTATATGTATCTATACTACCATTTGCTTTAAACTTGGGTTTGTGCAACCATTTACATCCTATGAGCTCTTTTCCTTTAGACAATTAAGTCAATTCCCAGGTTTTTTTTTTTTTTTTTTTTTTTTTTTTGGTAAATTATAAATTCATATTATTCCTTCATTTATTTTATCCACTCTTCATGTTCATTAGATTCATTAAAACTCATGGGTTATATGACATTCAAAACATTATTCATAAGGGCATAGTCCTTATACCTTTCAGGTAGTCGAATCTGCCAAGTGTATATCCTTCTCACTCATTGTTTTCACCTTTGCTCTCTGAAAGCACTTCTCCACTTCTAGGTGGCCTCTAACTGTTGGTGATGTCCATATCGCCGAATTCTTCCCCAAGCTTTTATTGCTCGCTGTCTTATGTTTTTGCTTCTACTTTATTGTCTTCAACTTTAGAGAGAATGTTCCATATTTCATAGTTGTTATCCTTGTTGCTTTCATCTTCCTGCTCACGGAAAATTACATCTCTACTCGCAAATACTTTGTGAGTAGATGGATCAAACATTTTATAAGCTTTAAATTCTAAACAATATCCTATAAAAATGCATTTAATGGCTTTAGCATCAAGCTCCTTTCTATTCTCCTTCGGAATATGTGCAAAGGTCTTGCACCCAAACACCTTCAAATGATGAACTGCTGGTTTAAACCCATACAAGGCTTCGAATGGGGTCTTAAGATCAAGATACATTTTTGGACTTCTATTCTTTAAATAAACAACAATACTAATGGCCTATACCCAAAAATAATTTGATAGGTTCTTACCTTTTATCATACTTCGTGAACACTCCACCAACTCCTGTTTTTCCTTTCTGCAACACCATTCTGCTATGGAGTGTAGGGTATTATGAAATTTTGCACTATTCCATGGTCCTTGCAAAACTTTGTGAAGTTCCCCAATATGTACCCTCCCCCTTGATCTGAACGTAGGATCTTTATGAACTTCCCTGTTTGTTTCTTTGTCATGTTTTTTAATTCTTTGAAATACTAAAAAACGTCACTCTTTTTCTTGAGGAAGTACACCCATGTGTACCTTGTGCAAGCATTAATAAAA
Source organism: Pinus albicaulis (assembly GCA_034641835.2). Lineage (NCBI taxonomy): Eukaryota > Viridiplantae > Streptophyta > Pinopsida > Pinales > Pinaceae > Pinus > Pinus albicaulis. The sequence goes on along the minus strand of CM076570.1, from coordinate 786,286,852 downwards.
AACATAAAACAATAGGAACCTCCTAGGGATATGGTCTGCATGGGTCCAAAAACATTATAATGCACAAGTTCTAATACATCTCTGCTTCTTCTATCAAATTAAAGGGGAATTCATCTCTGTGAATTTTTCCTAATGCACAACCTTCACAAGTAGCATATTCATTCTTTAACATAGGGAGTCCTTCAACCATAATTTGTTTATGCTGAAAAAATAAATCATGATAATTGATGTGAACATACCTCTGATGCCAAAAAATTTATGTTGGCATAGTTGTAGAAGTCAATGCTTGATGAATTTTGTTGGTGACATCAAGTTTGTACATGCCTCCAACTTTGACGCCCGAAGCAAAAGGTTTGTAGTGATCCAAAAAATCTTTCACTATGCAATGTGCTTTGAAGAATTCAACCTTCAGATTCTGATATGTAATTGTAGACACAAAGATCTTTTTTATTGATCCCAAGCACATAAAAAACATCATGAATGTGCTTGAAATTTCCATTTGGAAATGTTACGTGAATATCTACACATCCCTTAATCTGATGTGACCGATTGTCTCCAAGACATATATTAGCACCATTGCATACCTCGTTGAAATTATCATACCAAATATTGTTACATGTCATATGAATCGAATCTCCAGATTCCACAAACCATGTATTAGCATCATCCATTTCAGCAGCCAGTGCGGCATTAGACACAAAAAAATTAAGATTTTTGAGATCGGAATTCAGGGCTTTTCCTGCAAAATGTCATGATTGTCTTCTAAGTTTATGCCTAGATTCATCACTTTTCTTCTTATAATAGTCTTCGGCGAAATTCCCACTTCTACCATAGTAAAAAGTTTTATTTCATAATCATTTCTGACAGATGACATACCTTGATTTGGTTTTTGAAATGGCCTTTTCTAAGATAGAGTTCCACCTTTACTTCCTTCTCCTTGTTTCCCTTTGAAGAATTTCTTCTTTTCCATAAGTACCAGTTTGAATTCTGAGGCTTAAAATCCTTGCGCCTCTCTTCTTCTTGCATTAGTATACCTGTCAATTCCTTAAATTTTGGCGCTTTCTCCCTTATTGCAAGACTTGTAATAAACATATGATAGTCCTCCGACATTCCATTTAATGTAATTGTTTCCAGATCAGTACTAGGTACTGATTCCCCTATATCTCCCAACTTATCTTTCAAATCTTTAATTCTTGAAACAAAGGCACCGATAGATTAATTTTCTTCAATTTTAATATACATTAGCTTACTTTTCAAAAAGAGGACTCAATTTGTATTTTTGGTTTCATATAATTCCTTCAGTGCATTCCAAGTTGCACTAGATGTCTCGCAGTCACGAATATGAGGGATTATATTTTATTTAACATACATTCTTAGTAATACCTTTGCTTTGTTCTACCGCTTCTCCCATTGTTAAATTAATGCAGTTGTCGCACCTACAACAAGTTTTTTTCTTCTCCTTTGTGATGGTCCAAGCGCCATAACCTTCCGGAAGTGTCTGTAACTTGAATTTATAATTAACATAATTGGATCCGTCCAATTTATTGCCCTCATTTAGGTATGTCTCTGCAAGGGATTAGCCATCTTGACAAAAAATCCCAATTTCCAACAAAACCCAACTTCTTACTTCACGAGTACCACTAATAGCCCCAAGAATACCTTATCGACATATCCACAACTCCAACAATGGCCAGGCTTCACAGCTTCAAACAAAAAATCAAATGAAGCTCAACTAATTTATAAATTCCAAAAAATGTATCTACGCACTCTTATCACAAACACAGTGCACAAAAGAAAAATTTCATAAGTTTTTCGTTATCTGCGCACTTTTCCTTAATAAAAGCTGCACAAATCTGTGCACTTTCTCTTCATAAAAACTGCACAAACTGCACACTTTTCCTTAATAGAACCTGCGCAAATGTGCCCACTTTTTCTTAAGAAAAGTTGCACAATCTGCCAAATTTGTGCATTGTATAGTTAAATAAGGGTGCGCAAGTAGGATCTGACCTTTCTTTTCTTGAGAAATCCCAACTTTGCTTGCCTCCACTGATCCACACCAAGATCCTCTGCACTCCAAATAAATTTGATCCTCAAACAGGCAATGCAGCTTTGCAATGCAATCACGCTGCTCCACACATAAATATCGCAGATCTTGACTCTGCTAACAAATCATCACACCTTCACTCACTAACAGAGGAGGCCCCATGCTCACCAGTCTCTCACAGCCACAAAGGTTCACCACATCAATCTCAGCCACAAGGGCTCAACTCAACCTTGACGCTCTGATACCACCTAAAACAATAGGAAGACAAATCGAATTGAGAATGAAACCCACAACTCTCAGGTAAGGATCACCTGAGGCTGCTACATCGCTAAGTTCATTAATCAAACAATTACACACACACAAATATAATTGTTACATTATGTTCGGGATATCACAACAATCTCTTAGAAAATAGGATCTAAATCTAATCTTAGAAAACAATCAAAACGACCTTTCTCCATTATTTCTAAGTGAGTGGTCCATTATATCAACTATGGGAGGGACCATCTTTCCCTTATATATTGGATAACTAAATTACAGATTACCACCCCACTTATAAAGTGAGTGCTAGTCATTTTATGACTTTCACACATTTTTTTTCCAACATAAAGTTTTTCTTGTTAAAATTATAGGATTGAAATTAATTTTTAATAATAATAATAATCTAGTATAAGATTACAACGAAACAAAATACTAAATATTGGTGTATGAGACCTTTTTCTTTATGGGACAAGGCAAAATATTGATGTATGAAACTTTTTTCTTCATGAAACAAGGGAGTCACCTTTGTGTAGCAATTTGAGTGCTAAAGTTTATGAAGACATACATTCTCTACTGCTCACTAAATTTTAACTTATTATCTGTTAAGAGAAAATACATGCTCTTAACCATCAAACACATTCACATATACTATAACCATTAAACCCATTAAAATATAGCCAAAAAATATGTTAAATAAAATTAACATTAAATCATATTAATTAATTAAGTTAGTACATCTTAACTCATATGTACACATTTAATATTTCTATATTTATGTGGTGCCTCTCTATATGATCCACCCCAAGTTTTCCATCTTCTAAGATGGAGGTAAGAAGCCCTTGTTTTGGTACCAAACTCACTTTCCAACATGCTTGATATGTTGATGAGGACCTGTCACAATGGACAACTCGCATAGAGTAATTAATGTATAAGTGGACAAATTCTATTAATTGACACTGACTAGCTATTGAAAAGAGAACAAAACTTTGAAGAGAACCACTCCCTTAGATAGCTATTGAACACACGACAAAACTTTGAAGAGAACCACTCCCTTAAAAAAACGCCTTGGCCATTCCGCTCCTTTAAAAAATGCCTTGAATTTTAATGAAAATTAAATATTTTATTTAGACAATTTGAGTGGGCTCAATGCTTAAGAACTTGAGATTTCTCTTGGGAGGTCACAGGTTCAAAAACCAAGAGCCATAACATAAGAAAAGAGAAGGGGGAGAACACGAGAAGATGAACAACCCACCAGCCTCTTTTCGATTTCCAGGGCTTCCCTCAACTTACGATGGTGGAAATGATCAATCTTCGCAATAACCTGAGCATCTTCAATAGAAATGTGCATCTTCAATATAAATGTGATGTCCTTAACCGATCTAAGTGAACTCCCAATAATACAAGAGAGCTTGAAAGTTGAGGAAACGTTATATCTCTTTAGAATAGTAGCAATTTTATTAGTAGTACCTTAAATAAATAATCTCATTCTAAATTGTGAAACCTCTCAAAATCATCATTTTAAAGAAAAATAATTTAATTAAATAAATCAATCTTTTCCTCCTCAACATAAAAACTAAAACTAAATTAAACTAAATCCAACCTAGCTCATTATTAAAAATAAAAAAATCACCATCTTCCAACCTAACTCCAGGTGACTCATTTTTAAAATAAAAAAATAAAAAATTACCATCTTCCAAAGTTACGCTTGGAAATCCGTCCTCTTCTGCGAGCATAAATATCTTTGTTACATTAAATGTTGTGTCCTCTTCTGAAGTTACACAGCGAGTATAAATATCTTTGTTACATTAAATGTTGTGAATGTTCAGTGCACCAACAAGTGGGAAGTACGCCATGTTACTTTTCTTTCGATCCTCGCGCACTCACGACTCACGAGCGACACAGAAGACGTGTAGCCGGTGTACAGTCCCTGCAAACCCAAAAATGAGTTCTCAATCCCTGCGGCGCATGACACATGGTTTTATCCGAAAACCACAGATTCATCATTCTACCAAACCAAACCAAACCATGGTATTCACATTCAGTTTGCTTCATCCCAGCCCACCTTATCACAGGAATCAGCCATTGATTGATGAACCTGTCATCTATATATATATACTTTCAAAGGCATTTGAGTTAATTTAATCAATCAGGACCGAGTCAATTCAACTCTCTTTTTCTTTTTTTCTCCTTTTCTTTCATTGTTTTTTTTCAATTTCTTAATGCGTTACCATTCAGTATTGGAATAGTTTCTTCTTCCTTTTACTATCGCTATGTTTATTTTACTAACTGAAAATAGTAAAAGCTAGCTTTAAAATTCATGATTTGAAACCTAGAAAATCATTAATTTAGAAATTTAGAAAATCATGATTCAACCTTATGAAGAGTCAATAGGAGTTGGTCTTTTGCAGTAGAATCAGACATGTCTATTACTGCATAGATTGAAGTTGCCATTCTATTCTTCCAATTCTACCAGTAGCATGGTATGAGATACTCTAATCTTCTAATTTTTTTTTTAATTTTCTGCAGAATTGAAACCACATAGGGGTTTCCTTCCATTTCCTGTAAACTGAGCAAGGCCTTGGCCAAAACACATTTGAGAGTCCAATAAGTATAGATGAACTTGTGAAAAAAGGACAGTCTCTCTCTTGCTTTCTTTCTCCTAACCCCTCTTTCTCCTAACCCTGAATTAAATTGCAAATCTGTAGCGAGTTTGCTGTGAAAAAAAAAATTCTCCATAACCTTTTTTATTTTTATTTTCTACCTGGCTAGCGGTGGGTTTTGGAAGCTTTTGCTTTCCTTTTTTTGTCCCCTTACCCTCACCTTTGACAGGTTAACCTTTTACCATTCAATTTATATTCATTCAATTGGGCCTTTTTATTAACCTTTTACCATTCAATTCATATTCATTCAATTGGACCTTTTTATTAACTGCTGGGCTGGGTTAATGTTAATAATAATTTACAGTTGCTGGGAGCAAGGGCGATTCCTTGGGCAAGAGCTAATCTCAACCATGCTGCACAGGCGCTCATCATCTCTACAAGTAAGTCAATAATTAAATTAGATATTCCTCCATGTCATTCCAAATGTTACGTTGCAGCTGCTTAATTTTTCTCAGTTTCTATCAATTTTTTTACATGACAAACTTTCAGGCTACATTAATATTAAACTACTTTACTAAAATGCTTGAGTTGTAATGCAGCTTTGATCAAGATTTCTTTATTACTAAATTGTTTGCTGACCGTATTTTGCTTGTAGGCACCGTGATACATTTTTAATTACATGGAATTTGGCAGAAAACTTCAATGACAATAATCATGTATATTGCCTTTCCCAAGATACAGAGTCACATGCAAAGAATAATAGACAATGTAAAGTAATTTGGTTATGCATACATCTATCTTCTTATATTGAAATATTTTCAATTCATGCAAAGAATAATAGATAATGTAAAGTAATATGGTTACCCATACATCTATTTTTCTATATTGAAATATTTTCAATTATATGGAATTTGGCAGAAAGCTTCACTGATTATTATATATTGTATATTGAGTTGAGTTCAACCATCAATGATAAAAAGTGTAGCATTACCATAGTATGGAATGAACTCATACACGCTGACAGAGCAATACAACTATCTTAACAGACAAGGAAAAGTCCTAGTCCATAATCTAGGCATAATGACTCATGTTTTTACTGCTTCTGTACATGCAAAATCGATTATCATCATGACCACGAATTCAACCTATTTTGTTCAGGCGATTGAGATTGAATGAAATGGATTGAGCCACACAATCTCTAGCCATACCCAGTTAATGAAAGAGATACAAAGGGATTAAAATTAATTAGTGAGTGAAATATGAGACTTCTTTGAGCACTGTTTTGCTCTGAGAATCTTCTTCAGGTCAGCCTGTTGATTTACAGTCGTCATTTCCTTACCGCTGTGAACTCACTATTTGAGTTGAAACAAAAGTAATTTATGAAACTGAATGCTCGATACGGGGAAACTCTCAATTCCTTGGCGGTATATATAATCTCCATAATTTATTTTTAGTCTTATCGATATTAAAATTTCATTTCATTTTATTTTTAGTTTTATTGATGTTAAAACTTTATTTCATTTTATACAGAAAAAAAATGAGAAAAATATAAATGTGCAATTCAAATCAATAAATAATCACGATGAAAAAATTAAAAAATAGATAGATAAGTAGGGGTGCAGCGGAAAGAATGAGAATAACATGATTGTGGAGATGGAATTTTTTGATTTTCAAAAAGAAAGAGAGAGAAGAGAATTGTGGGTCCGGATTCCTTCTTTCTGTGTACTGATTACTCCATCATCGAATCTCCTTTCAACAACAAAATCAAAACCACTTTTTTCCATCCGACGGCGCAAATGTAATGTTCCAAACACCGTGCCCCCGGGTTTGGCTCCGAATTAGGTTTGGGGATTGTCACGTGCAGTGCGTACAGTTGGTCGCGCCAGTGGAGAGCAAGAAAGTGGGGTGTCTAAAAATTCCACCGAGTAGAGAAGTAGGGTGAAGCTTATTTTCTAGTCTATTTATTTATAAATGTGTGGGGCGGTATATTTTCACGGAAAGATGGGGTACTTGCTTTAATTTTATGATAGACATTTACTGCCCATGCATTTATAGGTGGATAGACTGGAAAAAGAGCTTCACTGAGAAGTAGAATGAGTGAGAGATTTTGGAATATGTGTGCTTCTCGCATTTTAAAAATATGTTGCACATGTAGGCAAAACTGTTGAGTGTTCTTATGGTTTTGGCTTTTTATTTAATAATTTGTGACAGGGTTGTGAAAACATAAAACTTCAACTTTTCCACATTTAAAATCAGATTTTTCCGTTGGAACAACAAATGATTAATTAAATAAATTTGCACATGTTATTGTATATTTTTTCACTTGAACAATAAATGATTAAATAAATAAATTTGTACATGTTAATATATATTTTATTATTAGGAATTTGGCTTCTGTGATCCATAAATTGTATATAAATTTTTTTTGGTGATAATCATATCTAATCATATTTTGTGAATGAGTTTCTAAATAAAAATTTTTATTTAATTTAAAAATTGAATTAATTAATACTTGTATATTATATTATTTTATTTATTTATTTTAAAAATGAATTAATTAAATTAACAGTCTTAATTATCTTGGAAGTATGCTAGGCTTTGGTGAATGCTTAGGGTTTGGACACAACTGAAATCTGACAAGGAGGATCCCGAAGAGGGTGTAGCGGATCAGTGCTGGCTCTGAGAGATCGTATGGTAGCATCTTCGTGGGGGGCGGAGATCCCCTCCTACCAGAACATAACAGCAGGGGTACACAGCAGCAAACAAGCAGGGCCCCAAGGGAGATCTACCCCTAATGTAGGCCCGATATTAGGAGCAGAATGGCAGGGTAAAAACAGAGGGAAATGTTTGCCAAGAGCTCTGAAAAAACCCGAATTTTTTATCCCTGCAAATAAACTAGATGAATATCGGAGTTATATGAAAGATCGTGCATTGATATGCAAATTCATAGGCATATGGCCAATAGAGAAATATCTACTCAAATGGATACAGGAAAAATGGCAACCCAAGGATCATATAGATCTGAAATTTGGCCCGAGATGGTTCTTTATAGTCATATTTACCAATCTTATAGATAAATAAAGGATCTTTGAAGGAGGTCTTTATTTCTATTACAATGCAGGGTTATTTTTGTGGCAGTGGGAAGAATGTTATAACCTTGATTAAGAACAATTTCTGGCTGCACCAGTCTAGGTACGGTTATTTGCACTCCCGGTGGACTTCTGGGACTCCCAAATCTTGGAAGGCATCGGTAACTCTCTTGGTAGCTTTGTCAAAAATTTTGAAACAACTCGTCGAGGTCGGTATACTTCTTTCGCTCATATATGTATATACATGAATATATCTGAGCCGCTACCAGAATCAATAGAACTTGAATATGAGGGGAAAGTCTGGCACCAACTTCTTGATTATGAACATATTTCGTTTCGCTTCTACAGATGCCATGAATATGGAAATCTTTGTAAAAATTGTCCTATGAATAATCTTGAACAACTGCAAGGGAAGTAATCAGAAGAAGGCGAAGGGTCACCTGAAAAAGAAGACGGATTCAAGACTGTTAGAAGCAAAAAGAAGAACAATAAGACGCATGCAAGCCAAATCAATAACCCAAAACCGAAAAGTACGCAAAAAGAGATATGAAATATTGTAGGAACTGGGGGAAAACTCGAAGGAAGGAGAACAAACTAATGATGAAGGGCAAGGAATGGTAACTCAAAAAGCCCAGAAAGCTAAAAGGAAGGCGCCACAGGAATCAAAGGAAACAGAAAAGTATGGGCAACTGGTGGAGCAATTTTCAATGGAGATAGAGACGAGCAGGGAGGATTTAAGTACAGAGGAAGTAGTTTTAAAAAAATTCCTGCAAGAATGGAAGAATCTTGATGATAGATTTATCCCGGATGACCAAAAGAAGTTGTACAAGGAAACATTTGAACAATATTTGACTTCCCAATCTCATAAACAGATGGATTTTCCAGAAAAAAAGAACTCTCAGAAGACCCCCTCTGAGGACCACAACACCCAATCTAAAGGAGGAAAAAAGAGGGGATGAAAGAATCTACAAGAATCGATACAAATAGTGGGAGAAATGTTAATTAACTCAATAAGTGTAATACTGTTATCAATGGTTCTTTACAGTCATATTTACCAATCTTATAGATAAAGAAAGGATCTTTGAAGGAGGTCTTTATTTCTATTACAATGCAGGGTTATTTTTGTGGCAGTGGGAAGAATGTTATAACCTTGATTAAGAACAATTTCTGGCTGCACCAATCTGGGTACGGTTATTTGCACTCCTGGTGGACTTCTGGGACTCCGAAATCTTGGAAGGCATCGGTAACTCTCTTGGTAGCTTTGTCAAAATTGCTGAAACAACTCGTCGAGGTCGGTATACTTCTTTCGCTCATATATGTATATACATGAATATATCTAAGCCGCTACCAGAATCAATAGAACTTGAATATGAGGGGAAAGTCTGGCACCAACTTCTTGATTATGAACATATTTCGTTTCGCTTCTACAGATGCCATGAATATGGAAATCTTTGTAAAACTTGTCCTATGAATAATCTTGAACAACTGCAAGGGAAGTAATCAGAAGAAGGCGAAGGGTCACCTGAAAAAGAAGACGGATTCAAGACTGTTAGAAGCAAAAAGAAGAACAATAAGACGCATGCAAGCCAAATCAATAACCCAAAATAGAAAAGTACGCAAAAAGAGATATGAAATATTGTAGGAACTGGGGGAAAACTCGAAGGAAGGAGAACAAACTAATGATGAAGGGCAAGGAATGGTAACTCAAAAAGCCCAGAAAGCTAAAAGGAAGGCGCCACAGGAATCAAAGGAAACAGAAAAGTATGGGCAACTGGTGGAGCAACTGTCAATGGAGATAGAGACGAGCAGGGAGGATTTAAGTACAGAGGAAGTAGTTTTAAAAAAATTCTTGCAAGAATGGAAGAATATTGATGATAGATTTATCCCGGATGACCAAAAGAAGTTGTACAAGGAAACACTTGAACAATATTTGACTTCCCAATCTCATAAACAGATGGATTTTCCAGAAAAACAGAACTCTCAGAAGACCCCCTCTGAGGACCACAACACCCAATCTAAAGGAGGAAAAAAGAGGGGATGAAAGAATCTACAAGAATCGATACAAATAGTGGGAGAAATGTTAATTAACTCAATAAGTGTAATATTGTTATCAATGGTATTCCAACAACTCCACAAAGTTCATCAATGAAAGTGATCTCCTGGAATATAAGTGGCTTAAATAGTATAGGAAAACAGAGGTATCTAAAAGAAATATTAAGAACAAAGAATCCACAGGTGATGTTGATTCAAGAAACTAAGGTTTTAAGTCAAAAAATAGAAGAAATCCTTAAAGTTTCAAAACCTCATTATGAAGCAATGGCGATAGATTCAAGAGGCAACACTGGAGGAATAGCTATTCTATGGAACCTCACTGAGATTATGGCAGAAGGTTGGATTGGGTTGTCGCGCATAATAACAGGTCAATTTAGGCAAATTGGAATGAAGGAAAAAATCATAATTTCCTTTGTTTGTGGGCCTCATATTCCAGGATAAAAAGAGGTGTTCCTCAATAGTATAAGAATGCTTAGTAACATGCATAATGAGAAGTAATGGTTGTTGGGAGGGGATTTTAACATGATCGTTACCTTGACAGAGAAAAAATGAGGTATAAGGAGAGAGGAGCCAGAAATGGAACTCTTTAGAGATCTGATAACAGACTGAAGGCTAGTTTCTATTCCCACAGTGAATGGAAAGTACACATGGAATAATATAAGAGGGGCTACTCACTAAGTAGCCTCAAGACTGGACAGATTCCTAGGATCAGAAGCCCTGGTGAGCACTGATGTCTTCTATGAAGCTGCTATCCTCTAGACCCTGGGGTTGGATCATTGGCCGATAAGTATGGAAATTGATATGAAGGAATGTAATAAAAAACGCCCATTTCGATTTGAGTCTTTTTGGATACGAGACCCAACCTTCCTTGAAAAAGCTAAAGGTTGGTGGGAAGCAAGTCGATCCCAAGGTCGGAACAGGATGCACTCATTTCAACTTCTTCTAAAAGACCTAAAAAAACAGATAAAAAAATGGAATAAAACTAAATTTGGAAACATTCAGCATGACAAGGAAATATTGCAGGGAGAAATGAAGCGGATTCAACAACAAATGATCTTAAATGGAAGGGCAGAGAATCTGTTCATAGAAGAAGGAAACCTTCAAAGTAAACTCGAAGAGTGCAGGAAACAAGAGGAAATACTATGGAAACAAAAATCATGTATTCAATGGCTAAGAGAAAGAGATAAAAATACAAACTTCTTCCATAAGGCTATGATTCAGAGAAGATAGCATAACCCTATATTTTCCCTAAAGTGCCCAACTAGAAATAGACTAGTCCAACGTAATGAGATGGAAACCATGTTAGTTAATCTTTTCAATTATATTCTAACAGAACCTGATCAACATAGATCATAAGCTATTGAGCGCATCACATGAAACATACCCTCAATAGTTAGCAGGGATCAGAATCTAGCCCTTCTAAGAGAAATCACTATAGAGGAAGTCGAAGAAGTTGTCAAAAGTCTTGCAAAAAATGAAGCCCCTGGTCGAGATGGTTTTACGGTTGAATTTTATCAGGCAGCTTGGTCCTTCATGGGTAGGGACATATGGGAATTAGTTGAGGAGTCCCGACGTTCACGACAGGTATATCCAGCCCTCAATTCTACCCTCATTTCTTTAATTCCAAAGCAGGAAAACTCATATTTACCAATATGATTTCGGCCTCTTGCCTTATGCAATGTACTATACAAGATCTTATCTACTATTATGGTAAATCGTTTGAAACCTATCCTCCTGGCCCTAATTTCACCTGAGCAGATGGGCTTTGTGAAAGGCAAACAAATTTTGTATGGCATAATTACGGCGCAAGAAGCTATACATTCTCTTCATACCCTTAAAGCAAAAGGTATGTTGATTAAACTTGATTTATCTAAAGCTTATGATCGTCTTAGCTGGAATTATCTCAAATATATACTCCAGGCATTTGGATTTGATGTAAGATGGATTTATTGGATAATGTCGTTTATTTCATCTCCTATCTATTCCATTATGCTCAATGGAGTTCCCTCCAATCCATTTAATGCTACTTGGGGGCTAAGTCAAGGAGACCCTCTCTCCCCATTTCTCTTTATCATTGCAGCTAAAGGCCTAGGTTGTCATATAAAAAACAAGATTAATGGAGGTTAGCTAAAGGGACTTAATCTTTGGGGGGCGGGTTTAAACCTCTCCCACCAATAGTTTGTAGATGACATTTTCAAGGCTATCCTATCAATTCTTAAAGACTTCATGGAACCCTCTCGGACCCTTATCAATAATGAAAAATCAAATGTTTATTTTTTTAATACTAATCTAATGTCCCAATGCTTTCTTTCACGTACCATGGGATTCAACATAGGATCCTTTCCTATGAAGTATTTAGGAATCCCATTGAGTCTAAATTCCCTTCGGGTTTCGGGATGGAAAGATCTCCTTAACCGCATATAGGCCCGGCTCCAAAATTGGGCTTTCAGGGTGCTTAACGTTCCCAATCGGGTTGTCCTGTTGAGAGCAGTCTTACAATCCATTCCAATTTATCAGCTGTTGGTATTAGCTGTGCCTAAAACCAGCTATAGTGATATGGTCAAGATGTTTAAAAAAGTTCTTTGGTAGAGTTCCCAACAAGCTCGTAAATGGGCCCTTCTTTCATGGGATAAGATTATGAAAATAAACAGGATAGGAGGCTTGGGTTTAAGAGATCCCTACATGATGAATCAGGTGATGGGAGCCAAAATGTGGTGAAGAGGGCTATAGGGTGGTAGGGATCTGTGTAAAATAATTTGGGAAAGGAAATATCATATGCCTGTTACTACAACAGAAAAATTAAAAGTTAAAATAACTCTGAAAGGATCCAACATTTGGAATTTGGCAGCCTTAAACAAAGATCTTATTCGTGAGCACATTTTCTGGGAAATCAAGGGAGGTAACATTGCCCTTTTTTGTGAGGATTCTTGGCAGCAAAGGGGAAAAAAAAATTAGTCGAATTGATCTAGGGGAGATCTTTCTATTCACCAATAGCTCAAACAAAAAGTCAGTAGCACATTTCTGGAATGAGGAGACAACTTAAATGGAGGAAATGGAAATTAAAGGACCACTGGAAAAATGCTCCAGAAACTCGCCAATGGGAGAATTATGAAAAAGAACTTAAAACCAAAAAATTATTTGCAGTAACAGGAGAAGATATATTGAGATGGGGATACCGCACCAAGAGCATGTTCACTATACAAGAATCCTACTTGTTGTATGGATTAATCCGTTTTGCGGACAAGATCGATCTCCCTAGTACTAAAAGTATCTAGCAACAAACAACCAAATAGACTAATCTTTCTCTAAGCATATACGATCTATGAAAAGCTCTATAGAGGTGTTAAAGACTTACCGTTTGTCCAGTGCTTGTTTGAAGTCGTCGTTGTCCCTCGCGTGCTTGAAGGAGTTTTCCTCGTAAACCTGCAGTCACAAACAAGCAAAATATTACATAGCACCTGTATAGAAATCATCATAAACCATGCTTATCATAGTGATCAAGGAATATATGAAATAAACCATTGATTGAAAGCTTATTGAGAAAAACGAGTATATTTGTATTAATTTCAAAAGTAGAAAATCTTTACAACCTGAGCCTTGATGTTGCACAGGACTTTCCGGGGTCCGAAGCAGGAGTCTCCTTTACTTTGACAAGTTCTGCACTCCTCCAACCAAGACAAGTAGAGGTATGTAATCTCTCCTCAAAAAGTCTTAGTTAACTGAGTCTAAATCTCAACAGCACTTAACTTCAAATATTCTAAAAGCTTGAACTCCCTTTGAGGCTACCCAATGCCTCTTTTTATAGTGGAAAAGAGGAGGTTTTATGTTCCAAGTATGAAGGGATAGAATCCTCCTTCAAAGGGATAAGCTCCTCACATCAAGGGGTTAGCTCCATAAGGTAAGGGATTCATGCACCTCACAAGAGCGGTTCTGCCACCACAAGATCCATTCTAGAAGCTTCCAGAATTTACTTTAATTGAGCTTTTTTGGATTTACTTGCGCCTTTTTAATCTTACAGGGGTCTGCACCTATAAAACAGATAAAGTGCGTTTAGGAACGCAGGAAAGCTGAACATTGGGTGCGGGACCGCAGGCAAGATAGCCAGAAAGTGCGACACCAAAGTTTAGGAGACTTTTAAGAATTTTTTCTGATTTTCAAGGCTTGACATGAGGAACGGATATGTTAGACTTGCAAAAGGGAGAAGTATGAGTAATAATGAGCTCATACACACGGCAGAATGTCAGGATGACAATTTTCAGTGTAACAAATTGCCCCCTAAAGTGCAAATTCTGGAATAGATGATGCTGAAGTCTGTCATATATGAAGAGTGCAGTACTTTATCATTTCAAGGATCATCCTGTGGTCACCCCAATCAGGACCTGTAAAAACATTCAATGCAAAATATATATGTATACATATCATCGCTGAGGTAGGCATTCCCATACTCAGATTAAAATAACTACAAACTGATTCAACTGTTCTGATACAGGAATGATTTTGAGTACATGACAGTATAGACATGTGTGAACACAGTATGGACGCAGCCATCTGTTTATAAATAGTCCACTGTATAAATGATAACAAAATTCCTCGCAGCCTGGATGGTAGAAACTAGATCCAGGGTCTTGATTTCCGCATCTCGAACTAGTACGATTCTATCCATGCGAATGAATGTGTCGAAGTCGAACATGGTAGAAACCACTTGATTACCAGTCAATGATGTAAACTGTTAACAAGTGTGAGAGTAGCCACCAGTAATGTCAATGGCTCTCAAATTACTCAGTACAATCCATGAAATGTGAATGAATGAGCTGAAGTCAAACATCTCACGGAATCATTCGATCGAAGGTTGATGATGTAACCCGTCGTCGAAAGCGAGAAACCTGCCATTAAGGCATGCAGATTTCAAGGTACTAACGATTTCTAGATCAACTTCCCAGATAATGAGTTGTCGTTGATAGAAAGCGATCCGTTGTAGGCAAGCCCACAACACGAAATCATAAATCAAGTTTTGAAAATATATTAGCAAGGACTGACTCAGGGATGGTCAAAATGGATGACAGATATTTTGCAGATGAATGGTTTATTTAAACTGTCCTCTTGAACACATAACGACACTGCAGATGGCTTGGCGACAATTGACCCAAAGCTAATACCCAGAAACCGGATGAAAACTTTCAATGAGGTTTGATTAACTATTAGGCAAAGGATTTCCCAACCCAAGTGAATGAAAGTGTCGTGTGCAAGTACCTCTTTATTTTTGACAAGCTTGAGGAGGATAACATTTGTTTGTTTATAAGCTCATCCTTCGGATGAGTCCAACTTAGTTTAAGATTCCAACCCTAAGAAGGAGTGGTTCGTTCCTGTTTGAAATTGAACAGGTCCTTTACTGTTAAATTTTAACGAGTCCAGTATAGGAGAAACTCGGTGTTTTTCAATTTTAGGGAGTCAGAAGAAAAAACTTAAGAAAACTCCATGGGTGTACTTTTTCGTAAATTTAGTTCTCAGGCCTGAAAAAGGATAAAATAATGCGGGAGAGAACTCTATTGACTGTAATTAGTCAACATATACCTTTTTCGTAAATAGTCCATTTCAGTCTGTAAAAGGGGTAAACTTATACTGAAGGGACGATTATTCATTTACTTTAACGAGTTCGAACAATCAAGTACTCGACAATCTTTTCATGTTTAGAGAGTCTGAAAAGGGCTTAAAAGAGGACTCCAATATTTCGATTTTTCATGAATTTTTTAAAGAGTCCGAAAAAGTGATAAAAGTGTGCTCTTTGTTGAAAAATGATCAATTCTCCTGAAAAATCCAATTTCTGCACAAAAACTTGAAACATTACACATACATGTTTAAGATGAGTAAAAATGCTTCAAAAATACCCTTTTTAAAGTGAAAAATAAATAAATTAAAAATTCATCTATTCGAAAAAACTTATAAAAATGACTTTTTCAACTTCATTTTTACCGTTCAAGTTCAGAGTGAAAAGTAGAAGCTTTTGGGTAAAAAAGTTCCTGTGAAGATTCTGGAAAATCCGTCTGTTGAAATCGAGAACCGTCAGTCCCAGGTAATCCACGACCTCTTAATCTTGCATTTCATCCATTTACAATTAGTTTTTAGGCTTTAAATCTTATTTTTAAGGGAAAAATATGGTTCGAAAATCGCCCGCGGGGGTCCACAGGTGACACACATGGTACCTGCAGACCCCGACTTTTCCTACAAGGAAAAAAGTCGTGGGTCCGCACTTTCCTTACAGAGCGCGTGCGTTCCTATGCACTGTTTACAAAGGTAAAGTGCGGTCCCCGCGCGTTTAAATTTAAAACTCAAATTTCTCTTTTGCCGCCCAAAATTTTTCAAATTAGAATGTTCTAATCTATCTTTTTATGTATTGTAGGATTAACAAGATGTTGATTTGGAGAGAACGTGAACATGAGGACGTGGATGACGCCGTAATGCTCCATATGCCCACAATGCAAAGATTAAGAGCATGCGGTTTATATAAATTCTGGGCCATCCAAGACATGAGAGCACAGGTAGAGCTCCTGACATGGCTGGTAAACAGGTGGAACGTGCAGGACCAGTGTTTCATTATTGGCGGCCACCGGCTCGAAATCGAGCTGGAGGAAATTTATTTTCTGACTGGTTTGTCCAAGAGGGGAAAACAACTCTCCTTTTTTGGGACTAGGCCAGGTGGCCAGACTGTCGCTAGTCTTCGGCAAGAATTCTGTAATTATGAGGCAGACCCTAGGGACAAACGGATTGATATAAAAACTATCATCCGTCCCGAGCTGAAAGTTATTGCATTTACTGTTACCAGGCTGTGAGGGAGTGCAACATTGCATGTAGCTACCGGTTCTCAGATGCGCATTGCTATGGACTGTTTTCGCGGCACCATTTTCAACTGGTGTGACGCTGTGTTGGCTAATATAAAAGGCCAACTAACTAGAGAAAAAAAAGGGAAACTAAATAACTTTGGATATGGATCCATTGTCGTCTCCTTTGCTCTAGAGAGGATTCCGATGCTAGCTCCACAGAGCATCCTTGTTGATTCCGGTCGACTTAGAGAACCTAGGATGGTTCATTGGTCCGCACTGATGGCCCGTCACGGTATTGAGGGCGCTGAGATTGTTCGATTTCCTTCTTCATATTTTCGTTGGCTCGATCGCCAACTTTTTGTCATAGAGGACTTTCCATACGCCGGGATAGATTTCCGCGGCGACCGAGAGATGACTCTCCCAGCAGGGGAACAGTGGGATGACTCAGGTAAAAAATCTTTCTTCAACAGTTTCTAAGTTCTAAAATTTTTTATTTTTTAAATCGTCTTGAAAATTCATAACCAAAATTTTGTTGAATACAGATGTGGGTCCACGGCGACCAACCCATCTCCAACCTTATGAAAGAAGACAACCAGTTGCAGTCGCACCAGCTCCAGCAGGCCAATCAGCAGAAATCTTGACTGATTTAGAGCATCATCTAGAGCGTTTGACTCTAGACATTCCGGAGACAGACATAGATGACATTCCACTCAGATTGTAGAGATACGTGATTGGTGTTCCGGGACTTTTTAGGAGGTTCCTGTGCCGGGTGGCTCGGGCAGTGGTTTCTTATCGTAATCACCATCAGTGATGGGATGATCGTGTTGTAGACTCATATTTTTGACTTTTTGTGTTATCATTTGCCGATCATAAGATGTTTCCAACCTATGATTGAAGACGATGTATATTTTTTGAAAACACTTCTATCCTATGATATATTACTATTTACCGGCTATCTGTATACATATTATGAATGTTATTTGTTTTACTGTTTTGATCACTGCAAATGTCGATTTATCATACTAGAAGCAACTGCGTCTGCTAATGTATTTAAATGTCTTGGAATATGTTGATATTCAATGTAGTCAAATTCATGTTCCAAGAGAAGAACTCTTAAAAATAACCATAACAACACTGGATTTCTAATGGCATAAACCCTGTTAAGCTGTAATACAACAAGCTCAGAATCCAACCTCACAATCAAACTCCGAATCCCAAATGATATGGACTCAGATAATAACTCAATCACTGCACTATACTCGGCAATGTTATTCGTTGTTTGACCAAGGCTTACCCCATGCATGGAAACTAACTCATCAGAGGGTGAATAGATAACCCAAGCTGCGGAAGAAATGTTCCGTGTACTACGACAAGCACCATCAGCAAAACCAATGTAGGTTTGAAGAGACGTCAACATCTGCAATATCAAGAGTAAAACTCAGATAAGCAGGAATAGTGATAAAACACACTTCTAAACTAGGCACACCTTTCTAATCTAAGACACACCAGCAGTAAAGAAATCTAACCTAAAAAATAAAAGATCTCCATACCAAGTTTAAGCATAATATCGCTTCAGATATAACCCATTTCTGGGCTTATCTAAAGGGATACCATCAAAATCTATCAGCTCATAGGCCCCTTTTTCCAGCTTTCGCTTAACAATGAAAGGACCATGCCACATGGGCACGAATTTCCCAGCCCCTAGCTTATCGTTGGCTTGATCATAAACTAAGACTAGGTCTCCTTCTGAAAATTTTCGAGGGGTAACACTTCTATCATACTGAGCTTTTACTCTTTTGACATGAGCCTCGTTTGCTATTGCAGCGTTTCTCCGATTTTCATCCAATTGAGCCAAGTACAAAAACGTTTCTCCTCTTCAGACATAGCTAGGAGTAACTCTATGGCTAATTTCAAAGATGGAATTTCGCATTCAATCGACAACACAACTTCCAAACCGTAAACGAGTTGAAAGGGAGTGAAACCAGTTGATGTTTTGACTGAGGTTCGATATGCCCAAAGTGTTGAAAATAGCATGGAATGCCAATTCGTCTTGTGAATACCAATAATTCGTCTAATCATGGTGACTAAAACTTTATTTATGGCTTCAACCAAACCATTGGCTTGCGGATAATATGGAGTGGAACTATCGTGGCGCAGGCCACGCTGTTCTGTCAGTTCAGTCATCATGACATTCCGAAAATGGCTTCCATGATCAGTAATAATGGCTTGAGGAACACTGAACCTAGCAATTATGTGATTAAATACGAAAGTTGCAGCAGTCTTGCCGTCAGCCGAAAATGTAGGCATCGCCTAGGCCCACTTAGTAAAATAATCTACTGCTAAGATAATATAGGCATGCCCCCCGGCCGAGTGAGGGTTACATGTAATAAAATCGATACCCCATTTTTCGAAAGGACCAACAGCAATTATGGGATGAAGAGGAGCGGGTGGCGTGCGCATCTTACGATCAAAAAGTTGACAATTGTGGCATTTCCGGACTGCATAAATACAATATTTGAATAACGACGGCCAGAAATAACCAGCGCGCAATATCTTTTGGGCTGTGGCATACCCAGACATATGACCGCCACATGCCCCAGAATGGCATTCATTTAAAACCTTTTCAGCTTCTTCATGAATAAGACAGCGTCGGAAAACAGAATCCGCTCCACGACGATAAAGTGTATCACCAATAATATTATACTGTTGGGATTGAAAACGTATCTTCCGTCGCTGAGATCGCGAGATTCCAGGCCGAAAAGATTGGGTTTGGAGATAAACAATAATATCTCCATACCATGGATCAAGAGTACTGATAAGAAACAGAGATTCGTCCGCAATGGGCTGCTCTGCCACAGTTTCAGTATCAGTAAAGGGGAAATCACACATTAGTTCCGCAAATACAAAAGATTTCTTTGCCCTGGATTTCCCAAACTCCAAGTCAAATTCCTGCAGGATGACTATCCATTTGGAATACTTGCCCCCTAGCAATTGTTTGGTTAAAATGCACATCATAGGGTTGCAATCAGAAATTACCGTAGTTTTGCGTAACAATATGTAATGTCTAAATCGTTGGACAACTTGAACAGCTGCCAAAGCCAATTTCTCCACATGCGTATACTTAATCTCAGTCGGATGCAGATTTCGACTAAGATGGTAAATCACATGTTCGGTATGAGATTCGTCTTCCTAAACTAACACCATCCCAATAGTGGAAAGAGAAGCGGCGAGCTATAAAATGTAATCCTGGTTGTAGTTGGGAGGATGCAATAACGGTGCATGGGTCAACGCGTGTTTAAGTGCATCAAAAGATCGATTAGCGATCTCATCCCAAAAGAATGGAATGTTCTGTTTTAGCAACCGGGTAAAACCTTTTGTAAGCTCGGCGTAGTTAGGAATAAATCGACGTAAAAAGTTTGCTTTCCCCTGCAAACTTTGGAGTTGGCGTAAAGTCGAAGGAGGAGGTAATTTGACAATAGCTTCGACCTTCGATGGATCGACGTGAATACCTGCTTTCGAGACAACAAATCCCAGTAAACGACCCGACTCAACACAAAAAACACATTTGTTTGGATTCAGCCGAATTCGATACTACCGACATCTCATAAAAATAGCACGTAAATGTGTAAGATGGTCAGCCCTGCGTGATGAATGAGCAAGTAAATCATCGAGATACGGTTGCACAATGTGCTTAATGTCATGAAACGCATAAGACATTGCCCTTTGAAAAGTTTCTCCAACGTTCTTCAATCCAAAGGGTAGTTTGCAGTAATCAAATGTCCCCCACGGACAAATAAAAGTTGTTTTTGGCTGATCAACAGGGAGTATGTTTATTTGATTATACCCTGAAAAGCCATCCATAAAGGAAAACATTTCACTGTCGGCACAATCATCGATTATTTGATCGATATAGGGAGTTGGATAATTGTCTTTAGGACAAGATCGATTAATATCCCTATAATCGATACACACTCGTATCGCTCCTTGTTTTTTAATCACAGGAACAATATTAGATACCCAATCCGTTAAGGGAATCAGATAAATAAAACATGCACGAAGTAATTTTTCAACCTCTGCTTTGATAGCAGCAGCTTTTCTAGGATGCATTTGACTTAGACGTTGACGGACAGGCTTGGCATCCGGGTAAGTCTTGATTTCATGTACGACAATTGACGGATCAATTCCTAGCATTTCCTCATAGGACCAGGCAAACACATCACGGAATTCTTGAAATAGGGCTTTATAAGTTTGAATTTCTTCTTCAGTACATGAAGCACCTATATGAATGTTTTCAATTATTCCAGGTTTTACTGAAATGTCAATTGGAATCGTTCGAGAAATATTTTCCAAATTTAACTCAGAATCAGGATTTTTCAATGGATTCTGTGGTTCCTTGACATATTCGACAGTAAATATTGAAGCGAAATCATCTTCAAAATGATCTAGTTCAGGTAAAAACGAAGATCGGTGATGTAGATCTTCCCATGGTAAATCGTCAACAGACAATAATTCAGAAATCTGCTCATCCAAATGAACAGGTTCAGGAAATTTCGTTGTGGCTGAGCTAGATATAGAAAGTGATTCCTCATGGATCCCATTCACTGGATCAATTTCAGTTGAAGAGGGGTCAGAAAATGACTGTACAACCTGATATGCAAGTTCAAATGGACTCAAAGGCATCATGCCATCAATTGAATCTAACTCGGATTCGGAAGGTACGATCCAAGGATCATCAAACATAAGAGAGTCTGACGAAATCATATGAATAGTTGCAACAGAAGGTGATACGTTAGGAGGAGGAATGACAAAAGTTCCTAGCAAACCAGAATCTTTAATCAAACCTACTCCAACATCCTTGTACGGGATAGTCGCTTTACCAACATGCTGGATTGTTTCTATAGAGGCTGGGTCGGAAGAAAAATAAGTTAACTGATCTATTGTAACGATCCTTCCTTGATATGGAAATTTTATGAGTCGAAAAACCGAAGAGACAATATCAGTCATAGCGTAAGACCAACTACGACCCAGAAGAAGGTTGTAATCAAGAGGGGCATCAACCACTTCCACATCTAGATTTAAAATTTTACCTTCAACCCCTATGGGTAAATCATGCAAAATACCAAAAGGGTGGAAACCTCGACCATCAAAAGCCTTAAGAATCGTCGGAGATTGGTTCAGCGTAGGAGAACTAAGAGATTTCCAACACTGAATCGACATAATACACGTTGAAGCTCCCTCATCAATCACAGTCCGATAGATTGGTCTGTTTTTTACTAACACTGGTATCTAGAAAGCCATCTGATGAGGTAGACGAGGTGTACTATTTTCTAGATCGAAGATTATAAGATTAGAATCCTGAATATCAACAGCTCCTATGGTAGACAAAATCAATTTACGCTGTGCTGGGCATGATTGTTGCACTTCCAAAGCCAACATTGTTGAAGGGGAAATAGCTAAGTCTTCAACAATGTTGTAATTCTGAGCAGCTCTCGCATGTGGATTGAAAGTTGATTTACGAAGAACACCTTTAGTAGGCGATTTGATTATTAAGTCTGGATTTGGTTTCTCAATCTGTAGCGGACCAGAAACAGGAGGAGGTGTAGTTGATGTATTTGCATTAGAAGATTCTTCTTCTTTACCATCAACAGGATTCTTAGTACCATAATCTTGCGATCGCGTCACAATCCTTACATGAGACATCATCAAAATGGGCTCTTCTGAAGCAGTCGAGGTAGAACCAACCATCTTACTATCTTGAGTCGGAAAGGGATCCTTCAAGACAACAGGTTGTGAACCTTTGACGAATTTTGCAACCTCGGCCCGATGTGGGCATTCCTTAGTAAAATGATCTTCGTCACAAATGTAACAAGGATAACGTGGTTTACGTTTTTCATCATTGGACTCATTTTTATCAGTTTTTTCTTTCGATTTTTTTTTTTTTTATTCTTCCCTTTCTTTTTACTACCGGATTTAGATTTAGCTGTAGATGTCTCCACAACATGAATATCGGCAGAAACTTCAAGGGAAGATTCTCCTTTCGGGGAATCATGTAAAGTTATAATTGGAGAAGAATTATTTGAAGACTTCTTCTTTCTTTTATTATTGACCGTACCAATCATACCATCAGCGGCATGAGACCTTGAAGGAGCAGCAGCGATTTGACCTTGTTTTAGAAGGTCTGGGATTTTTTCATGTAAAGTACCTGACTACGTATAAACGAGGTCAAGGTACTGAGCTTGAGCAATTACTTGCTCTTCAGTAACAACACCAACCTTAGCTACATCTTCAGTAATCTTGGGTAACAATGATTTAACAAACCATTCCGCCAAAATTTGATCCGGAATATAAACTTTCACCAAACGTCTCCTACGTCGCCATTCATGGATATGATCAGAAATATACGTAGACATGGATTGTTTCAGCGAAGTTAATAATTCTGTGCCATTGTCGTATCTGACTGGCAACTGAAAATGAGTCAAGAAGGCAGTTGCTAACTGACTGAAGTAATGAAACGAGCCTCGTGGTAACTCAATGTACCATTTGGCTGCAAGACCAATAAGAGTTATTTGGAAAAGACATAAGCGAATCGAATCATCAATGATTGAATTAGACGCACACCAAAGGTGATAAGTCATGACATGATTTGATGGATCCTCTCCTGACTTAACTTCGAATTTTGGTATATCACTGGGCAACTTATGCGGCATTGGCGGCCAATACGGATAATAAAAAATTGGATCATTCGTAAGGTGCGTCAAATCAGGTAAATCCAAAGTTGCAATAAATGGTAACTGACGGTTAGGGTCACGAAAACCTTGAGTAGCCAAAGTAGTTCCAGGAGGTGGAAACCCAGGATAACTAGGAATCAGATTAGCATTAGGAATTGTATAACCTCCTGGAAAACCAGGATTAACCGGACCGAACTGGGGTTGTTGAGGCTATTGATAAGTATAGCCAGGGTACGGTTGATACTGATAGTTTGGATTTTGTGTATAGGGACCGAATTGCGGCTGTCCTTGGTACGGTTGATACGTGAATTGCGGTTGACTTGTGACAACTGTACTTGTACCGGCTTGTCCCGTAGGCATCTGAACCAAAGTCTGAACCGAAGATCCTGACTGGGGTACAGAGACTTGAGGGATTTGCACGAATGCAAGGATAGACGAACTCGGGGTTATAGATACTCCAGAAGCAGGTGTTACAGGTTGAATAGGCGTAGCAGCAGTTGCAATAGTTTGAGGCGGAGTCTTAGGTGAACTAGGACCAGCCTGCTGAACAGGACCAGGTGCAGGAGTTTGGATAGTAGGCTGGACAGGTTGCTGAGTTGGACCAGAAATTAGAGGTTGTCTAGGTTGATAAGGAAACTGCACATTAGGTTGCATAGGCTGTTGATATTGAGATGGATCCCACACCATATTCATTCCGGGGTATTGTCCCGCAGAAGGTTGAACGTAAGGACCATAACCTGGTTGGACGTAGGGTTGATAAGTAAGTGGTACATTTTCGGCTCCTTGAATGGATGGCTGACCAGAAGGCTGTTGGAAACCTTGAATTGGGTACTGACCTTGAGGTTGATAACCCTGAGGCGTGTACTGAAGTTGGGGTTGATAAGGACTCTGAGGAGCATATTGAGTTTGGGGTTGACCTTGGGGCATGTACTGTCCTGAAGGTTGATACCCTTGAGGTGTGTACTGCCCTTGGGGTTGTCCCCCAAAATAATATGATTCCACAGTTTTTCCTGGGAAAAAGTTACCTTGAGGTTGCCCCCCAGGCGGTAACTGACTACCTGAAGGTTGCCCCCCAAGCGGTAATTGACTACCTTGAGGTTGCCCCCTAGGCGGTAATTGACTACCTTGAGGTTGCCCCCCAGGCGGTAACGGATTTTCCTGTATTGGCCCTCCAGGCGGTAACTGACTGCCTTGAGGTTGAGGATTCAGAATATTACCAGACATCATATAGATTTGCGCTGCGTTCGACGTTTCAGTTTTAACACCACTATTACCAGATGACAACATTTGTTCAATTGGTTGAGGAGTTGCTCCTGAGAAAGTACCAGACATAGCCTGATATCCCGAAGGAACAGAAGGACCACCGTGTAAAAATGATTCCGGTGTCTGGGAAAACATGGATGACTCTCCGGCCATAATGGATGGCGGATAGTAACCTCTGGGTGTAGGATGAAATGGAACTTGAGGTGGAGAAAAAGAAAGACCCGGATTCTCTAAAAAGTTTGTTAAGGATAGATACCAAGCACTAGTTTGAATAGGGCTGTAGAAAATAGATTCATGCTCCCTAAGATTTAAGGATTGAGAGGAGTCGGGAAGAGATATATCTTCGTCTGGATTAGTAAGTTCTTCAATGGAAATAAGACCAGCTGGAAGATCGTCAGTGACAATATTTCTTACCCTAGGTGAACCAAGATCACTAGAAGTTGGTGAAATAAATCCTTAGGATGTTTCTAAAACAGAAGGTTCAGTTTCAGGTTCATAGATTTCAGGTTCGTCAGCCAGTTCACTGGAAGCAGGAATACTACCAGTAACTTCAGAAACTGAAATCGGTTCTTGAATGTATTATTTTGTAGGAATTTGATGATCAGGATGGACAACTATGGATGAACTTCCAATTTCTGTTGATCTAATCCTACCACTACTGGATGATACCAGAGCACGAAGCCCTTCAAGCTGACTTGGTGAATATTCAGGGGGTTTCCCTTGTAGTCTCCGGGATTGTCTCGGCAATTCCACCACGATTAAATATTAACTAATCACACGCAAACAAAGAAAATTTCAATGAAAACACCTAAAGTCTCTAAAGAAACAAACAACTAAATCACACGCTTAAAAAATCTAAGAGTTCAAACCACACACAAACAGTAACTTTCCATACTAAAAACACTAGTTGGTGATGAAATCCAACTTAGTAGAAATTTAACACAGAAAGGGCGGTTGGAACAGTTACCCCGACAAACTGCTTAATGAAACAGACTGGCACAAGTTTCCTCACAAAACCATCTCGTGTGAAGAGAACCCCCTAGAGAGTCCAAGTGAGTCTAGTCGACGTCTGCTCCAGGTACAGTGAGATCTTTCCTTCACCGTCACCTTAGGAAATAATCTTAAGATAATGGACACTAAGGTTACCAACAGTAACAAATATAACTGGGGGAATAGTCTACGATCCGATTTCACGCGCAAGGGCAGAGTAGCAAGCTCAATCCCCTTGAAGGCTCCTCGACATGGTTAATCTAAGGTTTACCGACAAGTGACCCCAGGCTCCTCGACAATGGTTAATCCGAGGTTTACCGTTTGTAGTACGCGCAAAATATTCTATCTTCCCCAATGAAACAGAATTGATTGTCTCAAAGGTTCGGACATGATCTCGTGATTGACTTCTTTAAGAGAAGCTTCCCAGATTATACAGATTACAATTGGATTTATCTCCTACCGCAAGATTTGTCTACTTGTTTGTTTTTACTACCTTGGAGAGTTAACTACTCCCTACTCCAAGATACTAGCCTAAGCTATGTTGGTGATAAGAGCCCTAGAAAATAAAAAAATTGCTAGATGAATTTTAATTAAGCGTTACTTTTAAGAGATGTTTCTTAAGTCAATGGGTGCGGAAATGAAACTTTGATGGTGTGAAGACTCGATTTCCAAAAGACACTAAAAATGCACCTAAAAATGATAATCAGATTGTTTTCTTTCAATGAAATTCTAATTAAGGAAAAGTTAGAGAATGCAACTCTTTTAATAAAAAATTCCTTCTTTAAACATAAAGAATACTTGAAAGAAAATATTTTTTTCTTTTCCAATAAATTATCAAAACTCACAATAAAAATCCTTTCACTTTCCAAAAACTCGAAGCTACAAAACAATTTTCCTTCAAAAGAAAGCTAGAAATTTTAAAAGCACTCAAAACTACAAACTAATTTCGAGATCTACAAAGTTTAATAGCACTCAAAACTACAAACTTTAATAATCTAAATGAATAAAAGCTTTAAGATTTTTTGAAGAATGTTTTTACTTATTTGTTCAGCAAACTAAGGATCTATTCGTCCAGAATAACAAACAGATCGAAAACACTCAATTATGTTTTTATTAAAAATGAAATTCAAAAACCAATAACAAAGTTTTTTTCGAAGATTTGCAAAGAAACAGGTAACTCTATTTCTCAATAAAGAATGATTTCACAATCAGGTCAGATCCAGCAGAAAGACCAAAAAGACCAAGGTAATCTGAGGTACTTCAAAATGTCAAATGTTTCTCCAAGTGAAATGCAATCCAAAACGCAAAACTTCTAGAAAATCATCAAAACACCAATACTGCTGAGATTTATTAACAGAAAGCTTTTGACAGAAACAATCATCAATCTGGGCAGAAAACAAAAACTGAAAATCAAAATCAAGATAAACTAAAGAAAGAAATCTGAAGTTTTTCAAAACTTTAACAGGGTTCGCAGGCTCCAGGATATCACAGGTGCGGTCCCGCACTGTTTACACAGGAAAAGTGTGAAACTGCTCGCACTGTGAAAACAAGGCAAAGTGCGGTCCCAGGAAAAACTTAGAGAAAAACTTAAAGGATTTCAAAATTTTTAAAAACAAAGAAAACCTAAGCTACCCAGGCAAATGTTTATCAATCAAAAACTAGTAAAACATTTCCTCAAGTCAAAATAAAAGAGAACCAAAAACAACAAGTTCTTTCCCCAGTGGAGTTGCCAATTTGTTGTATGGATTAATCCGTCTTGCGGACAAGACCGATCTCCCTAGTACTAAAAGTATCTAGCAACAAACAACCAAATAGACTAATCTTTCTCTAAGCATATACGATCTATGAAAAGCTCTATAGAGGTGTTAAGGACTTACCGTTTGTCCAGTGCTTGTTTGAAGTCGTTATTGTCCCTCGCGCGCTTGAAGGAGTTTTCCTCGTAAACCTGCAGTCACAAACAAGAAAAATATTACATAGCACCTGTATAGAAATCATCATAAACCATGTTTATCATAGTGATCAAGGAATCTATGAAATAAACCATTGATTGAAAGCTTATTGAGAAAAATGAGTATATTTGTATTAATTTCAAAAGAAGAAAATCCTTACAACCTGAGCCTTGATGTTGCACAGGACTTTTCGGGGTCCAAAGCAGGAGTCTCCTTTACTTTGATAAGCTCTGCACTCCTCCAACCAAGACAAATAGAGGTATGCAATCTCTCCTCACAAAATTCTTAGTTAACTGAGTCTAAATCTCAACAGCACTTAACTTCAAATATTCTAAAAGCTTGAACTCCCCTTGAGGCTACCCAATGCCTCTTTTTATAGTGGAAAAGAGGAGGTTTTCTGTTCCAAGTATGGAGGGATAGAATCCTCCTTCAAAGGGATAAGCTCCTCACATCAAGGGGTTAGCTCCATAAGGTAAGGGATTCATGCACCTCACAAGAGCGGTTCTACCACCGCAAGATCCATTCTAGAAGCTTCCAGAATTTACTTTAATTGAGCTTTTTGGGATTTACTTGCGCCTTTTTAATCTTACAGGGGTCCGCACCTATAACAAAGATAAAGTGCGTTCAGGAACGCAGGAAAGCTGAACATTGGGTGCGGGACCGCAGGTAAGATAGCCAGAAAGTGCGACACCAAAGTTTAGGAGACTTTTAGGAATTTTTTCTGATTTTCAAGGCTTGACATGAGGAACTGATATGTTAGACTTGCAAAAGGGAGAAGTATGAGTAATAATGAGCTCATACACATGGCAGAATGTCAGGATGACAATTTTCAGTGTAACACTACTACATAAAATCAAATATTTTACATAGCATATTTGTTCCTCTTTGGCACAAAATCTGGTCGGAAAAACATTGGCCGAAAATTGAATACTTTTTATGGCTAGTAATTCATGGTAAAGTTCTTACCTGGGATCAGCTGTAGAAGAAAGGGATGCATGGACCGTCGTTTTGTACGTTGTGTAAGAAGAATGAAGGAACTATCGAACACCTGTTGAATAACTGTGGTGTAGTTGAGACCCTGTGGAAAAACCTCTCCTCCCTCTTTCAAAAAACGGACCGGGACAACAGGAGCATCAGGCATACTATTGAAATCTGGAGAAAAGAAGGATACACAAGCGTTGTCCTTAACATAGCATGGAGACTCTTTGTAGGGTTTCTTATATGGGTTATTTGGAAAGAAAGAAACCCCAGAATATTCAGAGATGAGTATAGGCAGCATGAAGAGATATGGAAATGAATCCTGAATAGACACCTGTGGAAACAAAAAACCACCGGATAGACACCCACAGGACAAATTCCAGGTTCCTAAACAAGGGTTTGTGAAGCTTAACTATGACGAAGCCTCTAAAGGAAACCCGAGTTAGGCAAGAGCAAGAGGAATATTTCGAGATTCGTAGGGTTTAGTTTGTATAATATATGCAATGGACCTGGGTGTCGCCACAAACAACGAAGCCGAACTAATGACAGTAAAACAAGGATTGCTGATCGCGGTGAGAGAATAGTAATCATAATGGAAGGGGACTCGGCCATGGTAACGAGGGTTATGCAGAAGATGCAGTATGGGACAGGCTGGGAGAAAATTATCCAGAGCTGGAGAACAACTCACCTAATTGATGATATCAATACCATCTTCCCAAGCATAGGCTACCTCATTACATCGCATGTTCGCAGAGCAGAAAACGAAGTTGCAAACTACTTGGCGAACTAGGGCTGCACTCATGAAGGATGACATTTGGACATTAACCAGGCCAACATGGTTCAAGAGGGGGAACTAAAGTCTCTACAACTAATTGTGGATAGAGATAGTGAGGCTTCTTGGGATCTTCAATTGGGGTGCCAAGTGGGATATTGGAAAGGATAGGCGGCACATGACCGTGCATACCACACGGCCACTTGATGAGGGCACACAGACTTAAGGGTAGGTACTACTACTCGCAAAACATAATGACAGACGAGAATGATGGTGGTTTCCAACTAACCATGTCAGAGCTGTATGGGAAACAATGTCGGCGTGTTAAAGGACTTATGAAGGCTGGTGAGGGGAAACGTGGCATTTTATCTTGGCAGTTTATGGAGGAAGGTAGAGCAGATAGAGCTGCTACGCGGGAGCAGGTCAGAACGTCGAGTTCGCATCCCCTCACCTGGTATGTTATTAGTCTTTTCACTATGCTTGTTGATGAAAATGATGATTGTTCCAAGGTCTTCATCGTAATACTTTTCCTGTGTTTTATACCTCATGTATATTCAGGGAGTTTTATCTTTCGTCTGGGTTTTGCAATTGGGTTTATAATGATAATTTTCTAGTTCAGGATTGTGATGCTCAGTGCATGGGCACTGTGGGTTTACAAGTCCCATCGGGATGTCTGCTGGTAGTAGTTAAAAGGTACAGGCTCTGTTCCAATTCTGCATGTCTTGCTTTTTGTTTGTCTTGGTCTCATGTGGGCTTGGCTTGTTTTGCTTTTGATTCCCCTTGCACCATGCATTTTACCTTCCGCTCTATATGCAACCCCAGTAGTTCGGCTTCTCAAGCGTATGAACTATACTACATGGCTTTGAATGACCATTCTGTCAACAATGCTCGGTTTAATTGTTTATCCAGAGTTTCACCCACTTAGCCTTTTTGTAATATGGGGGGCTCTGACTCATCTTATACTGATACCTATCATTCTTTCTGGGGTCATGCGGGGTGTCCTGCTGGTATTCCGCTGGGGTTGTGGGTTATCAATTTTGTTTCTAGTGGTAGCATTCCTGTTTCAAGGTGGTTTATTCTGATACCTGTTACAAGGGGGCTCATTCCTACTTTTGAGGGGTTCATTTCTGTTACAAGGGGTCTATGTTCTACTTTGCGAAAGTTCTGGTTGCTTCGTTGGGTGTTTTATTGTCATTGGGTCTTTTATCTTTGGGTGCTGAGGGAGTTCAATTCTCGTAGTGGGAGCCTCTGGCCTCGGCCTGTTAATATGTAGAAGGAGAATGGAAAACTTCTCGCCATGCATTTTTCGGTCGCACCAGAATAAGAAACTTCATATTGCCACCCTTCTAAATCTTTGAATGATGAGAAGGAGGAATGATGACATGTATTGGCTTGCTAATCACGAGGATTTCACTCCTGACATTCCAGATCTCTTTCATTGTTGTTTCAATAAAACAATTATTGACATTCTGTTGCAATATACATGTATCTCTAATTTCTATACAGGTGTTTCTTTAGCACTGGTCACAGACTTGCCCCGACACCATCATTCAATCCAACGGTCTGTACTGCAAGATAGTATGGTTAAAGACCAGGCAACAAAAAACGAGGCCAAACATAAATGGAAACAGAAACAATGTAAGCCTACAGTGGTCCCCACTAAGAGAGGGAGGAAGTCATGTAAAGAGGTAATGGAAAACCTTTTTGATGCCTACTCCACTGGTATTTCGTCGCAAGTTAGAGCACTTATCTCAGCATGGGAGTGAGACTGCAACACTAAGGAGGAAGGGGAAATACAAGAGGAAACAATGGAATTTTTAAAGGACCCCGGTAACACGAGGAGCAGACTGTTCTTATTCCAACAATCTATTCATACATATTGGACATTAAAATGTGTATTGTCTAAGGCAATTACCAGCATCCAGGAAATTGGAGGGGACCCAAAAGTTACCTCCATTTTAAATGAGATAAGGAGAGACATTCAAGAAATCTACCTTGCACAACACCATAGTGATGTTCGTCTGGGCCGCATAGATCGACAACTGCAAAGCATGCATCAAGTGGACATGCCCGATAGTGTTAAGGACCCGGCACCGATTAAGTCTTCGGATGATTGAAATCCTCTCTTTTCTGTTTTTTGACCATGCGTATTTTGGGTAGTATTTAATTTTTAAAGTTAATGTATGTAAGAGACACTAAACTGGACATATCTAAAAGTATATGGTTTAAAATTTTTCAGTATTGGTTGGCCTATAACTCTTTAAGGTGGCCAACAGACCTGGTTTCCTGCGGGCAGGTTGAGGCCAACGAGTTTTATTATATGGAACTTGTTGTTCTCTTTTTTATTAATAGAAAATAGGAAGGATCTTCTTAACTTACAAAAAAAAATGAATTAATTATTAGTTATTTAATATATTATTTATTTAAAAATGAATGAGTTAATAGGTATATGTTATATAATTTTAATATAATTTAATATACTTATTATCTTACTTATAAGTAATTTTAATATGTTAAATCTTAATTTAATAGTCATTTAAATACATTATTTATCGAGAATAGCTATAAATATTATAATTAATAAGAAAAATAGAATGAATTAATTTTAATCTATTAAAAATCTGAAAGGGGTAAAGAGAGCGAGAGCAAGAGGACCAAAGGAAGAGAAAGGGGTTTTAAGAGGAGGAGAACATACAAGAGGGAGAACCGGGCAAGAAGAAAAAACATCAATTAAGAGTGAAGGGCGGGAATTCAACATCTGCTAACACTCCACCCATCATCCCTGTTAAGGTTAACCGATCTCTTTTCAATTTCTATGGCTTCGCTTAACTTATGCTTGTGGAAATGGTCAATCCTCGCAATAAAATTAGCATCTTCAATGCTAATGTGATGTTTAGTCTTTTCAGCATGTTCTGCTAAGGCAGATGAGCGTGATCTACTATGTTTAAGGTCAGCGATGTGTTCATGCATTCTTTGATTAATGGATCGACTAGTTTCGCCAATGTAAGGCATCCCACAGGAGCATGAAATCAAGTAAACACCCTTACCATCCTTAGGGGAATCCGGGTCCTTAACCAATCTAAGCGAACTCCGAATGATGTCGAGGGGATTATAATAACTTAAAAGTTATATTTTTAAAATAGTAAAAACAATAATGTAAAAAAAATTATAAGTTTAATAAACTTCATATTTAATTTATTGAAATAAACTAAATGATATTCAAACAAAAGGTCAAATGAATTGACACTTCGAAACTTTCGGGCACTCAATGTTAGCATGTGATAAGTCTCTGTGATGTTGATATTATAGCAATCCATTCGAGTTTGAATAAAGTAAATGTTTTGAAATTTTTAATCATTAATAATGAATTTTAATATATATTTATATATGTTAAAGTTGAAATGATTGAGTGGGATAATATATTTTGTTTTGAAGTAATTATTATAAAAATAATAATAAAGAAAGGGGGTTGAGTACAGGGTTTTGAGAAAGGTTTATGGAATGATGTGCCAAACACAGATTTTTCCCATGGAGTGGATGGTGTAGCGATGTATAGAGGAGAAACATTAGGGTGTCAGGTTACCATCTCCTTGACTTTTTTTTTCAAAAGAGAAAAAACACTGTTTTTTTTTTATATATATAATAAAACAGTCCATATAGCAAATTTTGTACATATGTAGCATATAACATATCTGATTCATCTAGCCGAAAACAGATCAGGTACCAGTATGTAAAAGAACATCTAAAAGAGATATGACTACCCCCAGACATGCAAAATGGGAGAGAGACAGTGACCCATCAACTTCCTGAACATATAGCCTAAAAGGATGTATGAGAGCAGGCTTATAAAGATGAACGTGTCCCATCCTTAACATTCAGATAATTTTTATAGAAATCACCAAGTCGGCTCGCATGATGAACCATATAAAATGAAAAGATATCAGGCTTGCTTGAAAGAGTGCCAGGCTACTAGCTCGCTTGAAAATACATCCAAAAACCAAGTCGCAATCACACAAAATTTATAAAGGATAAGAGTAAGAAGCCACCAGCATTATGAGAGCGGACTTAATAAAGATGATTACGTCCCATTCGAAACAAACAGATAAATCTAATGCTAATCACAAAGCTGGCTCGTTTGATGTGCCAAAAAAGTGAACAAAGATCAAACTTGCTTGCAAGAGTTCCAGACTACAGGCTCGCTTGACAGAAAACATAGAAATTATAAAAGATAAGAGTAAGAAGCCACCATTTTAGACTGCCGAAAATGTAGAACCGAAATGCAGCCAAAGGGCTGTTCCAGACCAACCTTAGACCATTTATCAGCCCGCATGTTGAGTTCTCTATAAACATGACTCAAAGAATACCTCTGGAATTTTGATAATATGTACAAGGTGCGATCAATCCATCCATTTAAATGAGTGCCCTGTAGAATGGATTTACCTGATATACCATCAATCACAATCTTCGAATCACCATATATATCAATAAAATGAATCTGCAGATGGTAGGCGACCATAACCCCACTCCATAACACCATAATCTCTGCTTTATTATTAGTTCCACACCCACCATTCCAGTATATATGATATCTTTCCGCACCTGATATTTTTATCCAAGTCCCACATCCACAAAATCCATCCTTATGGGCGCCATTAAAATATAATGTCAGAAGATTGATACTGTGGAGTCTGTATCTATAAGAGAGATCGATGCATTCCAGATTGCTTATAGTAATGCCACTAAGCCATTCCATGACGAAAGAGTGAATCAAGGCAGTTTCAAGTGGAGCTTCACAAAAAATCATACGATTTTGAGCACGCCATAATTCCCAGCATACAAAGAAAGGAAGAGATTTATAACCTCTAGTGTTTTCAGCCCAATGAATAAAAGCCTGATCAAGGTGACCCGGCCGCCATAGGGGATCATTGGAAAATACCCAAAACAGACTCCAAATCCTTCTTGCAACGATACATTCAAAGAAAAGATGTGAAATAGTTTCGACATCCTCCTTGCAGAAAATGCATCTACCCGACCCCTGTTTGCCACATTTTTGAATGTTCTCCCAAGTAAGAATCTTACCCACCCTCATCAACCATATAAACGGAGTGATTTTGTGCGGGATCTTCCACCCCCAAGCTTGGTAAAATCCCGGAATAGACAAAACAGTATGCATATCAACTTTTAAATTCCGATATAATTCCCTAACAGTGATATTATTCCCTTTTGTCGAACCACCCCAAACGACCCTATCGCCTTCACGACTGTATGATAAGCCCACATTCTGCAAGGAACCAGTGAATTTCTTCCAATTCTCCAGGTCACGACTATGAATACCACAACATGAAAAGCTTTCCATACCAGGACACCAAGTTCCCAATGCGATATAATGTTAGCAATATAAATAATACCTATGTGTGAAAGCCTATGAAAAAACCCCTCTTCAATATTCTCGGTCTCTGTGTGCCGAGTCCTGTTACTTGTAATAGGAATTAGTCGACCGTTACTTAAGCTTCAGTGAGTCTGTAACTAAAGAAATCTTTGCACTTGTATAAACTTCGCCAAATCAAGGATGCTCTATAATGATAGTTGATCGAACCACAGAGAAAACTGTTAAGTGATCTATCACTGATGTATTTGCATTCAATTATCTTAGACCAAATCCCATTCCCATTTAAAACTCTCCACAGAGACTTGGCAAGTAGAGCATTAGAGAAAACTCTTATGTCCAACAACCCCCATCCACCAAGAAATTTAGGGACAGTAATCAAAGACCGCTTACAAAGATGATATTCCTTTCTGAAGATAGCCCCGCCCAAAGAAAATGGGCAATAACAACATTAATTCTATCCAAAATAAAGACGGGCAGAGAATATAGATGACACCATCTCCTTGACTTAAATACCACTTTATTGTAATGGATTTGCACTGGTAGAAAGGTGGTGGAGCAAAGGTGAGGATCACTCCATTCACCTATCTTAACATTAATTCCCTACATATAATGTGTTCTTTGGAATTGAATCATTAAGTGTATTTTGCAAAATCATTGCTTCAATCTCAACAACATAGATGTTTGTCTCAGTCATGTGGAGGTTGTTTGCTTTCGGATTAAGCGTCTGGTGACTTAACGGATCATGCTGTGGATCTCTCCTGCGGGATAATACTAATCGTGATGGCACGATTGATTCGTCTGATCCCAATTGAAGGCTTTGGTCTGAAGATTTTTCATTTTGAAAGTTTCAATGCAGTTTAGTTTCTCTTGCGCTCTATGATAGGGCTTTATCATGTAATTTGGCAGTGACGGTTATATCTATTCAGGTTCTCTTCTAGAGACCGTGGATTTCTATGGTGCACTTATTTGCAATTCTATTGTGGTTTAACTACATGTTGTATATCGTCGATTTTGTTCTAGCCTTGGTTTATGTTTCCCCCATGTGCATGTTGCTCTATTTTCACTCCTTCAAACGTGTTTTCATCACGATCTTGCAGGTTGATTTTCATATCATAATTTTTGTCGAGATTTGGTGGTGCACCTCCTTCCGGTGGAGTAGCGGCACTATTTCACCATATTTTTTGGACAGATGGAGCTTCAATGGTTAGGTGTTGTTCATTTCTGGCTCGTATGCAATGTTTCCTCAGACAGTCAACTCCTGGGACATCTTATGGCATATGTTTATAATCTTCAGTGCTTTCTGTTATCTATGTTGGCTAGGTGGCTAATGTGTATTTTGTGACATGTGTCTCATATTCACTGGTGTGTCTTTCATTCTTTCTCTTGTATTGTTGGATAGGTGGATAAAATGTATATTGTCTTTTATTTTTGTAATGTTGGGTTGTTTAAACCATTCTCTAGGTCCTCATCATGAGTTTGTTAATGATTTTTTCACGAGATCTATGATAAAAAAAAAAATTGTATCAATATAAATGTCTTCAGTTAAAAAAGAAAAAAGAAAAAAAAGAAGTTTTAGACGTGTAGGTACATTACATATGGAAACTTTACAATGTGGGTTATGACTAGAATATAGGGATTTGGCATCATTGGTAATTGTATAAATTGACACAACTTTGAATATTGTGGTGGCATTACTTCAAGTTCATAGATTTTTTTAGCCTATTGTAATAAAATTCACATTTAATTAACTACATAATTTTTTTATGAACTAGATAAATTGAATGAGACAAAAGGGGTTAAAGAGTTATTTATGGTGATATTTTGATAAACCCTTAGTTCATGTTAACATTGAATAGTACATCAATGTGAAGTACTATATGATTTGACATCATATAGCGGCCATGACTGTTATGCTGATACATTGTTCCACAAGTGAATAAAGTATAGGCATCTTCATGAGAGCACTTAGAAGAATCAAGTTTGAAAAGTTTAAAAAGACGTTTGGACTTCCAAACAACCCATTAAGGTGGAGGCTATAAATATCTAATCCTTGGGATTATGACATATTGTAAATATTAATTTTAAAAAAATATGACGAGTCATAAGTGAATAGAAAGAATCATTTGGACCACCTGGAAGATAAAATCAAAGGTCACTTCTCTTATACATTATTATATATAGCTAAAATTTATTTGTACACAATGATCTAGATGCATATAAAAGTTTTGTGATTTTATCAATATAAGCTAGATTAATGTCTCATTTATATTCACATTATATTGAAATTTTCAAAATATTTGTCACACTATCAATATATCAACTTTAACTATGGTGATCTTGGAACCTTTTCTTAATGTTTTTTAAGCATAAAAATAAAATGTTAAAAATTTCAAAGTAATCTCTTATCTTCTTAAATTTCCATAAACTATTTTCCTCTTAATAAACGTTCTTCTTTATTATCAAATTTCCCAAAAATAAAATATATATAAAAAAAAAAAAAAAAAGAACGTGTAAAAGAACCTAAAATAAAAATAAACTTGGCCTAAAAAATAGGTCCATAAGGTGAAATAAGTGAATAAGTTATACCTGCGAAAATTGAACATAAAGGGAACTACAAGAAAGAAAGAAAGAAATTATTTTTAACGTCCACGAGGCTAAAAATAACCTATGGGACAGATTTCTTCTCCATCTGTTCTTGTCTTCAGGCCTTTTCTTGTGGAGTCTTATAATAAACGCTCCTAACTTCTCAACAAACTCTTTGCTGAATAGATTATCCCAAGAGTTAGTTGCCAGAATATCTGCATAATTTTCCCTGCTTTCTTTGAAGGCCTCACATTCTAAAATGAAATGTTTTTTTGTTTCCACTTTTCCAGAAGAGCAAAAAATACATACTCTTTCCTCCCACATTTCTTTTGGCCTTTTCCAGCGCCGTGTTTCACAACGGAGTTTATGAATTAGTCCTTAATTGAGCAATAAGAATTTTAGATCTCTAAGAAATATTGGCCCATATGTACGCTTTTTGTTGATGATCATGAGTGGGGTTAAACTCTTCAATGTAGTACTTATTCTTTCTCCCTAGATTTTTCTCCCAAGTAAGTTTGTGGAGCTTATCCATAATAAATTTTTTTATCTCTATACTGTTTGTGGGACACATGCTCAAGAAAATACCCCATTTACTATACCATTTGTTATTTTTCCGCACCCAAGTCTTCTTTCTTCTGCACAATATGTCAATAAACACAACCTTATGTCATCTACCCTCTTCCATTTTCTCAATTGTTTTTAAATACCTTATGAATCGCACCATAGGAATAGCTTCAATAGGAGCAACCATTGTTTCACTTAACAAGGTAGCATAAGGAAATGCACTTTAATTTTGAATTGTTTGTAATCAAACACTTCTGAATTTTCTCAATTTGTTTCCATTATATGTCGGATGTGTTGTTGGCCCACAATTCATAACCATAGAGAATCATCAGGGTCACTAGAAGCCCAAAAAGAGTTAGAGTGGTTTTCTAGTCCCATATATCTGCCTCTCTACTTTTGTTTTGAAGAGCATAAAATGCTTTCCAACCCCCCAAAGTTCTTTTCTTTTTACAACCATCCCAACTTAAATTTTTGTTGAATTCAATTCTAAGGTATTTGTAATCTACAACTTCTTCCAGAATGTTGCCTTCAAAGTAGAACTTATGTTGGTTATGCTTTCGCTTGTTAGAGAAAACCACTACTTTCGTTTTGCTAATATTGACTTGCATCCCCACCCTTCTACAAAAATGCTCAAGGGAAATTAAGTGCTCTTGAAAACCAAGAGTAGATTTAGCAATCAGCATAAGGTCATCTACATACAAAACAAGCCTTATAACGAACTTTCCCAAATGAATATCGTCACCCCCTTGGGAATTTAGCCACTCTTCAAGTTCGTCAATATATAAACCAAAAAGGGTAGGAGACAATGGGAAACCTTGCGTGATCCTGACACTGCTTCTAAAACTTTCAGAAATGGCTGTTGAAGTTCTAATTTTGACTTTCACCTCTTCATACAGCCTATGCACAACTGCTCTCAAATGCCTGGGAACTTCGAGTTCCTCCATTCTGTGCCAAAGCTTATCCATAGGAACCATGTCAAAGGCTTTTCTAAAATCAACAAAAAACTTCTTCCTTTTTTTTCCAAAATTTTTCAGTGATGTGCCTTAAATTTATACAATGATCAACTGTGGAATGTTTAGGTCTAAAACATGGTTTCCCTTTAACACATTTATCTCTTTATTTTTCCCACTTGCTGATTTGATTTTCTAATATTCTTCCAAATAATTTTGCAAACATGGAGTTTATCATTATGGTCCTATAATTGGAGGGATTATTAACATCACCACTCTTGAAAAGATGTATTTCCATACTAGTTTTCCAATCTGTGGGGAACCCCTACTGTATGATGTTGTTGAAATTTTTTGCGATGTGAGGTGCAAGAATTTTTAAGCGCCACTTTAGATACTTTGCTTGGAGTTCAACTAAGTCTTTTGCTTTTCCATAACCCAACTTCTTGATACCCATCTCTACCTCTTGCACCGTGACTGTGTTAACCAAGGGAGGAGGGTCAACCTTGAGATCCTATTCATAAAGTTGTCTTGCATAGTCAAACAATTTAGAAGTTACATTGTTGTTTTCTGTTTGAACATTTTTTGGTTGGACGTCCTTCCAGAATA
This sequence comes from Pinus albicaulis, assembly GCA_034641835.2. Taxonomy (NCBI): domain Eukaryota; kingdom Viridiplantae; phylum Streptophyta; class Pinopsida; order Pinales; family Pinaceae; genus Pinus; species Pinus albicaulis. Next base: position 786,247,216 of record CM076570.1, on the reverse strand, counting down.
ATTTGGGGTTATTTTTCCCAAGGAAGATTAGTTCTTCTCTCCTTGAAACCATGAAATCAACCTTTTTATTTCTTAATATATGCTTGCAAGCTTTGAGATTTATGTTATCTTAATCTGATTCCTTTCACATTCTCTCCTTTCCTTTTTGCATTCCTCGTCAAACCAAGCATTAACCATAAAGCAATTTGTTTCGGACTTCTTAAGTTTTTCTCTTTTGCACTCTGCAAGTGCACTTTGAATTAAGTGTGTTAATTCGTGACTATGAAGGCCATGAAATGAGATTTCCTCCTTCTCGAAGAGCCTCTCTAGCGTTAATTTGAAGGTATTACAATTTCTGGAGTCAAAAGAATTATGCCCTTTGAGGGATTTTGTTGAACACACTGAGTTTTTGACCCTAATTGCTTCTTTTTGGTCCAAGAGAAACTTAAATAAATTGGCTTGTGATCTGATTTTAAGTCCTAAATTTCATATCAACAGTTCCTCCATTTTCTCACACAAACTATGCGAGCAAAATACATAATCTACTATAATTTCTCCATTGTAAGTATTTCAAGTGAAATTACTAGGCTTTTCCCATCTACTCAAACCATTAAAATGACTAAATCGAAAGCCCAACATAGCGTAAGCAATTGTTCACCAAAGGGATTGCAGCCTTTATCCTCTAAAATTCTTTCCCACTGATGATTACTCTCTTCTGTAAGTCAGATAGGGTCATAGTCTTCTTTACAACAAAGATTGCTATCTTTCTCACTTACAGTCCTAGCATTGAAATCCCCCACTATAAGGACTTCACCTAGATGAGAATATGTTGCAATATCTGATTTTAGGGATGCAAAGGGATCTTTGTGGTCAATCCCTCTACTTTTGTAGATTTTTGAAATTTGCAGCACAAAATAACATGCTGCAATTCTAATGTGATTTCCATTTAATGATATTTTAAGGTAGACAAATTGTTTATTTGGGTCTTCTTTTTCTAGTTGAATGAAACAAATATCTTTTTCTCTCACTAATAACATGATACCCCCATGTCCTTTGTCATTCCCTAATGCCTTGTTCCACACTGCTATCTTCCAGTACCCTTCAAACAAAGGTGTCTTGCACCCTTAATGTTCATGTGTTTCTATGAGGCAAATTATGTCTCTACCTTCCGCAATAGGCCCTAACAAAGGTCCTCGTCTCCATGGGTAACCCCTGCAGCTCCAACAAACTAATCTTAAGGAAACCTGGGTATGGCATGCTTGCTATTTGTTATGACATGCAATACTCACAATTGAGTCTTTGTCCCTGCTTGCCCATACTTACCTTGCTTCCTCATTTCTTACTGAAGAGTTTGTTTCCTCTTCTTTGCTATCGTTTTGTTGCCTTGTTTTGGAAGGAGGTCCAAATTGCACTATCAAAACTTTACCTTTATAAATCCATGCTCTCTTTCCCTCATCTATTTTTTCCCTAACCTATAACATTTCCTCCCTCCTTTCCTCGTGCTGTCTTACAATTAAATCTTCTTCTAGAAAAAATTGAGAACCCCTCAACATATGCTTCTTGCTTAGAATGATATATTTATCACACAAGCTAGGCATGATGACTTTTGTGGGCCTAGCTCTCTCACCATTAAGCTTACCTATTCTCCATGCTTTGCATATTTGTCCTTGCCATTGCAGCTTGTCTTTCAAGAAGTCTCTTGCAAGGTCAAGAGTAAATTCATTTTCGCCATAATCTTTCACCCCTTCAATAATTGTTTTTGTTTCTCTATATTTCCTTTACTTGATTTATCTATCTTCCATGTTTTCAACCTGAATGTTTGTTTCTCCTTCCCTCTTAGTAGAACTACTAATAACTTGAGCCCAGGTTTTGGAAACTTTTATGGAATCTCATTTCTTTTCTTCTCTTGTTGTCTCTTCATGGTCGTCTATTTGGGAAACTACTTTCCATTTATCCTAGGATGGTTTTGCATTCATCACCTTTGTATTCTCCACTGCAAATTTCTTCATGTTTTTCACATCTGCCTTCATGCATTGTGATTTTATCTTCCCTATCAGGAGAGCTTCCTGTAGAAATGCCACTTACTCCTTCAAAACTTTGTTGCTTTCTGCTAAAGTATGGTTTTCAATTGTTATTATATGAATTGTATGATCTCTTTCTTGTTCTTTAGCTTGTGACAACCTACAACCTCTTTTTTACGTTTAACAGTTCTTTCAATTAAATATCAAATGACCAAGTGTGAGGTGTGGATGTGGGACTATAGAAGGCAGAATAATAAATGACATTTCCTTTTCCTTTGGACATGTTGTTGCCACAATGCTTGCAAAGAGTACTTGTTTGAATATTGTTTATTGCGAAGGACCCGAGTACTTTCCCTTTGAGACTTTTTTTTCCTTGTCTACTCTCATTTTAGATGAGCTAGTATTCATTTTAAAATTCCCTGATACTATTTGGAATTGACCCAAACCCACTTCCTAGCTTTGGCTGATGAGGAAATTTTCACTTGCCCTATATCATTTGTTTCCACAGTATCTGAAGTTTCTTGTCCCGTTATCATGTTTGAACACATTTATGTTATATTCCTAAGCCAAACCCTTGAAACCCTAGTTTCACTTGGTTTGGTTTCCTATGTCAAATATTCATTCGTTAGTCTACTTCAAGTAGAAATACTGGCGCACATTGTTGTCTCTTGAAGAACAAGGTTTCTTCGACCTCAACCACCAACGTGTAACACAATAGTTTATAGTGAGTGAAGTATTAGTTGATCTCCGCGAAACCTAGAATATGTCGTGTAGCTCCCAATTACTTTGGGTATACTCTCATTTTTGTACTTCTTAGCGCAAACACAAAAATTCAGTGACTAAACATGCTTTATTCATAGGAGCTATCAATAGAATTGGAAAAACTTGTATTCTTGTTTCATGTTTATTATCAATGTCTTCAAGAATAGAACACTTCCCGCATCCCACAAGAACAAAACACTTCTCGTCACAAAGAAGTGAAATTTTAGGTAAATCTGTGAAATATTTGTAACTCTTTGCACCCTTGAATCTCCTTGTGCATGTTTCATAGAGGCAACGATTGTTGTGTTCCTTTTTCTACTCTCAAAAAGGTAAATTGAGTATTTTATTTCTCAAGGTCCACTTAAAGTGTGGGTTGGTAAATGGAAAGTAAAAGTCAATTTGGTCAATTCAACCCTCAGTATGTCTCACACCTTCACCTCCCGTTGGAAAATCCCTTTAAACATACCAAAAGTACCATGGTTTTGTGTGAGAAAGGGCTTTGGTCCCGTGTTCAGGCGTTAGACAAGTCACTATCAAATCAACTGATATGGTTTTTTTTTAACCTATCGTATATTATTTGTGTATGATTGTGAATATATTAATATTTGTGTATGATTATGAATATATTAATGACTAATTAATAAAGTGTGTTTATTTTGGAATAGAATTTTTATAATTTTAATTTAATTATCAATAATTATTTAGTTAATGGTAAGAATTTAACCTTCTTAAAATATTTTAGAATATTTTTTGGTAATATGCACATATCAAATATTGATATTTATCTCCAAAGTAGTTATGTCATTTATTCCCTTTTAATTAAATTGAGTAATTAAAAAAAAAAATCATATGAAAAAGTGTCATATGAAGTGAGTTATGGTTTTTTTGGCATGTGGCATTGATAAGCAATAATCTTGATCCATGGTATTATAACAAAACATATTAAGAATCTCCATAGTATAGTAAAATATCATAGTGAAAATTTATATTCCATGTTTTCTTAAATATATTTTTCTTATATATTTATTATTATTATTATTATTATTTCAAATAAAGTTATAATGTAATTGATTTTTATGATTTTTTTTTTTAATCTAACAACATGTGATGTATCATGAAACGTTTTGATGTTCATAATGAATTGGTGCCTATCAATATTTACTAACCATTTAATTTATGTAATTATGTTACACTATAATTGTAAGACACCTAATTTGCTGAGGGTTGTGGTGTGGAATGTGAACAATCATGAAAGTCCAAGAGACCCCTTGGAATATGAAACCAAGTGTAATAAAAAAATGTATAAATATCCATATTATTTTGAATAATATGCATTCAACAATTTATCAATTTTGTTTTATCATTTCATGTGTGAATTTAACATGGTATTAGAGCGGGTGAATTCTTGTCCTGCACAAATTTAAACTTCTAATTTTCTGGTCTTTCTCTGTCTATTAGTCTTGTTTTGTTTCTCCTCGTCTTTTTTTTAGTGTTCCTTCCCCATGTAACTAAGCATACAGAGGGGTTGCACCTTCTCCCACTACCATTAGTAACTTTATGTGAGTGACTAAAAAAATATGAAGACAAATTGAACTGAGAATGAAACCTAAAGCTCTCAGCTGCGAAGCACCTGAGGCTGCTACAACGCTATGTTAATTAATCAAACAATCGCATATACATAAATATAATGGTTATATTCTATTTTGGAGATCACAACAAAATCCTAGAAAATATGCTCTAAATCTAATCTTAGAAAACAATCAGAACAACTTTTCTCCATTATTTTTAAGTTACCCCCTTAATGGAGAAAGGATTAATCTCCACACCTAATATCTCCCAAAGCAATTCAAATTTCATCTTCCCAACGGGATTTGTGAAAATATCAACATCAATTTCACAAGTATTACAATATTCAATAAAATTTTCCTTAGACTATATCTTTTCTCTAATAAAATGAAACTAAGCATCAACATGCTTTGTCCTTGCATGAAAGATTGGATTATTTTCCAACTTGATCGAGCTCTAGTTGTCATATTAGATCATTGTATCATTCTTTTGTTTTTCTCCAATATATTGAAGAACTCGCCTCAACCAAACAACTTCACAAGTTGTTGCACACAAAGCTTTATACTCTCCCTCTGTAGATGACAAAGATATAGTAGGTCACTTCTTGATGCTCCATCAAACAATCATGGATCCAATACTAAATGCATAACCTATAGTAGATCTTTTATCATCCGGATTACCAGCCCAATTTGAAGTTGAGTAACCTGTCAACTCAAGATCAAATGAATTAGTATACTTAAGACGAAAATCAGTTGTTCCTTTAAGATACTTGAGTACTCCATTTGCTGCTCTCTAATGTATTTCTAGAGTTCTCGCCATAAATTGACTTAACACACAAACATAGTATGTTAAATCAAGTATGGTTGTAGCAAGATAATTCAATATTCCCATCAATTGTCTACACAGTGTGCCATCTACCTCCTTTGAGCCGTCATCAAAATAAGTTTCACATTCTGATGCATTGGAACAAAAGAAGATTAGCATTGATCCATATTACATTTTTTAAGCACTTCTCTAACACACTTACCCTGAGTAACAAAAGTCTGGCCTGTATCTCTCCACACTTAAAGACCTAGATAGTAATGTAACTCACAAAGATATTTCATCTCAAATACTCGTGGCATCTGCACCTTAATTTCATCAATCAATTTGACTGAATTTCATGTAATAATTAGGTCATCAACATACAAATAAATAAGTACTACATGCCCCTTTGCATCAAACTTGGTATACAAATTTGGATCACTTTGAATCCTCATAAAACCCTCCTGAAGAAAGAAGGAATCTATCTTCTCATACCACGACCTAGTTGCATATTTCATCCCATACAAGGCTTTCTTTAATCTGCAAAATAATTGTTCCTGCCCCTTTTTCACAAACCCTTCAGGTTGTGTCAAATACACCTCCTCCTTTAAATCACCATTCAATAAAGTAGATTTTATATCTAATTGGTGCGAATTCCAACAATACTTTACAACTAATGCAATTAACAATCTAATGGTATTTAATTTAGCTACACGTACAAATGTTTCGGCACAATTAATGCCCTCCTTATTGAGATTCAAAAAGATGATGATCCCAGTGAAAATTAAGCACCTACACTAGGTGGGGCCCGCAGGCTATTTTTAGGTGTATGTCTATTTTTAGAATGTTGAGCAAATTCTATTTATAGCAGGAGTATTTTTTTAGAATGGTGAGCAAATTGTATTTATATATGAGGTTCTATTTTTAGATGCATGGGAGAAGTCTATTTATAGATCGCATGTCTAAAAATAGAATGCATTGTCGATTATTATTATCTCTTAATAATAATTGGGCAATAAATATTAATCTATTCTCTTGAAGCACTTGATTTTAGTTAACTGAAGTGGCAAACTAGTTAGCTGAAGGAATTTTGAGTTCTAAGGTTGGTTGGTGGGACATGCAAGTGGACTTAGTTGTAACTGAGTGATTCAAAGTTGCAACAAAGTTGGATGTGTAGTTATGTGAGTTGTAAAGTTGTTTAACTCAGTTAAGTGAGTTAAACTCAGTTGTAACTAGTTGTAACTAAAGATACACTAGTGAGAGATTAGTGAATTAAATATTAAATTAATTCACATGGAGTGATCTCACATGCAACTGAAGATTTACAATTGTTAACTACATGCATGTCAGATCCAGTGGAGACCTAGTTGAGAGATAGGTGAAAGGGACAATCTGACTATCATTTGTGACATTAGTGGGTGCACTCATGCAACCACACACACATTGGAGATGCCAATGAGGATTGTGCAGTCAAGGCAAGACAATATCTCATTCATTCAGGGATTGTGTAGTGGAGGCAGGCTGTCAGGAGGCAGTAAATTGGCACATGTATTTTCCAATTTTTGTATGACAGTGTGAGACAATTGTATATTGTACTAAGAGCTCTTGGATTAGAGTTTTATATGAGATTGTTTCATGATCCATGATATATACATAATATATGATAGTGGGGTTTTTGAGCTTTATGCTTTCCCGGTAAAAACATTTGTGTTATGTGTGATTGATCTTTCTTCATGTGTTCGCAATTGGCTATTAAAATTCCACAAATATTTTAGTAGAAGGATTTTGTATTTAACAGTGGCATATAATTGTTAGATCAGGAGAATCTAGGCAATACATAATTGTATTAAAATTTCTACACTCCTTTTGTGAGTACCCTTTTTCCACCAATCTAGCTTTATATGTATCTATAATACAATTTGCTTTAAACTTGGGTTTTTACAACCATTTACATCCTATGAGCTCTTTTCCTTTAGGCAATTAAGTCAATTCCCAGTTTTTTTTTTTTTTTGTTAAATTATAAATTCATATTATTCCTTCATTTATTTTCTTCACTCTTCATGTTCATTAGCTTCATTAAAACTCATTTTTTATATGACATTCAAAAAATTATTCATAAGGGCATAGTCCTTATACCTTTCAGGTAGTCGAATCTGCCAAGTGTATATCCTTCTCACTCATTGTTTTCACCTTTATTCTCTGAAAGCACTTCTCCACTTCTAAGTGGCCTCTAGCTATTGGTGATGTCCATATCGCCGAATTATTCCCCAAGCTTTTATTGCTCACTGTCTTGTGTTTTTTATTATACTTTATTGTCTTCAACTTTAGGAAGAATGTTCCATATTTCATAGTTGTTATCCTTGTTGCCTTCATCTTCCTGCTCACAAAAAATTACATCTCTACTCGCAAATACTTTGTGAGTAGATGGATCAAACATTTTATAAGCTTTAAATTCTAAACAATATCCTATAAAAATTCATTTAATGGCTTTAGCATCAAGCTCCTTTCTATTCTCCTTCGGAATATGTGCAAAAGCCTTGCACCCAAACACCTTCAAATGATGAACTGCTGGTTTAAACCCATACAAGGCTTCGAATGGGGTCTTAAGATCAAGATACATTTTTGGACTTCTATTCTTTAAATAAACAACAATACTAATGGCCTATACCCAAAAATAATTTGAGAGGTTCTTACCTTTTATCATACTTCGTGAACACTCCACCAACTCCTGTTTTTCCTTTCTGCAACACCATTCTGCTATGGAGTGTAGGGTATTATGAACTATTGCACTATTCCATGGTCCTTGCAATACTTTGTGAAGTTCCCAATATGTACCCTCCCCCTTGATCTGAACGCGGGATATTTATGAACTTCCCTATTTGTTTCTCTGTCATGTTTTTGAATTCTTTGAAATACTAAAAAACATCACTCTTTTTCTTGAGGAAGTACACCCATGTGTACCTTGTGCAAGCATTAATAAACAACATAAAACAATAGGAACCTCCTAGGGATATGGTCTGCATGGGTCCAAAAACATTATAATGCACAAGTTCTAATACATCTCTTCTTCTTCTATCAAAATTAAAGGGGAATTCATCTCTGTGAATTTTTCCTAATGCACAAACTTCACAAGCAACAAATTCATTCTTTAACATAGGGAGTCCTTCAACCATAATTCATTTCTGCTGAAAAAATAAATCATGATAATTGATGTGAACATACCTCTAATGCCAAAGACTTTCTGTTGGCATAGTTGTAGAAGTCAGTGCTTGATGAATTTTTTTGGTGACAACAAGTTTTTACAGGCCTCCAACTTTGACGCCCGAAGCAAAAGGTTAGTAGTGATCCAAAAAATCTTTCACTATGCAATGTGCTTTGAATAATTCAACCTTTAGATTCTGATATGTAATTGTAGACACAAAGATTTTTTGTACTGATCCCAAGCACATACATAACATCATGAATGTGCTTGAAATTTCCATTGGAAATGTTACAGGAATATCTCCACATCCCTTAATCTGATGTGGGCGATTGTCTCCAAGACATATATTAGCACCATTGCATACCTCGTTGAAATTATCATACCAAATATTGTTACATGTCATATGAATCAAATATCCAGAGTCCACAAACCATGTATTAGCATCATCCATTTCAGCAGCCAGTGCGGCATTACACACAAAAAACTTAAGATTTTTTAGATCGGAATTCAGGGCTTCTCCTGCAAAATGTCATGATTGTCTTCTAAGTTTATGCCTAGATTCATCACTTTTCTTCTTATAATAGTCTCCGGTGAAATTCCCACTTCTACCATAGTAAAAAAAATTATTTCATAATCATTTTTGACAGATGACATACCTTGATTTGGTTTTTGAAATGGCCTTTTCTGAGATAGAGTTCCACCTTTACTTCCTTCTCCTTATTTCCCTTTGAAGAATTTCTTATTTTCCATAAGTACCAGTCTGGATTCTGAGGCTTCAAATCCTTGCGCCTCTCTTCTTCCTGCATTAGTATACTTGTCAATTCCTTAAATTTTGGCACTTTCTCCCTTGTTGCAAGACTTGTAATAAACATATGATAGTCCTCCGACATTCCATTTAACGTAATTGTTTCCAAATCAGTACTAGGTACTGATTCCCCTATATCTCCCAACTTATCTTTCAAATCTTTAATTCTTGAAACAAAGGCACCAACAAATTCTTTTTCTTCCATTTTAATATACATTAGCTTAATTTTCAAAAAGAGGACTCAATTTGTATTTTTGGTTTCATATAATTCCTTCAGTCCATTCCAAGTCGCACTAGATGTCTTGCAGTCACGAATATGAAGGATTATATTTTGTTTAACATACGTTCTTAGTAATACCTTGGCTTTGTTCTACCGCTTCTCCCAGTCTTAAATTAATGAAGTTATCGCACCTACATCAGGTTTGCTTCTTCTCCTTTGTGATGGTCCAAACGCCATAACCTTCCGGTAGTGTCTGTAACTTGAATTTCTAATTAACATAATTGGATCCGTCTAATTTATTGCCCTCATTTAGGTATGTCTCTGCAAGGGATTAGCCATCTTGACCAAAAAACCTAATTTCCAACAACACCCAACTTCTTACTTCATGAGTACCACCAATAGCCCCAAGAATACCTTATGAACATATCCACAACTCCAACAATGGCCAGGCTTCGCAGCTTCAGACAAAAAACCAAATGAAGCTTAAATAATTTATAAATTCCAAAAAATGTATCTACACACTCTTATCACAAACACGGTGCACAAAATAAAATTTTCTTAAGTTTTTCATTATTTGCACACTTTTCCTTAATAAAAGCTGCACAAATCTGTGCACTTTCTCTTCATAAAAACTGCACAATTATCCTTAATAGAACCTGCGCAAATGTGCTCACTTTTTCTTAAGAAAAGTTGCACAATCTGCCAAATTTGTGCACTGTATAATTAACTAAGGGTGCGCGGGTAGGATCTGACCTTTCTTTTCTTGAGAAATCCCAACTTGGCTTGCCTCCATTGATCCACACCAAGATCCACTGCGCTCCAAATAAATTTGATCCTCAAACAGGCAATGCAACCTTGCAATGCAATCACGCTGCTCCACACATAAATATCGCAGATCTTGACTCTGCTAACAAATCATCACACCTGCACTCACTAACAAAGGAGGCCCCACGCTCACCAGTCTCTCACAGCCACAAAGGCTCACCGCGTCAATCTCAACCACAAGGGCTCAACTCAACCCTGACGCTCTGATACCACCTAAAACAATAGGAAGACAAATCGAATTGAGAATGAAACCCACAACTCTCAGGTAAGGAGCACCTAAGGCTGCTACATCGCTACGTTCATTAATCAAACAATTACACACACATAAATATAATGGTTACATTATGTTCGGGATATCACAACAATCTCTTAGAAAATAGGATCTAAATCTAATCTTAGAAAACAATCAAAACAACCTTTCTCCATTATTTATAAGTGAGTGGTCCATTATATCAACTATGGGAGGGACCATCTTTCCCTTATATATTGGATAACTAAATTACAAATTACCACCCCACTTATAAAGTGAGTGCTAGTCATTTTATGACTTTCACACATTTTTTTTCCCAACATAAAGTTTTTCTTGTTAAAATTATAGGTTTGAAATTATTTTTTATTAATAATAATAATCTAGTATAAGATTACAACGAAACAAAATATAAATATTGGTGTATGAGACCTTTTTCTTTATGGGACAAGGCAAAATATTGATGTATGAAACTTTTTTCTTCATGAAACAAGGGAGTCACCTTTGTGTAGCAATTTGAGTGCTAAAGTTTATGAAGACATACATTCTCTACGGCTCACTAAATTTTAACTTATTACCTGTTAAGAGAAAATACATGCTCTTAACCATCAAACACATTCACATATACTATAACCATTAAACCCATTAAAATATAGCCAAACAATATGTTAAATAAAACTAACATTAAATCATATTAATTAATTAAGTTAGTACATCTTAACTCATATGTACACATTTACATTAACAAAACAATATTTCTATATTTATGTGGTGCCTCTCTATATGCTCCACCCCACGTTTTCCATCTTCTAAGATGAAGGTAAGAAGCCCTTGTTTTGGTACCAAACTCACTTTCCAACATGCTTGATATGTTGATGAGGACCTGCCACAATGGACAACTCGCATAGAGTAATTAATGTATAAGTGGACAAATTCTATTAATTGACAGTGACTATCTATTGAAAAGAGGACAAAACTTTGAAGAGAACCACTCCCTTAAAAAAAACGCCTTGGCCATTCCGCTCCCTTAAAAAATTCCTTGACTTTTAATGAAAATTAAATATTTTATTTAGACAATTTGAGTGGGTTCAATGGTTAAGAACTTAAGATTTCTCTTGGGAGGTCACACGGTTAAAAACCAAGAGCCATAACATAAGAAAAGAGAAGGGGGAGAACACGAGAAGATGAACAACAACTAAGAGTGAAGGGCAGGAATCCAGCATCTGCTAACACTCCACCCATCATCCCTATTGAGGTTAACCGGACTTTTTTCGATTTCTAGGGCTTCCCTCAACTTACGATGGTGGAAATGGTCAATCTTCGCAATAACCTGAGCATCTTCAATACAAATGTGATGTTTAGTCTTCTCAGCATGCTCTACAAGGGCAGAGGAGCGAGATCCACTATGTTTAAGGTCAGCGACATGTTCAAGAATTCTTTGATTAATTGATCGACGAGTTTCACCTATGTAAGGGGTCCCACATGAGCACGGAATCAAGTAAACACTCTTACCATCCTTAATGCAAATCAAGTCCTTAACCGATCTAAGTGAACTCCGAATAATGCGAGAGAGCTTGAAAGTTGAGGAAACATTATGTCTCTTTAGAATCATAACGATTTTATTAGTAGTACTTTAGATAAATAATCTCATTCTAAATTGCGAAACTTCTCAAAATCGTCATTTTAAAGAAAAATAATTTAATTAAATAAACCAATCTTTTACTCAATATAAAAACTAACACTAGATTAACCTAAATCCAACCTAACTCGTTATTAAAAATAAAAAATCACCATCTTCCTACCTAACTCCACGTCACTCATTTTTAAAATAAAAAAATAAAAAATTACCATCTTCCAAAGTTACGCTTGGGAATCCGTCAGTTGTCAAGCGTGCTCTGATTTGGACCACCATTACTTGGGAAACAGTAAAAGCTAGTGGCAAAATTCATTTGAAACCTAGAAAATCATATTTCAACTCTGAAGAGTCAATAGGAGTAGCGTATTTCGCAGTAGAACTCGACATGTCTACTTACTACATAGATTGAAGTTGTTGTTCTATTCTTCCAATTCACGCTGTACTAAGATACTCTAATCTCCTGAATTTCTTTTTTAATTTGAACTGAAATCACATTGGGGTTTCATTCCATTTCCTGTAAACTGAGCAAGGCTTTTGCCAAAACACATTTGAGAGTCCAATAAATATGGATGAACTCGTGAAGAAAGGATAGTGTCCCTCTTGTGTTTCCTAGGTCTGATATGAAATCCATCCATGGTGTCCTTCTGTTGTTCTATGTCTTCTTCTTTGTTGTTGCTTTCTCTCTCCCAACCCTGAATTAGATTGTGAATCTATAGTAGGTTTCGTGTAGATATCTAAGAAATTCTCCATAACCTTTTTTATTGAGTTTCTGTCTCCGTTTCCTGAGTCTAGCAGTGGATTTTGGAAGCATGTGCTTCATTTTTCCTTAGCCTAACGTTTGACAGATTGACCTTTTACCATTCAATTCATATTCATTCAATTGGGTCTTTTATTAACTGCTGGGTTGGGTTAATGTTAATAATAATTTACAGTTGCTGGGAGCAAGGGCGATTCCTTGGGCAAGAGCTAATCTCAACCATGCTGCACAGGCGCTCATCATCTCTACAAGTAAGTCAATAATTAAATTAGATATTCCTCCATGTCATTCCAAATGTTACGTTGCAGCGGCTTATTTGTTCTCAGTTTCTATCAATTTTTTTTACATGACAAATTTGCAGGCTACAATAATATTAAACTACTTTACTAAAATGCTTGAGTTGTAATGCTTTGATCAAGAATTCTTAATTACTAAATTGTTTGCAGACAGTATTTTGCTGGTAGGCACCGTGATACATCTTTTCCCATTTTGATTGTTACTCTCATTCATTCATTCATTGTTACTCTCATTACGATGATTAGGTTATGAACTGCATGCTGATGTTGTGTATACTTTGATTGGCAGTCAGTGGTTCGGCCTATTTCATTGTAGCAGATAAGACCATTCTCAGGTCTGCACGGAAAAACTCCTTCCATGAACAAATAGAAAATCAATCCGCCGAGTACTGACCATTCTGAAAGTAAGCAAATAATTATATAGCAAGCGGAGATCCGAGCAGAGACAACAAATCTCTGTCTTTCAGATGTCATCATGCTCTGCTCTGCTCTTGATCACAAAATGTAAATATAGCTCTAATTTTATCGGACTCTGAATAGATTAGAATATAAGGCTGCTCACATTTCCCTTTTCTATGTTTGCAGTCTGTATATGTAACTGAATGCTTCAATATTAATTTACAAGACTTGCTCATCATAAATACTAAGATGTAGTTGCTAGTCTGAAGTTTCGTATTTAAATTTCAATTGCACTGCATTGGGTCCATAAAATGAAAAATCCAAAAATGGGTTCCAGAACAAATAAAATAGTTTTCATATTAACATAAATTATGCACAAAACTTTGTAACAATTCTCTTAAAGAAGGATGTCCTTCCTCTATTTGGTTTTTGTTCAAATTTTAGAAAATTGCCATATAAGTGTCTATCACGGATTCTTATTATTATTATTTTAATGTCTTTCATGCTTGTGCTGTTACATAATGTACAAAAATATGATCTAAAAACTCATGTTCATGTGTTATATAATGAAGAAACATGGTCTAAAAATCCAATGTAGCTACCTGCATTTAGCTAAATATACCTTTTTTCCAAACCTATATCATCGAATTCATGATCTTTTTATTACATCATAGCTGGGTGAATGAAGGTGAAATGTTTGCCCAATTGTTAAATCCAAATAAAAGTGTAAAAAATAATAATAATTTTGAATATTTCAATTCTTCTAATCTTGAAAATTTCAATTAGTTGTAATTTAAAAAACCCATAGAATAATTCAGAAATTTCAGTGAGAAAAATTTCAGCAAATATTTTTGAAAATCTTGTTTAAAATTGTTAAACTTCAGTGTTTTGGGTGCTCTAAAAGTTTTTGATGGTGCTGATTCCATTTCCACTATAAAAAATGCAATTCAAACAATCCAACTACCTGAACTTTTAAAAAAACTAACTATTCAGATTTTTGAAATTCTTGTTTAAAATTGTTAAACTTCAGTATTTTGAGTGCCCAAAGGTTTTTGATGGTGCTGATTCCATTTCCACCATCAAAAATGCAATTCAAACAATCCGACTACCTGATTTTTTGAAAAAGCTAACATCCGAGCTATTGAGTTGCATCCATAGACAACTCCTTTCAATTCTCTTCCTAATATTAAATTGTAACATTCCCACTGGATTTTAAAATTCAAAGACAAAAACCCTCACATTAAGCACATATTATATTTGGACTCTGAGTCACATTGAGCACATATTATATTTGGACTCTGACTCACATTTTAATTATACTAAGAATAAGATAATAGGGTATAACATGTTTGTAGTTCAACAATTCTATGTATCATCTTAAGAAAATAATAATCGCTAATAACAATATTAACATTATAATTATAATAAGAATCGAGATAGTGTATAATGGTTTGTAGTTCAACAATTCTTTGTATCACCTTAAGAGAATAATAATAGCTAATAACAATATTAACAAATAGTTATATGGATAGTCTTTGCATTTAATAAACGAGTGAACTACAAAATGGTTTTATTACAACGAAAACTGAGTGATGTTTCATAATTGGAATCAACAAGTAAAGAAATTGCAACTCATCCGGGGGACTATCCACTTAATAATAGGTAGAAATTTGACATGAATTCTACACATGTTTTCCCAATATCAAAAACGATAATGTATATTCAAATAAAATAAAAAAATAAAAATAAAAATAAAAAGAAACATTTTCTTTCTACCATAACATCTGAGTCCTCTTTACGCCATAAACTACCGCTTTTGATCAACCACCATAACTCTTGAATTTCTGTTAAGAGCATACTTTCAGGAATATATTTGTTTGAGAAACATTTCTTGTTCATTAATAATCCCTATAACCCTTTTGAGAAAGGTTTGGTTCATGAATACTCGTACTCTTGTTGAACAAACCGTCACTTTCTTCATATAGAACCAAATTTCTTCATATAGAACCAAAAGGAAAACGAGAAAAATTAATAAAATCATTTACTAGTATGTTAATATATATATAATTATGATATTTAAATATTGTATCTTAAGAAGAGATAGTGGCATGCTCATTTGGACCTTTGTGATGAAATCCTACAAGTTTTTCAAACCTCGTACTATTTCTTTATAACACATATTCAATAAACTCAAAAAGACCTATTTAGCGAATATGCGCCTTTTTAAATCAAACACATGCATGCATCCTAGGAAATTTGATACCAATTTATTTATTTATATAGCAAAGAAATAATAGAAAATGCAAAATAATTGCAAAAGAATAATAAACAATGTAAAATAATGTTGGTATGGCAAAGAATAATAGACGATGTAAAAGTAATGTGGACAGAAAGCATACATCTATCTTTCTATATTGAAATATTTTCAATTAGATAGAATTTGAGAAAGCTTCAACGACAATAATAATGTATATGGCCTTCCCAGAGATACGAGTCACATGCGAGCTACTTGAGTTGACTTCAACCATCAATGATAAAGGTGTAGCATTACCAAAGTATGGAATGAACTCATACACGATAGAGCAATACAACTATGTTAACGAGACAAGGAAAAAGTCCTAGTCCATAATCTAGGCATATATGACTCATGTTTTCCTCCCAAGCAAGCTTGGAAGCGGTTGAATATAGCATTTGGTAGCTCGAACTCAATTAATTTTGTTCTTTATAGAAAATTTAGTGTCGGATCTTGAAGCAATAAAATAGCTTGAACTTTGAGATCTCTCTCACTACAAGATTAGTCAAAGATATTGTATTGATTTCAACAACATTTAAAATAAAAACTAGCATTTGTCTCTAAACGTGCGAAAGATACTTTCAAGGAAATAAATATTACATAAAAATAGAGGAGAGTGTTGCATGGGAAGGACATTGTTCGAATTACGCGGGGACAATGAATGTGAACGGTGTCATCGGATAAACCTCACAACCAATCTAAACAACTGTCATGAGGATAAACCTCACAATAAAAAAAATTCTACTAAATAATAAGAAAGAAAATCAATATTTTAAACCTAAAGTCCAACAAAAAAAACAATTTAAAAAAAATATGAAATTAATAAAATAATGCGATAATCATATTTGATAAGTTAATATATATTTTTTATTTAAAACAACAATTTTATGCTATATGTATATTAAATATAGTTTTTTGCTATAAATCACATTATTCATTTACAAAATACCAATATGAAAAACTCCTATACAATGTAACCTCATAAGAATGAATGTAAGAATTAGTAAGATGAGATAACACCTAGGTCATCACGGTGGGCGCATTTCGGTTTGAAGTCGAAATTCACCAAAATATGACGGTTTTCCAACAAATTCGATCTTAGTTCAATGAATATCAAATCAATACGAAGTATCATTTAGTGTTGTAAACGCAAGGCGAATAAATTTACATGTAAAGGTGCAAGTAACAAAGTGAACGCTACTGGTTGAGTGAACGCACAGCGCTGCGGTGCTGGGGTTGCGCCTCCCTCATGACCATGGAGGATGCAGGTTTGTCCTAGGCCCCTCCTCCCCCTTATCCTCCTCCACTCCGTCTGCGAAGAAACATTCAAAAAATCATTGGCTTATTTCTTAGAAAAGAAGAAATCGAAGCCACCAAGTTTGTGAAGAAGAATTTGGATGACATTCGATAGTTTCCCTTCCACGAGAGGGGGTCGATCCGGGTTGCCTTGTCTCTTGCGAATCGTGCTTTTGTGGGGCAATTTACGGGACTTTGGCCCCCACCCAAAACCATGGAGACTAGGTTTTCAAAACTAGAGACCATTGATCGAGCACAATGTTACCTCATACTTCTTGAGGAGGGCTTCTTCCTATTTGAATTTATTTCAAAGAGGGCAAGGATTTGATTTTAGGAATGGGCCTTAATTCATGGGACCTCGGGGCTGTATTTAAACAAATGGATGTCGGATTGTGATCTAGCGAGAGGATGTTACGTCGGCCATTCATGTGGGTAAGGCTTGAATCTTCTAGTGCATTGTTGGGCGGGATTCTTTGAAGCATATAGAAACGATACGGTTTGGGAAAATTCATAGATCGGGCAAATAATGAAATCAATACGGCGGTAACAAGATACGTGTAGAGGTCGATCTTGAAATGGGACTTAGAAGGAGAAATAAAAATCAATGTTAGAAGTTGGACTCATGTGCAAAATTAGATTATGAGCAACTCCCCGCTTACCCAAGTGTCGAAAATGCCTACGGACACTTTTCCAGTTTCGAATAATGAAGACGTGGAGAAAGGAAAAGAGGCAGCAAACAAGTTGAAGAACAACGTCTGCCCATAAGGCCCAAAATCCTTCGGTGACTCCAAAAGGGAAGGAAAACGACACTAATGATCGGGAAAAAACCTCCCTCGAAGGGGTCAAGAGAACAAGTTTGGACCCTTAAGATCGGCTTCAATAGAGAGTCCAAGGGTCGAAGTGCAAAGAAAGTGACTCGAGAGAAAAGGGACACATGAGACTCGAAGCGAGGAGAAAGCCTCCCGAGAAGCCCTAAGGAGAAAGCTGCGAGAAGATGAAGAGGAAGAACAAGAGTCGGCGGAAGCAGAGGAGGAAGGAGAGATAGGGAATCACACAAAACGACTTGAAGATTGACAAGAGGAAGAATGCCATCCTGGGAGAGAGATCAAGAAAATTACAAAGACCAACCCGGGGCGGCCAACCAACTCTAGAGAAGCTATTGGCAAGAACTCGGACAAGAAATCATGGCCGGGGCTCCAAAGGAGGCTCAGCAAACTCAAAAAGTAAGTGATGGGGTTGTCACCAGGCTATGAGGAGGAATGGGGAGCACCTTAGAAAGAAGAAATATAAGAAGTCTAATAAGGATAGAAGCCCCAGAGATATTCTTCTAATCTAGGAGACAAAAATGGAGGATAAAGAATTCCTTCAAACAAGTAAGAAATTTTGGAACAAGGTGGAGGGCGAGTAGTCTCAACTCGAGGAGCTTGAGCGGTGGGCACTCTCTGGAATAAGACCAAGTTCACTCTATTCACTGAGATTCAAAACACTCATTGGCTATTATTGCAGATTCAACATCATGATACTAAGGAAATATTTAGCCTCTTTAATGTGTATGCGCCAGTAAATAAGGTGGAGAAGAAGACATGTTGGGACTCAATCATAAATTTATCCGAGGTAGAGAATTTGGAAAATGTTATTATTGCTGGTGACCTCAATCTTACCTTACTTTCGTCTGATAAGTGAGGGGGAAGCATACGTCGAGGGGATCTAGCGAGGGAATGGGTGGAGGACCTCATTCAAGATTGGGACTGTGACATCAAGTCCTCAAACGGTAAGTACACTTGATCGAATAAAAGTCGTCTGGGCATATTTACTGTAGAGATTAGATAGATTTATGGTTCAAGTTCTTTTCTTCTTCTAGGATTAGAAGCTAGGATGAATATCCTCTCTGAGGTGTTTGAGATCATAAGCCTATTTGGAATTGTTGACCCAAAGTGATTAGGCCCAATTCCATTGGGTTTAGCCCTACGTGAGTCAAGAACTTGAACTTCATGGACGAGGTAAAGGAAGGTTTGGAGGATGCTGTCAAAGGGTCACCTTTCTACGAGTGGGAGGAAAAGCTTAGAAGAGTGAAAATTTGCCTCTGAAAAGTTGGGCCAAAACTACTGCTGTCATGTGGAAGCAAGGGAAGAAAGCTCAATAATATCTTGGGGATCAATACTTTTGAGATGGAAGATGCATAAATCTTGAGTGGAGCTCTAGCCAAGGAGGCTGATTTGCAACAAAAGTTCCATAAAGCATGCACGTGAGGAAGAATTTTGGAGAAAAAAGTCTCGTAGTCTTTGGCTGAAAGCAAGACAGAAACACATCATTTTTCCATAAACAAACCCAAGTGAGAAAAAGCTTCAACTCTATCTCAGAAATCAAGGAAGGATCCATAATACACAATGACTTCATAAGTATTAAAAGGGTAGCTTTCACTCATTTTAAAGATCTCTATAGTGAAGAAGAAGCCCTGGGACATAATTCCAAGTTTTTGGACGTGATCCCATCCATGATAACCCCGGGGTGAACCATCGAGTTGGAAGAAAGGTTACTAGAAAGGAAATAAATATTGCTCTCTTTGCTATGGGTGGAAAAAGGCCTTGGCACGGATAAACTACGGCTAGATTTATCCAATTTTGTTGGCGAGATAGTGAAAAAAGGATCCACATAAAATGGTCTTGAAGTCCCAAGTACGGCTCAAAAAATTGGGGGCAACACGAACTGGCCTTTCTTGCCCTTATTCCAAAAGAAAAGGGAGTCGGTGCATTTAACTTGATTCCAACCTATCTCTCTATGTAACATAGGTTACAGATGATAACAACTAGGTGATGGCCAATAGATTGAAAAGTATTCTTCCATCTATCGTCCCATAAACCAAAGGGGTTTTGTTCATGGAAGTGATTGTGGATAGTATAATCCTTGCACAAGGTGATACATTCAAGCATGCGGCGAAAGAAAAAGGAATGGTGGTTAAACTAGCTCTAATGCTTTTTGATCATATTACGACACAACTTCATTTTTGATGTGTTGCTCAAGTTTGTGGTTTTGGGCACGAGTTCATTGGATGGATTCGAGCCTACATCTACAGGCCTTGGATTTACCCCTGCAGTGAATGGGCCGGAGCATGAGACTTCTTTAAAGCCACAAGAGGGCTTAGCGGGGAGTGTCCCCTCACCCCTCTACTCTTTATGCTATGAGCCTCTGCCTTAAGCTTCTACTTGGAAAAAAAGCAATTGGATCAAGAGATTAAGACCTAAACATTGCCAGAAGGAGTCGAGAATATAAACCATGCCTTTTTCATTGATGATTCCTTGTTGTTGGGCGGCCTCTATTCTTTCCGCTACAAGGTTTAAAGAAGTTCTTGATGATTCTTGCATAAGCTACGGGCGACATGCTAAATGAGGGAAATGTCATATTTATGTTGGAAAATTTCTAATAGTGCTCTCAACACCATCTCCAGTGCTTGGGTTTCTTGGCCCACGGTTTGAAATTCATTCAATTATCTACAGGCCTTCCTATCTTCCAAAAAATGTCCACTAGTTCTATCTTCCAAAAATGTCCACTAGCAAATATTGGCTACCAGCAGTAGAAAATTTTAGATCGGGTCGGAGCATGGGGATTCATGTGGCTCAATCCTACGGGGAAGACAATCTTGATCAAATGTTGTCCTAAATAGTTTTCCAATATTTAGTTCTTTGTCTTGTTAGCTCCTATTGGCATCTCGGAAAAAATAGAAGAGATAGTTAGAAGGTTCTTGGAAAAGAGGTAAGCATAATGAGAAGAGAATGCTTCTAGTCGAGTGGGAGGGGAAAAAGATCTCTACGCCATTATTCTTGGAAAGGGTCTGAATTTCAAAGGTTTAGCACCCAAAACATTGCAGGGGCAAATATCATATGGAGGAAAATTGCGCCAAAGCGGGATGGACTCAAAAGGCTCTGTGGAAGAAATGCTTCGGTGGGCAAGGCGAGGTTTGGGCGGATCTCCTTCCACAAAAATTTGATAAGCAATTACATAAGCTACGTATTAACGGAGCTGTCCCCTTGATTCAACGATATGCTTTTGGATTAGGGAATGGTAAACGAATAAGAATTTGCGAAACCGAGTATCATGAATGAGGCCGCTTATTTGATATTCAAGAAGTTTGGATAATTTCTCATTCGATGTCGAACTCGGGCTTGAACACCTTGTGGGACATTTCGTGTTGGGAGGGGGCGGCGAATGCAAACAAACAGGTGGAAGCAAGCTGAAGTGCGACGGGGTTGATGCATGCCTAGAACGATTTGATTTCAAAGTTGAAAGGAAAGGCCCCGATCCACACAAGGAGACAAGGGACAAGCGAGGTGGGGCTTTCGCTCTGCAGGGCTACACGGTGGCACGGGGGTATGCGAAGCAAAAAGAGAGTGCACGTCCCAACTTTGTCCAACGATTTGGAAGGAGCGCTGGAGGCAGAGAACACCATACCAAAAATCGATTTCTTCAATTGGCTCTTGTGTCATAGCAGAATTTATTTGAGGATAGACTTAAGAAAAGGGATTCCAAGGACCCTCTAGGTGTTTGATGTGCCTTGAAAACGAGGAGGAGAATGCTCACTATCTGATTTTGAATTGTAACTTCGCTAAAGAAATGCGGGGAGAGGCATTGCGACCTTGGGAAATAAAATTGAGATCCTCCCATCACAAGTGTGTTTACTAATTGGATGCATTGTTATTCGGAGACCTCCCAAAAAATGATGATGGCTTCGGGGCTGCTTGGCTTTCCTTGCCAAAGATGGTTTGCTGGCCTGGCTGGAAAGAAATCAGAGAATCTTCCAAGATAAAGTGCAAAACGCTAAGTTAATCATGGCCAAGATCAAGAGCCTTCTGAAAGTTAATCACGGTTTCCAAAAGTAATTTATGAAACTGAATGCTCGATACGGCGAAACTCCCAATGCCCTGGCGGTATATATATAGAAAAAGGGTGAGAGAAATATAAGTGTGCGATCGAAATCAATGGGTAATCGCAATGGAGAGGTAGGTAGGGGTGCAGCAGAAAGAATGAGAATAACATGGTTTTGGGCATGGAAGTTTGTGGGGTGTACTGATTACTCCATCATCGAATCTCTTTTCAACAACAAAATCAAAACCACTTTTTTTCATCCGATGGCGCAAATGTGATGTTCCCAACAGCTGCCGGTAGAATGAGAAGAGGCTCGTGCCGTGCCCCCGGGTTTGGCTCCGAATTAGGTTTGGGGATTGTCGCGTGCAGTATGTACAGTTGGTGGCCCGAGTGTAGAGCAACAAAGTGGGGGTGTCCAAAAATTTTGCGTGAGTGGAGAAGTAGAATAACTCAGAGGTCTTGGAATCCATTGAGCTTCCGGCATTTAAAAGATATGTTGCACATGTACACAAAACTGTCAGTGTTCATATGGTTTTGGCTTTTTATTTAATAATTTGTGACGGGATTGCGAAAACATAAAACTTATCCAAAACCAGATTTTTCCGTTAGAACAATAAATGATTAAATAAATAAATTTGCACATGTTAATATATATTTTATTATTAGGAATTTGGGTTGTGTGATCCATAAACTATATATAATTTTTTTGGTGATAATCACATCTAAGTATATTTTGTCTAGGTTTTAAGGTTTTAAGTCAAAAATTAGAAAGTTTTAAGGTTTTATATTCCCACAGTGGTGAGTACACATGGAATAATGAAGAGGCTAGTCACCAAGTAGCCTCAGAGCCAGATGATTCCTACCATGAAGCCTTGGTGAGCAGCGATGTCTTCTATGAAGTTGTTATCCCCCTGAGCACAGGGTCGGATCATGGCTTAGATAAGTATGGAAATTGACATGAAGGAATGTAATAAAAAACACCCATTTCGATTTGAGGCTTTTTAGCTACTAGACCCAACCTTCCTTGAAAAAGCTAAAGGTTGGTGGGATGTGGCTGAGCCCAAAATTGGGAATAGATCCCCTCAATTTCAACTTCTTCTAAAGACCTAAAACAACAAATAAAAAAATGGAATAAAAAGCCAGGTTTGGAAAAATTTAGCATGACGAGAAATATTGCGAGGAGAAATGAAGCGATTCGACAACAAATGATCTTAAATGGAAGGGTAGAGAATGCAGATCATAGAAAGAAGGAAACCTTCTAATTAAACTCGAAGAGCGCAGGAAACAAGAGGAATTACTATGAAGCAAAAAATCATGTATTCAATGGCTAAGAGAAAGGGATAAAAATACAAATTTCTTCCATAAGGCTATGATTCGAGAAAGCAGCCTGTAACCATATCTTTTCCCTAAAAAGGACCCGGCGGGAAATAGACTAGTCCAACATAATGAGATGGAAACCTGTTAGTTAATCATTTCGGAATCATATTCTAACAAAACACGATCAACATAAATCATAAGCTATTGAGCGCATCACACGAAACATACCCTCAATAGTTAGTAGGGATCATAATCTAGCCCTTATAAGAAATCACTATAGAGGAAGTCGAAGAAGTTGTGAAAAGTCGGCAAAAACAAAAAAGCCCACGAGTCGAGATGGCTTCTGTTTGAATTTTATCGGGCGGCTTGGTGCTTCATGGGTAGGGACATATGGAAATTAGTTGAGGAGTCACGACGTTCACGACGAATATCCAACCCTTAATTCCACCCTCATTTCTTTAATTCCAAAGCGGGAAAACTCGAATGTACGACGGGTTTTTGGCCTATCATATATGCAATGTAATATCTGAGCTTATCTACTATTATGGTAAATCGTTTGAAACCTATCCTCCCGACCTAATTTCACACGAGAAAACGGGCTTTGTGAAAACGAGACAAATTTGGATGGCATAATTACGCGGGAAGCTATACATTCTCTCCGTGCCTTAAAGAAAAGTATGTTGATTATACTTGATTTATCTAAGGCCTATGATCGTCTTAGGTTGGAATTATCTCAAGACAGTCAGGGCCTTTGGTTTTGATGTAAGATGGTTATTGGATAATGTCTTTTATTTCATCTCCTATCTATTCCATTATGCTCAATGGGTTCCTCCAATCCATTTAATGTACCGGCGAAAGACAAGGAAACCCTCTCTCCCCATTTCTACATATCATTGCGGCTAAAGGCCTAGGTCATCATATCAAAAACAAAATTAATGGAGGTCGGCCAGGAAGGGACTTAATCTTTGAAATGGAGTTTAAAACTCTCCCACCAATAGTTTGTAGATGACATTATGTTTTTTGGTCAGCTACTTTGAAAGAATCTAAGGTTATCCTACAGTGTATTAAAGACTTCATGGAAGCCTCTGGGACCCTTATCAATAATGACATATCAAATGTTTATTTTTTTAATACTAATCTAATGTCCCAATGCTTTCTTTCACGTACCATGGGATTCAACATAGGATCCTTGTCTATGAAGTATTTAGGAATCCCCTTGAGTCTGAATTCCCTTTGGGTTTTGGGATGGAAAGATCTCCTTAACCGCATACAGGCCCGGCTCAAAAATTGGGCTTTCAGGGCTGCTTGCGCTCAGTCGGGTTGTCCTATTGAAGAAGTCTTACAATCCATTCCAATTTATCGGTATCAGAATTTGGTTGCGCCTAAAACAGTTTGTAATGATATGGTCAAGATGTTTAAAAAAATTTCTTTGTGAGTTCCCAACAAGCCGTAAATGGGCCCTTCTTTCATGGGATAAACTTACGAAAATAAAAGGGCAAGAGGCTTGGGGTTAAGAGATCCATACGTGATGAATCGGGTGATGGGAGCTAAACTTTGGTGGAGATGGCTACAGTGGGGATGCAATGTAAAATAATTTGGAAAGGAAATATGATATGCACATTTACTACGGTAGAAAAATTAAAAGTGCAAATAACTCTAAGAGGATCCAACATTTGGAGATTTAGCGTGTTAAACAAAGATCTTATTCGTGAGCACGGTTTACGGGAAATCGGGGAGGTAAGTTTGCCCTTTTTTGGGGGGAAGTTCTTAGCGACAAAGGGAAAAAAAATTAGTTGAATTGATGCAGGGAGATCTTTCTATTCACCCAGTAAGAATTTGAACACAAAGTCGGTAGCACATTTTACGGAATGAGGAGAAAGAGCTTAAATGAAATGGAAATTAAAGGACCATTGGCGAATGCTCCGAGAAACTCGCCAATGGGAGGAATTGTGACTTAAAACCCCGGAAAATTAATTGCGGCAACGGGAGAAGATATGGTAAGGATGGGGATACCACACCAAGGGCATGTTCACTATTCAAGAATCCTACTACATAAAATCTAATATTTTACACATCATAGTTATTCCTCTTTGGCACAAAAACTCGTCAGAAAAACATTGGCCGAAAAGTGAATAATTTTTATGGCTAGTAAGTCATGGTAAAGTTCTTGCTTGGGATCGGTACGAAGAAAGGGATGCATGAACGATCGTTATGTACATTGTGTAAGAAGAATGAAAGCTATCTGAAACACATGTTGAATAAGCATGGTGTAGTCGAGACCTTGTCGCGAAACCTCTCCTCCCTCTTTCCAGCAAGCAGATAGGGATAATAGGGAGCATCGAGGGCATACTATTGAAATGCGGAGAAAAGGAGGATACACAAGCGTTGTCCTTAATAGAGCATGGGAGACTCTGTGGGGTTTCTTATATGGGCTATCTAGAAATAAAGAAACCCTAGAATATTCGAGAGAGATGATACGACGACATGAAGAGATATGGAAATTGATCTTTGGATAATATCGGAGAAACTATTCTCTCGAGAGAAATGGAATGAAGACGACTAGAAAGAAAATGTGAATGAGGCTAGAATTTTAGCTATGCTTAACTTTGAAGAACCCCAAATGTTGGCTCACGACATCTTGGAAACAAAAACCACAGGATAGACCTGCTTGGAAAAATTCCGGGTTCTCGATAGGGGTTTGTGAAGCTTAACTATGACGGAGCCTCTAAAAGCGGCAGGTCGGGCGGGGAGCGGGAGGAATATTTCAAGATTCGTAGGGTTTTTAGTTTGTATAATATATGTGATGGACCTGGTTGTCGCCATGAACAATGAAGTCGAACTTATGACGGTAAAACAAAGGATTGTTGGTCCGGTGAGAGAACGGTACCACAAAATCACGGTGGAAGGGGGACTCGGCCATGGTAACGAGGGTTATGCAGAAGATGCAGTATGGGACAGGCTGGGAGAAAATTATCCAGAGCTGGAGAACAACTCACCTAATTGATGATATCAATACCATCTTCCCAAGCATAGGCTACCTCATTACATCGCATGTTCGCAGAGCAGAAAACGAAGTTGCAAACTACTTGGCGAACTAGGGCTGCACTCATGAAGGATGACATTTGGACATTAACCAGGCCAACATGGTTCAAGAGGGGGAACTAAAGTCTCTACAACTAATTGTGGATAGAGATAGTGAGGCTTCTTGGGATCTTCAATTGGGGTGCCAAGTGGGATATTGGAAAGGATAGGCGGCACGTGACCGTGCATACCACACGACCACTTGATGAGGGCACACAGACTTAAGGGTAGGTACTACTGCTACCATAACATAATGACAGACGAGAATGACAGTGGTTTCCAACTAACCATGTCAGAGCTGTATGGGAAACAATGTCGACGTGTTAAAGGAGTTATGAAGGCCGGTGAGGGGAAACATGGCATTTTATCCCGACAGTTTACGGAGGAAGGTAGAGCAGATAGATCTGCTACGCAGGAGCAGGTCAAAACGTCGAGTTCGCATCCCCTCACCTGGTATGTTATCAGTCTTTTCACTATGCTTGTTGATGAAAATGATGATTGTTCCAAGGTCTTCAACGTAATACTTTTCCTGTGTTTTATACCTCATGTATATTCAGGGAGTTTTATCTTTCGTCTGGGTTTTGCAATTGGGTTTATAATGATAATTTTCTGGTTCAGGATTGTGATGCTCAGTGCATGGGCACTGTGGGTTTACAAGTCCTGTCGGGATGTCTGCTAGTAGTAGTTAGAAGGTACAGGCTCTGTTCCAATTCTGCATGGCTTGCTTTTTGTTTGTCTTGGTCTCATGTGGGCTTGGCTTGTTTTGCTTTTGATTCCCCTTGCACCATGCATTTTACCTTCCGCTCTATATGCAACCCCAGTAGTTCGGCTTCTCAAGCGTATGAACTATACTACATGGCTTTGAATGACCATTCTGTCAACAATGCTCGGTTTAATTGTTTATCCAGAGTTTCACCCACTTAGCCTTTTTGTAATATGGGGGGCTCTGACTCATCTTATACTGATACCTATCATTCTTTCTGGGGTCATGCGGGGTGTCCTGCTGGTATTCCGCTGGGGTTGTGGGTTATCAATTTTGTTTCTAGTGGTAGCATTCCTGTTTCAAGGTGGTTTATTCTGATACCTGTTACAAGGGGGCTCATTCCTACTTTTGAGGGGTTCATTTCTGTTACAAGGGGTCTATGTTCTACTTTGCGAAAGTTCTGGTTGCTTCGTTGGGTGTTTTATTGTCATTGGGTCTTTTATCTTTGGGTGCTGAGGGAGTTCAATTCTCGTAGTGGGAGCCTCTGGCCTCGGCCTGTTAATATGTAGAAGGAGAATGGAAAACTTCTCGCCATGCATTTTTTAGTCGCACCAGAATAAGAAACTTCATATTGCCACCCTTCTAAATATTTGAATGATGAGAAGGAGGAATGATGACATGTATTGGCCTGCTAATCACGAGGATTTCACTCCTAACATTCCAGATCTCTTTCATTGTCGTTTCACTAAAACAATTATTGACATTTTGTTGCAATATACATGTCTCTCTAATTTCTAAACAGGTGTTTCTTTAGCACTGGTCACAGACTTGCCCCGACACCATCATTCAATCCAACGGTCTGTACTGCAAGATAGTATGGTTAAAGACCAGGCAACAAAAAACGAGGCCAAACATAAATGGAAACAGAAACAATGTAAGCCTACAGTGGTCCCCACTAAGAGAGGGAGGAAGTCATGTAAAGAGGTAATGGAAAACCTTTTTGATGCCTACTCCACTGGTATTTCGTCGCAAGTTAGAGCACTTATCTCAGCATGGGAGTGAGACTGCAACACTAAGGAGGAAGGGGAAATACAAGAGGAAACAATGGAATTTTTAAAGGACCCCGGTAACACGAGGAGCAGACTGTTCTTATTCCAACAATCTATTCATACATATTGGACATTAAAATGTGTATTGTCTAAGGCAATTACTAGCACCCAGGAAATTGGAGGGGACCCAAAAGCTACCTCCATTTTAAATGAGATAAGGAGAGACATTCAAGAAATCTACCTTGCACAACACCATAGCGATGTTCGTCTGGGCCGCATAGATCGACAACTGCAAAGCATGCATCAAGTGGACATGCCCGATAGTGTTAAGGACCGGGCACCGATTAAGTCTTCAGATGATTGAGATCCTCTCTTTTCTGTTTTTTGACCATGCGTATTTTGGGTAGTATTTAATTTTTAAAGTTAATGTATGTAAGAGACACTAAACTGGACATATCTAAAAGTATATGGTTTAAAATTTTTCAGTATTGGTTGGCCTATAACTCTTTAAGGTGGCCAACAGACCTGGTTTCCTGCGGGCAGGTTGAGGCCAACGAGTTTTATTATATGGAACTTGTTGTTCTCTTTTTTATTAATAGAAAATAGGAAGGATCTTCTTAACTTACAAAAAAAAATGAATTAATTATTAGTTATTTAATATATTATTTATTTAAAAATGAATGAGTTAATAGGTATATGTTATATAATTTTAATATAATTTAATATACTTATTATCTTACTTATAAGTAATTTTAATATGTTAAATCTTAATTTAATAGTCATTTAAATACATTATTTATCGAGAATAGCTATAAATATTATAATTAATAAGAAAAATAGAATGAATTAATTTTAATCTATTAAAAATCTGAAAGGGGTAAAGAGAGCGAGAGCAAGAGGACCAAAGGAAGAGAAAGGGGTTTTAAGAGGAGGAGAACATACAAGAGGGAGAACCGGGCAAGAAGAAAAAACATCAATTAAGAGTGAAGGGCGGGAATTCAACATCTGCTAACACTCCACCCATCATCCCTGTTAAGGTTAACCGATCTCTTTTCAATTTCTATGGCTTCGCTTAACTTATGCTTGTGGAAATGGTCAATCCTCGCAATAAACTTAGCATCTTCAATGCTAATGTGATGTTTAGTCTTTTCAGCATGCTCTGCTAAGGCAGAGGAGCATGATCTACTATGTTTAAGGTCAGCAACATGTTCATGCATTCTTTGATTAATGGATTGACCAGTTTCGCCAATGTAAGGCGTCCCAAGGGAGCATGAAATCAAGTAAACACCCTTACCATCCTTAGGGAAATCCGGGTCCTTAACCGATCTAAGCGAACTCCGAATGATGTCGAGGGGATTATAATAACTTAAAAGTTATATTTTTAAAATAGTAAAAACAATAATGTAAAAAAAATTATAAGTTTAATAAACTTCATATTTAATTTATTGAAATAAACTAAATGATATTCAAACAAAAGGTCAAATGAATTGACACTTCGAAACTTTCGGGCACTCAATGTTAGCATGTGATAAGTCTCTGTGATGTTGATATTATAGCAATCCATTCGAGTTTGAATAAAGTAAATGTTTTGAAATTTTTAATCATTAATAATGAATTTTAATATATATTTATATATGTTAAAGTTGAAATGATTGAGTGGGATAATATATTTTGTTTTGAAGTAATTATTATAAAAATAATAATAAAGAAAGGGGGTTGAGTACAGGGTTTTGAGAAAGGTTTATGGAATGATGTGCCAAACACAGATTTTTCCCATGGAGTGGATGGTGTAGCGATGTATAGAGGAGAAACATTAGGGTGTCAGGTTACCATCTCCTTGACTTTTTTTTTCAAAAGAGAAAAAACACTGTTTTTTTTTTATATATATAATAAAACAGTCCATATAGCAAATTTTGTACATATGTAGCATATAACATATCTGATTCATCTAGCCGAAAACAGATCAGGTACCAGTATGTAAAAGAACATCTAAAAGAGATATGACTACCCCCAGACATGCAAAATGGGAGAGAGACAGTGACCCATCAACTTCCTGAACATATAGCCTAAAAGGATGTATGAGAGCAGGCTTATAAAGATGAACGTGTCCCATCCTTAACATTCAGATAATTTTTATAGAAATCACCAAGTCGGCTCGCATGATGAACCATATAAAATGAAAAGATATCAGGCTTGCTTGAAAGAGTGCCAGGCTACTAGCTCGCTTGAAAATACATCCAAAAACCAAGTCGCAATCACACAAAATTTATAAAGGATAAGAGTAAGAAGCCACCAGCATTATGAGAGCGGACTTAATAAAGATGATTACGTCCCATTCGAAACAAACAGATAAATCTAATGCTAATCACAAAGCTGGCTCGTTTGATGTGCCAAAAAAGTGAACAAAGATCAAACTTGCTTGCAAGAGTTCCAGACTACAGGCTCGCTTGACAGAAAACATAGAAATTATAAAAGATAAGAGTAAGAAGCCACCATTTTAGACTGCCGAAAATGTAGAACCGAAATGCAGCCAAAGGGCTGTTCCAGACCAACCTTAGACCATTTATCAGCCCGCATGTTGAGTTCTCTATAAACATGACTCAAAGAATACCTCTGGAATTTTGATAATATGTACAAGGTGCGATCAATCCATCCATTTAAATGAGTGCCCTGTAGAATGGATTTACCTGATATACCATCAATCACAATCTTCGAATCACCATATATATCAATAAAATGAATCTGCAGATGGTAGGCGACCATAACCCCACTCCATAACACCATAATCTCTGCTTTATTATTAGTTCCACACCCACCATTCCAGTATATATGATATCTTTCCGCACCTGATATTTTTATCCAAGTCCCACATCCACAAAATCCATCCTTATGGGCGCCATTAAAATATAATGTCAGAAGATTGATACTGTGGAGTCTGTATCTATAAGAGAGATCGATGCATTCCAGATTGCTTATAGTAATGCCACTAAGCCATTCCATGACGAAAGAGTGAATCAAGGCAGTTTCAAGTGGAGCTTCACAAAAAATCATACGATTTTGAGCACGCCATAATTCCCAGCATACAAAGAAAGGAAGAGATTTATAACCTCTAGTGTTTTCAGCCCAATGAATAAAAGCCTGATCAAGGTGACCCGGCCGCCATAGGGGATCATTGGAAAATACCCAAAACAGACTCCAAATCCTTCTTGCAACGATACATTCAAAGAAAAGATGTGAAATAGTTTCGACATCCTCCTTGCAGAAAATGCATCTACCCGACCCCTGTTTGCCACATTTTTGAATGTTCTCCCAAGTAAGAATCTTACCCACCCTCATCAACCATATAAACGGAGTGATTTTGTGCGGGATCTTCCACCCCCAAGCTTGGTAAAATCCCGGAATAGACAAAACAGTATGCATATCAACTTTTAAATTCCGATATAATTCCCTAACAGTGATATTATTCCCTTTTGTCGAACCACCCCAAACGACCCTATCGCCTTCACGACTGTATGATAAGCCCACATTCTGCAAGGAACCAGTGAATTTCTTCCAATTCTCCAGGTCACGACTATGAATACCACAACATGAAAAGCTTTCCATACCAGGACACCAAGTTCCCAATGCGATATAATGTTAGCAATATAAATAATACCTATGTGTGAAAGCCTATGAAAAAACCCCTCATCAATATTCTCGGTCTCCTGTGTGCCCAGAATCCTATTGCACGCAATGGGGGTGTCGACCATTAGAGCTTCCGGTAGATTCTGTTACTAATTAAATCTTTGCACTAGATAATTGAATAGTACATCAATGTGAAGTACTATATGATTTGACATCATATAGCGGCCATGACTGTTATGCTGATACATTGTTCCACAAGTGAATAAAGTATAGGCATCTTCATGAGAGCACTTAGAAGAATCAAGTTTGAAAAGTTTAAAAAGACGTTTGGACTTCCAAACAACCCATTAAGGTGGAGGCTATAAATATCTAATCCTTGGGATTATGACATATTGTAAATATTAATTTTAAAAAAATATGACGAGTCATAAGTGAATAGAAAGAATCATTTGGACCACCTGGAAGATAAAATCAAAGGTCACTTCTCTTATACATTATTATATATAGCTAAAATTTATTTGTACACAATGATCTAGATGCATATAAAAGTTTTGTGATTTTATCAATATAAGCTAGATTAATGTTCCATTTATACTCACATTATATTGAATTTTCAAAATATTTGTCACACTATCAATATATCAGCTTTAACTATGGTGATCTTGGAACCTTTTCTTAATGTTTTTTAAGCATAAAAATAAAAAGTTAAAAATTTCAAAGTAATCTCTTATCTTCTTAAATTTCCATAAACTATTTTCCTCTTAATAAACGTTCTTCTTTATTATCAAATTTCCCAAAAATAAAATATATAATTAAAATTAAAAATAAAAATAAAAAATATTGAAAGAACGTGTAAAAGAACCTAAAATAAAAATAAAATTGGCCTAAAAATAGGTCCATAAAGTGAAAAAAGTGAATAAGTTATACTTCTGAAAATTGAACATAAAGGGAACTGCAAGAAAGAAAGAAATAAATTATTTTTAACGTCCACGAGGCTAAAAATAACCTATGGGACATATTTCTTCTCCATTTGTTCTTGTCTTCGAGCCTTTTCCTGTGGATTCTTATCATAAACGCTCCCAACTTCTTGACAAACTCTTTGCTGAATAGATTATCCCAAGAGTTAGTTGCCAAAATATCTGCATAATTTTCCCCGCTTTCTTTGAAGGCCTCACATTCTAAAATGAAATGCTTTTTTGTTTCCACTTTTCCGGAAGAGAAAAAAATACATACCCTTTCCTCCCACATTTATTTTAGCCTTTTCCAGCGCCGTGCTTCACAACGGAGTTTATGAATTAGTCCTTAATTGAGCAATAAGAATTTTAGATCTCCAAGAAATATTGGCCCCTATGTACGCTTTTTGTTGATGATTATGAGTGGGGTTAAACTCTTCAATGTAGTACTTCTTCTTTCTCCCTAGATCTTTCTCCCAAGTATGTTTGTGGAACTTATCCATAACAATTTTTTTATCTCTATACTGTTTGTGGGACACATGCTCAAGCAAATACCCCATTTACTAAACCATTTGTTATTTTTCCGCACCCAAGTCTTCTTTCTTCTGCACAATATGTCATTAAACACAACCTTATGTCATCTACCCTCTTCCATTTTCTCAATTGTTTTTAAATACCTTATGACTCGCACCATAGGAATAGCTTCAATTGGAGCAACCCTTGTTTCACTTAACAAGGTAGCATAAGGAAATGCACTTTTAATTTTGAATTGTTTGTAATCAAACACTTCTGAATTTTCTCAATTTGTTTCCATTACATGTCAGATGTGTTGTTGGCCCACAGTTCATAACCATAGAGAATCATCGGGGTCACTAGAAGCCCAAAAAGAGTTAGAGTGGTTTTCTAGTCCCATATATCTGCCTCTCTACTTTTGTTTTTAAGAGCATAAAATGCTTTCCAACCCCCCAAAGTTCTTTTCTTTTTACAACCATCCCAACTTAAATTTTTGTTGAATTCAATTCTAAGGTATTTGTAATCTGCAACTTCTTCTAGAATGTTGCCTTCAAAGTAGAACTTATGTTGGTTATGCTTTCATTTGTTAAAGAAAACCACTACTTTCGTTTTGCTAATATTGACTTGCATCCCCACCCTTCTACAAAAATGCTCAAGGGAAATTAAGTGCTCTTGGAAACCAAGAGTAGATTTAGCAATCAACATAAGGTCATCTACGTACAAAACAAGCCTTATAACGAACTTGCCCAAACGAATACCGTCACCCCCTTGGGAATTTAGCCACTCTTCAAGTTCGTCAATATATAAACCAAAAAGGGTATGAGACAATGGGAAACCTTGCGTGATCCTGACATTGCTTCTAAAACTTTCAGAAATGGTTGTTGAAGTTCTAATTTTGACTTTCACCTCTTCATACAGCCTATGCACAACTGCTCTCAAATGCCTGGGAACTTCGAGTTCCTCCATTCTGTGCCAAATCTTATCCATAGGAACCATGTCAAAGGCTTTTCTAAAATCAACAAAAAACTTCTTCTTTTTTTTCCCAAACTTTTTCAGTGATGTGCCTTAAAGTTATACAATGATCAACTGTGGAATGTTTAGGTCTAAAACATGGTTTCCCTTTAGCACATTTATCTCTTTCTTTTTCCCACTTACTGATTTTATTTTCTAATATTCTTCCAAATAGTTTTGCAAACATGGAGTTTATCATTATGGTCCTATAATTGGAGGGATTATTGACGTCACCACTCTTGAAAAGAGGTATTTCCATACTAGTTTTCCAATCTGTGGGGAACCCCTACTGTATGATGTTGTTGAAATTTTTTGCGATGTGAGGTGCAAGAATTTTTAAGCCCCACTTTAGATACTTTTCTTGGAGTTCAACTAAGTCTTTTGCTTTTCCAGAACCCAACTTCTTGATACCCATCTCTACCTCTTGCACTGTGATTGTGTTAACCAAGGGAGGAGGGTCAACCTTGAGATCCTATTCATAAAGTTGTCTTGCATATTCGAACCTTTAGAAGTTACAATGTTGTTTTCTGTTTGAACATTTTTTGGTTGGACGTCCTTCTAGAATAATTTGGGGTTATTTTTCCCAAGGAAGATTAGTTCTTCTCTCCTTGAAACCATGAAATCAACCTTTTTATTTCTTAATATATGCTTGTTAGCTTTGAGATTTATGTTATATTTATTTGATTCCTTTCACATTCTCTCCTTTCCTTTTTGCATTCCTCGTCAAACCAAGCATTAACTAGAAAGCAATTTGTTTCGGACTTCTTAAGTTTTTCTCTTTTGCACTCTGCAAGTGCACTTTGAATTAAGTGTGTTAATTCGTGACTATGAAGGCCATGAAATGATATTTCCTCCTTCTCGAAGAGCCTCTCTAGCGTTAATTTGAAGGTATTACAATTTTCTTGAGTCAAAAGAATTATGCCATTTGAGGGATTTTGTTGAACACACTGAGTTTTTGACCCTAATTGCTTCTTTTTGGTCCAAGAGAAACTTAAATAAATTGGCTTGTGATATGATTTTAAGTCCTAAATTCGATCTCCAATCAACACTTCCTCCATTTTCTCACACAAACTATGCGAGCAAAATACATAATCTACTACAATTTCTCCATTGTAAGTATTTCAAGTGAAATTACTAGGCTTTTCCCATCTACTCAAACCATTAAAATGACTAAATCGAAAGCCCAACATAGCGTAAGCAATTGTTCACCAAAGGGATTGCAGCCTTTATCCTCTAAAATTCTTTCCCACTGATGATTACTCTCTTTTGTAAGTCAGATAGGGTCATAGTCTTCTTTACAACAAAGATTGCTATCTTTCTCACTTACAGTCCTAGCATTGAAATCCCCCACTATAAGGACTTCACCTAGATGAGAATATGTTGCAATATCTGATTTTAGGGATGCAAAGGGATCTTTGTGGTCAATCCCTCTACTTTTGTAGATTTTTGAAATTTGCAGCACAAAATAACATGCTGCAATTCTAATGTGATTTCCATTTAATGATATTTTAAGGTAGACAAATTGTTTATTTGGGTCTTCTTTTTCTAGTTGAATGAAACAAATATCTTTTTCTCTCACTAATAACATGATACCCCCATGTCCTTTGTCATTCCCTAATGCCTTGTTCCACACTGCTATCTTCCAGTACCCTTCAAACAAAGGTGTCTTGCACCCTTAATGTTCATGTGTTTCTATGAGGCAAATTATGTCTCTACCTTCCGCAATAGGCCCTAACAAAGGTCCTCGTCTCCATGGGTAACCCCTGCAGCTCCAACAAACTAATCTTAAGGAAACCTGGGTATGGCATGCTTGCTATTTGTTATGACATGCAATACTCACAATTGAGTCTTTGTCCCTGCTTGCCCATACTTACCTTGCTTGCTCATTTCTTATTGAAGAGTTTGTTTCCTCTTCTTTGTTATCGTTTTGTTGCCTTGTTTTGGAAGGAGGTCAAAATTGCACTATCAAAACTTTACCTTTATAAATCCATGCTCTCTTTCCCTCATCTCTTTTTGCCCTAACCTATAACATTTCCTCCCTCCTTTCCTCTTGTTGTCTTACAATTAAATATTTTTCTAGAAAAAATTGAGAACCCCTCAACATATGCTTCTTGCTTAGGATGATATCTTTATCACGCAAGCTAGGCATGATGACTTTTGTGGGCCTAGCTCTCTTACCGTTAATCTTACCTATTCTCCATGCTTTGCATATTTTTCCTTGCCATTGCAGCTTATCTTTCAAGAAGTCTCTTGCAAGGTCAAGAGTACATTAATTTTCCCCATAATATTTCACCCCTTCAATAATTATGTTTGTTTCTCTATCTT
Organism: Pinus albicaulis; assembly: GCA_034641835.2. Classification (NCBI taxonomy): domain Eukaryota; kingdom Viridiplantae; phylum Streptophyta; class Pinopsida; order Pinales; family Pinaceae; genus Pinus; species Pinus albicaulis. The sequence goes on along the minus strand of CM076570.1, from coordinate 786,210,672 downwards.
TACTTTACTTGATTTATCTATCTTGCATGTTGTCAACCTGAATGTTTGTTTCTCCTTCCCTCTTAGTAGAACTACTAATAACTTGAGCCTAGGTTTTGGAAACTTTTATGGAATCTCATTTCTTTTCTTCTCTTGTTGTCTCTTCATGGTCGTCTATTTGGGAAACTACTTTCCCTTTATCCTAGGATGGTTTCGCATTCATCACCTCTGTATTCTCCACTACAAATTTCTTCATGTTTTGCACATCCGCCTTCATGCGTTGCGATTCTATCTTCCCTATCAGGAGAGCTTCCTATAGAAATGCCACTTACTCCTTCAAAACCTTGTTGTTGTCTACTAAAGCATGGTTTTCAATTGTTATTATATGAATTGTATGATCTCTTTCCTGCTCTTTAGCTTGTGACAACCTCCAACCTCTTTTTTACGTTTAACAGTTCTTTCACTTAAATATCAGATGACCAAGTGTGAGGTGTGGATGTGGGACTATAGAAGGCAGAATAATAAATGGCGTTTCATTTTCTTTTGGACATGTTGTTGCCACAATGCTTGCAAAGAGTACTTATATGAATATTGTTTATTGCGAAGGACCCGAGTACTTTCCCTTTGAGACCTTTTTTTCCTTGTCTACTCCCATTTTAGATGAGCTAGTATTCATTTTAAAATGCCCCGATACTATTTGGAATTGACCCAAACCCACTTCCTAGCTTTGGTTGATGAGGAAATTTTCACTTGCCCTATATCATTTGTTTCCACAGGTTCTGAAGTTTCTTGTCCCGTTATCATGTTTGAACACATTTATGTTATATTCTGAAGCCAAACCCTTGAAACCCTAGTTTCACTTGGTTTGGTTTCCTATGTCAAATATCCATTCGTTAGTCTACTTCAAGTAGAAATACTGGCGCACATTGTTGTCTCTTGAAGAACAAGTTTTCTTCGACCTCAACCACCAACGTGTAACACAATAGTTTATAGTGGGTGAAGTATTAGTTGATCTCCTTGAAACCTAGAATATGTCGTGTAGCTCCCAATTACTTTGGGTATACTCTCATTGTTGTACTTCTTAGCACAAACACAACAATTCAGTGACTAGACATGCTTTATTCATAGGAGCTATCAATAGAATTGGAAAAACCTGTATTCTTGTTTCCTGTTTATTATCAATGTCTTCAAGAATAGAACACTTCCCACATCCCACAAGAACAAAACACTTCTCGACACAAAGAAGTGAAATTTTAGGTAAATCTGTGAAAGATTTGTAACTCTTTGCACCCCTGAATCTCCTTGTGCATGTTTCATAGAGGCAACAATTGTTGTGTTCCTTTTTCTACTCTCAAAAAGGTAAACTGAGTATTTTATTTCTCAAGGTCCACTTAAAGTGTGGGTTGGTAAATGGAAAGTAAAAGTCAATTTGGTCGATTCAACCCTCAGTATGTCTCACACCTTCACCTCCCCTTGGAAAATCCCTTTAAACATACCAAAAGTACCATGGTTTTGTGTGAGAAAGGGCTTTGGTCCCTTGTTCAGGCATTAGACAAGTCACTATCAAATCAGCTGATATGGTTTTTTTTAACCTATCGTATATTATTTGTGTATGATTGTGAATATATTAATATTTGTGTATGATTATGAATATATTAATGACTAATTAATAAAGTGTGTTTATTTTGGAATAGAATTTTTATAATTTTAATTTAATTATCAATAATTATTTAGTTAATGGTAAGAATTTAACCTTCTTAAAATATTTTAGAATATTTTTTGGTAATATGCACATATCAAATATTGATATTTATCTCCAAAGTAGTTATGTCATTTATTCCCTTTTAATTAAATTGAGTAATTAAAAAAAAAAATCATATGAAAAAGTGTCATATGAAGTGAGTTATGGTTTTTTTGGCATGTGGCATTGATAAGCAATAATCTTGATCCATGGTATTATAACAAAACATATTAAGAATCTCCATAGTATAGTAAAATATCATAGTGAAAATTTATATTCCATGTTTTCTTAAATATATTTTTCTTATATATTTATTATTATTATTATTATTATTATTTCAAATAAAGTTATAATGTAATTGATTTTTATGATTTTTTTTTTTAATCTAACAACATGTGATGTATCATGAAACGTTTTGATGTTCATTATGAATTGGTGACTATCAATATTTACTAACCATTTAATTTATGTAATTATGTTACACTATAATTGTAGGACACCTAATTTGCTAAGGGTTGTGGTGTGAAATGTGAACAATCATGAAAGTCCAAGGGACCCCTTGGAATATGAAACCAAGGGTAATAAAAAAACGTATAAATATCCATATTATTTTGAATAATATGCATTCAACAATTTATCAATTATGTTTTATTATTTCATGTGTGAATTTAACATGGTATTAGAGCGGGTGAATTCTTGTCCTGCTCAAATTTAAACCACTAATTTTGTGGTCTTTCTCTGTCTATCAGTCCTGTTTTGTTTCTGCTCATCTTTTTTTAGTGTTCCTTCCCCATGTAACTAAGCATACAGATGGGTTGCACCTTCTCCCACTACCATTAGTAACTTTATGTGAGTGACTAAAAAAATAGGAAGACAAATTGAATTGAGAATGAAACCCAAAGCTCTCAGTTGTGAAGTACCTGAGGCTGCTACAACGCTATGTTCATTAATCAAACAATCACATATACATAAATATAATGGTTACATTATATTTCGGAGATCACAACAAAATCCTAGAAAATATGATCTAAATCTAATCTTAGAAAACAATCAGAACAACTTTTCTCCATTATTTTTAAGTTCCCCCCTTAATGGAGAAAGGATTAATCTCCACACCTAATATCTCCCAAAGCAATTCAAATTTCATCTTCCCAAGGGGATTTGTGAAAATATCAACATCATTTTCACAAGTATTACAATATTCAATAAAATTTTCCTTAGGCTGTATCTTTTCTCTAATAAAATGAAACCAAGCATCAACATGCTTTGTCCTTGCATGAAAGATTGGATTATTTTCCAACTTGATCGAGCTCTAGTTGTCATATTAGATCATTGTATCATTCTTTTGTTCTTCTCCAATATATTGAAGAACTCGCCTCAACCAAACAACCTCACAAGTTGTTGCACACAAAGCTTTATACTCTCCCTCTGTAGATGACAAAGATATAGTAGGTTGCTTCTTGATGCTCCATCAAACAATCATGGATCCAATACTGAATGCATAACCTATAGTAGATCTTTTATCATCCGGATTACCAACCCAATTTTAAGTTGAGTAAAATGTCATCTCAAGATCAAAAGAATTAGTATACTTAAGACAAAAATCAGTTGTTCCTTTAAGATACTTGAGTACTCCTTTTGCTGCTCTCTAATGTATTTCTAGAGTTCTCCCCATAAATTTAATTAACACACGAACATAGTATGTTAAATCAAGTATGGTTGTAGCAAGACAATTCAATCTTCCCATCAATTGTCTATACAGTGTGCCATCTACCTCCTTTGAGCCGTCATCAAAATGAAGTTTCACATTTTGCTGCATTGGAACAAAAGAAGATTTGCACTCATCCATATTACATTTTTTAAGCACTTCTCTAACATACTTACCCTGAGTAACAAAAGTCTGGCCTGTATCTCTCCACACTTAAAGACCTAGACAGTAATGTAACTCACAAAGATATTTCATCTCAAATACTCGTGGCAACTGCACCTTAATTTCATCAATCAGTTTGACTGAATTTCCTGTAATAATTAGGTCATCAACATACAAATAAATAAGTACTACATGCCCCTTTGCATCAAACTTGGTATACAAATTTAGATCACTTTGAATCCTCATAAAACCCTACTGAAGAAAGAAGGAATCTATCTTCTCACACCACGACCTAGGTGCATATTTCAGCCCATAGAAGGCTTTATTTAATCTGCAAAATAATTGTTCCTGCCCCTTTTTCAAAAACCCTTCAGGTTGTGTCAAATACACCTCCTCCTTTAAATCACCATTCAATAAAGTAGATTTTATATATAATTGGTGCGAATTCCAACGATACTTTATAACTAATGCAATTAACAATCTAATGGTATTTAATTTAGCTACACGTACAAATGTTTCGGCATAATTAATGCCCTCCTTGTTGAGATTCAACAAGATGATGATCCCAGTGAAAATTAAGCACCTACACTAAGTGGGGCCCGCAGGCTATTTTTAGGTGTATGTCTATTTTTAGAATGTTGAGAAAATTCTATTTATAGCAGGAGTATATTTTAGAATGGTGAGAAAATTCTATTTATATATGAGGTTCTATTTTTAGATGCATGGGAGAAGTCTATTTATAGATCGCATGTCTAAAAATAGAATGCATTGTCGATTGTTATTATCTCTTAATAATAATTGGACAATAAATATTAATCTATTCTCTTGAAGCACTTGATTTCAATTAACTGAAGTGGCAAACCAGTTAGCTGAAGGAATTTCGACTTCTAAGGTTGGTTGGTGGGACATGCAAGTGGACTTAGTTGTAACTGAGTGATTCGAAGTTGTAATAGAGTTGGATGTGTAGTTATGTGAGTTGTAAAGTTGTTTAACTCAGTTAAGTGAGTTAAACTCAGTTGTGCTAGTTGTAACTAGTTGTAACTAAAGAGACACTAGTGAGAGATTAGTGAATTAAATATTAAATTAATTCACATGGAGTGAACTCACATGCAACAGAAGATTTACTACTGTTAACTACATGCATGTCAGATCCAGTGGAGACCTAGTTGAGAGATAGGTGAAAGGGATAGTCTGACTATCATTTGTGACATTAGTGGGTGCACTCATGCAACCACACACACATTGGAGATGCCAATGAGGATTGTGCAGTCAAGGCAAGGCGATATCTCATTCATTCAGGGATTGTGATCAGCAGGGATTGCGCACTGGAGGCAGGCTGTCAGGAGGCAGTAAATTGGCACATGTATTTGCCAATTTTTGTATGACAGTGTGAGACGATTGTATATTGTACTAAGATCTCTTGGATTATAGTTTTGTATGAGATTGTTTCATGATCCATGATATATACATAATATATGATAGTGGGGTTTTTGAGCTTTATGCTTTCCCGGTAAAAACATCTGTGTTATGTGTGATTGATCTTTCTTCATTTGTTCGCAATTGGCTATTAAAATTCCACAAAGATTTTAGAAGAAGGATTATGTATTTAACAGTGGCATATAATTGTTAGATCAGGAGAATCCAGGCAATACATAATTGTATTAAAATTTCTACACTCCTTTTGTGAGTACCCTTTTTCCACCAGTCTAGCTTTATATGTATCTATACTACCATTTTCTTTAAACTTGGGTTTGTACAACCATTTACATCCTATGAGCTCTTTTCCTTTAGGCAATTGAGTCAATTCCCAGGTTTTTTTTTTTTTTTAATTATAAATTCATATTATTCCTTCATTTATTTTCTCCACTCTTCATGTTCATTAGCTTCATTAAAACTCATGGGTTATATGACATTCAAAACATTATTCATAAGGGCATAGTCCTTATACCTTTCAAGTAGTTGAATCTGCCAAGTTTATATCCTTCTCACTCATTGTTTTCACCTTTTCTCTCTGAAAGCACTTCTCCACTTCTAGGCGGCCTCTAACTGTTGGTGATGTCCATATCGCCGAATTCTTCCCCAAGCTTTTAATTCTCACTGTCTTATATTTTTGCTTCTACTTTATTGTCTTCAACTTCAGGAAGAATGTTCCATATTTCATAGTTGTTATCCTTGTTGCCTTCATCTTCCTGCTCACGGAAAATTACATCTCTACTCGCAAATACTTTATGAGTAGTTGGATCAAACATTTTATAAGCTTTAAATTCTAAACAATATCCTATAAAAATGCATTTAATGGCTTTAGCATCAAGCTCCTTTCTATTCTCCTTCGGAATATGTGCAAAGGCCTTGCGCCCAAACACCTTCAAATGATGAACTGCTGGTTTAAACCCAGACAAGGCTTCGAATGGGGTCTTAAGATCAAGATAAATTTTTGGACTTCTATTCTTTAAATAAACAGCAATACTAATGGCCTATACCCAAAAATAATTTGAGAGGTTCTTACCTTTTATCATACTTTGTGAACACTCCACCAACTCCTGTTTTTCCTTTCTGCAACACCATTCTACTATGGAGTGTAGGGTATTATGAAATTTTGCACTATTCCATGGTCCTTGCAATACTTTGTGAAGTTCCCTAATATGTACTCTCCCCCTTGATCTGAACGCAGGATCTTTATGAACTTCCCTGTTTGCTTCTTTGTCATGTTTTTGAATTCTTTGAAATACTAAAAAACGTCACTCTTTTTCGTGAGGAAGTACACCCATGTGTACCTTGTGCAAGCATTAATAAACAACATAAAACAATAGGAACCTCCTAGGGATATGGTCTGCATGGGTCCAAAAACATTATAATGCACAAGTTCTAATACATCTATTCTTCTTCTATCAAATTAAAGGGGAATTCATCTCTGTGAATTTTTCCTAATGCACAACCTTCACAAGTAGCATATTCATTCTTTAACATAGGGAGTCCTTCAACCATAATTTGTTTCTGCTGAAAAAATAAATCATGATAATTGATGTGAACATACCTCTGATGCCAAAAACTTTATGTTGGCATAGTTGTAGTAGTAAGTGCTTTATGAATTTTGTTGGTAACATCAAGTTTGTACAGGCCTCCAACTTTGACGCTCGAAGCAAAAGGTTTGTAGTGATCCAAAAAATCTTTCACTATGCAATGTGCTTTGAAGAATTCAACCTTCAGATTCTGATATGTAATTGTAGACACAAATATCTTTTTTATTGATCCCAAGCACATACAAAACATCATGAATGTGCTTGAAATTTCCATCTGGAAATGTTACAGGAATATCTACACATCCCTTAATCTGATGTGACCGATTGTCCCCAAGACATATATTACCACCATTGCATACCTCGTTGAAATTATCATACCAAATATTTTTACATGTCATATGAATTGAATCTCCAGAGTCCACAAACCATGTATTAGCATCATCCATTTCAGCAACCAGTGCGGCATTAGACACAAAAAACTTAAGATTTTTGAGATCGGAATTCAGGGCTTTTCCTGCAAAATGTCATGATTGTCTTCTAAGTTTATGCCTAGATTCATCACTTTTCTTCTTATAATAGTCTCCAGCGAAATTCCCACTTCTACCATAGTAAAAAGTTTTATTTCATAATCATTTCTGACAGATGACATACCTTGATTTGGTTTTTGAAATGGCCTTTTCTGAGATAGAGTTCCACCTTTACTTCCTTCTCCTTATTTCCCTTTGAAGAATTTCTTCTTTTCCATAAGTACCAGTCTGGATTCTGAGGCTTCAAATCCTTGCGCCTCTCTTCTTCCTGCATTAGTATACTTGTCAATTCCTTAAATTTTGGCACTTTCTCCCTTGTTGCAAGACTTGTAATAAACATATGATAGTCCTCCGACATTCCATTTAACGTAATTGTTTCCAAATTAGTACTAGGTACTGATTCCCCTATATCTCCCAACTTATCTTTCAAATCTTTAATTCTTGAAACAAAGGCACCAACAGATTCTTTTTCTTCCATTTTAATATACATTAGCTTACTTTTCAAAAAGAGGACTCAATTTGTATTTTTGGTTTCATATAATTCCTTCAGTGCATTCCAAGTTGCACTAGATGTCTTGCAGTCACGAATATGAGGGATTATATTTTCTTTAACATACGTTCTTAGTAATACCTTGGCTTTGTTCTACCGCTTCTCCCAGTCTTAAATTAATGCAGTTGTCGCACCTACAGCAGGATTGCTTCTTCTCCTTTGTGATGGTCCAAGCGCCATAACCTTCTGGTAGTGTCTGTAACTTGAATTTCTAATTAAAATAATTGGATCTGTCCAATTTATTGCCCTCATTTAGGTATGTCTCTGCAAGGGATTAGCCATCTTGACAAAAAATCCCAATTTCCAACAACACCCAACTTCTTACTTCACGAGTACCACCAATAGCCCCAAGAATACCTTATGAACATATCCACAACTCCAACAATGGTCAGGCTTCGCAGCTTCAGACAAAAAACCAAATGAAGCTTAAATAATTTATAAATTCTAAAAAATGTATCTACACACTCTTATCAAAAACACAGTGCACAAAAGAAAATTTTCATAAGTTTTTCGTTATCTGCACACTTTTCCTTAATAAAAGCTGCACAAATCTGTGCACTTTCTCTTCATAAAAACTGCACACTTGTCCTTAATAGAACCTGTGCAAATGTGCTCACTTTTTCTTAAGAAAAGTTGCACAATCTACCAAATTTGTGCACTATATAATTAACTAAGGGTGCGCATGTAGGATCTGACCTTTCCTTTCCTAAGAAATCCCAACTTGGCTTGCCTCCATTGATCCACACCAAGATCCACTACGCTCCAAATAAATTTGATCCTCAAACAGGAAATGCAACCTTGCAATGCAATCACGCTGCTCCACACATAAATATCGCAGATCTTGACTCTGCTAACAAATCATCACACCTGCACTCACTAACAGAAGAGGCCCCACGCTCACCAGTCTCTCACAACCACAAAGGCTCACTGCGTCAATCTCAGCCACAAGGGCTCAACTCAACCCTGACGCTCTAATACCACCTAAAACAATAGGAAGACAAATCAAATTGAGAATGAAACCCACAACTCTCAGGTAAGGAGCACCTGAGGCTGCTACATCGCTACGTTCATTAATCAAACAATTACACACACACAAATATAATGGTTACATTATGTTCGGGATATCACAACAATCTCTTAGAAAATAGGATCTAAATCTACTCTTAGAAAACAATCAAAAAAACCTTTCTCCATTATTTCTAAGTGAGTGGTCCATTATATCAACTATGGGAGGGACCATCTTTCCCTTATATATTGGATAACTAAATTACAAATTACCGCCCCACTTATAAAGTGAGTGCTAGTCATTTTATGACTTTCACACATTTTTTTTCCCAACATAAAGTTTTTCTTGTTAAAATTATAGGTTTGAAATTATTTTTTATTAATAATAATAATCTAGTATAAGATTACAACGAAACAAAATATAAATATTGGTGTATGAGACCTTTTTCTTTATGGGACAAGGCAAAATATTGATGTATGAAACTTTTTTCTTCATGAAACAAGGGAGTCACCTTTGTGTAGCAATTTGAGTGCTAAAGTTTATGAAGACATACATTCTCTACTGCTCACTAAATTTTAACTTATTATCTGTTAAGAGAAAATACATGCTCTTAACCATCAAACACATTCACATATACTATAACCATTAAACCCATTAAAATATAGCCAAAAAATATGTTAAATAAAATTAACATTAAATCATATTAATTAATTAAGTTAGTACATCTTAACTCATATGTACACATTTAATATTTCTATATTTATGTGGTGCCTCTCTATATGATCCACCCCAAGTTTTCCATCTTCTAAGATGGAGGTAAGAAGCCCTTGTTTTGGTACCAAACTCACTTTCCAACATGCTTGATATGTTGATGAGGACCTGTCACAATGGACAACTCGCATAGAGTAATTAATGTATAAGTGGACAAATTCTATTAATTGACACTGACTAGCTATTGAAAAGAGAACAAAACTTTGAAGAGAACCACTCCCTTAGATAGCTATTGAACACACGACAAAACTTTGAAGAGAACCACTCCCTTAAAAAAACGCCTTGGCCATTCCGCTCCTTTAAAAAATGCCTTGAATTTTAATGAAAATTAAATATTTTATTTAGACAATTTGAGTGGGCTCAATGCTTAAGAACTTGAGATTTCTCTTGGGAGGTCACAGGTTCAAAAACCAAGAGCCATAACATAAGAAAAGAGAAGGGGGAGAACACGAGAAGATGAACAACCCACCAGCCTCTTTTCGATTTCCAGGGCTTCCCTCAACTTACGATGGTGGAAATGATCAATCTTCGCAATAACCTGAGCATCTTCAATAGAAATGTGCATCTTCAATATAAATGTGATGTCCTTAACCGATCTAAGTGAACTCCCAATAATACAAGAGAGCTTGAAAGTTGAGGAAACGTTATATCTCTTTAGAATAGTAGCAATTTTATTAGTAGTACCTTAAATAAATAATCTCATTCTAAATTGTGAAACCTCTCAAAATCATCATTTTAAAGAAAAATAATTTAATTAAATAAATCAATCTTTTCCTCCTCAACATAAAAACTAAAACTAAATTAAACTAAATCCAACCTAGCTCATTATTAAAAATAAAAAAATCACCATCTTCCAACCTAACTCCAGGTGACTCATTTTTAAAATAAAAAAATAAAAAATTACCATCTTCCAAAGTTACGCTTGGAAATCCGTCCTCTTCTGCGAGCATAAATATCTTTGTTACATTAAATGTTGTGAATGTTCAGTGCACCAACAAGTGGGAAGTACGCCATGTTACTTTTCTTTCGATCCTCGCGCACTCACGACTCACGAGCGACACAGAAGACGTGTAGCCGGTGTACAGTCCCTGCAAACCCAAAAATGAGTTCTCAATCCCTGCGGCGCATGACACATGGTTTTATCCGAAAACCACAGATTCATCATTCTACCAAACCAAACCAAACCATGGTATTCACATTCAGTTTGCTTCATCCCAGCCCACCTTATCACAGGAATCAGCCATTGATTGATGAACCCAAGCTTGCTTACTTCATATATTTATATACTGTCAGCGCATTTGAGTTTCCCGTCTCCCAACATTCATATTTTTCTTCCTCAATTTTGATAACCTCCAGCACTGATTCGAGAGGGTTATTAGCATTACAAACGAGCTGGAAATGACGGGTACAGATCAACGACAAGCTGACATGAAAATTTTGAGAGCAAAGCAGTGCTCCAATGGTAAGTAATCGTTCATTCATTTTTATTTCTTTGATATTTTTTTCACTAGCTATAGCTATGGCTGAAGATCATTTGGTTAAATCCATTTCATTTAATTTCAATGATCTCACTCACGGGGTAATTAATAATTTGTGAACATGTATGTATATCACTCATACAGATGCAGTGAAAGCAGGGGCCAAGGCAGCTGCAATTGCATTCGTAGCTTCCGCCATTCCCACAGTGAGTGAATTTTGTTAGTGGAGTAATCAATCAGGACCGAGTCAATTCAACTCTCTTTTTCTTTTTTTCTCCTTTTCTTTCATTGTTTTTTTTCAATTTCTTAATGCGTTACCATTCAGTATTGGAATAGTTTCTTCTTCCTTTTACTATCGCTATGTTTATTTTACTAACTGAAAATAGTAAAAGCTAGCTTTAAAATTCATGATTTGAAACCTAGAAAATCATTAATTTAGAAATTTAGAAAATCATGATTCAACCTTATGAAGAGTCAATAGGAGTTGGTCTTTTGCAGTAGAATCAGACATGTCTATTACTGCATAGATTGAAGTTGCCATTCTATTCTTCCAATTCTACCAGTAGCATGGTATGAGATACTCTAATCTTCTAATTTTTTTTTTAATTTTCTGCAGAATTGAAACCACATAGGGGTTTCCTTCCATTTCCTGTAAACTGAGCAAGGCCTTGGCCAAAACACATTTGAGAGTCCAATAAGTATAGATGAACTTGTGAAAAAAGGACAGTCTCTCTCTTGTGTTCCCTTCCCTAGCTCTAATATGAAATCCATGGTGTCCTCCTACTGTTCTATATATATTTTTTGTTGTTGCTTTCTTTCTCCTAACCCTGAATTAAATTGCAAATCTGTAGCGAGTTTGCTGTGAAAAAAAAAATTCTCCATAACCTTTTTTATTTTTATTTTCTACCTGGCTAGCGGTGGGTTTTGGAAGCTTTTGCTTTCCTTTTTTTGTCCCCTTACCCTCACCTTTGACAGGTTAACCTTTTACCATTCAATTTATATTCATTCAATTGGGCCTTTTTATTAACCTTTTACCATTCAATTCATATTCATTCAATTGGACCTTTTTATTAACTGCTGGGCTGGGTTAATGTTAATAATAATTTACAGTTGCTGGGAGCAAGGGCGATTCCTTGGGCAAGAGCTAATCTCAACCATGCTGCACAGGCGCTCATCATCTCTACAAGTAAGTCAATAATTAAATTAGATATTCCTCCATGTCATTCCAAATGTTACGTTGCAGCTGCTTAATTTTTCTCAGTTTCTATCAATTTTTTTACATGACAAACTTTCAGGCTACATTAATATTAAACTACTTTACTAAAATGCTTGAGTTGTAATGCAGCTTTGATCAAGATTTCTTTATTACTAAATTGTTTGCTGACCGTATTTTGCTTGTAGGCACCGTGATACATTTTTCCCATTTTCATTGTTACTGATCTCATTCATTCATCTGGTTAATAGGGCTAACCTCTCTCATTACGATGTTATGAACTGCATGCTGATGTTGTGTATACTTTGATTGACAGTCAGTGGTTCGGCCTATTTCATTGTAGCAGATAAGACCATTCTCAGGTCTGCACGGAGAAACTCCTTCCATGAACAAATGGAAAATCAATCCGCCGAGTACTGGCCTTTCTGAAAGTAAGCAAATAATTATAGCAAGCGGAGATCCGAGCAGAGACAACAAATCTGTGTCTTTCAGATCTCAGCATGCTCTGCTCTGCTCTTGATCACAAAATGTAATATAGGACTACTTTTGTCGGGCTCTGAATAGATTATAGAATAGCAGGGTGCTCACATTTCCCTTTTCTATGTTTGCAGTCTGTATATGTAACTGAATGCTTGCAATATTAATTTACAAGACTTGCTCATCATAAATACTAAAATGTTGCTAGTCTCAAGTTTCGTGTTTCAATTGCATTGCATTAGGGCCATAAATGAAAAATCCAACAATGTGTTCCAGAACAAATAAGATAGTTTTCATATTAACATATCTAATGCACAAAACTTTGTAACAATTCTCCTAAAGAAGGATGTCCTTCCTTTATTATTATTTTAATGGTTTTCATGCTTGTGCTGTTACATAATGTACAAAAATATGATCAAAAACTCATGTTCATGTGTTTTATAATGAAGAAACATAGTCTAAAAATTCAATGTTCGTTACCTGCATTTAGCTAAATATACCTTTTTCCAAACCTATATCATCCCATTCATGATCTTGTTATTACATCATAGCTTAGTGAATGAAGGTGACATGTTTGCCCAATTGTTAAATCCAAGTAAAAGTGTAAAAAAATAAATAATAATTCTGATTATTTCAATTTTCGGGAAAAAAAAATAATAATCCTGAATATTTCAATTCTCTTTCTCATGTTAAATGGTAACGTTCCCACTAGATTTTAAAATTCAAAGGCAGAAATCCTTACAAAAAGCACATATTATATTTGGACTCCGAGTCACATTGAGCACATATTATATTTGGATTATCACTCATATTATAATAAGAATAAAATAATAGTGTATAACATATTTGTAATTCAACAATTTTCTGTATCATTTTAAGAAAATAATAATAGCTAATAATAATATTAACATTATAATTATAATAAGAATAAGATAATAGTGTATAGTGTGTTTGTAGTTCAACAATTCTCTGTATTAGCTAATAACAATGTTAACAAATAGTTATATGGATAGTCGTTGCTTTTAATAAACAGTGGATTACAAAAGACATTTATCACCACAAAAAAAGTTATGTTTCACAATTAGAATCAAGAAGTAAATAAATTGCAACTCATCCAAGGACTATCCACTTAATAATAGATAGAAATTTGATATAGATTATCTACTTGTTCCAATATCCAAAGAACAATGTATATTCTAATACAGAAAAAACCACTTCTTTCTACCATAGCATACACAGTACTCTACCCCATAAACTACCAGCTTTTAATGAATCGCCATAACTCTTGAGTTTACCGTTAAGAGCATCTACATGTACTTAATAGGCTTTAACCCTTTTGACAAGCATTTCTTGTTCATGAATAATCTGTACTCAAACTATAACCCTTTTGAGAAAATACTCTGTACTCTTGTTGAACCACTGTTACTTTTTTCATATAAAACTAAAGAAAAAAAAATTAATGAAATCATGGTATGTTAATGTTAATATACATATATAATTATGGTATTTAAATATCTGTATACTGAGAAGAGATAGTGGTATGCTCATTTAAACTTGCAGTCAAATCCTACAAGTTCTTCAAACCTCATACTATTTCTTTATAACAGATATTCAATAAACTTAAAAGACCCATTTGACAAGTACGGGTCCTTCTAAATCAAACCCATGCATCTTAGGAAATTTGACACCAAATTATTTATTTATACAACAAAGAAATAATAGACAAAACAAAGTAATCACAAAGAAATAGACAATGTAAAGTAATCTGGTTATGCATACATCTATCTTTCTATATTTTCAATTACATGAAATTTGGTAGAAGAAAGCTTCAGTAACAATAATCATGTATATTGCCTTCCCCAAGATACAGTCACATGCAAGGTTTCTTGAGTTGACTTCAACCATCCATGATAAAAGGTGTAGCATTACCGAAGTATGGAATGAACTCATACACGCTGATAGAGCAATACAACTATCTTAGCCAACAAGGAAAAGTCCTAGTCCATAGTTTAGGCATATATGACTCATGATTTCCTCCCCAGCAAGCTTGGAGCGGTTGAATATAGCATTTGGGAGCTGGAACTTAATTAATTTTGTTTTTTAAAGAAAATATGAGTAATCGTCATCGTGAAGTAATAAAATAGCTTGAACTTTGAATCTCTACCGTTACAATATTAGTTAAAGATGTTTTACTGATTTCAACAACATTTAAAATAAAAATTAGCATTTGTTTCTAAAAGTGTAAAGATACATCAAAGGAAATAAATATTATATCAAATGGAGGAGTGGGGCAGTACTGATTTCAACAACATTTAAAATAAAAATTAGCATTTGTCTCTAAAGGTGTAAAAATATTTTTAAGGAAATAAATATTATATAAAAATGGAGAGGAGTGCTGCAGGGGAGGGACAGCGAATGAATAGTGTCACGAGGATAAACCTCACAATAAAAAAAAAAACCTTGACTTAATAATAAGAAAGAAAATCAATATTTTAAACCTAATGTCCAACAAAAACAATTTAAAAAACAAAATTTAAAATTAATAAAATAATGCAATAATCATATTTGATAAGCTAATATAATTTTTTATTTAAAACCACAATTTTATATATTTATATATATATATATATATATATTTCCTATAAATCACATTATTTATATACAAAATATCAATATGAAAAACTCCTTACACAATGTAACCTCATAAGAATAAATGTAAGAATTAGTAAGATGAGATAACACCTAGGTCATTGCAGTGGGCGCATTTTTGGTTGGAAAGTCGAAATTCACCAAAGTATGAACAGTTTTCCAACAAATTCAATCTTACTTCAATGAATATAAAATCGATCTGAAGTATCATTTCGTGTCGATCTGAAATATCATATCGTGTCGTAATTGCAAGGCGAATAAATTTACATGTGCAGGTGCAGGTAACAAAGTGGAAAGAAAAAAAATTAAAATGCAAACTCATATTGCCCCCTCCACTTGGTTTTTGTTCTCAAAGCCACCCAACTAGAAATAGACTATTAGTTAGTTTTTTTTGTAATTCTGAATGGAATAATTTTCATAAACAAGGCGTCAACCACTTTATACCAATAATTGTCTCAATTCAAAGATGCATATCTACAAATGCTAGCGGAGATTGAAACACCCAAGAAACGGGGCTCTCATGAATCTGGATCTCATTTGTTCATGAATCTGGATCTCATTTGTTGTTATATTATATTATGTATCCGCAAGGGATTAATGAATATGTGAAATTATGTTTTTCATTCAAAAAACACTGTTGAGGTTATGTAAAGAATGACAAATCTAAATAGTATCATGAAGATAAACCTCATAATAAAAAAGCCTTAATAATAATATTTTAACATGTTAATTTTATTCCACACAATAATTTAATTATTTTTCATGAACTTGCTACAGTCAGCAACGAGGATGTCCAAAGCCACAAAAGATTGCATGTTTTCTTCTCCAACTTCATTGGACTCTGCATGCCGCAGACGATCAACTAGCTCTTCACTATGCTCAGTCATTCTCTCTTGTTGTTGGACCAACTTTCTAAGTTGATCATGGGTAATAGCAAGTTGTTGTATAGCTAAATCTCTCTCCTCATGCATCAAAGAAACTCCTTAGTTTTACAAATGAATTTTGCATTTCTGAAATCTCTAAACTATGGAATTCAAATATTACCTGCAAGATTGTACATTCTGCCAGCTTTTTTACTGTAATACTCACAGCAGTAGCAAGCTGCAAATCAATATTTGAGATTTCTGATTCATTAATAGATTTATATGGTTTAATGGTTTCCTCAATGTTTTCCCCCCTATGAACTGTTGAATTTTGGAAATCAGTTTTGTGAACACCCAATGATGTTTCTTGGTCAATATACTCTCCTGCAATGGTTCTGTTTGACTCTGCAACAAAGCTTAGTCGCATCTTGTCTCAGGGATAGGTAGAAAGCCTTCACCCTCTACCTTTGTTAACATATGTCTATGCTTTTGCACATTGCTTGCAAAATTCATATTTTTTGATGTAGCTTTATGAAGCTCAAGTACCATATCCTTCAATTGCTTATCACATTCTGATTTTTCATCTTGCCTCTTTGATAAATATTCCTTGCACTCATATAGCTCCGCATAAATTTTGGCATTCTCCTTAGAGAATCGCCTCCTTTCTTTTTCAAGTTTTTGGTGGAAATAAGCTTCTTTTTTCATTTTCTCCAGCTCAGATCTCACTACATGAAGATCCTCAGATAGCTCTGCTCTCTCATTTTCTAATTTGTTGACCAAGACCTTGAATTCATCAATATCATTCATTGCTTTACCCTTTTCAACCTTTATTTCATGCATTTCATCATTAATTTGAGATATTCGACCATTAAGTTCATCAGTCAGCTGCCTTGTTCTCATAGTTTCTGTATCGAGTTGTTCTTTTTTAACCATTGTAGAACATGTCTCCAGCTTATAGCATTCATAATATCTTGTGATCTGTTCTTTAGCTTTAATTGTTTCATCTAGAACAGGCCTCATTTTAGCCAATTCATTTCTTACAAGTTGATTTTCTTGTTCTGTGTTTGCCATGTTCTTTGCATGCTCATCAAGATGAGTTAAAAGATTGTGATTTTCATCATTGAGACTTTGTACTTGAGTTTTGAGCTTTTCTAACATTTCAATATATTCTTCTTCTCTGTCCTTGGCTCTCTTGATAAATCTTTCAACTTCAATTTCAAGACGAGCCTTGCCTTCTTCGGTTTCACCCATTGATTCCACTCCTACATTTTGTTCTACTTCCTTAAGAGGAAGAAGAGAAAGATTGGGAGACGAGGAGGATGTTTCATTTAGTGATTCTGAAGATGTTTCATTTAGCGATCTATGGGAGTAAAAGAAAGCTTTTTTTTTCAACAGAGAAAAAACATTGTTTTTATATATATATATATATATATATATATATATATGTGAAAAACAGTGCATCAGTCTAAGCATTCTCCTCTGGTAGGAAGAAACCCTATGCATAGGATAGGGTAATCCATGACAGATAGGAGAATAAGGAGCATATTCCCCCTACAGGAACCTGTAAAGAGGCCTTAGGAGATCCAAATGAGATCAGAAATACAATACAGCCCAAGCCTACAAGTAAAGACCGGAAACTGGGAAATTCGAAAACCTAGCACGAGAAACCTAGCATGCATGAAATGCATTCGATTCAACTTAGATGACCTTCAACCAACCTTACCTTCTTTTTCTGAGGGTCTCAATTTCAACAACAATGACAGACGGTGCTTATTTCTAAAAGTCTTTCTTCAACCACGAAATTTGCTGAATGTTGAGTTGTTTTATCGTTATAATATTGTTTAGAGATTCGAACTCTAGACACCAAGAGTTTTGTGAAGAGTTTTGTTAGTTTGAAAATGCTCGAAGTCTCATCATACCAGGCTTTGTCATTGGATTCCTTCATCAAAGGAGTACGAGGCTTTGTCATTGGATTCCTTTAATTTTTTTCAGCGAGAGCAATGGCTACGCTAATGTCGTCAACTTTGTAAGTGGCCTCGAGTTCGAGGGGCCAGATTTGTTGATAGACCAGTCGCAAACAAGTGCTACCAAGGAAGCTTTTTCTCATTTTTCAGATTTCTACCAAAAGGAACAAAGTGATATTGAAAATCAAACATGGTTTCTGAGTCATATCACCAGAATGTTTAATCAGGTGGCTATCTCTGAACTTGATCGGGAAATTACTAGGAATGAAGTACACAGGGACCTGAAATCTTTTGCACCTGACAAATGCCCGGGGCCGGATGGATGGCCCGCGGAATTTTTCACCGTTTTCTTTGATTTGATTGGTGCTGAACTTACGGAGGTTGTGGAACTTCTCCGTGTTAGAGGTCATATGCCTGCTAATTTAAATTCTACTTTTATTGCTCTAATCCCCAAGGTGGCTGATCCGCAAACCTTTGCTGACTTTAGACCGATTGCGCTTTGCAATCTCATGTACAAGATCACATCCAAGATTATTTCTAATCAGATCAGGAGAACATTATTAGAACACATAAGCTTGGAGCAATACGGATTTCTACAAGCACGCTCTATTCATGATGCGGTTGCCATCGCACAGGAAATCCTTCATTCTATGCACTTGGAGCGGAGGGAGGCTATGGTCATGAAGGTTGACCTGCACAAGGCATACAATTCAGTAGACTGGTCCTATATCAGAGTTGTATTACTCAAGATTGGTTTGCCTATCAGAATCATTAGATGGATCATGTCATGCATTACAACGGTTAGATATGTAGTTTTGGTAAATGGTATGCCCACACATTTCTTTGTCGCTGCTAGAGGTCTTCGCCAGGGATGTGCTCTCTCTCCACTCATCTTTATCCTCATATTGGATGGGTTCAGTAAGGTCTTACATAATGCAAAACAGCGGGGATTCATTAAAGGGTTCTCCTTTTCTGACACTGTCTCCACATCTCATTCTCTCTTTGTTGACGATATGTTGTTATTTGGATATCTCATCAGGAATCAATGGTTTTATATTCATCTTGTGCTATTGAGGTTTGAATCTGCCACAGGTTTAGGTATCAACAAGGACAAATCCTTTCTATTAAATGAGAAGGGTGATCTACAGGAGATTCATTTCATTGTGGATTTTTTGGGGGTTCACACTCAGCTGATTACAGTAGGATTCAAATGTCTGGGATTCAACATAAAACCCTGTGGTTATAAAATTCGGGATTGGATGTGGATAATAGAGTGTTTTAGGGCTCGCATTTGTAGATGGACTCATAAATGGCTAACTTTGGGTGGCAGACTCATTCTTATTCAGGCTGTACTATCGCAACTGATGGTCTTTTGGGGTCACCTTTTCTACCTGCCAGCCAAGATAGTGGAAATGATTAATAGTACTATTGCTCAATTTATGTGGGGTGGCGCCAATATGGAAAAGAAATATCATCTCTGTCAAATGGATGTGATTTGCAAACCGAAAGATCATGATGGATGGGGTATTCTAAATACCCAAATTTTTAATAATGCTTTGCTTATTAAATCTTTTTGGCAAGCTATTGATGGGGATATCATATGGAGTGCTATTATTAGATGCAAGTACATTGAGGGAGACATCCTACATCAGATAATCTGCCAGGATTTGACTTGTCCATGGAGTATTTCTGCCATTTGGGGTGGTTTCAAAAAAGTTTTAAGGTATGTATATGGTCGTTTGACCTGGTGTTTCTGTGATGGTGGACGAATCCCGTTAGCTTACAACAGTATCATGTCCCTCCCCCCACAATATTGTCTTTCCCCCCGCCTACTCCATCGTCTGTCGCACAAGGGTGTTTTCTATTTATCACAGACTATCCGATGTTGGTCTTTCGGGGCACCGATTTTCAAATCTACACTCGAACTTGGATTGGTTGGGGAAGATGCTTCAGAATGGGATTACATACGGGATTCATTTAGAAGTGCTGGTTTTTGTCATTCCTTGGGGGGTGATAGGATCATCTGGAACGGTCCCATGAAGAATGGTGCAGTGATCGTCAAAGATGTTTATAGAAATATTATCAATATTCATCTGGGGGGAATATCATCCAAGCTGTTCTATCCTTTCTAGCGACGTAAGATTCCAACCAAGATTACTCTTTTCAGCTGGCTAATGTGGCGAGGTAAAATTCTTACCTGGGATAATCTCAACAAAAGAGGGTTTCTGGGTCCCAATCGATGTGCTCTACGCTGTTTGGAGGCAGAAAGCATTGGTCATATTTTTTTCAGCTGTCCTATTGTAAAAAATTTGTGGAGATTATTTGGACCTTTCTTTATGGACCCAAATTGGTCAGCTTCTAATTTCATGTCTGCGATATTGGAATGGGACAAGCTTAAAGGAAAATATAAGTCTCTTCCTTTTTTCTTTGTCTGGGAGGTGTGGATTGGACGGAATAAGTTGATATTTGAAGAAAGGCCATTTCAAATACATATCATTTTCTCCAACATTATGAATTGGATTGCTGACAGACCGGAACCTTCTCAGCTGGTCACTGATGGATCCATTCGGAACAGACCACATGAGATTGCCATCCCTGCCATTTATTTTGATGGGGCATATGCGGATGGCATCACAGGATGTGGGGTATGGATTAAATTATCGCAGAGAGAAAGAATACATATTTTCTGGAATGGGGGTCTTGGATCCAATAATAAGGCAGAAGTCATGGCTCTCTGGGGTGGCCTCTATGCGGCCTCGAACCTACAATTGCAGAATCCAATTTTTTACGGTGACTCAAGGCTTGTGATTGGTTGGATTACTGGCAGCTCTGATATGCTGAACCTTGATTTAAAGGGCTGGAGACAGAGAACTCATAGAATTTGGCAGATTATGAACTGTCCTCCTATTAACCATATATTCAGGGAAAGTAACACGAGGGCATATGCTCTTTCCAAAAAAAGGTATTAGTGCTGAATTTGGATGTACGCATATTCTTCAGTTCAAGGATGGTCTACAGATCTGGGAGTCGACTATTCCAATCCCATGATTGGAACAATGCATTTTGGAATAGCTGCTATCTTTTTCTATCTCACCCATCATTTTTGTTTACTTATGTCATATCTACCTTGATATCGGCCATATCTTCTCGACATAGTTTTTCTTCTTTCTATACAGGTGGTATTGAAGCATCTTCATATCTCCACGGGATATGATCCTTTTTTGTGTATCACACAGATCCTTCCCTCTTTGCATGTGTTGTCAGTGTTCTCTTTCATATATCTCACAAGCGAGCCTGAGCATCATTAGAACACCGGTACAGTCGTGTAGAAAATTTGAATAATAGATCACTTAAATTCACCGAGATTATCCTGATTACACACTATTTTAGCTTCATGCATAATACATAATCTCTTCTACCATTGATCATCACATGCGGAAATAATATCAATTGCATGCATACATTAAAACCACAAACAATCACACATATGAACACAGTATTTAATGGGAAAGCTTAAAGTTGAAAACCCCAACTATCTATATATTATACATGTCATGGATATCATGTAACAATCATAGTACAAATCTCTTTGCAAGCTCTCAGCACTACCTCACTTGCTACACACTATCAAGCTAGATCTAGCAAAACTCATGCTCCAACCTTTTGCCACTTGATAGCCAACCTCTATTGCATGTTTGAATGCTATGGGATGGCCTCTTTATATAGATAAACCACCAGCCTGAACTGCGCAATCCTCATGGGCTTACTCCACCTATCTGTGTGTTGCAAATAGCAACAGTATAGTCACAACTGATAGTTAACATGCTCTTTCACCTATTCATGCACTGGTCTCCACTGAAACTGTCCATGCACTGAAGTTAACTGATGTATTCTTTAGTTGATTAATGAGTATTTAATTAGTGAATTAATTAATAATTAATTCACACCACTCTCACTAATTGTATCAATTAGTTTAACTGAATACAAATAGCTCAACTATGTTTAGATTAGTTAAACTGAACACAACTCCATTAACTCCTCAATCAACTCCACCAAACTCTGTCACATGAGTTCTAACTGAAGTCCTCCATGCAATAGCTCCACTAAATCCTAGGAATTGTGTAATTCCTTCTGTCAGTTGCATGTGCCACTTCTAGGCATCAAACAGAAGTGCTCCAAGAAAATAAGATAATGTTTAGAGTCTAAATATTATTAAGAGCTAATAATATTTGACATCCCTATTTTTAGACTGGCAATCTAAAAATAGATTCTGCCCAATATGTCTAAAAATAGAAGTCCATCTATTTTTCCAACTTGACCAACCCTCCACAAATAGCATCCTGCAACTCATAGAATCATGATCCACATATCTAAAAATAGACATAGTCTAAAAATAGACTTTGCGCCAAAAATAGCCTGCGGGCCCACTTAGTGAAGGCGACTCCTTTCCACTAAGCTCATCATCTTGTTGCAATCTCAACAAGTCGCGGACAGATATCAACATCAAGCGAGCGGGTTATGTTTTGACGCTGATCAATGTACTCGCCCCTCTATTCACCAAGAGGACCTGATACATACCTTTTCTACCCATATTGCTATTTTGGCTTCTATTCACACGGGAGCCTGTCAATAAGTTTACACAAGCGAGCCTGCCAATATGTATACACAAGCGAGCCTGCTACATGTGCATCAAGGGTGAACTCCTTGGGACAAGGGTCTTTTTCTGGACGTTTTCTTTCTATCTGCATCTGTCCTTTTAATCCTTGTTTGGCATGAATTATGTAGCTCCTATATTATCTGTGTTTATGCTTTCAATGTATACAGGGATGATCAGATACAATTTGTTTTGGGCTAGGATAATCCTACCCGTAGTATAGCTTGCCAAGTACATTGAATCACTTTTCTAATCAGAAGAGTATTTTTTGTATGTTTGGGAATTTGGAGTTTCTCGTTGTTAAGTTTTTCAGCTGAGAATGTAGTGGTGAACATGTACTGTCATATATAATATATACAACGTTTTTTTTCTTCTGAAAAAAAAAAAAAAAGTGCTGAGAGTTTCAATTTCAGTAGCAATGACACACCGTGCTTATTTTCTAAGTCTTTCTTTCGGCTTGAACCCGTCATCTTATTGCAACGATGATTTCCACCATGATCTCAGTGGGATCTCTTCGCAGTGTCCCTGAATTTAGAACCATGGAGAGAGTTTAATATGTGATAGAGAGATAACCTGTGGAGAGAGGTTAATACGTGATGTAAAGAGTTTAAAGCATCGGACAGTGGAGCGAGTTTAATGCGAGCTGACACTTTTGAGATTCAATTGAAGACGACGAATCTCAACAATGTCACTACAAGAAATCTCATAATAAAATGCCTATCAACATAATTAAATATTAATATATTATTTAAAAATTAAACATATAATGTAAATTCCCCAATTTATGTTATAATGTAATGACCTACTTCAATGGTACACATACTATTATTAGATGTAGAAAAAAACGACCAAACTTGTAATTTAAACATCCTTCCCCATAGGTTTGTGAATATCAATGTTCACAAAGAATATCCAACTCATCATATGATATTTTTCTAACTCCGCTTCATATCAAAGTCAATTATTGGAAACTAGAATTCCACATAAATTTTTAAAACTATTTTGCTTTAATTTTTGTCAATAAAATCATATTATGTAATACGTGCTTGTCAGTTAATATATTTTATTATAATGTATTTTTTTCAATGTGGTTTATATTATAAATTAAATTGAGATTAATGGTATGAGATGGAAATGGTTAATATCATGTTAACTTCGGTTATAATCAACTTACATAAATTTCAATCAATAATTCATTTATAAAAATTAACCTATCTTAAAATAAAGTTTGAACTCAAATTCAAAAAATAGCAGCAACATAATTATATATTATAATTATATTTAATATATTATTAAATATCATATAATAAATTTAAATATTAAATAAAAAATTTCAAGAAAAAAAAATCGTAATTTTGTTAACTAAAACAAAATTACATGTTGCATCAGTTGATAATTAGACCAACAACCAGTTAAGACTGGTGTTCACAGTACAAATAGAATCATAAAATTACAAATGAGTAGAAAATCAAGTTTTTCTCTTTCTTTTTCTCAACCTTTCGCCATGAACCATGTGATGGCGTGGAGGCGACAAGAGCGAGTTGGTTTTATCCTATGAGTTCTCCATTGTCCTTGTCCGAGTCTGAGGTATCTGATAAGTGGTGCCTTTTATTTCCCCCATTATCTAGTGCCCTTCGATCCTTTGCCGGCTGATCCGGGTCTATTATCTCAATGGGATCTTGCATTTCATTTTCTTGTGTAGCTAGATTTGTTGCTATATGGTTGTTCTCATTGGGAATGGGATCTTTAGCTTCTTCTTCTACCTCCTCCTCTGGTCCACAAGGGGGAAATTGCCACCCATTGGTTGCTTTCCCTGTCTTCTTCTTTTTTCTATTTTCTCTTTTTGCATCTGGGCAAGTGTTTTGCAAATGACCGATCTTCCTGCAGATTCTACATCTGAACGCAATGTTTTCATAGTCTAGCTGTTGTGTCCATTTTTGTTGTTTATGTACCAATTGTATGCTTTCTCGTAGTCCTTTGTTGAGATTCACTTCCATGCATATACATGCGAAATTGTAGATTCTCTCCTCCAATCGTTGTGTATATGTTTTGATGTATCTCCGAATGATGTTCCCAATACCTTATATTACACATTCATTCCAAAAGTGAAGAGGAAAGTTGTATAGCCAGACCCAAACCGACATACTAGTTACAGCCATAGTGTTTGCATCAAAATCCGAAAACCATGGTGTAATGAAGAGTCCGATTGATCCCAAAAACCATGGTCCATCCCTAAGTATAGTGTCTTTGGCTTCCGAGGATGGAAATTTGACTATGAAGAACCCTTTGGAGCATAGATGAATTTCACAATCCATAGTCCATTTTGTGAATATCCAATGAAAGAGTTCCATTGGTTTGGGCTAGAAGCACTTAAATCTGCATATGATTGCTTGTGATTCATATGTGGTGCGATGTTCGTCAATATCTAGTATGTCTATGTTTAGTTCCGGTATGTGGTTCAACTGTTTTACTATGTATGGGTTAGGGGTGTTGTCCGCTGGTTCAGTTGATACAACTGCTTTATTTTTCCCTTTTAAGATGTTCCTTTATGAGGGGCCTCCTTTAGGGAGTTCCTGTTTTGAGGTGTTGCTCCCCCTTGCACCCCCATGCCCATTTGATTTACTATGTTTTGTTGTTCCTCCTCTCAGCCACAGGTTGAGGTAAATGGTAGACCCCGAGCTTATGATGTATTCCTTAAATGAGTGGGAGTCTTGTAAAGATTTACCTACACAGATCAGTGATTGCAGATAAATAGGGTATCCTAATGCTTCCATGATATTCTACTTCATATTTTTCACCCTCTCTATAGCATGTACCCAAATTTAAATACTCTTCCACATAGGGGGTTTGATGAAATTTTGAAAGCGGGTTGGGGTTACCTGATAAACGGTAGTTGATTCCCTTTTGTTGTCTCATGTCAAAGTCTGTTCTGAATGCCCCTCTAAAGGTCGATGGTTGCATTGATTCGATGGCGGTAGCAGGGCAATGATTCCATGTGGATGTGCATATGTTTCTGTCTTGAGGCCACGGTTTCAGTGTGGTCGATGTGCATTTAGACCTAGTGTTGGTGGAATCGCATGTTCGAGCAATACTGGGGTATGGCATGTTCCCAACCCCTCTTTTAGCCGGCACCAGGGTGTATTTGGGCATCTTAATCCCCAATATGGGTCTAGGGAAAATGGGATTCCATTGAGTCGATGACGAGCGCCCCAGTCAGTCCACCCCATTTCGATAGTCCCTGCTCTATAATACCCTTTTCCCCTTGAATGTGGGTCTCCAATCACCGTCACCGTGTATTGGAGCGGATCAAGAGTCAAGTGACTCTTGTTGAGTGTTGTACCAATGGACAAAGACAGTAAAGGGAAAGTGGGGATCCTCAGATGCGGGTTCTGGTTCATTCACGCACTATAAACCACAATGTACCAGTGAGCCACCTCCGATCAAACGTTTGTTGTCTTGGTGCCACAAACCCCCCCTCCAGGGTATCTCCTCCCATTTCTTGAGTGCTTGAGTGAGGCGGTCGCTGTGTTACCAGTATGCCCAACACTTTGAACTCTAACGCTACTACCCTTCATCCTTCCTCTCTCCAAATAATATTTAATATGTTATTAAATATTTTATAATAAATTTGTCCACATGTTTTGGATATACGGTGATCAGGTGCTCTATTAAAACACTCCTTGATGTGAAGTTACTCGTTCAATTCCCCACCCCTATCGAAGTGATATATATTGGACATGATGAAGATATAACCCTACCATATATATATATATATATATATATATATATATATATATATATATATATATAATGTGTATAATTAATTATACACATTTAATTATACTCATTTAATTATACACACACACACACACACATATATATATTAAATGTGTATAATTAAAATAATTAAATAAATAATTAATATAATAAATTAATAAAAATATATTTTTTCATTTACATTAATGGAAGATTTAATAAGATTAGAGAAATCTAAGTGGTTGTTTTATTTTCATTTTCATTTTTTCTTTTGGCTTTTAACAGATTTGATCATAAACATATAGACTTATGTTTGACCATTAAATTAACTAAATTTTAGCATGTTTAAACTTTTATATTTTTGTTTCTCTTTCCTTAATTTTTTTTTTTTTTAAAGGAGATCATATTTTTTTTTAAACTAGGCCCTGAAACTTTTTTAAGACTAAGACACATGGAGGAAGAAGATGAAGGCACTTTGCAACAGATCAACCATTATGTTAGCAATGACTTACTTTTTATATATATGCTTCAATTAATATGAAGATCATGATGCTTGGGTTTATGAACTAATATTGACGACTCCTCCTAATCAATGTGTAATAGTAATAAAGAATAATTTGTAGCTCTAGTTTGTCCTTTATTTCTTTAACAATAATATCTTTTATTTTTTCATTGAAATTTGAGACTTATTTCTTCTTCTACCACACCAACACATCTCTAAAATCTATTAGTATTTATGATCTCAATAAAAGTTAAGAAACTAATAAAGCTAATTTTGTAACAAAAATACATTATTTTTGTAAACAAATATAATAAAATATGACATAGATTTCAAATATGAATAACAATCCATCATGAACAAAGTTCTATGTTTAATGAAATAATGCTCCTCAAAATTTTGTTCAATTATAAATCAACTGTTAAAAATTATTTATGTAATTATGAATTCACTCAAGTCATCCAAAATTTGTTCAAAATTCGAGATTATAAAAACTCTAACTTTCTAGATCATTAAATTTTAACCATTTTAACACAATTTATTATATAATTATTTTTTTATTTATTTTTTCTTACTAGGTTGAGTGTGGGTTGGCAAATCTAATAAAATATGACATAAATTTCAAACATGAATAACAATCCATCATGAACAAAGTTATATGTTTAATGAAATAATGTCACTCAAAATTTTGTTCAATTATAAATCAATTGTTACATTTTTATTTATTTTTTGGAATTAGGCCTATTCTCGTTGATGTCGGCCTCAATGTTGGATGGAAGAAGGATTTGCCCATTAGTGAGATGCTAGAATTGTGCCAAGCTTGATCAAGTTTAGACGCTCCTCTTAAGATAATTTAATTCCCCAAAAAATAGTTCCCATCCTCAACCCTTTCTCATAAAATTTGAAACTATAACTTAATAAGAACTAAACCCCACAAAAATAAATTACTTCGTTGTTATTATTATACAATTACACAATTACAAGTTTGTTTGCTGAGGTGCAGGTAGGTCCCTCATCACGAATTGGAGAGAATCCACAAGGAGAACAGGCGCGGGCGGGCCCTGCATACAGAGATAATGGACCACCGTTGCTGCCCGTCACAATAAATCTCATGGAGGAATACATGGGGGTGTGCAATATCACAAGGCTTGCAGAGGCAGAAGAGGATGATGAGGGGTTTGAAGAGTGTATTATGCGTTATGCTTGGTCTGATGATCATGGAAGTGAGAGGAGGTCCGGCAGAGGAAGATTTAGTACAGAGGCTTCCCAATACTGAAAGATTTAGTAGCGAAAAGCTGTATACCATCAATACTAACCTCCTAAATTATGATGAAATTTGGTTGCAAATAAGCACAAACTGAGCGAAACTAAAAATCAATCAATTTGAGAAAAAAACACTTATTTTTTGTATTCCTGTTTATTTGGGGGCCATTGTCGCTCAGTTTTCACTTGACTTTTTGATTGTATCATTTCTCTTATTATCTGGTCTTTTTCTTATTGTCATTGGACCAACTAACTTTATGGAGGAGACCATTCTGAAACGTCTTAAACATCTTAATTACTCAATGAAGTTATCTTTGGACATTTGGGATTTTTTTTTTTCATTCTATTTTCATTCTCGATGATATCAGTTATACTTTGTTATTCTTTTATGCGAAATAACCAAGGCTCTTAGTCTTCTAGCTTTCTACTTCTCTCGTTCATCATGAAATTATAATTTAAAATTTCCTAGTTCTTTGCATTCGCTATTCCATTCCCAAGGTGAGTTGGCTTTCAACTTCTTTGCTAGATGTATAATTTTCTGCTTTTGTAATATATGTCGAGTAAGATGTTTAACTTCCTTTTCTTTCCACTAGTTGTACATGATGCCCTTGCAATGTTGCTTTAACACTTAACTGCACTGTTTTGATATGCATCTAGTTGCAAATATTTTTCTCTTTGCATTTGTATTTATATTAGCAATTGCACCATATATTGCAAAAGAAATGTCGTAAGGCAATAGCATAGGAAAGAGTACCCTATAAGAAATAAGTTGTAAGGTGTTGTAGAGAAGGAGCCATCATGAAGGAATGAAAGACAAATTTTGCTTACATGGAAGCAGGGCATGGAGGTTTCAAAGATATTGATTATAACAGTTATCAACCAGAAAAATTTGTTATAGATATTGAAACAGGCAATTGTGGGTGAAAACATATATGTAAACCAACATAATGAAATAAGTTGTTGAAGAGAAGGAGCCATCGTGAAGGAATGAAAGGAAAATTTTGCTTCCATGGAAGCAAGTTGTGGAGGTTTCAAAGATATTGAGTATAAGAGTTATCAACCAAAAAATTTTGTTATAGATATTGAAATAGGGAATTGTGGGTGAAAACATATATGTAAACCAACATAATCTATTCATATATATATATATATATATATAAATTGTTATAGATATTGAAATAGGAAATTGACGTGAAAATATTTTTATTAATAGAAATAGAGTTTACTCCAAGTTCATCTACATATCCGAGCGTCAATTGTATTTTTAAAATATATATTTGATGATAATAATTTTTTTTTGGGGGAAATAAGACTAAGTTGGAACTAAATGGATTTGGTGAATTGCATAGAGATTTAACACATTATGAGACATTAAGTGAAGGGGCGCTAGTGTTCCTTACCTCCAAATATAGTATAGTGTGATGCATCAATATAAAAAGCCCTGCACCTACTTAGAATTTTTAGTTCAAAATTTTAGTCGTTAATATATATATATATATATATATATACTAGTGAAACAATATATTATAAAATGTATTTATTTTAAATGAAAAAAATGATGGTCTACTATAAAATAAAAGAGCATCAAAGGAAAATAGTGAGCCTAAAGGAATGTGGAGGTAAAAAATAGAGAGCATGAAGGAGATGTATAGGTACAAAACAGAGAGCTTGAAATAGATGTGGATGTACGTGGAAATGATGAGGAAATGAGAGATGTAGAGGAACTTGTCAATGAGAATATTGACCACAAAAATGAAGTCACCCTTTTAATATTTTAATTTTTTCCAATGTACATGTCAAGTTCAAATTAAAAATTAAAAATTTATATATATTTTTTATGTAGGGAAAACATCCTACCTACAACAAGATCTTACCACACGTAGAAAAACATGGACATTAATCAGAAGTTGCAAGAAATTGTCTTTGATGATAATTTTTTAGATAATTTAGAATCAACTAAAATTGAAGAAATGAGGCCACTAATTCATGAATGAATGGTTCAAGATAAAGTAAATTAGGTGATCAAAAATCTTTTTCAAGGTATATCTATCATAGCACAAGCTTAACTCTTAAATATATTTTGAAGCACAAATATCTAAGAAATATAGTTCAATTATTGGGCATTAGAAATTCCAAAGAGGTGAAGGTAAATGAGTTAGTATCAAGAAATATGACATCAACCCCTCGAAAAATTGCAAAATATCAATCTCAATATGGCATAAGTTCTACTAGGAAATTATTGACTGGTGTTGATGGAAAAAGAACTACATCAGATTGGTTGATGTCAATGAAAACAATAATGTACAAAACATTAAGCAAAAGTTTATGGAGGCATTAAAAAATTAGGATTCAATAACATGAGAATGATGAACTTGCATGTTGGGCTAATATATGTAGGAAACCTTATCAAGATAGACTTCGTATAATGTAAGCGACAATGTGAAAGAGTTTTGGTATTGGAATTTCCATGTGTCACCAAATGAGAAGAATATCATGAGACATTGTATATCTAGAGGGGTGTATTGAGATCATTTCCCCTTTCAGTCAATGTTATTATTAAAAAACATTTCTTACTACATAATATGTATAACTTCTATATAGACGTATAAAAAAAAAACCGTGTTGAATCTTATGACAGTGAGGACAATATAAGCGGTACATTCATACAACTACCACATACTATCAATAGGCAAAAGGGTTTTCTTGTGAATCGATCTATGCATCTTTGTCATGCAAATCAAATCTCAACACTAAGGAGTCATCCTAAGATAAAAGGTCATCATAGTAACTTTGATGTTCCAAAGCCATCAATCACTTAATTATATTTCTCTACATATCAGCAATTGGACAACAGTCACAATATGGTAACGCTTGGGGGGAATGTGTACCCATATCATAGTATAACTGTATATATACAACAACTTACCAAAATGATATAAAAATATTTGATAAGAAATGCAACTGCTACATGAATTACTCACAATCCTCAATGATATACTCCAAGTTCTTCCAAAATATTAATCAAGTGTCTAAGGAAGCCATCATAACTCAGTCACCATATAGGTAACACCTAGGGGAAATGTGTTAGAATTGTAGATATAATAGCTTATGCATAGGATATAAAAATCTGTTATAAGTAATGCATTTGCTACATGAACTACTCACCATATAAGTAACGTCTAGGGGAAATGCGTTAGAACTGTATATACAATAGCTTATACAAAGGATATGAAAATATGTTATAAGCAATGCAACTACTACATGAACTACTCACGGTCCTTAATGATATAATCAAAGTTCTTCCACAATACTAATCAAGTGTCTAAAGAAGCCATCATCACTTCCAAAATCATATATTTAAACATACAAGTTGTAAAAAATGAATTTGTTTCATAAATTTTAATAGAATCACGTGCTCAGATCTAAGATATAGTTCTTAAACTCTAAAGCCTCTTCTTGATTGAAAACATACTAAACTTATAATATATAGCTAAAGAGAAATAATTTAAAAACTTCTTGTCACAATTGTTACATAATAATTTGATGCACAACTTGTATAGCAATAAATATCAGCTTGCAACATGTCCAAATAAAACAACTGAAGTAAATAACTTTGATGTTCCAAAGCCATCAATCACTTAATTATATTTCTCTACATATCAATAATTGGACAACAGTCACAATATGGTAACGCTTGGGGGAATGTGTATCCATATCATAGTATAACTGTATATATACAACAACTTATC
The DNA here is from genome assembly GCA_034641835.2 of Pinus albicaulis. Taxonomy (NCBI): domain Eukaryota; kingdom Viridiplantae; phylum Streptophyta; class Pinopsida; order Pinales; family Pinaceae; genus Pinus; species Pinus albicaulis. The sequence goes on along the minus strand of CM076570.1, from coordinate 786,178,643 downwards.
AAAATGATATAAAAATATTTGATAAGAAATGAAATTGCTACATGAATTACTCACAATCCTCAATGATATACTCCAAGTTCTTCCAAAATATTAATCAAGTGTCTAAAGAAGCCATCATAACTCAGTCACCATATAGGTAACACCTAGGGGAAATGTGTTAGAATTGTAGATACAATAGCTTATGCATATGATATAAAAGTATGTTATAAGTAATGCAATTGCTACATGAACTACTCACCATATAGGTAACATCTAGGGGAAATGCGTTAGAATTGTATATACAATAGCTTATACAAAGGATATGAAAATATGTTATAAGAAATGCAACTGCTACATGAACTACTCACAGTCCTTAATGATATAATCAAAGTTCTTCCACAATACTAATCAAGTGTCTAAAGAAGCCATCATCACTTCCAAAATCATATATTTAAACATACAAGTTGTAAAAAAAGAATTTGTGTCATAAATTTTAATAGAATCACGTGCTCAGATCTAAGATATAGTTCTTAAACTCTAAAGCCTCTTCTTGATTTAAAACATACTAAACTTATAATATATAGCTAAAGAGAAATAATTTAAAAACTTGTCACAATTGTTACATAATAATTTGATGCACAACTTGTATAGCAATAAATATCAGCTTGCAACATGTCCAAATAAAACAACTGAAGTAAATACTATCGGTGGGTTTTTAATACATTTATGTAATTAAAATAGAGCTAGGAACTTTTGAAGACTACTTCATTGAAAATTAGAAGCATCTTCATTCCTGGTTTTCCAAGCTAGCCGTGAATACCTCTCTGGATCACTTGGATTAGCATTGTATTTGTTTCACCATTATCTAGCAATCTCGAGACAAAATGAGTAAGAAATTTATTAATGGAAACACCTACAGACGTGTCACAAACATCAGTTCATTTGCAATATCAATTTATTTTGTGAGTTGTTGTGATTTTTTTCTTGTGGCTAAAACTTAGTTTTGGTTGTCACCTAGTTATCATGATTCAAAACTTTGTTATCACCTCAGATCCTTATAGCATTAGATATAATTTGTGAGCTAATGTGATGTTTTTTTTTGTCACAATGATTTAAAAATCAGTTATTATACCACAATATTGACTTTCTCATTGTCTGTTTTGTTTATGAACCCTTTAAAAAGATCATAGGAACATTTGATTTTACACTGTGATCTCCCCAGTATGGGTGGGGGTTTCAAAAATTGGAGAGTAAATTGAGTGGTTATTGTTAGAAATTGTTGTACAGGATAAGAAATTTGGATGGTTTGTAGACAATATGGATGTCATAACATATATCTATTTTAAAATTTTTACTATTTCTCGCCACCATGCATCTAATATGATCCATTTCAACTGAGAACTTCAATATCTATTTTCAAATTTTTAGTGTCTCTCGCCACCATGCATCTAATAGGATCCATTTCAGCTAAGAACTTCAATAATTCACTCTGTGAATGATAACTTGTGACATCCCTAACCATTTTCTTTGATATTCATTAACAAACAAACAAAAAAATCGAAAGAGTATGTATGTAGTTACAAACTGTTATGTAGTTACAAACTATTAAAATTAAGTAATTAAAGGTAAATTTAGTGTTAATTAAGAATTGAGAATTATGAACATTCATCATTATTGCTCAAGATAAATCATGTCCTATGAAATAATTTGGAAATTTAAAAAAATATCACATATTTTAAAAAATTTCATTATTAATTTAATTTTTTATATATTAAGAAATACTACTAATGAATAATAAAACAATTGTAACATAAATAATATATAACAAAAAAAACCATGTATTTTTTGAATAATAAAATAGTTGTAACAAAAATAATATAGAACAAGAAAAACTATATATATTTGGGTGTATGAAAATTTAGATACATTTTATTAAGTAAAATTTTAAAAGAAAACTATATATATTTGGGTGTATGAAAATTTAGATACATTTTATTAAGTAAAATTTTAAAAGAATAATGGTTATAAACAGTTAAAAATAATTTTATTAAATAGTTAGGGATCAATTCTCTTTTCACTCTAAAAGCGGTTTTCATATCAAGACATTTGATCCCTCTTGACTATTGGTAGATACAAGGTTAAGATTGATCCAGGCCATCTTAATTTCCCCCTTTAAATAAACTATATTCCACATGAAAACCATGGGTTGTTTTTATAGTTTATTATTATTTTATGTTATTCCTTAAATTCAATTTAACAAATTTTTAATAACAACTTTTAACTTAAAAGCCACCAAAACCTAAATTCAATCTAACTTATTAAAAAGAAAAAAATAAACTAAAATTTATATTTATATATATATATATATATATATATATATAACTATTTATTTGTGGATCTAATGGCCTAAAACATTTCAATCGTCTAACATTTGATCCAATGGCTCAGACATGGACACAGTGGAAGCTAGGGGAGTTGTTTTCAAATAGGAATGCCTTACGACATAATTACGTTTATTTTCTCCTCCACAAATTATTGCAATTGAAGTTTATGAGCCTTTGTTTAGAGTTTCGTAATCTCTCAAATACATCTCGCAATAGGATCATTGAAAGAGAAGGGGGGGCGAGGGATAAGTGGGGAATCAGTGCCTAATCCTTTGGGGAATATGGAGTCAAGGAGATTCAAATGCTTGAAATCAATTTAATTAGTCAAGGAGGAATCTAGAACAATTTCCCATGGCATTAGGGCATGAGAACAACTGCTTCAAGGTATTTACACTTCAATTTACAATAAATGATGACTTATTGAGATAGAATTTCAATAAAACATCTTTAGGAATTTTCACTTATTCATACATGGCCCATAACATGATGCAATGCTATAAAATAACAAATTTACACAATTTTGCATAAAAAAGCAGTAAATTTCAGCCTAGTATAGCGAAAATCCCTAGCAACATGCATGTGACATAAGGAATAACAAGAATAGCATTAGAAGAGTACTTACATGTAATAAAGAGTATATCCGATCGTCATTGTATGCCAATAGTAAAGCTCCAAGACAAAATTAAAGAGATCCAAACATCAAAATTCATCCATTCATCCAAATTCATCCTCCAAGAAGGATAGCGAAAATATCACAAGAGACAATGCTCCAATCCAAGTGATGATGAGAGAATGAATCAACTCTCATTTATTTATACAATGACTAATGAGTTTGATTAAGCTAACTTGGCCTAATTTAGCCCCTAAAATAAAATAATGTGCATAATAACAATAAATTTTGTTGACAAACCCACCAAATAGCTCAATAATACATGAATAAGCCTCTCAAAAGGGTCAAATGATCGTCAAAGTGAGTCGTTGGGCCTTTGAGGAGGCCTAATGAAGTACAAAGGGTGCCATGATGTAGAAATGGAATCCCAACATAGTGGACAAGTGGTTGACCCCTTGTTTTCCAAGCAAGAACATGTGGTGCTCCCAAGTGGGTATGGGGGCACAAGGGAAACCTCATGGGTCTCCAAATGGATCGAATATGCTTGTAGACCATCTGTAAGGGCTAAGATGATGGCATAAGCCCTCCCTCTGTAGCGGGGGCTAATCATATGGATCCTGAAACATCTGCCATATGTATGGTGCAACTGTGGAGCCGGTTGGGCATGGTGAACTAGGTGCATCATCCATGAAGTGAACGAGAAATCCCCACTTGTTGGGCATGGTGAACGAGAAATCCATGAACGCCATTGCGGATCCATGAAGTAATCTCAGCTATGTTGGAGGCTCGTCGTTCTCAATACTCACCCTACAAGTGTCAATGTGGCCCTCTGGAGGGCTATGACCCTGTATAGGGAGACCAAGCCCTAAATGGAGACACACCTGCAATCTTGCATAAGATCCAACGCGTCCCCTTACCTTCCAATACAACAAATCATTAGAATAATCAAGTAAAAGAGCTTACAATTCATGGAATCAATGGGACACTTCAGGGTGGCATTGGTGATTTCTGGTAACATCGGATGTGCTCTAAGTCTCAAATTTTGCAAGGAGGCTTAGACACATGTATTCCAAAATACCCAGAAAGCATTTTTGGAAATCCTCAACAAAATAGCGGATATCTTCAGAGGCTCAGTCTAAACTTAGGGAATTAAAATAATTAAATTATATTAATAGAAAAGGGTGTGAATCTTCTAGAAAAAGATGGAGATCCATTCAATATGATCTAAGTCGTTGGTTATGTTTTAATTTGGACCGTTGGTTATCCAACGAGAAGATTATAAGAAGGAATTCGATGGTCATTTTGAAATTACATAGAAATATCAGAGAGAGTCTAGAGATCGAATTTCTCAAGTGAGCAGTGCAGAGCAGCAGAAGGATTGGTCAATTTGATTCTTGTCGTGAGGGGCAGAGATAGTTCCGGTTAGAAATATTTCCTAAGTCGAGAATGCATCGCAGAGAATGCAAAGAAGAGGACGCACAAGAGGCAGCGTAGGGGCTATGCTAGGAAGCGCAGAGCCATGTAGAGGTAGTGTTGAGCCTCTGAAGTGATCCACTATTTTGCTGAGGATGAGTCAGATCCAGTGCTGGAGTGCCGGGGTGTGAGACCAGAGGAGAAAAATATCAACATCCAACCAGCAAAACGACCAGCAGAAGGAGGTGACGCAGTCCCCAACCAGAGTGATGCAGATTTGCGCAGAGGCAGCGTAGGGCTATCCAATTCAGTGTTTGGTCAGTGTCGTATCTCCAATGTTAGTGTGAGGTAATCCTCTCTGTCAGTCAAATTCTTTGTGGATAGCCAAATTTGGGCATCTAATTATATTCAGAAAAATTATTGCTTAATAATACAAACACTCAGCTGTTGCGCTGGTTTTCCCGCATTGGGTTTTTCCAGGGACTTAGTCCAAAAATAACGATGTCATGTGTGTTTACTTTTCTTGCTCATATCTTGTTTCAACATTTATTTTCTGCAGTTTATTTAGTGAAGGTTGTAGTCTATTTGCTTTAGTATTTACTTGTAGAACACAATAAATAACTTGTATAATTTATCAAGTAGGAGAAGTAATATCAGTTTGCTACAATAGGATTCCGGGACTAGGAATTCTCACATGGTATCGAAGTAGTGCAGGTGAAGCAAGAGAGCAAACTAGAAGAACTCAACATTGAAGAGAAAGAGGCAGATCCAATAGCTATGTAGGAAGCAAATCGAACCCCAAGGATTTGTGCAGTCTAGGCCAAGAGCCAAGATTCTCGAGGAAAATCTCCCTTTGAGTTAGTCGACAAAGAGGTAAGATTTCTAGTTCGTGATTTGTCAGTGACAGAGGGAGCAGTGCAACAGAAGATTCAACACAGAGCAATCTATTGGTGGGACGCAATTTTTTTTTTAATTATTATTCTGTAGATTTTGATGGGCAGAAAAGCGTCAGAGGAAGGAAGAAGACACTTTTTGAGGGAATTTCTTCCTCAGTGAATCTGAGCCAAGGAATTATATTTCTTAGTTGCAGAGCAGCAATAGCGAGGAGCAGATCTATTAACTCCAGCAGGGAGTGTATAGGCCAGCCTAGCAGTTGTGCATAGGAGAGAGAGAGCATTTTGACTTGTTGTTGGCAGAGATGGCAGCTAATGGACTAAGAGATCAAGATCGGTTGGAGGGTGCTTCCCACTATGTGATCTGGTAGGCAAGGATCACTTGTCTATTAGATGAGCATGATCTCAAGGTCTTTATCGATAATGTGGTAGTTATCCCCGTAGATGCAGAGGATGCTTCAGGGTCAGATCAATGTGCAGCAGGGATGTTGTTAGAGCACTTTCCTTGCTAAGAGGGAGTGTTGATTTTTGGTAGCATCGGAAGTGCTCTAAGTCTAAAAAAAAATTGAAGAGGCTTAGGCACATGTATTCCAAAGATCCCATAAATCGTTTTTGAAAATTCCAGTTAGAATGTGTTTTATTAAAAAATTAATTATTTTAATGGGGACCCTAAGTCTAAACTTAGGGAAATTAAATAATTAAAAGGGTATTAATAAAATAGAGTATGAATGATCTAGAAAAAGTGAAGATCAAGTCAAGTTATAATCTTAGTTGTTGATTAGAGATCTAATCTTAGTTGTTGATGTCTCAACGAGAAGAATATAAAGGAAGGCTTGAGGGCCATTTGGAAAAGACACACCAAGTGAATCTAGAGATCGAAATTTCTAAAATGAGCAATATTCAAGATGAGAAATCGATCTAAGTGATTCCAGCGCGAAGAGGGGCAGAGATAGCTTCCAGAGAGAGAGTGATTTTATCAGCCGAAGAATCATAAATAGAGAGAGGCAGAGAGTGATTCATCAACTCTCACGCAGAGGCTGATGCAGAGCCACGCAGGGCTATGTAGAGGCAGCGCAGAGGGTCAGAGAGAATCCAAGATTTTGCAGAAGAATCAGTTTCAGAAGCCGGGAGCTAGGGTGTGAAACTAGGAGGCTGAGAACAATGATTATAGGTTGCAGATCGATCTTCTATTTGGGTGACGCAGTGCCTAGAGAGGGTGACACAGGGACTGCGCAATGGCAGCGCAGAGCCTGCCAAGGGCACCTCTTGTAGTTGTGTGTAAATCAACTACACAAAATCATTAATATTAGGTCATAAAGATTCAATTCATGTAACTTCATACATAAATTGAATTAAATGCATTTGTAAATAATTGGTCAAACTAATAATTAAGAAATATATTTTTGCGTTGTATAAATCAACTACACAAAATCATTAAGATAAGATCATAAATACTCAATTAATGTCACTTCATACACAAATTTAATTAAATGCAAATCATAAATATTCAATTAATGTCACTTCATAGACAATTTGAATTAAATGTTTTTGTAATTATTTAATTCAGAGCAATAATTGAGTAATATATTTTTGCAAATTTGTGTGGTAGGGACTACACTATAGAGAACACTTGTTTTATATATAATATATATTCTTTTTTTTCTTACATTCTTACCTAGTCATATGTTACGTTTTTAAAGATTTTGTTTACATTGATTTTTAATATTTAATAAATTTAATTAAAATATTAATATATTTGTTTAGCATATGCCATTTGGGTATAATTTTATGAAGATAATAATATTTTATTTATTTTTTATATTTTTATATTTTTATATAAATATTTATGTTTGGAATTTTTTATTTTTTTATTTTTTTTAATGTAAAATATGAAATGTGAAATATAAAAAGTTTTATTTCTTTTTATTTTATGATTGTGTGACTTTTTTTTGCATTATCATATTTGATATGAAATATGGAATTGAGATTTCTAATGTGGGGAGTTTTGTTACAATTTTTTTTTCAGAATGGTTATGTTTTTGTATTTGTGCATTGTCTTATCTAGTCTTTATATATATATATATATATATGAATGAATATTGTTGCTCTTTGTCTTTTTGTTGTTTTTCCTCTTTCTATTGTCATATCCTCACATAATTGAACCAAACCATTGTTTACTCCCATAAGCACTCACTGCCAAGTAATTAAGAATTAATGTATTGTTTGTGAGTTAATTTAATTAAAAACATTAATTTTGTTTGGTGGGTGGTTGATCAATCATCATGGTTTATTTTTCAAAATCACATATTGATATAAAAGATGCAACTTAGGAGTATCAATTAGGTTTGTCTCAAGTGAGAGTTTCAATTATATTTCTTGGATGTTTGTTATCCTCTTTACCGACATTCAATTCCACCAAATAAAATGTCAAACTCATAACTTTATCCCTATGCAATATCTTACCTTTACTATAATATAAAATAGATAAATTATTAATTATAATAGATAATTACTATTTGTTAAATACATATAAATATTAACCCATTAACATAAAAAATAAACCAATTCATTTAAAAAAAAAAAACACTTTTATTAAATACTTTCATATCTTATACTCTTCCTTACATTTAAAAAACAAATTCTTAACTAATTAATTTTTTTTATAATTATTATTCCAAACTAAAACATAATTCCAATATAAATAACACCTACACAAAAACCAATATCCCAATTATTATTGCTAATAATTAACATTAAGTATTAATATATTATTTAAAAATAACAACACCAGCACAAAAACCAATATCCCAATATTATTGCTAATAAATAACATTAAGTATTAATATATTAACGTATAATGTAAATTCCATGATTCATGTTATGATGTAATGACCTACCTTGATTGTACCCAAACTATTATTAGATTTAGAAAAAAACGACCAAACTTGTAATTTCCACATCCTTCTCGATAGGTTTGTGGCTATCAATGCTCACAAGGAATAATCCAACTCATCATCTCAAAGTCAATTATTGGAAACTAGAATTCCACATAAATTTCTAAAACTATTTTGCTTTATTTTTTTTCAATAAAATCCTATTAGGTAATACCTGCTTGTCATTTGATATATTCTATTATAATGTATTTTTTCAACGTGGTTTAAGTTTTTATTTTCCAAATTATAAATGAAATTGAGATTAATGGTATGAGAGGATTTTGTGTTAACTTCGGTTATAGTCAATTACATAAAAATTTTAATTAATAATTTATTTATAAAAATTAACCTATCTCAAAATAAAGTTTGAACTCAAATATGAAACAATAATAACTATTTTTACTTACCAACATAATTATATATTATAATTATATTTAACATATTATTAAATATTTTATAATAAATTTAAATATTAAATAATATTTAGCATGTTATTAAATATTTTATAATAAATTTATTTATGGATTTTGGATAGACAATCATCTTAGATGTTCTAAAGTTCAATTTTCAACTCTTATAAAAGTAATATATTAAATATGATAAAAATATAGGCTTACTAAACTTATTATATATAATAATATTATTAAATAAAGGAAATCAAAATTTACATATTAAATGTATAATTAAAATAATTAAATAAAAAATTAATATAATATATGAATAAAAATCTATTTTTTTCATTTACATTAACGGAAGATTTGATAAGGTTAGAGAAATCTAAGTGGTTGTTTTATATTATTTTATTTTATTTTCTTTGGTTTTAAACATATTTGACTTTTATTCATGAATATATAGATTTGTGTTTCACCATTAAATTAACTAAATTTTAACCTGTTTAAACTTTTATATTTTTGTTTTTTTATTTTAAAGAAGATCATTTTTTTTATTTTTTTTATTTTAACTAAGCCTTGAATTTTTTTAAAAACTGCTAACAAATACACATGGAGGAGGAAGAGGAATGCACTTTGCACAGATCAACCATTATGTTAGCAAATTCCTACTTCTTATATATATGTTTCAATTAATATGTTGATCATGACACTTGGAGCTCTCAATCAATGTGTAATAGTAATGAAGAATAATTTGTAGTTATGGTTTGTACTTTACTTTTTTGACAATAATATCTTTTACTTTTTCATTGAAATTTGAGACTTATTTATTCACCTACCGCACTGCAAATTCCTACTTCTTATATATATGTTTCAATTAATATGTTGATCATGACACTTGGAGTTTATGAATTAACATTGATGAATCCTCTCAATCAATGTGTAATAGTAATGAAGAATAATTTGTAGTTATGGTTTGTCCTTTACTTTTTTGACAATAATATCTTTTACTTTTTCATTGAAATTTGAGACTTATTTATTCACCTACCGCACTAATATATCTCTAAAATCTATAAGTATTTATGATCTCCATAAAATTTAAGAAACTAATAAAGCTAATTTTGTAACAAAAATACATTTTTTTTGCAAACAAATCTAATAAAATATGACATAAATTTCAAACATGAATAACAATCCATCATGAACAAAGTTCTATGTTTAATGAAATAATGTCTATAAAATTTTTGTTCAATTATAAATCAATTGTTAAAAATAATTCTTGTAATTATGAATTCACTCAAGTCATCAAAAATTTGTTCAAAATTCCAAATTATAAAAACTCTAACTTTTTATGTCATTAAATTTTAACCATCTAAACACATTTTATTATACAAATACATTTTTATTTATTTTTTCGAACTAGGCTAAATCAGGGTTGATAAATCTAACAAAATATGAGATAATTTCAAACACAAAATCGATCATGAACAAAGTTATATGTTTAGTGAAATAATGTCCCTCAAAATTTTGTTCAATTATAAATAAATTGTTAAAAAATATTCCTGTAATTATGAATTCACTCAAGTCATAAAAAATTTGTTGAAAATTCCAAATTATAAAACTCCAACTTTCTATATCATTAAATTTTAACCATTTAAACACAATTTAGTATACAATTACATTGTTATTTATTTTTTCGAACTAGGCTAAGCCTGGGTTGATGCTAGCCTCAATGTTGGATGGATGAAATATTTGCCCACTAGTGGGATGCTAAAATTGTACCAAGCTTGGTCAAGTTTAGACGCCCCTTAAGATAGTTTAATTCCCCAAAAAGTAATTCCCATCCTCAACCCCTCACCATAAAATTTGAAACTATGACTTGGTGGGAACTAAACCCCATAAAAAGTTACTAGCCTAGATCCATCTTAACTCCGGATCTATCAAGTGCCGAGAGGGATCAAATCTCTCGAGGTGCAAACCTCTTTTTTTAGTGAAAAATTTGAGGAAAGGTTTGCACCTCGAGATATTGGGTCCCTCTCAACACTTGATAGATCCTAAGTTAAGATGGATCTAGGTTGGTTTCAGTCGTGTGTGGCCAACAAAAATCTATCGATAATATGAGCAACATATGATTTAATTTTATCAATAATATGTAAATACATCTAATATTAATATAACCATTTTAAATATGCTAAATGTGTCTGTGATTTATCGATTCGCTTTAACTTTTAATTTACTTAGTTACCTCAGTTTGTTGAGATGATACATATTGTAAAATAACTTTAATGATGAAATAAAAATTTTGAATGCAAAGTGACAATGTAATAATATTGAAGGATAGAAAATGTGAATAATAACAATGTAGTCAATTACAAATAGACTTCATTGTGATCCATCTCAAACTATTTTTTTCTACTATTATTTTTGTCACCCTTGTTAGCTTTGTCATCTTTTCATATTGATTATATGAAAAGTACATTTGGAATCGTAAACCATTTAAATATTTAGCTTGAGTTGTTGTAGTAAACATCATACCTTGTCTCTCTTGCTCTCAAATATTAATAGGTTTAATTACTATAACACAAAATTCAATGTACATTGTCAATAATTTTGTATGCTTACACTGAAATCAATGCACACTATTAATCCAATGACTTTAAAATTAATGTACCATCATACATCCAATTACATCAAATCAGAAATCAACATATACATTGAAATCAATCCACCTAAAGTAAGAAATCAAATAAAATTAGAAAACAACATCTACACTGAAATCAATGCATATAATGCAAGTAATCAAATAGGATTAGAAATCAACATCTACACTAAAATAGATGAGATTATATATTTAGACATATGGGCAAAGTCTATTTTTAGACTGCATATCTAAAAATAGATCGCATGCCGATTATTATTAGCCCTTAATAATAATCAGACTCTAAATATCAACTTATTCTCTTTGAGCACTTTATTTCAGTGAACAGGAGTGGCACATCAGTGGGCTGAAGGAATTACGCAATTCCTAGGGTGGTTGGTCACTCATGCATGGAGGAATCAATTATAACTGATAGTGGCAAGTTGTGACAGAGTTGGAAGAGTAGTTATGGGAGTTGTTATTCAGTTTAACTCAGTTAAGTGAGTTAAACTCAATTGTGCTAGTTATTTAACTAAAGATACACTAGTGAGAGTTCAATGAATTAATTAGTTAATTAATTCACAACTAGTGACTCACTTGCAACTGAACAAATACAACAATTAACTACTTGCATGTCAGTTCCAGTGGAGACCCAGTGGAGAGATAGGTGAAAGGGTGAGATGGACTATCTGTTGTGACTATAGTGTTGCATTCAATGCATCTACACAAACATTGGAGTTGCCAATGAGGATTGCGCAGTGCAAGCAAGGAAAAATCGAATTCATTCAGGGGTCTTATTCAGCAGGGATCGCGCAGTGGAGGCGGGCTGTTAGGAGGCAAGAAATTGGTGCATAGATATGAAAATTTCTGCATGACAGTGTGTGACAATTGTATATTGTACTGAGAGCTTGATGTACTAAGCTTTGTATGAGATTGTTACATGATTCCATTGATATACATAATATATGATAGTTGGGGTTTTTAGCTTTAAGCTTTCCTGGTAAAACATCTTGTTTATGTGTGAATGATTTTCTTCATGTGTTTGCAATTGACAATTTAATTTCCGCAAATAATTAAGTGGAAGGATTATGTATTTAACATAACATTAATTTATTAGATCAAGAGAATCCAGTAATACATATCAGTATTAATAAATTTCTACATGGTATCATAGCAGTGTTAATCACTGGAGATTGCAATAGTGAAGCAGTGCCGAGTTTTGTGCTGGTGGACAATTCGAATTTGCTACAAAGTTTTCTTGGTGCGATAGTTGAGTATTCATTGAAATGGATTTCAATGGGTTGCGGTTGGAGTATGCACTCGAAGGCAGCTCCAACTACATAGCTTGGAAGGACAGGATGGAGGCGGTGCTTGAAGATAATGGTCTAAAGGAGTTCATCGATAGTGATGTTCCTAAGCCCACTTTGACGGATGCTGCATTACTTGATGCTTGGCAAAAGAAGGTAGCGAAGACAAGAAGAATTATGTTGGAAGGTATGAAAGATCATATTGTGTCAAGCCTTCATGGGAAAGCCACTCCATTTACAATGTGGAAGGATTTGATAGATCTTTTCCGAAGCAGCAACGACCATAGGAATTTGGTGTTGAAAGATAAGCTCGTAAAAATCAAAATGGAGAAGGGCGACAGTGTTCCAAAATATCTCACGAAGTTTGTCCAATGTAGGGATGACCTGGGGAGTGTGGGAATTACAATTGTGGATGATAACTTGGTGAGCTTGGCTCTCCTTGGGCTTCTGAAGATTTGGCACAGCTATGAAGACTCTGTCAATGGACAGGAGAAATTGTCGGATTGGGAGCAGCTTTGGTGGGATATTGTGCAGGAGGAGATAAGGCAGAATACCAGGGATGGCTCTTCATCAAAGAATGATGATAAAGAGAATTGTGCTTTGCATGCGAAAGCAAGGAAAGGGAAGGTGAAGAAATCCCATCCAAAATCCAAGGTTAAAGGCAAGAAGCTGGATTTGTCCAAGGTGAAGTGTTTTTACTGTCATGAACATGGGCATCTTGCCACTAACAGCCCATAGAAAAAGAAGAACAAGAAGGTTGTTGGAGCTGCATCTGGTGAGGCCCTTGCCTCACAATTTGAACTTTATTTATCCTTGATCGCATGCTTGGTTTCAAGCACAATGGGATCAGTGTGGTATCTTGATAGTGGTGCTTCCTTCCACTTGACGGGAGACAAGGAGTTGTTTAGTGACTTGGAGGAGAAGGATCTCCAAATGCATATAGAGATGGATGATGATGGTAGATATAGTGCGACCAACATTGGAACCATTACCTTTGAGAGGGATTTAGGTAAACCATTTTTGTTGGAAGATGTTATGCATGTTCCAGGTCTGAAGAAGAACTTGGTCTCAGTCGTGATGTTGGAGGATAGAGGCTATGACGTTGTTTTCAGTGAGGGAAAATATTTCCTGCGACATAAAACAATGGGTCAAACCAAGAGGATAGGGATTCGAGTTAATAATATCTACAAGATGGAGGTAGATGGTTGCGCTGCAATGATGGGAAAAGCAGAAGAAGTGGTGAGTTGGGATGAGGGCGAATTATGGCACAGGAGATTGGGCCATCTTCACCATGGCGCCTTGAATATTTTGCGGCAGATTTCTACTGGACTTCCCAAGGTTACTCTTGCGCAGTCATATCAGTGCAAGGGATGTACTATGGGTAAGTTTTTGAGGACCACCTTTCATGAGAAGGAGAACCGTGCTTTGGTGATCTTGGAGAGAATTCACACAGACGTGTGTGGACCTTTCTTGGTTGCTTCAACAACAAAACATAGGTATTATGTTATTTTTGTTGATGAATATTCTCGTAGATGCTAGATCTTATTCATGTAGAATAAGGATCAAACATTCTCAAAGTTGTGTGAGTTTAAAGCATTGGTGGAGAAGGGGTCGAGGAAGCAAGTGAAGGCTCTGTGGAGCGATAATGGTGGTGAATATATCTCGAACGAATTCAAAGACTTATGTAGCAAAGAAGGAATTCAAAGAGAACCCATAGCGCCTCATAACCCACAATAGAATGGGGTCACGGAGAGGAAGAACAGAACAATCGTGGGTGTTGCACGAGCTATGATGCATGACCAGGGCCTACCAATGCACTTGTGGGAAAAAGCATGCAACATTGTGGTTTATGTGCAAAACCGTTGTCCTCATAGAGTACTTGGCATGAGTAAACCTGAAGAAGCTTTCACTAGTAAGAAGCCAGATATTTCTCATCTAAATATATTTGGCTCATTTGTTTATGTTCATGTGACCAAGGACACCAGGAAGAAGCTGGAGCTGACTGCAGAAGTTGGGATATTTGTGGGGTACACATAAACACCCCATAATTATCATGTGTATTTTCCAAACAGTCGAATGATTGTGGTGTGACGGGATATAAAATTCAATGAGGTGAAGGCCATGAAGTTGTCGCTTGAGAGGGAGCAACACTTGCATATAGAGGAGGAACTACTTGCTCCCAAAGATGAGCCTCTAGATGTGGATCAACCACAGGAGGAGATTCAAGGAGTAGAGGAGTCCACTCATGCAGAACCAAACATCAGAACAGGCAGAAAGTGTACCACAGAAGCTGAGAGACTGAAGCTTGATGCAGCAGAGAATTTAGGAGTCCCTACACACAGCGCAGACAGAGACAGTCACCTGACCGATTTACTAGATACATGGCTCTTATGAGCAAGCGTATCGTGACATAGCCATCTTCCTTTGAGGAAGCAGTGCAGGAGCCCACATGGGTAGATGCCATGGTGGAGGAGTATGACTCCATTGTCAGAAACAGTGCTTGGGAGATTGTTCCAAGGCTGGTGGGTAAATCAGTGGTAGGTTCGAGAAGGATCTACAAGGTAAAGCAAGATACTGATGGTATTGTCAAGAAGTATAAGGCAAGATTTTTTGCCTGGGGGTTCTCACAGATCGAGGGGATTGATTACGAAGAAACCTTTACACCAGTCGCACGGTATTCTTCCATAAGGACCATCCTTTCTCTCTTAGTGCAGATGGGTTGGCACATTCATTAGATGGATGTAAAGACTATGTTCCTTAATGGGATCATTGAGGAAGAAGTGTACATTGAGCAGCCTGAAGGATTTGAGATCTTCAGCAGTGAGTCGCATGTGTGAAAACTCAAAAGAGCGTTGTATGGGCTAAAGCAAGCACCACGTGCTTGGTACACTCGGATCGACAGCTATTTCACCGAACTTGGCTTCAACAAGAGTGAGGTGGATGCAAACCTGTACCAAATTGTGGTGGAGGGTAAGCTTTTAATCATTTTTATTTATGTTGATGATTTAATACTAACGGGTGATAAGCAGTTGATACACTCATGCAAGGAGGACCTTGCAAAGGAGTTTGAGATGAAGAATTTGGGCATCCTTCATTATTTCATTGGATTGGAAATATAGCAGTGAGAAGGTGAACTGTTTGTGTCTTAAGTCAAGTATGGTCGGGAGATACTTGGTAAGTTTCACATGGAGGACTGCAAGCCCATGGATACTCCTCTTCCAGGAAATTGGAGCAAAGAAGATGCTACATCGGCAGAGGTAGTGGATGCCATTGTTTATCAACAGTTGGTGGGTTTGCTGATGTATTTATTTAATACAAGACCAGACATATGCTATGTGGTGAACCAACTTAGTCAAGCGATGGTTAAGCCTACCAAGCTCTTTTGGAAGGCAGGAAAGCATGTCCTGAGGTATCTCAGGGGCACATCTGAGTATGGCTTATGGTACAGATAGATGGATGAGGTGAAGTTGCATGGCTTCATGGATGCAGATTGGGTAAGCAGCCCAATGGACATAAAGAGAACATCAAGAGGGGTTTTCAATATCAAATCTACAACAGTTTCTTGGTACAACAAGAAACAAATATCCGTGGCACTCAGTTCAGCGGAAGAAAAATACATGGCAATAAGTCAAGCTGCATGTGAGGATATCTAGATGAGGAAGATCATGGTCGGTTTGTTCGGTTCTCATTTAGATCCTACTGTGATACATTGTGATAATCAGAGTTGCATTAAACACTCGATTAATCTTGTGTTTCATGATAGATCTAAGCATATAGATATCCAGTGTCATAAAATCAGAGATTGCGTGCAGCGGAAGATCATGTTGCGTCAGCACATTCCTACAAAAGATCAGGATGTAGATATTCTGACGAATGCGCTCAGCAGGAGAAAATTCGAATACCATAGATGCAGGATCGGGGTGAAGGATAATCCCTATCTTGTTGAGAGGGATTGTTGAGATTTAACAAGATGACGAGCTTAGTGAAAATTAATCACCTTCACTAAGTGGGGCCTGCAGGCTATTTTTAGGTGTATGTCTATTTTTAGACATGGTGAGCATATTCTATAAGTAGTAGGAGGCTATTTGTAGATGGTTGATCAAGTTGGAAAAATAGATGAGATTCTATTTTAGACATATGGGCAAAGTCTATTTTTAGAGTGCATATCTAAAAATAGATCGCATGTCGATTATTATTAGCCCTTAATAATAATCAAACTCTAAATATCAACTTATTCTCTTGGAGCACTTTATTTCAGTGAACAGGTGTGGCACATCATTGGGCTGAAGGAATTACACAATTCCTAGGGTGGTTGGTGACTCATGCATGGAGGACTCAGTTATAACTGATAGTGACAAGTTGTGACAAAGTTGGAAGAGTAGTTATGGGAGTTGTTATTCAGTTTAACTCAGTTAAGTGAGTTAAACTCAGTTGTGCTAGTTGTATCTAGTTTTAAGTAAAGATACACTAGTGAGAGTTCAGTGAATTAATTCACAACTAGTGACTCACTTGCAACTAAATAAATACAGCAGTTAACTACTTGCATTTCAGTTCCAGTGGAGACCTAGTGGAGATATAGGTGAAAGAGTGAGATGGACTATATGTTGTGACTATAGTGATGCATGCAATGCATCTACACAGACATTGGATTTTCCAATGAGGATTTCATAGTGCAAGAAAGGCAAGATCGAATTCATTGAGGGGTCTTCTTCAGCAAGGATTGCGCAGTGGAGGCAGGCTGTCAGGAGGCAAGAAATTGGTGCATAGATATGCAAATTTCTGCATGATAGTGTGTGACGATTGTATATTGTACTGAGAGCTTGATGTACTAAGCTTTGTATAATATTGTTACATGATTCCATTGATATACGTAATATATGATAGTTGGGGTTTTTAGCTTTAAGCTTTCCCGGTAAAACATCTTGTTTATGTGCGATTGGTTTTCTTCATGTGTTTGCAATTGGCGATTTAATTTCCGCAAAGAATTAAGTGGAAGGATTCTGTATATAACATAACATTAATTTGTTAGATCGGGAGAATCTGGTAATACATATCAGTATTAATAAATTTCTACAAATATAATTATAAATCAACATCTACATTGAAATTAATGCATCTAGTACAAGCAATCAAATAGGATTAGAAATCACCATCTACACTGAAATAAATGCATTTAGTGCAAACAATAAAATATGATTAGAAATCATCTACATTGAAATCAATGCATATAGTTCAAGTAATCAAATATAATTATGAATCGACATATACAATAAAACCAATTCATCTAGTGCAAGTAATCAACTAGGATTAGAAATCACCATTTACACTAAAATCAATGCATCTATTGCAAGAAATATTCTTCCCACTCTCCCCCCTCCATCTCTATTTATATATCCCTCCATCTATATCTATAAATCCCTCCATCTCTCCTTCTTTGTCTCTTTATCTCACCTCGCCAAACACACACTCTCTCACTCCATATCTATCAATCTCTTTGTCCCTCCCTCCTTGTCTCCGTCCATCTCTTCTTTCTCTTCACCTTCCATCTATATCTCTATCTCCCTCTGTCTCTCTACATCAACCCCAAAACATACACTATCTTTCTCCAAACTATCTATCTATCACTCCCTCCTCCTCTCCCCCCCCTTTCTCTCTTCCCCTTCCCTCCCTCTCCCCCTCTTCTATCTCTCTTCCATCCTGATATCCTCTCCCCCTCTCTCTCTCCATATTCCTTATCATTCCCTCTCTCTCCCTCTCCACCTTTCACTTTCTATGTATTTATTATTACTTCCCTTTGTCTCCCCCTCCATCTCCATTTATCTTTCCCTACCTCTCTTAACTCTCCCTCTTCATTTCTCTCCCACCTCTCTCTCTCTCTATCTTCACCTTCCAAATTTGTTACTATATGTCTCTCTCTATGTCATTTCTCTCCCACCTCTCTCTCTCTCTCTCTATATTCACCTTACAAATTTGTTACTATATGTCTCTCTCTCTCTCCTTCTCTCCCACCTTCTCTCCATCTCTCCTTGTTTGTATCTTTATCTTACCCCAAACATACACACTCTCTCTACTTCTCTCCCCTGTCACTCCCTCTCTCTCTCCTTCTCTCCCACCTTCTCTCCATATCTCCTTGTTTGTCTCTTTATCTTACCCCCAAACATACAAACTCTCTCTACTTATCTCCCTTGTCACTCCCTCTCTCTCTCCACTACTCAATTTCCATGTATTTCTTCTTCCCTCCCTCTCTCCCCATCCATATCCATCTCTCTATCCCTCCCTCTCTCCCCCTCCAACTCCATTTCTCTATCCCTCCCTCTCTCCTCCTATCTCCCTCCCTCTCTCCTCCCCTCTCTTTTCCTTCCTCTCTCTCACTTTCTCTCCTACCTCCATCTCTCTTCCGCTATATCTCTCTCTCTCTTCCCCCCATAATCCTCTCTCTTCCCTCCAATCCTCTCTCTTCCCCCATCACTCTATATCTCTCTCCAACTATGTTACTATATCCCTCCCTTTCTTCTTCTCTCTCCTTCTCTCCCCTCTTGTCTCCATCACTCCTTCTATGTGTCTTTATCTCACCCCTAAAAAAACAAATTCTCTCTCCATCTCTCATTTTTCACTCCCTCTCTCTCCACTTCTCACTCTCTATGTCTTTCTTCTTCCCTCCCTCTCTCCCTTTCTCTCTTATCTCCCTCTCCTTCCCCCCTTCTCTCTCTCTCTCTCTCCCTCCAATCCTCTCTCCTTATCCCTCCCTCTTTCCTTCTCTCTCTCCCACCTCCATCTTTATGTCTATGTCTCCTTCCCTTACCCTTATCTCCCTCTCTCTCTCTTCATTCCTCATCTCCCCTCTCCTTCAATTTATCTCCATCTCTCCCTTGTCATGCCCCCTATTTCTCCACCTCTATCATATGTCTTTTTTATTCCCTCCCATATATATATATATAGAAAATTTAATATTGTATTAATCAAAATTTATTAAATTTAATAATATTAATATTATAATATATTAATATGAATACTAGATTTAATAATATGAATATTAGACTTAATAATAATAATATTAACCCTAACATTAATATTAATGTTAATGTTAGGGTTAATAATGTTTTTTTACATGGTATTAATAATAATTTAGTGGATGCTATTTGACCCATAGGGTTGGTATATAATAGATGTTGATTTCTAATCATATGAGATATATTTTTATCTATTTACCTTACCTCTTTATACCTCTTTTATATTTATTTATTTACCATGCCTCTTTTATAAATATGGTATTTGGCTCATGGTATTAATAATAATCTGTTCCATGTTATTTGACACATAGACTTCACCTAAATAAAGTCCTTTTTTTTCAGTTTTTGTCAATATAAAGAGGCTTATTGAGTAAATATAAAGGAGATTTTATTTATTTACCAAATTTCTAGTTTATTTATATTTATATTTATTTACCATACTTCTTAAGCATAAAAAGAGGTTTTATTTATTTTACTTTATATTTTTATTTATTAACTATATCTCTTTTTGAGTGTTCCCAAACTTCTTCATATTTTAAATTTATATTGTCAACATGATTTAGCCGACATTATTTAGATTTTATTTTTTTAAATTTATTTTGACTTTCAACATAGATTTTATTTTTTAAATTTTCTTTAGTTTTTTTATTCTGATTTTCAACATATTTACACATTGGGATCATATTGGGTTGTAGAATGCGCCTCTCGACACAACAATAAAATAGAATAAAATTACACCATTGCTCAACATGCTATTATACAATTACAAAATAACAAAAATTTGGCGTGATCTAAGACTTGCTAAAGGGTTTTCCAACTAGGAATTTTAAATCAAAGATAGGTTTAAAAATTTTCAAAATGGAACGATCAATCAAAAATAAAATCTTATAGTCAAATCGGGTCTGAGTTTTATTCAAATAAGGTGATGACTGAAGTCCCTTTCTGAGTTTTATTATAATAAGGTGAACACTGAAGTCCTGGATAATTTAGTGGATTCACAAATTCCCAAGATTTGTGTAGAACTCTACTAGGGGAGAGGCTTCTATTGTTGTGCAAGGACCAGTAGTAGTTATAGTACTGGTCCCACACATCCATCCAACATAAATTACAAACTCACTAAAATATGCACATAAATATTTGATAATAAGTTATATAAGTTATATAAATATGTCCAAAATGGGCCCAGTTTTTTACTAGACCAACACTGTCATACACCAAGTCTAACATCACAAGTTGACAAGACCTATTGTCTCAAGTACCTCCAGTTCTGAATTACCAAGAAAGGCAAAATGCACTACAAAACATTTACAATGCTACCCATCCTAAAGAACTATTATCCCATCAAACAGTCCCCCACTGATTTTGCATTGGGGCAATAGATCTCATTGTTGAATAACACCTGGACAAAGACTGGGTAACCCCTGCACAAAGACTGAGTACCACCTGCACAAAAATAGGTGAAATGTCTGTCAGCCATATGTACATGTTTGTTTAACCATTCAGCCTATTGAAGACATTAAATGACACCATTCAATTCAGGAAATAGTTCACCCAACCTTTCATTTCAAGAATTAAATACAACAACCCTGGAATTACAGGAATTAAATTCAGGAAAGCATTTCAATTCATGAATTAAATTCAGGAAAGCACAAGGATCAACCATGAAATGTTTTCATCCATTGGATCATGTACAAATCAATCCACAACACACAATTAAATTTGGGAGATGGAAATCCATGCCAATCTTCCCTACCAATTAAATTCTAGATCATAAAACTATAAGACATCAACTCTTACTGCATTTGAGGCATTCATTTTCCTCTTAAACTACTGCTGAAATACATTCAAAGTTTTCAGACAGTGTTCCATTCATTCTGGAGACATACAGTTTTCAGAAAGTGAGTTTCCATACAGTGAGTTTCCATTTTGCAGATATACAATCCTTTTCAGACAGTGTTCCAGACATACAGACAAAGGACAGAGTGTGCTCAGTGTTACATTCCAGACAGAGTGTGTGCAGAGTGTTACATTCCAGACAGTGTGAGTGCAGAGTGTTACATTCACTCTCTTCATTAGTTGTTGGAGCGTTGTTGGAGACATACAGGTATTTCGTTGTTCTTCAATAATGTTATTCAAGATATTGAGTACTTTATCATTATTGTAGTTGAGAAAATCACATAGATTAAAGAAGCTATGAGTGTTCAAACTAGCTTACTAATTAGCTACTCCAAATTTCAAGTTGGAATTTTTCTAAACCTTTAAGTCCAGTATTGAGTAAAATCTTTCAAGAAATTGTTCCAACACACAGTCCCCTAAGAATAGTACATCAATTTCTGTGGAGCAAATGTAGTTGTCAGCGTTCAGGCTATTACAAGTCCACCATCTAATAGCGTTCAGGCTATTACAAGTCCCTGTAGCTAACAACGTTCAGGCCATTACAAGTCCATGTAGCTATTTCTAGTTTCCTACAAATGACATGTAGTTGCCTCCTCCTTTTGTTGTGCTTATTAACTAGATTTGGATATTGACTTTATATTGAGTAAAATCTTTCAAAAATTATAAGAACAGAAACCTACTAACTACATAGGAACACTGCCTGCTAACTACATAAGAACAGCGACCTACTAACTACATAGGAACAGTGCCTGCTAACTACATAGGAACAACAACCTACTATCTAAATAGTTCTAACACACAGTCCATGTCCAAATATAAGTCCATTTTAAAATAGGCACTTACTGATTTTAGACAAGTCCATGTAGCTAACAGCCATGTAGGTATCACATATCTTTCTCATGTTGATATTACAAGTAATACATAATTAACAAGTAATACCTCAATGCCAATTAATTCACAACAAACAACTGAAGATTTCATGTTATTAGCAAAAATTTTGGAATTCATACATAATTATAGTTTACTCTATACAGTTTTTTTTTTCTCAGTAAAATTAAACTATTTCTATTGATCAAAATATAGTACAATCAAGAGAGACAAGAAATCGGCTGACCGGAAATGATGAAACTATCAACCTCGGTCCCGGAGAAGGAATGAACCATGCAAGGAGCTACAACAAATGACTTGAAAGTAAAAAGAACGACTTCTACACCACATGGGCTGAAGTCTCAACTCGTAATTTTTTCCCTTTCTTTTTATTGACTTTTATCCATCCATCCTGGGGGTGTGGGCTAAAACAACTTGAAGACTGGAGTTCTCCGCCAGGGGGACCTCTTTGTCTGAATCAGAGGAGGAGGTCTCATGGACGCGTTTCTGGGTGCTCGCTGTGACAGTGGTGTGCATAGGGTCCATCGTTTGAGGCGTCTGGTCTGGATCTACATCGCTCCCCTCCTCATCCGAGCTTGAGGAATCAGAGCTGACTGCTGGCGGCGAAGAACAAGGGGTCCATCTCTTGGGCTTGGTCTTTGCAATGTTATCCTTTTTCATTTTTGCAGGAAGTGATGGGCAAGAATTCTGTAGGTGCCCTGTTAGGTGACAGTGGCGACAACGGAAGGCAGTATTCTCGTAGTCCAGGTCCTGGGTCCAAACAAAGTCGTTGATCTTGAGATTGATTTGGTCTGGCAGTCCCTTTCTTAGATCTAATTCCACACATATTCTGGCATATGTGTAAAGGCCTTGATGTTCTCGCCAGGAATCTCCCATTAAAAAGCTACCCAAGGTGTTGCCTATGCCCCTGTAGACCGCCATATGCCACAGGTGAGCTGGTAAGTTTGGAAGCCTGACCCAGAACAGAGTTCTGGTGATCACTGCAGTTGCAGGGTCAAAATTTGGGAACCAAGGAGTTAAGAAGAGCCTAGCAGTTCCCATAAACCAAGGTCCTTCTTCAAAGGCCTGTTCATAATGCTTGGGGTTGTCGAACAGAACTATGAAATATCCTTTTGAACAGAAGCTGACCTTGCAATGGTGAGTCCAGTTGGAATGGATCCAGTCATAGAGGTCCTTAGAGCACGGCCAAAGCCCATTGAATCTGCATATGATGGCCCTCTCTGCAAATTTTTGAAGGTCATCTGCGAGGCCAGGGTGGGAGATCTCAACAGAGGGAATCTCCTCCAGTTTGTCAACTAGAAAAGGCTGGGGTTTGGGGGTCTCATGGGGTTTGGGATTCTCAGAGTGTACTGTATCTTTGAAGGAGTAGGTAGGGGCAGCAGAGGATTGTCCTGCAGCACCTCCTCTCAGACGCATGGAAAACACTAAAGAGATATTACTTTTAATGCTGTAAGAAGAGAGGGGGAGAAGGTCATCGAGTTGTTTACCTTGAAATAGAAGTCTTTGAAGGGCTGAGGGAATCCTAAACCGGCGTTCCAGATTTGCCTTGAGATTCTGCACCAGGTCAGAGGAGTGGACCCAATGCAGAATGGTCTTGCCTGAAAGTTGAGTGATTTGAATCTGAAAAGGGGCAGAGAGATTTTTAAATGCCTTCCGGAACGACACAGTGCCATAATATTTTAGATCTCCGACTGCCTGACTATCTAGAAGCGGAAGGGGAGGAAATTGCTTCTGCCTGTGAGTGCTGAGCAAAGGCAGATTTCGTCCTGCTGGATGAGGCTCTTCAATGCATCCAGAGAGTAGATCCACGAGGCCAAGCTGCAACGAGGCAGAGGCAGTGACTCCCACAACATTGTGGAGGACGGGCTTACAAAACCGGACCAGGAACTCATCCTTGGTGTAAACACTTGCAGATTCTGGAATAGACGCCACAGTAGCAAGGCTGTTAGTGGCTGCATGGTCATCCCTGTTGGCAGTGGTAAATCAGAGGGCTTCCACTTCAAAGGGAGCGGCTGCAACACGATGAGGCGTAGTCGACCCAGAAGGGGCTACTTCTCTTCCAAGCGCTACAGCCGTTGTAGCTACAGGCTCTTCCTCGGTCTTCACATTGCAGCAGGCGGCGTCTGAATCATGAGCAGGGTTTGAAAACAGAGGGTCGGTGGCGACCACAACAACCCGGCTAAGAAAAACCCTACTGCAATCCATCGCTTCGAAAATCCACTCTATATAGTTGTGTTGTAATACTTATCAAATTTCTTAACGATGTTGGAAATTGCAGGTTGTAGCCATGCCAAGAGTTTCTGTTGCAGATCGGATAAGGAACAGGAGGCGAGGGAGAAGGGGGGCCCAACTGCGGAGCAGTTCATCAGATGATGATGTCAATGCTCCCATTGCTCCCAGTAATGTAGTTGAAAAGGACACTGTGGTTGCAGATCATCCCAACCCACCATCAGCCACAGAGCCACCTTTGACCACAATACAAGGTGCAATTTCAACAAAGAAAATCAGTGCAATCAAAGGCTGGACGAAGGAATACATGCTTGCTGCAATTGATGACATCGAGTTAAGGGATATTCAATCCGTGCATCAGCCAAAAAACATGGTATTACTGCCTCTAACATACATTATTGGATAAATGGGTTGACTAATACAAAGCGTAGAGGGCCTGTTACAGTCATGACTGAAGAGGAGGAAGATGAGGTGGTGGAGTGGTGTAAGGAGATGGCCCAATTGGCACATGGGTTAGAGCTTATCCAACTTAAATCCACTGTAGCTCAAATATGTCAAGGGAGGCCAAACCCCTTTAAAGATGGTTTTCCTAGTAAGTCATGGTGGAGTGGGTTTAAAAAGAGGCATTACGTACAGCAGAGGGCCTTGACAGAGACCAGGCTTTAAATCTACGCCCTGCAATTGTTTCCAAGTTCTATAACACTCTTTCTGCTGCATATGACCAGCACTCATATGCCCCAGACCATATATGGAACTGCGATGAAACAGGCTTACAGGCAGGAAGAAATTGAGGTATGCGGGTAATTGCCAAGAGAGGGAGTAGAAATGTGCCTAAGATATTGCCTAAGAGTAGGGAGTGGATCACAATTCTTGCCTGTGTCAATGCAATTGTTTCATCTATACCAAGATTTTATCTATTTAAAGGCAAAACTCAACTAAAAAATTATATACAGAATAGTGAACCAGGGGCATGCATGGTTGCACATCCACATGCATGGATGATAAAGGAACTGTTCCTAAATTGGCTTTGCCACTTTGCTGCTTCTGAACCGGGTGGTGTCTCGCCTGAAAACAGGCACTTGATGGTTTTAGATGGCCATGGAAGCCACATGGTTGTTC
This sequence comes from Pinus albicaulis, assembly GCA_034641835.2. Classification (NCBI taxonomy): domain Eukaryota; kingdom Viridiplantae; phylum Streptophyta; class Pinopsida; order Pinales; family Pinaceae; genus Pinus; species Pinus albicaulis. Next base: position 786,152,955 of record CM076570.1, on the reverse strand, counting down.
AGATAATCGAGGAGGCCAACAAGTTGGGCATTGACCTGTTAACATTGCCGGCTCATACTACTCACAGATTGCAGCCCCTTGATGTGAGCGTGTTTGGGCCTTTCAAGAACTATTCAGTGTCGAGCGAGCTTCATGGATGGCAAAGAATCCAGGGGTGGAAGTAAAGAGGTTTGAGCTAGATGAGCTTGCAAGTAAAGCATTTAAAAGGGCTCTCACACCTTCTAATATCAAGGTTGGATTTAGGAGGACTGGTATATGGCCACTCAATTTTGATGCTCTTATGCATGATACCACATGTAGCCAAGCATTTGAAGTGGAAGGTCAAGAAGCAGAGAACTTAGAAGATCATGTTGGTGCCGAAGAAGATGTAGCTGCTGCTGAAGGTATAATGTCCCTTTCTGAAGGGTTGTTCTGTGGTGGTGGTGATGCTGAGCATGTCAGTGAGACACAGTTCAGTGATGAACCAACTAACAATATCAATGAGGCTGTGACACCCACTGATGCAGTTGACAATGAGCAATTGACCATGCCAACCCAAGTAAGTGCACCATCATGGCTAGCAGAGGCTGTGATGAATATCACTGGAAATAATGTATCTACCACCAATGAGGATGAAAGCATGGACATGCCTTCACAACCATCAAGGTTGAACACCGAACTTGTTCATTATTTTGTGGAAAATGTATCACTAGAAGAGGAGCCTATTCAGCATGAAGTACCTGAAGAAGACAATAATGGGGGCCAATCAGTTGTCCCAGAAGATGAAATCCAGCAGGCAGGTCCGGAAAAGCAGAGATTACTTGGTGCATTCCTAAAGCTACCAATAGAGAGAGTGAAGGCATCATCAAGGAACTCAACCTCAGATTATCTTCGTTTAGGGAGGAGTTCACAATTGCTCACATCTAAAGACTATATGAATTTAATGTTTGAGTCTGAATGTAAAAAGAATGAAATTCAGGAAGCTAAAAAGAGAAAGAAGGAGTTAGCCAATGAAAAGAGGGTTGCAAGGATTGCAACAATAGAAGCTCGAGCAAAGGAAAGGTTGGAAAGACAAAAAGCAAGGGAAGATAAGGAACATCAAAAGAAATTGGCAAGGCAACAAAGAGAAGCAAGAAAGGTTCAGCAAGAGTTGGAAAAAGGACAAGGGGTGACAAGCAGAGAAGACCATGGTTCAAGATAGTTTGAGGAAAATAGGTTGATGTCTAACACGCTGGACCACATTGTAGAGCAGACACCATCATTCCAAGACCTGATTAACATCCAAGTCCCTAGCTATCAGGCAGGGGTTAGGCCCACCTCTTATACCCCTACCAGTGCAGGTTTGAATCTTAATTGTGTTTATATGACACCTGCAGTCAGTGCTGGGGTTAGTAACACAAGTGGACACTTGGGCTACTCAGTCCCACCATGGCTACATGGAGAAAATTGGATTCAACCATATGCCAACATTCAAGCACATCTTAATCATCCAATGTTGGGCAATCCACCATACTTGGGCAATGCAGGAAATGGAAGCCATCAAGCATAGAGGTACCATGACTTAATTTTTGTAACTACAAGACACTGTGATTTTGGTAAGGGGAAGTTATAGCCTTAGCCTATATCAGATTTTTTATGAAGTTATATATCAAACAATTTATAATTCCTACATATCAAACAGTTTCTAAATCCCCCAAGTTTGTTAATCTGTTGAAGTTATAGCCTTAGCCTATATCAGATTTTTTATGAAGTTATATATCAAACAGTTTATAATTCCTACATATCAAACAGTTTCTAAATCCTACAAGTTTGTTAATCTGTTGAAGTTATAGCCTTAGCCTATATCAGATTTTTGAATTCATAATTGAACAAAGAAATTGAATTCATAATTGAATTGAACATCATTAACAAAACAATTTGATTGCATCTAAACAAACTATCACTTGATTGCATCTAATCTTGTTAAATAACAAGTATCATCAAAATTCATTGCAAACTTCATCAATCAAAATCACTCAATAAAAAGGAGGTGAAAATCACTCAATAAAAAGGAGGTTAACATACTCAGCTCTGTGGTGGTTATACCTCGGCTCTGTGGTGGTTATACAAAGAAATTGAATTCATAATTGAATTGAACATCATTAAAAAAACAATCTGATTGCATCTAAACAAACTATCCCTTGAACATTACATGCTCTTTGATGAACAGAAACAGATACCAAATATCATGTTAAATAACAAGTATATCAACACGGGAAGCAATTGATTCCTGATCGAGACATTATAGCCTTAGCCTATATTAATTAGATCAACACAGGGAGCAATTGAAGTTAGCCTATATTCATAATTGAACACTGTACAGAGGTGATTCAATTAAGATGAGAGATGAAGTGGTCTTGCATTGCATCCTGTTAAGTAGATGTCCTAAAATAAAATAAATTATGCAGTACCCAGAATACCCACATCCTAATTCAAAATCTTTAAAATGTTTTTATCAAGCTCAACATACCATACTTAATATGCAATACTGCATAAAAGATTGATTTAATGTTTCTTATGAATGTCAGTAAAAACTATAATTAAAGGATTGTGAGATTATATAGGGGAGAGGGGTCAGTGCCCAAACACCTCAGCGCTGACTGGACCAGGAGCCACATAAGGAGGGCCACATCATGTACGTCAACTGTATGTTCGCATGCCTTTCATGTGGCGGGCGAGTATATCAACACGGGGAGAAATTGATTCATGATCGAGACATTATAGCCTTAGCCTATATCAGTTAGATCAACACAGGGAGCAATTGAATTTATAGCCTTAGCCTATATCATATTTTTGAATTCATAATTGAACAAAGAAATTGAATTCATAATTGAATTGAATTGATTCAATTAAGATGAGAGATGAATTGTAATATATCTAAATGTCAAGTGATTCAAAAAATATCTAAATACAATAAACCAATCCAAAAGAGCAATTGTGTAAAATAGAATTGCAACAATGACAACAGTAAAGACTAATAGTATTATACAACTCTTCAAAGCCTACGCTATAATGTTCACAAGTGTAATGTAAACAAAAGCAACTAAATCGTTGCTCATCTTTTACTGAATTGAAGTGATTCAATTAAGATGAGAGATGAATTGTAATATATCTAAATGTCAAGTGATTCAAAAAATATCTAAATACAATAAACCAGTCCAAAAGAGCAATCGTGTAAAATAGAATTGCAACAATGACAAGAGTAAAGACTAATAGTATTATACAACTCTTCAAATCCTACGTTATAATGTTCACAAGTGCAATGTAAACAAAAGCAACTAAATCGTTGCCCATCTTTTACTGAATTGAAGTGATTCAATTAAGATGAGAGATGAATTGTAATATATCTAAATGTCAAGTGATTCAAAAAATATCTAAATACAATAAACCAGTCCAAAAGAGCAATCGTGTAAAATAGAATTGCAACAATGAGTCAATGACAAGAGTAAAGACTAATAGTATTATACAACTCTTCAAATCCTACGTTATGATGTTCACAAGTGCAATGTAAACAAAAGCAACTAAATCGTTGCCCATATTTTACTGAATTGAAGTGATTCAATTAAGATGAGATATGAATTGTAATATATCTAAATGTCAAGTAATTCAAAAAATATCTAAATACAAAAAACCAGTCCAAAAGAGCAATCATGTAAAATAGAATTGCAACAATGTCAATAGTAAAGACTAATAGTATTATACAACTCTTCAAAGCCTACGTTATAATGTTCACAAGTGAAATGTAAACAAAAGCAACTAAATCGTTGCCCATGTTTTACTGAATTGAAGTGATTCAATTAAGATGAGAGATGAATTGTAATATATCTAAATGTCAAGTGATTCAAAAAATATCTAAATACAATAAACCAGTCCAAAATAGGAATCGTGTAAAATAGAATTGCAACAATGACAAGAGTAAAGACTAATAGTATTATACAAATCTTCAAATCCTACGTTATAATGTTCACAAGTGCAATGTAAACAAAAGCAACTAAGTCGTTGCCCATATTTTATTGAATTGAAGTGATTCAATTAAGATTACAGTAATACTACCTGAAGATTACTACCTGAAGATTAAATTGAAGTAATACTACCTGAAGATTACTCGGTGGCTTATTTGTAAAAGTTTTCATCTTTCAAACCACAGGGTCAAAGACCAATTCTAGGATTTGCAGAGGGTTTGTAAAAACACTTATCTGTTTAAAGATCAAATCTATTCAGGTTTTTCTAAGTAATACTACCTGAAGATTACTCGATGGCTTATTTGTAAAATTTTTCATCTTTCAAACCACAGGGTCAAAGACCAATTCTAGGATTTGCAAAGGGTTTGTAAAAACACTTATCTGTTCAAAGATCAAATCTATTCGGGTTTTTCTAAGTATATTGCCTGAAGATTACTCGGTGGCTTATTTGCATAAGTTTTCATCTTTCAAACCACAGGGTCAAAGACCAATTCTAATGAAGCTGTCTCGCCTGATAGTATTTGTTCAATTTAGTTCACAATACCCCCCACACAAATAAATCATAAACATTTGATTAGAAAATATAACAGAGTTCACAGCTAACAGATTTAATAACTCCCACATATTGATCGCTAATATTTACAAAAATAAACAAGATCTCGAAGTTTTCAGCTCACAGGTTTCATAGCTAATCAATGACCCCTAATCAAAATCCCAATTGGGTATTAGTAAAGTCCAATACTCCCATTTTTCCAGCACAAAATTTCCCCATTGGGTATCAATAAAACACTGAATTGCATTGCTTTCACATGAAACAGAGAAGACTTAAAATTCATAAACAATAAAGATACTGTGATCAAATTCCCACACCAAAAGCCTAAAAGATTTCATCAAATGCACAATCAATGACCCCTAATCAAAATCCCAAGTGGGTATCAGTAAAGTCCAATACTCCCGTTTTTCCAGCACAGAATTTCCCCATTGGGTATCAATAAAACACTGAATTACATTGCTTTCACATGAAACAGAGAAGACTTAAAATTCATAAGCAGTAAAGATACTGTGATCAAATTCCCACACCAAAAGCGTAAAAGGTTTCATCAAATGCACAATCAATGACCCCTAATCAAAATCCCAATTGGGTATCAGTAAAGTCCAATACTCCCATTTTCCAGCACAGAATTTCCCCATTGGGTATCAATAAAACACTGAATTGCATTGCTTTCACATGAAACAGAGAAGACTTAAAATTCATAAGCAGTAAAGATACTGTGATCAAATTCCCACACCAAAAGCCTAAAAGCTTTCATCAAATGCACAATACAGTCATTGGTAGCCTCCATAAAGGAAATAATCCAAACCCCATTGAGTCAATAGAACCTATATCTCTGGAACACGTACTTGATTAAGGAACCAACCTCTTTTATCAGAACTGCAAGTATTAATGGATCAAAATAAAACCCAAATCAAAATCACATGTAACTGAGAAGACTTAAAATTCATAAGCAGAGAAATACCCCTTATGACAAGCGAGAGAGGTAATACTGATTTTCCAATTAAAAACCTAAACCATAGTAAACCTAATTCTAATTTTCCAACGAGAGAGACAACAGTAAACCTCTCGATTTTCCAATTAAAACCCTAAACCCTACAGACAGTAAAACCACAGTAAAACCCTAAACCATAGTAAACCAGAGTAAAACACAGTAAAACCATAGTAAAACAATAAAGAAGCTCAACAGAGAACATCTCCTTAAGTTTAAATGTGTTTACAAACACATACATATCATTGGTACTCCTCTCATCCAATTCCTCTCCCTCCTGGCCTTCCTCCTTGCCTTGTCAGCCAACTGCATTGTCCTTGGCTTCTGCACTGACCTGCAAAAAATCAAAAACACAATCATTCACAGAGCACCAACATTAAAAAAAATGCAAAAACACTTAAAACTAACAGACTAACGCACCTGAAAGCACAATTCACGGCATCCAGAGCTGAAAAACGCACCTGAAAACAAAATTCGCAACATATAGCCCTGTAAAACACGCAGCACCGAACCACAGAGCCGAGGTATGTCCACCATGGAACCGAGGTATGATCACCACCACCACAGAGCCGATAAAAACCACCACAGAGCCTAGAAAAACCACCACAAAGCCGAACTAAAACCACCACTGGGGCGAGCCAAGTAAAACAACTACAGAGCCGAATAAAACTACGAAAGGGCGAAGTTAAAACAACCACAGGGCCGAGGTATGACAAAAAAGAGCCAAGCATAAAGAGCAAATATTCGACCCTAAACCACACAGCGCCAAGGTAAAACCACCAAAGCGCCGAGGTTAAACCACCACAGAGGCGAGGTTGAACGAACAAACAACCCAGTGTGAACAACCACAGAGTATAAACCACCCACAATTTGAATACCACCGCGGCCGAACCAGGACCAGGGGAGCTCGAGCCAGGCGAGCAAGGGTGCCATAACGACGGATGGAGCGCGCAGACAATGGTGGCGGAGGTGTCGGACATCGAACAAACGACGAGCAATGAACGGAGCGGAGAACACACAGCAACCAGACCCGGAGCAGGAAATGAGGCTTCGTCAAGAAGCCTCCACAATATGGCAGGAGACGACCGGCAGGACAGGTAAGAGACAAGAGGGACCAGCTGCACATGCACGCCATGTGAATGCCATGCGAAAGGACAAGTGACGTACATGACGTGGCCCTCCCTACGTGGCCCCTGGTCTAGTCAGCGCTGAGGTGTTCAGGCACTGATCCCTCTCCCCTAGAAGACACACCAATATGTAAAACGGATCATACATTTGCAGAGGAGTTCGTTAGCTATGTGGTGTAGGTAGGTCCCTCGTTACGAATTGGAGCGACCAGCCGCCGCAGGGAGGGCAACCTGGGCTAGTTTGTTAGCTGGGGTGCAGGTAGGTCCCTCATCACGAATTGGAGAGAATCCACAACGAGAACAGGCGTGGGCCCTGCATACAAAGATAATAGACTACCTATGCATATAATGGACCATCGTTGTTGCCCGTCATAATAAATCTCATGGAGGAAGACATGGGGGTGTGCAATATCACAAGGCTTGCAGAGACAGAAGAGGATGAGGAGGGGCTTGAGGAGTGTATTCTGCGTTATGCTTGGTCTCATGATCATGGAAGTGAGAGGAGGTCTAGAAAAGGAAGAAGAGGTCCGACAAAGGAGGCTTCCCGGACAGCCAGAAGTTGATTTCAAGCAACATGCAGGCTACATCAATGTCGATGAAAAGGTAGGGCGAGCTTTGTTTTACTATTTTGTGGAAGGAGAGAATGATTCTCATTCAATTCCTCTCACATTATGGTTAAATGGAGGTACTCCACTTCAACCTCATTGCTTATTTCTTTAAATTCTCAATGTCATTCTCCTTTTCATGGCGTTGACAAGTAGAAATAAGGGTGAATTGTAGTCATTTTTGGGCTTGTTTTTCTTTTCTTGGTTATCATTTTTTTGTATATGGATGTTTGAGAACTCATGTTAGGATTTTGTGGGCTTCAAGGATATTCCTCTTCCTTGAAATATAGAGTCCTTGATGATAGTTCAATAGAAGGATCTATGTAACATCCTAAGCTAAAGATTTACCAATGTAGTCTTATATACATATCACTAAAATACTTGGTGACACCTTAATTACTTGTCTCTAAACTAATATTGAGTACAGAACATTGAATGTTTTGTGATTTTATCAAAAGACAAAGGACAATGTCATTGGATCCTTTTGGGAAGGGTAATTGTTGGAATTTGTAATTCCTACTTGTCTTCAGTTGTGGCTGTCTATGTATAGAGTTTGTTCCTATTCCATAGGTTAGCTAAATCTAAGTTCCTAGTTTTGTGTGAGGTTGAGATATTCTCTCAACCAACTTATTGTGCGTCCAAGATAGCTTCCATATCTTGAGACTATACCTCATGTATATATGTAAATTTATCTGATTAATGCAATATAGTGTGTATCTGAGATTTTATCTTGGTATCGGAGCATCAGGTAGAAGAGTGGACCCTTGTGTTGTAAGGCAAAGTTCTTAGCATGAGTTGGATCTTCTAGGTCTGGCGGAACGGATTGGCATAGCAGATGCGAGCTGTGGCTTATGAAATTGCAGATCCAGTTTTTTATATTGCAACATCTGTTTTTAATTGTCGGAGTGCTACCTACCTGAACGTTGCCACCATTGCCATCGTTGTCAAGAGGATTGGAGCCGTGCATCCTTTGCCAGGGGTCTCTCTTGCTCGGCGAGATAGGCGCTGCTTCAGTTGCAGTTTTAACACTGTGGTGGCTCGACTATTACGCAGAGGCTGCAGACAGTATTGCGTAGAGGCCACAAGCAGATTGCACCTCCTTTCTGACCAGTGAACCCACAATATCCTTTGTTGGTGGCTCTGCAATAGGCAGATTCTGACCTTCCTTGATGCTACGCCCGAGTTTATACGATTTGCAGGGCTTGTTATCTGCGGCACTCAAGGGAAGATCTACATAAAAAAATATCTTGATACAAGAGTGACTCTCAATCCTGTTTCCAAGAGAAAACATTACCACTTGCCCACAAATATTCTGCACTATTCATGCATTCGTCCACACCCAATTGAAGATGACAAGGAAGAGCTCAGTGCTTTCGTTCTTTCACTGTTGGACTACAACAACGGATCCTGCAGAAAGGATTGCCTTGAGCATAGTGATATGCCTTCCCTCGAGAAACTGAGCCCATTGTTGTCTCTTCTGTCTCGAAGAACATTGAGCCTATCTAGTGAAGGAAATAACGACCATCAGGTGGATAGGCAGGCTGAAGAAGTCATAGCTAAATTATATGAACAATTGAGGTTGCAAAACCAGTATGCTGGGTCAAAATTGATTTGTTTTTTTTTTTTTTTTATGTGGCTACACTTCCCCATTGTTGTGTTATCCGAGTGCACAGAGGATGAGTTCGCTTGTATGATCTAACAGATTCATTTTGAAATTTTATTGTTTGAGAAACGTTGAAGGTTGTGGACATTCCAAAATCAATTGGGTAAATTTTTTCTTCTAATTTATTTTATGCCACAACGAAAATGTGAAAGTTTTTGTTGATTTGAACCCATGTTCAGAAATATGTGTCATTAAAAATTGCTAATTGCATGCATCAGAATTTGACATTGATAGCATTGCTAGCTTGTTGACAGGTCGTTTGTTTCTCGTTGCAAGAGCCGAGGGCACTGAGACGTGCGTGGCATAGAAGCCACATTCAACAAGGTTCTAGCGTTGAAGAGCTGCCAAAGGGAGGTTTCCCGCCTGCGTGGTAACGGGGTTGTTGGAGCTCGTTAGAGGACCAAGTGGAGTTGAAATCTATAAACAAGATAAAACGAGAAAAGTTGGACTTTAACAACATGTCTATTTTTAGATATTTTGGATTCTGATGATGATGATGATGATATTCTCATGTGCACATTTGTAGGCATGAGCATGAGTAGTGTTTTAAAGTATGAAAAATTTTCAGAAAAACAATGTAGTTTTGTTGATGACCACCAGGGACAAGAGGCACAATCTGTTGTGCAAGATCCTGATATTGAAGTGACACGAGTTGATCTTCAGGAAGGATGTAAAGAGGAAAAAAGTGTTGAAGATCAATTGGACGAGCCACATGAAGTTGATTGCGAAGACGTGGCAGAAGAAGATAGAGCTGGAGAGAATTTAAATTGTGATGATCTCATGAATATTTCTGTGTGTTCAGACATTAGCAACAACAACAAGGAAAAATAAAAGAAGTTTGAAGAGGAATTGAAGTTTATTGAAGCATGGTTTGAAACACCATGTCTTTATGAAATCAACACAGAAGTTGCATCCATAAATGTTGAAGACAACTTCGCTGAATTTCACATGCGTGACACCGGAAATAATGAGAGAAAACATTCTCCTATTAAGCCTGTCATAAATTTTAGAAGGGCGAGGATAAGCATTCAAGACTTCCATCACTGGGGAAGAAATGAGGTGCAAATACATTGCTACCTCATGGCGAGGAAGGTGAAGATGAAGCCTCACCTTGGAATGAACAAGTATGGATTCACGAGCATAAAGACCAAAATGAAAACCTCTGTCACCATTTTTTTCATGTCTTTTATTGTAAGCCTAGCTGAATTTAGACCAACAAGCGTATGTTATTGTTCAGTACCCTTTCTCCATTAAGGGGGAGTGCTGGAAGTAATGGAGAATGCTAGACTTAGAGGTTTGTTATGATGATGATAGGATTGAGATGCTAAGATTAGATTTAAAATCCTAATATCTCGGGAGTGGTTGAAACCACCCTGTTAGTGTGAAAGCCTATATAATTAAGGCTCATCTGACTCACTGGTCAGTGTGTGTATGAGTGTGTATACACCCTCTAGATTCTCACCTAGAGAGCTATTCAATCAATAGTTATTAGAATCCAATTTTTAACAGTAATTTGGGAGAGCCACAGATCGTCAAGACCATTATAAAAAATATTATAGAATGATAAATTATGATTTCAAAACCCTGTAAGACATCGATGTGTACCTCCTAAACTATGGTGGAAATGTAGGTGCTAATAAGCACAAACCTTTGCAAAACAAAAATCAATCAATATGAAAAGCTGACTTGATTCTTATTTGTTGTATCAAACAGATAAACTTTGATTAGTGAAAAGTTGTATACCATCAGTACTGACCTCTTAAATTATGGTGAAAATGTGGTTGCAAATAAGCACAAACCAAGAAAAACTAAAAATCAATCAATTTGAGAAACAAACACTCTTACTTTTTGTATTCATGTTTATTTTGGGGCTATAGTCGCTCAGTTTTCACTTGACTTTTTTATTGTGTCATTTATTTGATTATCTGGTCTTTTTCTTATGGTCATTGGACCAACTAACTTTATGGAGGAGACCATTCTGAAACGTCTTAAACATCTTAATTATTCAATGAAGTTATCTTTGGACATTTGGTTTATTTTTCATTCTATTTTCATTCCCGATGATATCAGTTATACATTGTCATTCTTTTATGCGAAATAATGGGGGTTCTTAGTCTTCTAGCTTTCTACTTCTCTGGTTCATCAAATTATAAGTTAAAAATTCATAGTTCTTTGCATTTGCTATTCCATTCCCAGCATGAGTTGGCTTTCAACTTCTTTGCTAGATGTATAATTTTCTGCTTTTGTAATATAACACTTAATCAAACACTGTTTTGAGATGCATCTAGTTGCAAATATTTATGTCTTTGCATTTGTATCTATACTAGCAATTGCACCATATGTTGCAAAAGATATGCTATAAGGCAATAGCATAGGAAAGAGTAGCCTAGAAGAAATAAGTTGTAAGGTGTTGTAGAGAAGGAGCCATCGTGAAGGAATGAAAGATAAATTTTGCTTACATGGAAGCAGGTCGTGGAGGTTTCAAAGATATTGATTATAAGAGTTATCAACCAGAAAAATTTGTTATAGATATTGAAATAGGCAATTGTGGGTGAAAACATATATGTAAACCAAAAAAATGAAATAAGTTTGTGAAGAGAAGGAGCCATCGTGAAGGAATGAAAGGCAAATTTTGCTTCCATGGAAGCAGGTCGTGGAGGTTTCAAAGATATTGATTATAAGAGTTATCAACCAGAAATTTTTGTTATAGATATTGAAATAGGGAATTGTGGGTGAAAACATATATGTAAACCAACATAATATGTTCACATATATAAAAAATTTGTTATAGATATTGACATAGGAAATTGACGTGAAAATATTTTGGTGATTAATAATCCTGCGAAAAAAGCATGAAATAAGCATGTAACCCAAAAAAGTACAATATATCTAGAAGAGATGTAAATAAAGAGAATTTGTATTAATAGAAATAGAGTTTAATCCAAGTTCATCTACATATCTGAGCGTCAATTGTATTTTTAAGATATAGATTTGATGATAATAATATTTTTTTTGCGGAAATAAGACGAAGTTGGAACTAAATGGATTTGGTGAATTGCATAGAGATTTAACACATTAGGGGACATTAAGTGAAGGGGCACTAGTGTTCCTTACCTAAAAATATAGTATAGTGTGATGCATCAATATAAAAAGCCCTGCACCTACTTATAATTTTTAGTTCAAAATTTTAGTCGTTAATATATATATATATATATATATATATATATATATACACACACACACACACACACTAGTGAAACAATATATTATAAAATGTATTTATTTTAAATTAAAAAAATGATGGTCTACTATAAAACAGAAGAGCATCAAAGGAAAATAGCGAGCCTAAAGGAATGTGGAGGTACAAAATAGAGAGCATGAAGGAGATGTATAGGTACAAAACAGAGAGCTTGAAATAGATGTGGATGTACCTAGAAATGATGAGGAAATCAGAGATGTAGAGGAACTTGTCAATGAGAATATTGACCACAAAAATGAAGTCACCCTTTTAATATTTTAATTTTTTTCAATGTACATGTCAAGTTCAAATTAAAATTAAAAATTTATATATATATTTTTTTATGTAGGGAAAACATCTTACCTACAACAAGATCTTACCACACATAGAAAAACATGGACATTAATCAGAAGTTGCAAGAAATTGTCTTTGATGATAATTTTCTAGATAATATAGAATCAACTAAAATTGAAGAAATGAGGCCACTAATTCATGAATGAACAGTTCAAGATAAATTAAATTAGGTGATAAAAAATCTTTTTCAAGGTATATCTATCATAGCACAAGCTTAACTCTTAAATATATTTTGAAAGCACAAATATCTAAGAAATATAGTTCAATTATTGGGCATTAGAAATTCTAGAGAGGTGAAGGTAAATGAGTTAGTATCAGGAAATATGACATCAACCCCTGGAAAAATTGCAAAATATCAATCTCAATATGGCATAAGTGCTACTAGGGAATTATTGACTGGTGTTGTTGGAAAAAGAACTACATCAGATCAGTTGATGTCAATGAAAACAATAATGTACAAAACATTAAGCAAAAGTTTATGGACGCATTAAAAAATTAGGATTCAATAACATGAGAATGATGAACTTGCATGTTGGGCTAATATATGTAGGAAACCTTATCAAGATAGAATTTCGTATAATCTGAGTGACAATGTGAAAGAGTTTTGGTATTGGAATTTCCACGTGTCACCAATTGAGAAGAATATCATGAGAAATTGTACATCTAGAGGGGTGTATTGAGATCATTTCCCCTTTCAATGACTGTTATTATTAAAGAACATTTCTTATTACATAATATGTATAACTTTTATATAGACTTATCAAAAAAAAAAAAAACGTGTTGAATCTTATGACAGTGAGGACAATATAAGCAGTCCATTCATACAATTACCACATACTATCAATAGGCAAAAGGGTTTTCTTGTGAAGAAATCTATGTGTCTTCGTCATGCAAATCGAATCTCAACAATAAGGAGTCATACTAAGATAAAAGGTCATCACAGTAACTTTGATGTTCCAAAACCATCAATCACTTAATTATATTTCTCTAAATATCAGCAATTGGACAACAGTCACAATATGGTAATGCTTGGGGGGAATGTGTATCCATATCATAGTATAATTGTATATATAACAACTTACCCAAATGATATAAAAATATTTCATAAGCAATGCAACTGCTACATGAATTAATCACAATCCTTAATGATATACTCCAAGTTCTTCCAAAATACTAATCAAGTGTCTAAAGAAGCCATCACAACTCAGTCACCATATAGGTAACACCTGGGGGAAATGTGTTAGAATTGTAGATATAATAGCTTATCTAGAGGATATAAAAATATGTTATAACTAATGCAATTGCTACATGAACTACTCACCATATAGGTAACGTCTTGGGGAAATGTGTTAGAACTGTATATACAATAGCTTATACAAAGGATACGAAAATATGTTATAAACAATGCAACTGCTACATGAACTACTCACGGTCCTTAATGATATAATCAAAGTTATTCCACAATACTAATCAAGTGTCTAAAGAAGCCATCATCACTTCCAAAATCGCATATTTAAACGTACAAGTTGTAAAAAATGAATTTGTTTCATAAATTTTAATAGAATCACATGCTCAAATCTAAGATATAGTTCTTAAACTCTAAAGCCTCTTCTTGATTGAAAACATACTAAACTTATAATATATAGCTAAAGAGCAATAATTTAAAAACTTCTTGTCACAATCGTTACATAATAATTTGATGCACAACTTGTATAACAATAAATATCAGCTTGCAACACGTCCAAATAAAACAACTGAAGTAAATACTATCAGTTGGTTTTCAATACATTTATGTAATTAAAATAGAGCTAGGAAATTTTGAAGACTACTTCATTGAAAATTATAAGCATCTTCATTCATGGTTTTCCAAGTTGGCCGTGAATACATCTCTTGATCACTTGGATTAGCGTTGTATTTGTTTCACCATTATCTAGCAATCTCGAGACAAAATGAGTAAGAAATTTATTAATGGAAAAACCTACAGACGTGTCACAAACATCAGTTCATTTGCAATATGAAATTATTTTGTGAGTTTTTGTGATTTTTTTCTTGCGGCTAAAACTTAGTTTTGGTTGTCACCTAGTTATCATGATTCAAAACTTTGTTATTACCTCAGATCCTTATTGCATTAGATATAATTTGTGAGCTAATGTGATGTTATTTTTGTCACAATGATTTAAAATAAGTTATTATACCACAATATTGACTTTCTCATTGTCTATTTTGTTTATGAACCCATTAAAAAGACCACAAGAACATTTGATTTTACATTGTGATCTCTCCAGCATGGGTGGGGGTTTCAAAAATTGCAGAGTAAATTGAGCGGTTGTTGTTAGAAATTGTTGTATAAGATAAGAAATTTGGATGGTTTGTAGACAATATGGATGTCATAACATATATCTATTTTAAATTTTTTAGTGTCTCTGGCCACCATGCATCTAATATGATCCATTTCAACTGAGAACTTCAATATCTATTTTGAATTTTTTAGTGTCTCTGGCCACCATGCATCTAATAGGAACCATTTCAGCTAAGAACTTCAATAAATCACTCTGTGAATGATAACTTGTGACATCCCTAGCCATTTTCTTTGATATTCATTAACAAAAAAAGATTAGAAAGAGTATGTATGTAGTTACAAACTATTACAATTAAGTAATTAAAGGTAAATTTAGTGTTAATTAAGAAATGAGAAATATGAACATTCATCATTATTGCTCAAGATAAATCATGTCCTATGAAATAATTTGGAAATTTAAAAAAATATTACATATTTTAAAAAATTTCATTATTAATTTAATTTTTTATATATTAAGAAATACTACTCCTGAATAATAAAACAATTGTAACATAAATAATATATAACAAAAAAAACCATTTATTTTTTGAATAATAAAATAGTTGTAACAAAAATAATATAGAACAAGAAAAACTATATATATTTGGATGTATGAAAATTTAGATACATTTTATTAAGTAAAATTTTAAAAGAACAATGGTTATAAACAATTAAAAATAATTTTATTAAATAATTAGTTTAGATATATATTATTTATCCCTCTTGACTATTGGTCATCTTAATTCCCCCCTTTAAATAAACTATATTCCACATAAATACCATGGGTCAATACCATGGGCTGTTCTTATAGTTTATTATTATTTTATTTTATTCCTTAAATTCAATTTAACAAATTTTTAATAATAACTTTTTAACTTAAAAGTCACCAAAACCTAAATTCAGTCTAACTTATTAGAAAGAAAAAAAACAAACTAACATTATAAAATATATATATATATATATATATATATACTTGTGGATCTAATGGCCTAAAACATTTCAATCATCTAACATTTGATCCAATGGCTCAGACATGGACACAATGGAAGCTAGGGGAGTTATTTTTAAATAGGAATGCCTTACGACATAATTACGACGTCGTACTTATTTGAAAACAACATACCTAGATGCCATCGTGGACATGTCTGCACAGTCCGATCAAATGTTAGACGATTAAATCATTCTCTGCCATTGGGTTGAAACGGTTATAGAAATTGAAATGATAAATGGCATAACTGAGTCGAATCGAACAAAACCGAAATCTCTTTGCTATTCCATCAGTTATTTTCTATGTTGAGAGAGTTTTCGAGACTAATGAAATCAAATCAAGGAGAATTCCAGCAATTTCTTTTTGCCTTTCTCGTGCTATTTCTACACAGGATCCCTGTGTCTGGAAATGTTCATGAATTTCCTTGCAACCGAACCTGTGGTTTAAGAACAGTGAAATATCCATTTGGCTTCAGCGGCGCTTGTCCATACACGCTGGATAGTGATTGCTCAGAATGTGGTAATGTATATTTGAAAGGATTTCAGGTTCTGAATTTTACTAATTCCAGTATAGTAATTCGGCCGTGGAAAAGTAAAAACTAACCAAATTTCCTATATCACTATGGATTTCCTGTATAGTTTCCATCTTTCTATGTGACTGTAAAGCACATTGACCACCGTATCATTCGATGATAATCAACGTATATCAGTATTTATAGCTTGATAACTAGTGTATCGAGTGATATATCACAAATCCAAGCATATTCATGGAGACCAATCCCGTATCAGCCATAAAGTCGCTTATCCAGTTCAATTTAGTGGAATAAGAGAAGAAATCACATATCTGACGAGATAATTCAACATATCCACTACATATGGCGTGGAGTTGTTCTTAACAAAGAAGAACTCATACTGCAAATCTGAGATAACTTAGATAACTCACATAACAATCTATATTTAATCATATAAATTTAAATATAATATGATTTATATTTAATCATGGATCTTGGCCTTTACTTGATTCATATTTTATATTGATAGATCGACAGGCGTAGGGAGGAATTTCGTTTCAGTAAACTCACAGACACTGGAGAGTATGAATGTATGGCTATGTCCACTCTGTGCATATTTAAGTTTCCGCCTTTCGGTTCATTTGATGCAATTTACATGCTCACATGTCTAATAGAAGTGGATCAATTTACAGATAAATATAAAACTAAAGAATCCATTTATATGCATAGTTGAAATGGTTTTTCCTCGGTTTGCATTTCGTGTCTGGCTGCAATTGAACTCTTCAATATTTTCGTAAAAATTTGAATCCATAGTATCAGTTATCACATAGATTCTCTGTAGTTTAAATCACTGTTTCATATCAACTTTACTGATAAAATATGTTTTCTATATATAAAATTTATTTAACAACATCATTACACTTTATGCTTTATTATTGTATATGGAGTGCTTATGTATGATTCCTGTGTGCCTATAATTGGCGGAATCATCTAATAATTCGTTGGTACGGTGGGTGCTTATAAATTGGAAATTCTTGTTTGGTATAGTCGAATGTATCAATCTAATTTGTATGTAAATTAATAACTCGATAGATAATGTAAATTTTAATCACTAGCTGAGCTCCATTATTGATGTCAATTTTAATCAGATTGATTGCACAGAATTATAATGATGCATCGATTACTTATTAAAAACTTTTCAGCAATAAGATATATCATTATAATAAATTGATTAATAATGAGATATTATGATTATTGAATTATTTTTCTAATTAGTAAGGGAAAAAGTTCGATTATTAAATATTTTTATTTTGTCTTTAGGTTATAAATGTTTTTTAAATTTTTGTGAGATGGTAAATTTTCATTTTTTTAATTTATTTTTGAATGTATAAATGAAGTTAGTATTTTAAATAATACTTTATTTATATATATTATAAAGTTTAAATTTAATATTTCAAAAAATATCTACTATATTTAAAAAAAATTCAGTTAAAAATATCTCAAAACAAAAAAATAAAATATAAACTTCAATAATATACTATGCTCTTAATTTTAAACATAATAATGACCTTAAAATTAATTGTGTTTGAAAAAAATGGTGTAATATCTTGTTACATTAGACCAAATTAGATAAATAAAATTAAATAATTAATAATTATAGTTATTAATTCAAATATTTGACACAGTTAAATTATATAAAAATAAAAAATTAAATTAAATTAAATAATCAAATTAATAACTATAATAATTAAAATAGTTTAAATCTATTTTAATTTCAAATCTACCAAGTATTGAAAGAGATCAAATTTTTTGAAGTGTGAACTTTTTCTAAAGTAAAAAAAACTTGATAAATCTAAATTAATATATAATCATATAATATATAAATCAATTTAATTCAAAATGAATTGATAATATTATAGTTATATGTTAACCTTACAAAACTTAAATCTCACCTATATCATAAATTAGTGTGTTGATGCAAAACCCCCGAATATAAAATCCGTAGTAAATTTTTTCTCTTTTTTTAAATAATTCTATTATAAAAAATTAATTAATTATTTTTATTCCATTTTTTATTTAATTATTTAATACTATATTAACATTTAAAATAATAAATTAATTTTAGATAAATTATAATTAATAAATATCAAAAAATTCAAAACTTATTTATTCTAATATTTAAAAACTATCTAAAAATTATTAATTACATTATTGATATTCACATAAATTTACATATAAAAATATAACCGAAACACACATGGTGTAAATATCCATGAAGAGGTATCTTTAAGACAATCATATATTTACTTTTGGTTAAAGATAAAGGCATCTATATTTTTATTTTATTTTTATTAAATTTAATGTTGAAATATTTTTATAAGGCATAGTCTAATTTATATACTAAATAAACTGTTTTTTATAGGGTAAAACAATTTTAAGAAAGAATGTGATTTTGTTTAGCATGTATTTTTGAATACATAAATATATTGAGCACCCTAAAATCTCTTAACTATTCAATTTTTTTGATCAAATAACTTAAACTCAAGTTTTCTAAAATCCTAGTCTGATATTGATTAAAATTAATTGGAAAACATTCGTTAAAAAGGTCATTTCCTCCATAAATTAAACTGCAACTTTTAATAATATTTATAGTGATTTTTAAATTGATGATAAAAATAAAATTTGCATATTATATATTTGTACAATTTAAATTATTGTTAATAATTTGACTCTAGTGTTAAATGGAATATTATTTAAAATTCATGTCACTATATAATATTGAATAATGTAAATGATTGATAATTACAATGAACTCATTACCATGTATAAACACAAATTTATTAGTGATTTGGGATATCTAAATATTATTATAATAATTATCATGAAATTTTAACACAAATTTTAGAATTATAGTAAATTGTTGAAATATGTTGGTGAGAATATTGATTTAATCAACAAGTATTGGATGAAAGCTAAAATTTTAACCTCCACGTAATATTTTTAGCATATTTTTAATACTATTCATAAATGAAAGGATGATATTTATTTTAAAAATAATTATGTCATTTTTTCATATTTAATTATATTGATAAAATTAAATGAGTAAGTTTACTAATAATCAAAATAGATATAATAATTTTTTTCCATTTTGATTAGTTTTAAGCTTCTTTCTGGAAAATATCTAAAGATGCAAATAGTGTACCCATCCAAAACATATACAATGACTATGGTAATATTAAGAAAGAAATCATTTATGCATTTACGTAATCCAAAGTATGATGTTGGTTTTCGTTTGTACCTTGCAAAATATACTTATGTACAAATACTGACATAAAAAATAGGTGACAAAATTTGGTGGAATTACATAATTGCTGGAAGTTTTTATAAAGAGATATGGTAATATTAAGAAAGAAATCATTTATGCATTTACGTAATCCAAAGTATGATGTTGGTTTTCGTTTGTACCTTGCAAAATATACTTATGTACAAATACTGACATAAAAAATAGGTGACAAAATTTGGTGGAATTACATAATTGCTGGAAGTTTTTATAAAGAGATATGTCTAGTGTTATGGATGTGAAAATCCATACACAAAGATTTTGATTTCAAAGACACAGATTATATCCCTGTGATAAAGCATAATTTAAATGTTTATAAAATATTAATAAATTTGTACTCTCCATGTTCCTTTACATGTAAAATGGGCATTAGGCAAGCTTGAGTTTCCTTGAATGTTGAAGACGGGAATAAAAATGTCTATTCCCTTTTCCTAAGCTTGCCTTCTTCCATATTTTATCATTATTGGAAAATTTGAACTGATTATTACATATAGATAATATTAATTTTCAACTTTGGATTCTCTTTGTAAGCCGCAATCATTCTTTACTCTACATTTTGTCTCATATAACATGATTGAATGGATCTTTTGAAACATATAATTATGATAGAGGAATTTTACTATAAATTAGTCATAAAATAAGTGTGTCTTACCATTTTTTTCCGTATCATATGATTGAGTCTTTAAGAACAACTAAGAATTTTATAGTAGCTTACTTATAAGTTATGAGTTATAAACCAAAGTAACTAAGTCTAAATTTTACACCTTTTAAATGAAGTAGAAGTTGGTGCCACGGTGGAACTGAACCTTTGGTATTTAGTGAGAGAGAGTCAAGGAGAATATTTCACTTTCAAGCTAGACTACAACTACAATTGAATTCAAATAATGAAAAGACACTTCCAAGATGGAATGCTAAGTAATCACAACTCATCAAAAATAAGTGTGCGTGAAAGGAATACAATTGCATAAACCTAGAAAAACTAGTTACGACGACAATTGCAACAATTAGTGTCGTCGCGACATGTGGAATCTAATGAAGCAATAAGATTGTAATGAAGCAATAAGATTTGACATGTGAGTTATGTTGGATTTCATTGGAAAAGATGGATGAATAACTCTAATTACTTCTCTAATAGAGAGGTATGTAGTAATTGGGTTTAAAATCACTTTCATATGGATTAATATTTCGATTGTTTAACATTCAATCCAATGGTGCAAACAATAACATTCAATCCAATGGTGCAAACAATGACACGAGTTGTCTTCAAAGGGATGGAGTTTATTAAATTTTTTGTATAAGATCTCTTTTGGTATGAGGTAAGAGATTTAATTATTGAAATTTATTAAATCGATGTATAAAATCCCTTTTTGTGTGAGATAAGAGATTCATTTACTGAAGTTTATTAAATTGGTGTATAAAATCTCTTTTTGTGTGAGATAAAAAAAATTGATCAAAATTAATTTAGGTGTATTTATTCCAACTTATTTTTAGATGTAAAAAGACATTTTTTAAGCTATTAAACTCACTCATTAGATAAATTCAAAAAACTTAAATACTTATAATAACATATAATAATAATTAAAATTTTAACTATATTTTAAAATTTATCTATTTTTTAAAAATAGACTAAATAAACTAAATAATCTAATCCTCTATTCCCCTGATTCAATATTTTCCACAATATTTATTGTACTTTACTGCATTGTCTAATATAAGTATCTTGTTTCTCTTTCAATGTTTTCCAGTCTTTAACGTAGGGTTTGAAATTTGATTAAATGGCCACTGAAAACTTCTCTTTTTCAGGTTGTAGAAGGAAGAGTTGCAAGTGAAATTTCGGAAGAAAGGGTGAACAGAAGGAAAAGGATACAGAGTAGAGCTTTTGATGATGGAATAGTAGAGGGGGAGAATCCTTAGTATATTCCTCAGTCAATTCCATGGCATTTCTAGTGATCAAAGTTAAGGCTCCTAGGGGAAAAGACCACTATTCTTCCTTCATCTAGTTCCGCTTTGATCTTTTTTAGCAGAAACGCTGACTATTCTGCCACCAACTACTTCCGTTTTCACTTTTATCTTGAATAGATTTTTTCATGGTAGAATTTGTTTAATATTTAGTCATAAATTGTTTTGATTTCTTGACCATTTACGTAATGGAGTTGGCCAAATTTTAGCCCAGAAACCTGCCCGTCAACTGAGACTCACTTCGCTAAATGCCTGGGGATCATCGCGACTACGTTGTCAGAGGATGGGCATTCGATGCCATCGAGTCGCCATCGCCACCTAGTATGTGCAACTTAAAGAGGCGCAATTTGAATTATGGGCACGTCATTTGAATTTTCTAAATGTGAATTA
This sequence comes from Pinus albicaulis, assembly GCA_034641835.2. Taxonomy (NCBI): domain Eukaryota; kingdom Viridiplantae; phylum Streptophyta; class Pinopsida; order Pinales; family Pinaceae; genus Pinus; species Pinus albicaulis. The sequence continues at coordinate 786,130,918 of CM076570.1, read as the reverse complement.
AAAAACCCGCCCAAACAACAATTTGAAATTTTAAATTGGACAGCTCTTCAAAAGAAATACCGAAGCAGAGAGGACAACTCTTTAATCATTTGAAATTGGACAGCTCTTTAAAAGAAATACCGAAGCAAAGAGGACAGCTCTTTAATCTTTTGAAATTGGACAACTCTTTAATCATTTGAAATTTTACTGCTAATTCTTCATTTCACTGATGCAGGAGAAGCAATTTCTTAAATCGGGGGTCTGGATATGTTAAATCATTGATATTTTTAATGGCCTTTGAAGGAGATGGATTTTCAGAGGGTTTGGGATGCCGAAAAGTTGAAGGAGTTGGATTTTCAGATGGTTTTGCTTGTCTCAATGGTAAACCAATTAATGCCCTCGTTTTCTCTATTTGCTTTTCAAGTTCAATTTCACTCTTCTGCTCCCTCATTTATTAACCGATGTTCCATTCTTCTTGTTCAAGGTTCGTCTGCCATCATGTCTCGAAGGCGTCTCAACATTCGCTCAAGGATTGAGTATAGTCCGAAATAACCGTCTCATGCTTGGCATCCCAAATATTCTCCAAAGTCTTCCGGATGTACAGAACCTGAGCCAGGTCTTCTGTGGGCGGTAGTCGAAGCGGATCATATGAAATTTCTTGCAACAACAAATTCATATAATTTTCATGAATGTCAATCCTCTTAAAATCCATTTTCGGTCGTAATGATCCAAGCATTTGTTATCTTACAAAATGGTTGTCTCTCTCTCTCTCTCTCTCTCTCTCTCTCTCTATATATATATATATATATATATATATATATGCATGCCCTTCCAAATGTGGCTCTAGATCTAACGATGTTTGACGGTCTATTTTAATTTTTTTCTAATGATAAGGTTGTATTAATTAATTATTTAAAAAATAATATATTTTAATTTTAATATACATATTTTTTTTGAAGTGTTGTGTAAGGAAGGAAAACAATGAAAATTCTTCTAAAATTTTGGTAAAATTAGGCTAAATTTTTTGTAGAAATATGAGTTATATTGTGTTAACAGTTGTCAAGATTCAAGATTTTGGATGCTTTGGCAGTTTTTGATTCTGTGGAATCTATTTCCACCATAAATAAAAAAAATAATCAAACACTCCTATCATTAAATTTCTTAGGAAAAATGTGGCCCCCACTCCCTACATAATCATTGCTATAAAATTCCTTATGGAAATAGTTTGATCATTTCTTTCATAGTTGTTTATATACATTTTTTTATTTAATCAAGAATATGGTAGATTTATATTTGATAATTATGTGTATGGGTAATCTTTATTTTCTTTTCTCACAAACAAAGAAGTCTTATACAAAAAATTGACTTTTGGATTCGTAGTGACTTTAAAGTAATCATTATTATTAACAATGAGGTCTTATACAAAAATTTGACATTTGACATTGGATTGGTAATGAATTTAGAGTTATTATTATTATTATTATGAATGATGTAATTTTAATAACTAAACTTTGAGTTGAGTGATAAAATACTTTCTGAGTGATATTACTTGCTTCAAATTTAGTGATTGTAGTCCTTATTTCCATTTTTTTTTTCCTTTATTCCTTCCACTTATATCTTTGTCTCTCTTGTTTAATGTTTTTTTGTGTTTTCAATATTTTCCTTTCATTTCTTTGTTATTTAATTTCTAAGTGACAAATGGAGAGAGATAGAGACTTACATGGAGGTGATTGATAAAGGGAAGATTAGAGAGAAATATACATATCTATACATATATGAACATAGAGAGAGTGTGAGGAGGAGTGAGATTTGGAAGAAGACATAGAAAGATAGAGTTATGGGAAGAGAGAAATAGAGAGAAGTAGAGGAAGGGGGAGAGAGATATAGTTTTCATTCTCATTCTTTGAGGGCCACTCTGCTAAGGATTCAATTTATGGTAAGTATGTCAGTTAACAAGTTGTTACAAGGAAAAAGAAAAACATGTGTACATGTGTAGTTTCGAGAAACGAGATGTAGTTTTCATTCTCATTCTTTTAGGGCCATTCCTCTGCCAAGGATTCAATTTATGGCAAGTATGTTATTTAACAAGTTATTTAACAGGTTGCTACAAGGAAAAAGAAGTTTCACATTTCTAAGAAAATAACTGACAAAATCTTATTGAGGTGTTATTATTTCTAATGCATATTTTATTAATGACGAGTAAAACCCTGTCTTGAATGCATAACACAATTTTATTCTTAATGCAAGTTCCATATTATATTATCTACTTACGGTGTTTCCTTTGCAACATCTGGTGCAATTGCTAGTTACATTTATTTTCTCCTTATCAGAATCCACAAATTATTGCAATTGAAGTTTATGAGCCTTTGTTTAGAGTTTCGCAATCTCTCAAATACATCTCGCAATAAGATCATTGAAAGAGAAGGGGGGCGAGGGAGAAGTGGGGAATCAGTGCCTAATCTGTTGGGGAATATTGAGTCAAGGAGATTCAAATGCTTGAAATCAATTTACTTAGTCAAGGAGGTCTCTAGGACAATTTCACATGGCATTATGGCATGAGAACAATTTCTTCAAGGTCTTTACACTTCGATTTACAATAAATGATGACTTATTGAGATAGAATTTCAATGAAACATCTCTAGGAATGTTCACTCATTCATACATGGCCCATAACATGATGCAATGCTATAAAATAACAAATTTCGACAATTTCGCATAAAAAAGCAGTAAATTTCAGCCTAGTATAGCAAAAATCCCTAGCAACATGCATGTGACATAAGAAATGACAAGAATAGCATTAAAAGAGTACTTACATTTAAGAAAGAGTATATCCAATCATCATTATCTGCCAATAGTAAAGCTCCAAGACAAAATTAAAGAGATCCAAACATCAAAATTCATCCTCCAAGAAGGATAACGAAAATCTCACAAGAGAGAATGCTCCAATCCAAGTGATGATGAGAGAATGAATCAACTCTTATTTATTTATACAATGTCTAATATTTTTTATTTAGCTAACTTGGCCTAATTTAGCCCCTAAAATAAAATAATGTGCATAATAACAATAAATTTTGTTGACAAGCCCACCAAGTAGCTCAATAATACATGAATAAGCCTCTCAAGAGGGTCAAATGATCGTCAAAGTGAGTCTTTGGGCCTTTGAGGAGGCCTAATGAAGTCTAAATGGTGCCATGATGTAGAAATGGAATCCCAACATAGTGGACAAGTGGTTGACCCCTTGTTTTCCAAGCAAGAACCTGTGGTGCTCCCAAGTGGGTATGGGGGTACAAGGGCAACCTCATGGGTCTCCAAATGGATCTAATATTCTTATAGACCATCTGCAAGGGCTACGATGATGACATAAGCCCTCCCTCTGCAGTGGGGGCTAATCATATGGATCCTAAAACATCTACCAGATGTATGGTGAAACTGTGGAGTCGGTTGGGCATGGTGAACTAGGTGCATCATCCTCATCCAAAAGGTGGAACATGAGAAATCCATGAACGCCGTTGTGGATCCATGAAGTAATCTCAACTATGTTGGAGGCCCATGGCTCTCAATACTCACCCTACAATTGCCACTGTGGCTGTCTAGAGGGCTATGACCCTGTATAGGGAGACCAAGCCCCAAATGGAGACCCACCTGCAATCTTGCATAAGATCCAATGCGTCCCCTTGCCTTCTAATACAACAAATCATTAGAATAATCAAGTAAAAGAGCTTACAAGTCATGGAATCAATGGGACACTTCATGGTGGCATTGTTGATTTCTGGTAGCATCAGATGTGCTCTAAGTCTCAAATTTTGCAGGGAAGCTTAGACACATGTATTCCAAAATACCCAGAAAGCGTTTTTGGAAATCCTCAGCAAAATAGCGGATATCTTTAGAGGCTCAGTCTAAACTTAGGGAATTAAAATAATTAAAGTATATTAATAGAACTAGGTTTGAATCTTCTAGAAAAAGATGGAGATCCATTCAATATGATCTAAGTCATTGGTTATGTTTTAATTTGGGTCGTTGGTTATCCAACGAGAATATTATAAGAAGGACTTCGATGGGCATTTAGAAATTACATTGAAATATCAGAGAGAGTCTAGAGATCGAATTTCTCAAGTGAGCAGCGCAGAGCAGCCGAAGGATTGGTCGATTTGATTCTTGTAGTGAGGGGAAAAGATAGTTCCAGTTGGAAATCTTTCCTGAGCCAGGAATACATCACAGAGAATGCAAAGAAGAGGACGTAGAAGAGGCAGCGTAGGGGCTACGCTAGGCAGTGCAGAGCCACCTAGAGGTAGTGCTGAGCCTCTGAAGAGATCCACTATTTTGCTGAGGATCAGTCAGATCCAGTGCTGGAGTGTCGATGTGTGAGATTGAAGGGGCAGAAGATCAAAATCCAACCAACATAACTACCAGCAGAAGGAGGTGACGCAGTCCCCAGCCAGAGTGATGCAAATCTGCGTAGAGGCAACGTGGGGCTATCCAATTCAGTGTTGGGTCAGTGCCATATCTCCAGTGTTAGTGTGAGGTAATCCTCACTAGTTCTCTTTCAGTCAGATTCTTTGTGGATAGCCAGATCTGGGCATTTAATTGTATTCAGAAAAATTATTTCTTAATAATACAAACACTCAGATGCTGCACCGGTTTCCCCACATTGGGTTTTTCTAAGGACATAGTCCAAAAATAACAATGACATGTGTGTTTAATTTTCTTACTCAAATCTTGTTTCAGCATTTATTTTCCGCAATTTATTTAGTGAAGGTTGTAGTGTAGTTGCTTTAATATTTACTTGTAGAACACAGTAAATAACTTGTATAATTTATCAAGTAGGAGAAGTAATATCAACTTGCTACAACATGATTCTGGGACTAGGAATTCTCACATGGTATCGAAGTAGTGCAGGTGAAGCAAGAGAGCAGACCAGAAGAACTCGACATTGAAGAGAAAGAGGCAGATCCAATAGATGCATAGGAAGCAAATCAAATCCCCAAGGATTTGTGCAGTCTAGGCCAAGAGGAAAGATTCTCGAGGAAAATCTCCCTTTGAGTGAGTCGACAAAGAGGTAAGATTTCTAGTTCGAGATTTTTCAGTGACAGAGGGAGTAGTGCAACAGAAGATTCAACACAGAGCAGTCTATTGGTGGGACATAGTTTCTTTTTTATTTTTTAATTATTATTCTGTAGCTTTTGATGAGCAGAAAAACGTTAGAGGAAGGAAGAAGACACTTTTTGAGGGAATTTCTTCCTCAGTGAATTCTGAGACAAGGAATTGTATTTCTTAGTTTCAGAGCAACAATAGCGAGGAGCAGATCTACTAACTCCAGTAGGGAGTGTGTAGGCCAACCTAGAAGCTGCGCATAGGAGAGAGGGAGCATTCTGACTTGTTGTTGGCTAAGATGGTAGCTAATGGGCTAAGAGATCAAGATCGGTTGGAGGGTGCCTCCAACTATGTGATCTGGCAAGCAAGGATCACTTGTTTATTAGATGAGCATGATTTCAAGGTCTTTATCGAGAATGTGGTAGTTGTCCCCATAGATGCAGAGGAAGCTTTAGGGTCAAATCAATATGTAGCAGGCATGTTGTTAGAGCACTTTCCTTGCTAAGAGGGAGTGTTGAGTTTTGGTAGCATCAGAAGTGGTCTAAGTCTCAAAATTTGTGAAGAGGCTTAGGAACATGTATTCCAAAGAACCCATAAATCATTTTTGAAAATTCCAGTTAGAATGTGTTTTATTAAAAAAATAATTATTTTAATGGGGACCCTAAGTTTAAACTTATGGAAATTAAATAATTAAAAGGGTATTAATAAAAAAGAGTATGAATGATCTAAAAAAAGTGAAGATCAAGTCAAGTTATAATTTTAGTCGTTGATTAGAGATCTAATCTCGGTCGTTGATGTCTCAACGAGAAGACTATAAAGGAAGGCTTGAGGGACATTTGGAAAAGACACATCGAGTGAATCTAGATATCGAAATTTATGAAATGAGCAATATTCAAGATGAGAAATCGATCTAAGTGATTCCAGCACAAAGAGGGGCAGAGATAGTTTCCAGAGAGAGAGTGATTTTATCAACCGAAGAATCATCAGCAAAGAGAGGCAGAGAGTGATTTATCAACTCTCACGTAGAGGTTGATGCAGAGCCATGCAGGGCTATGTAGAGGCAGCGCAGAGGGTAAGAGAGAATCCAAGATTTTGTAGAAGAACCAATTTTAGAAACCAGGAGCTGGGGTGTGAGACTAGGAGGCTGAGAACAATGATTTTAGGCTGTAGATCGATCTTCTAGCTGGGTGACGCAGTGCCTAGAGAGGGTGACGCAAGGACTACGCAATGGCAGCGTAGAGCCTGCCAGGGGCACCTCTTCTAGTGACCAGATCAGGGGCACGTCTTGTAGTTGTGTGTAAATCAACTACACAAAATCATTAATATTAGGTCATAAAGATTCAATTCATGTAACTTCATACATAAATTGAATTAAATGCATTTGTAAATACTTGGTCAAGTTAATAATTAAGAAATATATTTTTGTGTTGTATAAATCAGCTACACAAAATCATTAAGATAAGATCATAAATATTCAATTAATGTCACTTCATACACAAATTGAATTAAATGCTTTTGTAATTATTTAATTCAGAGTAATAATTGAGTAATATCTTTTTGCAAATTTGTTTGGTAGAGACTACAATATCAGACAACACTTGTTTTACATATAATATATATTCTTTTTTTTCTTACCTACTCATTTGTTACGTTTTTAAAGATTTTGTTTACATTGATTTTTAATATTAATAAATTTAATTAAAATATTAATATATTTTTTAGCATATGCCATTTGGGTATAATTTTATGAAGATAATAATATTTTATTTATTTTTTATATTTTTATATTTTATATAAATATTTATGTTTGGAGATTTTTTTTATGTAAAATATGAAATGTGAAATATAAAAAGTTCTATTTCTTTTTATTTTATGATTGTCTGAATCTTTTTTTGCATTATCATATTTGATATGAGATATGGAATTGAGATGTCTAGTTGTTTTTTAGACAATTACTTATTTCCAGATTTTGTATGTAGGGAGTTTTGTTACATTTTTTTTCATAATGGTTATGTTTTTGTATTTGTGCAATGTTTTATCTAGTGTGAAATGTGGAGTCCAATGTGCTAGTTGTTTTTTCTTTATAATCTACATTTCACATCTTTGTATTCCATGTGATCCTTGAATGAATATTGTTGCTCTTCCTGTTCTTGTTGTTTTTCCTCTTTCTATTGTCATATCGTCACATAATTGCACCAAACCATTGTCTGCTCCCATAAACATTTACTTCCAAGTAATCAAGACTTAATGTATTGTTTGTGAGTTAATTTAATTAAAAAACATTAATTTTTTTTGGTGGGTGGTTGATCAATCATCATGGTTTGTTTTTCAAAATCACATATTGATATAAAGAGTGCAACTTAGGAGTATCAATTAGGTTTATCTCAAGTGAGAGTTTCAATTATGTTTTTTGGGTGTTTGGGAGAAATCATTGTTATCCTCTTTACCTACATTCAATTCCATGATTCATGTTATCATGTATTGACCTACCTTGATTGTACCCATATTATTATTATATTTAGAAAAAAACGACCAAACTTGTAATTTCCACATCCTCCTCGATAGGTTTGTGGATATCAACGTTCACAAGGAATAATCCAACTCATCATACGATATTATTCTGACTCCGCTTCATCTCAAAGTCAATCATTGGAAACTAGAATTCCACATAAATTTATAAAACTCTTTTGCTTTATTTTTTTTTCAATAAAATCCTATTAGGTCATATCTGCTTGTCATTTGATATATTCTATTATAATGTATTTTTTAATGTGGTTTAAGTTTTTCTTTTCCAAATTATAAATGAAATTGAGATTAATGGTATGAGAGGATATTGTGTTAACTTCGGTTATAATCAACTTAAACAAAAATTTTAATTAATAATTCATTTATAAAAATTAACCTATCTTAAAATAAAGTTTGAACTCAAATATAAAACAATAACAACTATTTTTACTTGCCAACATAGTTATATATTATAATTTTATTTAACATATTATTAAATATATTATAATAAATTTAAATATTAAAAAATATTTAGTATAAAGATAAATATTTTAATAAATTACCTAGACCTTGGATAGACAATCACTTTAGATGTTCTAAAACATTCTTTGATATAAAATCATTAGTTCAATTCTGACCTTTTATAAAAATAATATATTAAACATAATAAAAATGTAAAGTTTACTAATGGAAGATTTGATACATTTAGAATTGTTTTGCTGTTTTATTTTATTTTATTTTCTTTGGTTTTTAATATATTTAACTTTTATTCATGAACATATATAGATTTGTAAGTCACTAATATTGAAGAATCGATTTTTTAAGATGTTTAAATTTTTATATTTTTGTTTTTTTGCTTTTTGTTTTTTTGTTTTTTTTTATAAAAAGATCATAATATTTTTTTTAAACTAGGCCTTGAATTTTTTTTCAAACTGCTAACAAATACACATGGAGGAGGAAGAGGAATGCACTTTGCACAGATCAACCATTATGTTAGCAAATGTTTACTTGTTATATATATGCTTCAATTAATATGTTGATCATGACACTTGGGGTTTATGAATTAATATTGATGACTCCTCTCAATCAATGTGTAATAGTAATGAAAAATAATTTGTAGTTATGGTTTGTCCTTTACTTTTTTTGACAATAATATCTTTTATTTTTTCATTGAAATTTGAGACTGATTTCTTCACCTACCACACTAATACATCTCTAAAATCTATTAGTATTTATGATCTCCATAAAAGTTAAGAAACTAATAAAGTTTTTTTTGCAAACAAATATGACATAAATTTCAAACATGAATAACAATCCATCATGAACAAAGTTCTATGTTTAATGAAATAATGTCCCTCAAAATTTTGTTCAATTATAAATCAATTGTTAAAGAACATTCCTGTAATTATGAATTCACTCAAGTCATCACAAATTTGTTCAAAATTCCAAATTATAAAAACTCTAACTTCTTATATCATTAAATTTCAACCATCTAAACATAATTTTTTTATACAAATACATTTTTATTTATTTTTTCGAACTAAGCTAAGTCATGGTTGACAAATCTAATAAAATATGACATAATTTCAAACACGAATAACAATCGATCATGACCAAAGTTCTATGTTTAATGAAATAATGTCCCTCAAAATTTTGTTCAATTATAAATCAATTGTTAAAAAATATTCCTGTAATTATGAATTCACTCAAGTCATAAAAAAATTGTTGAAAATTCCAAATTATAAAAACTCTAACTTTCTATATCATTAAATTTTAACCATTTAAACACAATTTAGTATACAATTACATTGTTATTTATTTTATCGAACTAGGCTAACTCTGGGTTGATGCCAACCTTAATGTTGGATGGAAGAAATATTTGCCCACTAGTGGGATGTTAGAATTGTTCCAAGCTTGGTTGAGTTTGCACGGCCCTTCAGATTGTTTAATTCCCAAAAAATTAATTCCCATCCTCAACCCCTTACCATAAAATTTGAAACTATGACTTGGTGGGAACTAAACCCCACAAAAAGATTACCAGCCTAGATCCATCTTAACTCCGGATCTATCAAGCGTCGAGAGGGATCAAATCTCTCGAGGTGCAAACCTCTTTTTTAGTGCAAAACTTCAAGAAAGGTTTGCACCTCGAGATATTTGATCCCTCTCAGCACTTGATAGATCCTAAGTTAAGATGGATCTAGGCTGGTTTCAATCGTGTGCGACAAAACTTCAGGAAAGGTTTGCACCTCGAGATATTTGATCCCTCTTGGTACTTGATAGATCCTAAGTTAAGATGGATCTAGGCTGGTTTCAATCGTGTGCGGCCAACGAAAATCTATCGATAATATGAGCAACATATGATTAATTTGATCAATAATATGTAAATGCATCTAATATTAATATAACCATTTTAAATATGCTTGTGATTTATCGATTCATTTTAATTTTAAATTTACTTAGTTACCTCAGTTTGTTGAGATGATAAATATTGTAAAATAACTTTAATGACGAAAATTGATGAAATAAAATTTTTGAATGCAAAGTGACAATGTAATAATATTGAAGGATATAAAATGTGAATAATAACAATGTAGTCAATTACAAAAAGACTTCATTGTGATTAATCTCAAACTATTTTTTTCTACTACTCTTATTGTTACCCTTGTTAGTTTTGTCATCTTTTCATATCGATTATATGAAAATGACAGTTGGAATCGTAAACCATTTAAATATTTAGCTCGAGTTGTTGTAGTAAACATCATACCTTGTCTCTCTCGCTCTCAAATATTAATAGGTTTAATTACTATAACGCAAAAATCAATGTACATTGTCAATAATTTTTTATGCTTACACTGAAATCAATGCACACTATTAATCCAATGACTTTAAAATTAATGTACCATCATACATCCAATTACATCAAATTAGAAATCAACATATACACTGAAATCAATGCACATAATGCAAGAAATCAAATAAAATTAGAAAACAACATCTACACCGAAATCAATGCATATAATACAAGTAATCAAATAGGATTAGAAATCAACATCTACATTAAAATCATTTCATCTAGTGCAAGTTAGCAAATAGGATTAGAAACCAACATCTACACTAAAATCAATGCATCTAGTGCAAGTAATCAAATAGGATTATAAATCACCATCTACACTGAAATCAATGCATTTAGTGAAAGCAATCATATAGGATTAGAAATCATATACATTGAAATCAATGCATCTAGTGAAAGAAAACAAATATAATTATAAATCAACATCTACATTGAAATTAATGCATCTAGTGCAAGAAATCGAATAGGATTAGAAATCACCATCTACACTGAAATCAATGCATTTAGTGCAAATACTAAAATAGGATTAGAAATCATCTACATTGAAATCAATGCATATGGTGCAAGTAATCAAATATAATTATGAATCAACGTATACAATAAAACCAATTCATCTAGTGCAAGTAATCAAATAGGATTAGAAATCACCATTTACACTAAAATCAATGCATCTATTGCAAGAAATATTTTTCCCACTCTCCTCCCCTGCCCTCCCCTCCCCTCCATCTATATCTTAGAAATATTTTTCCCACTCTTCCCTTCCCTCCCCCTTCATCTATATCTATATATCCCTCCATCTATATCTACAAATCCCTCCATCTCTCCTTCTTTGTATCTTTATCTCACCTTGCCAAATACACACTCTCTCACCATATCTATCAATCTCTTTGTCCCTCCCTCCTTGTCTCCATCTATCTCTTCTTTCTCTTCACCTTCCATCTATATCTCTATCTCCCTATGTATCTCTACGCCAACCCCAAAACATACACTCTCTTTCTCCAAACTATCTATCTATCACTCCCTCCTCCTCTTCCCCCCCTTCTCTCTCTTCCCCTTCCCTCCCTCTCCCCCGCTTCTATCTCTCTTCCCTCCTGATATCCTCTCTCCCTCTCTCTCCATCTTCCTTATCACTCCCTCTCTCTCCCTCTCCACCTTTCACTCTCTATGTATTTATCATTACTTCCCTCTCTCTCCCCCTCCATTTCCATCTATCTTTCCCTACCTCTCTTAACTCTCTCTCTTCATTTCTCTCCCACCTCTCTCTCTCTCTCTATCTTCACCTTCCAAATTTGTTACTTCTCTCTCGCTCCTTCTCTCCATATCTCCTTGTTTGTCTCTTTATCTTACCCCCAAACTTACACACTCTCTCTACATCTCCCCCTTGTCACTCCCTCCCTCTCTCCACTACTCACTCTCCATGTATTACTTCTTCCCTTCCTCTCTCCCTATCCATCTCCATCTCTCTATCCCTCCCTCTCTCCTCCCCTCCCTTTTCCTTCCTCTCTCTCACTTGCTCTCCTACCTCCCTCTCTCTTCCCCCCTCCCACCCCCAATAATCCTCTCTCTTCCCCCATCACTCTCTTCCTCTCTCTCAAGTCCTCTCTCTCTTCCTTCCTCTCTCTCCCTCTCTCTCCCTCCTCCCTCTATTTCCCCCCCGCTCTCTCTCTTCCCTCCGATCCTCTCTCTTCCCCCATCACTTTATCTCTCTCTCCAACTATGTTACTATATCCCTTCCTTTCTCCTTCTCTCTCCTTCTCTCCCCTCTTGTCTCCATCACTCCTTCTATGTGTCTATATCTCACCCCTAAACAAACACATTCTCTCTCCATCTCTCATTTTTCACTCGCTCTCTCTCCACTTCTCACTCTCTGTGTTTTTCTTCTTCCCTCCCTTTCTCTCCTACCTCCCTCTCCCTCCCCCCTCTCTCTCTCGCTCTCTCCCCCCCCTCCAATCCTCTATCCTTATCCCTCCCTCTTTCCTTCTCTCTCTCCCACCTCCATCTTTATGTCTCTGTCTCCCTCCCTTAGCCTTATCTACCTCTCTCACTCATTTCTCTCTCTCTCTCTCTTCATTCCTCCTCTCTCCTCTCCTTCAGTTTATCTCCATCTCTCCCTTGTCACGCCCCCTACTTCTCCACCTCTATCATATGCCTTTTTTATTCCCTCCCATATATATCTAGAGTTAATATATATATATATATATATATATATATATATATATATATATATATATATATATATAACAAATTTAATATTATTTTAATCCAAAGTTATTAAATTTAATAATATTAATATTATAATACATTAATATGAATATTAGACTTAATATTAATAATATTATTAACCCTAACATTAATATTAATGTTAGGGTTAAAAATGTTTTTTTACATGGTATTAATAATAATTTAGTGGATGGTATTTGACCTATAGGGTTGGTATATAATTAGATGTTGATTTTTAATCTTATGAGATATATTTTTATCTATTTACCTTACCTCTTTATATCTTTTTTATATTTATTTATTTACCATACCTCTTTTATAAATATGGTATTTGGCTCATGGTATTAATAATAATCTGTTCCGTGTTATTTGACACAGACTTTACCTAAATAAAGTTTTTTTTTGTTTTTTAAGTTTTAGTTTTTGTCAATATAAAGAGACTTATTGAGTAAATATAAAGGAGGTTTTATTTATTTACCAAATTTCTAGTTTATTATATTTTTATTTATTTGCTAAACTTCCTGAGTAAGTATAAAAGAAGTTTTTTTTATTTTACCATACTTTTGGCTTGTTTATATTTTTATTTATTAACTATATCTCTTTTTGAGTGTTCCCAAACTTCTTCATATTTTAAATTGATATTGTCAACATTATTTCAGCTAACATTATTTAGATTTTATCTTTTAGTTTTTTATTTTGACTTCCAACATGCTTACAGGTTATACATCAAAATCATATTAAACTGTAAAATACGCCTCTTCCATCCAATTACACCACTGCCCAACATGTTATTATACCATTACAAAAGTTTGGCGTGATCTAAGACTTGCTAAAGGGTTTGCCAACTAGGGATTTAAATCAAAGATAGGTTTAAACATTTTCAAAATGCAACGATCAATCAAAAATAAAATCTTTTAGTCCAATCGGGTCTGAGTTTTATTCAAATAAGGTGATGACTGAAGTCCCTTTCTGAGTTTTATTATAATAAGGTGATCACTGAAGTCCTGGAAAATTTAGTGGCTTCACAAATTCCCAAGATTTGTGTAGAACTCTACTGGCAGACACACCAATATGTAAAACGGAACATACATTTGCAGAGGAGTTCGTTAGCTATGTGGTGCAGGTAGGTCCCTCGTCACGAATTGGAGCGACCAGCCGCGGCTAGTTTGTTACCTGGGGTGCAGGTAGGTCCCTCGTCACGAATTGGATAGAATCCACAAGGAAAACAGGCGCGGGCCCTGCATACAGAGATAATGGACCACCGTTGCTGCGCGTCATAATATATCTCATGGAGGAAGACATGGGGGTGTGCAATATCACAAGGCTTGCAGAGGCAGAAGAGGATGACGAAGGGCTTGAAGAGTGTATTCTTCGTTATGCTTGGTGTATTCTTCGTTACGCTTGGTCTGATGATCATGGAAGTGAGAGGAGGTCCGGCAGAGGAAGATTTAGTAGAGAGGCTTCCCGGACAGCCAGAAGTTGATTTCAAGCAATATGCAGGCTACATCAATGTTGATGAAAAGGCGGGCCGAGCTTTGTTTTACTATTTTGTGGAAGCAGAGAATGGTTCTCATTCAATGCCTCTCACATTATGGTTAAATGGAGGTACTCCACTTCAACCTCATTGCTTAATTCTTTAAATTCTCAATTTCAATCTCCTTTTCATGGCGTTGACAAGTAGAAATAAGGGTGAATTGTAGTCATTGTTGGGCTTGTTTTTCTTTTCTTGGGTATCATTTTTTTGTATATGGAAGTTTGAGAACTCATGTTAGGATTTTGTGGGCTTCAAGGATATTCCTCTTCCCTGAAATATAGAGTCCTTGATGACAGTTCAATAGAATGATCTATGTAACATCCTCGGCTAAAGATTTCACCAATGCAGTCTTATATACATATTGCTAAAATACTTGGTGATACCTTAATTACTTGTCCCTAAACTAATATTGAGCACAGAACATTGAACGTTTTGTGATTTTATCAAGACAGAGGATAATGTCGTCGGATCCTTTTGGGAAGGGTAATTTGGGAGAGCCACAGATCGTCAAGACCATTATAAACGACATTATAGAATGATAAATTACGATTTCAAAACCCTGTAAGACATCGGTGTGGACCTCCTAAACTATGGTGGAAATGTAGGTGCTAATAAGCACAAACCTTTGCAGAACAAAAATAAATCAATATTAAAAGCTGACTTGATTCTTATTTGCTGTATCAAACAGATAAACTTTGATAAGCGAAAAGCTGTATACCATCAGTACTGACCTCCTAAATTATGGTGAAAATGTGGTTGCAGATAAGCACAAACCGAGCAAAACTAAAAATCAATCGATTTGAGAAACAAACACTCTTATTTTTTGTATTCCTGTTTATTTGGCGGCCAGTGTCGCTCGGTTTTCACTTGACTTTTTGATTGTATCATTTCTTTTATTATCTGGTTCTTTTCTTATGGTCATTGGACCAACTAACTTTATGGAGGAGACCATTCTGAAACGTCTTAAACATCTTAATTACTCAATGGAGCTATCTTTGGACATTTGGGGTTTTTTTTTTCATTCTATTTTCATTCTCGATGATATCAGTTATACGTTGTCATTCTTTTATACGAAATAACCAGGGTTCTCAGTCCTCTAGCTTTCTACTTCTCTGGTTCATCAAATTATAAGTTAAAACTTCCTAGTTCTTTGCATTCGCTATTCCATTCCCAGCATGAGTTGGCTTTCAACTTCTTTGCTAGATGTATAATTTTCTGCTTTTGTAATATATATCGAATAAGATGTTTAACTTCCTTTTCTTTCTATTTAACTATTGACACTAGTTGTAAATGATGCCCTTGCAATGTTGCTTTAACACTTAACTGCATTGTTTTGAGATGCATCTCGTTGCAAATATTTCTCTCTTTGCATTTGTATTTATATTACGCTTATTTTCTCCTCACGGAATCCACAAATTATTGAAATTGAAGTTTACGAGCCTTTGTTTAGAGTTTCGTAATCTCTCAAATACATCTTGCAATAAGATCATTGAAAGAGAAGGGGGGGCGAGAGAGAAGTGGGGAATCAGTGCCTAATCCTTTGGGGAATATGGAGTCAAGGAGATTCAAATGCTTGGAATCAATTTACTTAGTCAAGGAGGCCTCTAAAACAATTTTGCATGGCATTAGGGCATGAGAACAATTGCTTCAAGGTCTTTACACTTAGCTTTACAATAAATGATGACTTATTGAGATAAAATTTCAATGAAACATCTCTAAGAATGTTCACTCATTCATACATGCCCCATAACATGATGCAACGCTATAAAAGAACAAATTTCCACAATTTCGCATAAAAAAGCAGTAAATTTCAGCCTAGTATAGCGAAAATCCCTAGCAACATGCATGTGACATAAGAAATAACAAGAATAGCATTAGAAGAGTACTTACATGTAAGAAAGATTATATCCAATCATCATTATATGCCAACAGTAAAGCTCCAAGACAAAATTAAAGAGATCCAAACATCAAAATTCATCCATTCATCCAAATTCGTCCTCCAAGAAGGATAGCGAAAATCTCACAAGAGAGAATGCTCCAATCCAAGTGATGATAAGAGAATGAATCAACCCTCGTTTATTTATACAATGTCTAATGAGTTCGATTTAGCTAACTTGGCCTAATTTAGCCCTAAAATAAAATAATGTGCATAATATCAATAACTTTGGTGACAAGCCCACCAAATAGCTCAATAATACATGAATAAGCCTCTCAAGAGGGTCGAATGATTGTCAAAGTGAGTCGTTGGGCCTTTGAGGAGGCCTAATGAAGTCCAAAGGGTGCCACGATGTAGAAATGGAATCCCAACATAGTGGACAAGGGATTGGCCCCTTGTTTTCCAAGCAAGAACCTGCGGTGCTCCCAAGTGGGTGTGGGGGCACAAGGGCAACCTTATGGGTCTTCAAATGGATCGAATATGGCTGTAGGCCATCTATAAGGGCTAGGATGATGACATAAGCCCTCCCTCTGCAGCGGGGGCTAATCCTATGGATCCTGAAACATCTGCCAGATGTATGGTGCAAATGTGGAGCTAGTTGGGCAAGGTGAACCAGGTGCATCATCCTCATCCAAAAGGTGGAACACGAACAATCCATGAACGCTGTTGCCGATCCATGAAGTAATCTTTGCTACGTTGGAGGCCCATGGCTCTCAACGCTCACCCTACAAGTGCTAATGCGACCCTCTAGAGGGCTAGGACCTCGTATACGGAGACCAAGCCCCAAATGGAGACCCACCTGCAATCCTGCATAAGATCCAATGCATCCCCTTGCCCTCCATTACAACAAATCATTAGAATAATCAAGTAAAAGAGCTTACAAGTCATGGATTCAATGGGACACTTCATGGTGGCATTGTTGATTTTTGGTAGCATCATATGTGCTCCAAGTCTCAAATTTTGCAGGGAGGCTTAGACACATGTATTCCAAAATACCCAGAAAACGTTTTGGGAAATTCCACCCGGATGGGGTTTTATTAAAATAATTAATTATTTTTAATGGGTGCCTAAGTCTAAACTTAGGGAATTTAAATAATTAAAGTATATTAATAGAACTGGGTGTGAATCTTTTAGAAAAAGATGGAGATTGAGTCAATATGATGTAAGCCGTTGATTATGTTTTAATCTGTGCCGTTCGTTACCCAACGAGAAGATTATAAGAAGGACTTCGATGGGCATTTGGAAATTACATCAAAATATCAGAGATAGTCTTGAGATCAAATTTCTCAAGTGAGCAGCGTAGAGTCGCCAGAGGATTGATCGAGTTGATTCTTGCAGTGAGAATACATCGCAGAGAATGCAGAGAAGAGGACACAAAAGAGGAAGCGTAGGGGCTACGCTGGCCAACGCCGAGCCACGCAGAGGTAGTACTAAGCCTCTGTAGAGATCCACTATGGATCAGTTAGATCCAGTGCTGGAGTGCCGGGGTGTGAGACCGGAGCGGCAAAAGATCAACATCCAACCAACAGTGACCAACAGAAGGAGGTGACGTAGTCCCCAGCCAAAGTGATGCAGATCTACGTAGAGGCAGCGTGGGGCTATCCAATTCAGTGTTGGGTCAGTGTCGAATCTCCAGTGTTAGTGTGAGGTAATCCTCTCTAGTTCTCTGTCAGTCAGATTCTTTGTGGGTAGCCAAATTTGGGCATATAGTTGTACTCAGAAAAATTATTGCTTAATGATACAAACACTCAGCTGTTGCATGGATTTTCCCGCATTGGGTTTTTCCGAGGACTTAGTCCAAAAATAACGGTGTCATGTGTGTTTAATTTTCTTGCTCAGATCTTGTTTCCGCATTTATTTTGCGCAATTTATTTAGTGAAGGTTGTAGTGTATTTGCTTCAGTATTTACTTGTAGAACATAGTAAATAACTTGTACAATTTACAAGTAGGAGAAGTAATATTAGTTTGCTACAATAGGATTCCAAGACTAGGAATTTTCACATGGCATCCGAGTAGTGTAGGTGAAGCAAGAGAGCAGATCAAAAGAATTCAACACTGAAGAGAAAGAGGCAGATCCAATAGCTGCGTAGGAAGCAGTGTTTTAAAAATCGGACTCGGGTTCCGAAACGACCGAGGGTTGGCTCCGACTCGGTATTGACTCGGCCGTTTCGGTTTCAATGACTCGGTCTTTGTAAAAAATACATTAAATATTAATTTTTTTATAAAAAAACATAATTTTAAAGATTTTCATTCATGTTTCCAAACACAAAGCATTACAATATAGACAAAAGACAACATATGATCAAAGTAGGCTCATGAATATAACCATTATATCAAAATTGCAACCAGTGCACTCTCCAATACATGATAATGATATAGAGATCAAAACAAAAAACATAACCAAGGAGGCTCTAAATGGCCTCTACAACAAAACATGAATAGTCACTACTGCTAGACATCTGACAAGCCAATATCCTCTGCCTCAAACTCTCAACTAGAGGGGGAAACCGCTTGCTCCTCCTCCTCTGAATCAACATCCTCAATTAGAATTGTAGCACGTTGAGCCTGAGATAAACGAGTTATGCGCCTCTGTCGTGGCTGACTAGAGGAACTGCCTGCGGCTGCAACTGGAGGACTTGGAGTTGGGACTGGGCCTGCTACTTGTGGATCTACATTGAGCAGAGGCTTTACTTGTGTATCGAAGTCCATCCCCACACCAATATCCTCATCAGAGTCAAACTCTGGTGGACAAAACTCCACTACCCAATCTGATGTTGGATCAATATCCTCCAACACAATGGGATCTGAATCAGGTCTTTTGTTCAACAATTGGTTGCGTCTTAGTCGGAGGTTGTACTAGACATACACTAGATCATTTAATCGTTTTTGCTCCAAATGGTTTCTCTTCTTTGTGTGAATCCTCTCAAAGACAGACCAATTGTGCTCACACCCTGAAGCACTGCAAATTTGACTCAAAATGCGGATTGCAAACCTCTGCAATTCAGGACAATGGCTTGGTCATCTCGGTCACAAACCGACCTTCGGACCGGTTTTTCCACCAAGTCAGTTCGGCCAATTTTTAAAACTATGGTAGGAAGCAAATTGAATCCCGAAGAATTTGTGTAGTCCAGGCTAGGAGGGCAATCTCGAGGAAAATCTCTCTCTAAGTGAGTCGATAGAGAGGTAAGATTTCTAGTTTGTGATTTGTCAGTGGTGTTGGGTATGTGTTATATTCTTTCCACGAACAATCGCATGCGTGGCGGGGCGATATCCCCTTTTGTTCGTTGCACTGGGCGTTAGCGCTCCTTGTCCCGGGGTTCGCAGGGGGTGGGTAGCCCCCCGGGAAATTTTTTTATGACCCTATTTTAGGTGGCGGACCTGCCTATGGTTTTGTGCATGGGTTTGCACATGGTTTTGGGGCATGATGGTTTTTGGCCCCTGGTATTTTGTAGATCCGGTCAAGGGAACTATGGTTATGTTCTAATCCAGGGTTAATGGATTGGGGCTTATGAATGCTTCAACATGTATATATATGTGTTGTAACACTAAAAGGAAAATATTAAATAATGAAAAATCAAGCTAATAGTCCCGATTTGGGATCCAAGGAAAAATTCTCTGTGTATATCTGTTTTATGTTTTATGCTCTCGTTATTGTTTATTTTATGTTTTAAGAAAACCTACAAGCGACAGAGCGAGCAGTGCAGCAGAAGATTCAACGCACGCAGTCTGCTGATGGGATGCAATTTTTTTTTTCTTTTTTCCGGTAGCTTTTGCTGGGGCAAAAAAGTGTTAGAGGAAGGAAGAAGACACTTTTTGAAGGAATTTCTTCCTCAGCGAATTCTGAGCCAAGGAATTCTATTTCTCAGTTGCAGAGCAACAATAGCGAGGAGCAAATTTACTAAATCCAACAGGGAGTGCGTAGGCCAGCCTAGCAGCTGCGCATAGGAGAGAGGGAGCAGTTCGACTTGTTGTTGGCAGAGATGGTAGCTAATGGGCTAAGAGATCAAGATCGGTTGGAGGGTGCCTCCAACTATGTGATTTGGCAGGCAAGGATCACTTGTTTGTTAGATGAGCATGATCTCAAGGCCTTTATCGAGAATGTGGTAGCTGTCCCCGTAGATGCAGAGGATGCTTCAGGGTCAAAGCAATGTGCAATAGGCATGTTGTTAGAGCACTTTCCTCGCTAAGAGGGAGGGCTGATTTTTGGTAGCATCGGAAGTGCTCTAAGTCTCAAAATTTGTGAAGAGGCTTAAGCAGATGTATTCCAAAGAACCCACAAATCGTTTGTGAAAATTCCACTCAAAATGTGTTTTATTAAAAAATTAATAATTTTAATGGGTACCTAAAGTCTAAACTTAGGGAACTTAAATAATTAAAGGGTATTAATAAAACAAAGTGTGAATGATCTAGAAAAATCGAAGATCAAGTCAAGTTATAATCTTAGTCGTTGATTAGAGATCTAATCTCAACCGTTGATGTCTCAACGAGAAGAATATAAAGGAAGTCTTGAGGGCCATTTGGAAAAGGCACGCCGAGTGAATCTAGACATCGAAATTTCTGAAGTGAGCAGTGCTCAAGACGAGAAATCGATCTAAGTGGTTCCAGTGCAGAGAGGGGTAGAGATAGCTTCTGGAGAGAGAGTGATTTTCTCAGCCGAAGAATCATCAACAGAGAGAGGCAGAGAGTGATCCAACAACTCTCACACAGAGGTTGATGCAAAGCCACACAGGGCTATGCAGAGGGCCAAAGAGAATTTGAGATTTTGCAGAAGAATCAGTTTCAAAAGTCGGGAGCCGAGGTGTGAGACCGGGAGGCTAAGAACAATGATTCTGGGCTGTAGATCGATCTTCTAACTGGGTGACGCAGTGCCTAGAGAGGGTGATGCAGGGACTGCGTAGTGGCAGAGCAGACCCTGCCAGGGGCACCTCATCTAGTGATCGGATCTGCCGGGATTTTTCAGTGATTGTGTGAGGTAATCTCACAAATATTTCTGCCAATATTTCTCTCTTTGTAACTGAATAAACCTTGTGGTATTCAGAGATGTATTCAGAAATTGCTACTGCTTAATAAATAAAACCCTCAGATCTGTTGCAACGGTTTTCCTGCATTGGGTTTTTCTGGGGACTTTTGTCCAAAAATAATGGTGTCCTATGTGTGTATTTTTCTTTGCTTAGTTTTCTTGTTTTAGAATCATATTTAATTAAGTGTAGGCTGCTTCAGTAATTTACTTCAATGTTTCAAGAAGTAATCTGAAATAATTTTGTAATGTAATCTACGAAGTAGATGAAGTAGATTCAGCTGGTTGCAGTAGGATTCCTGAGATTGTTAGATCTAGGAATTTTCACAGTTTGAAGCTCTTCTATTAGGCCAACATGAAGAAAAAGGTCAGGCTGACTTGGTGGAGGAGTATTGCATGACTAAATTAAATCAAATAATTTCTTTGTTTTGACACAATGAGTCCAAGAAGAGTCCTTTACATCATGACTTAGACTTTGACTCAAGACACAAATCCTAGAGCACTCAATGGGTGCTTTTGACCTAGAGACAAAATAAATATAGCATGAAACCCGTGCTCATAAATAATTTTCCTTTACAAAAAATTTCCTTTTTCTTTCTTTTGACAAATACATTATACCATGACTCAAGTACAATTATGAAGACCGACACTAGTTACATTTCTCAACATTAACCATATTGTGATTATGTCTCTTGCGCATCAGATAGCCACTCTTGACAAATTAATCTCAGTGCACCAATGCTGCCCACTACACACAGTAAAGCCACGTACCATTGTATCCGCTCCTCTCCTGTGCTTTTGGTTAGCCTAATATAACAATGACTCCACATCTCGTTCAGGGACTCCCACCGCTATTCAAATTTGTTCTATGTCAATCACTTGACCTTGTTTGTCACTTGTGTGGACTCCCCACAACTCCGCCCAACTCCCCTGACTATGTGACTCAGATCAGCATGTAGATTGTGGTCTTTAGGCATCCAATCATCTCCTTGCCAACTCGTTCAATGAAATTGTCCTTCGCCTGGCCGCTCAAGCAGTCATTGGTTGTGCCCCAAGTTCCTCTCGTAAAGCTCTCTTTGCAAGAGCTGGGTCTGCCTTCCCTGTGCATGCTTCACCAGATCGAAGATACCACCAATCACTCCTAGACATACCAGATCGGAGCCTTGAGCACACAATGGGTAATAGCCTTAGAGTGCCCACGATCACTTAATTGCACTATATAAAGCACAAACAGTGTTCAATCAAATTCATGTGTCAAATACAGGAAGCTCACAACTGTAAACGATGCAATCGTTCCTTGTCAGATCTTACACCAAATTAAGTAAGAAAAGACCAGATCAAATAAAAAAAAGTATTGTGCACATCACATTTTTATTTCTTTAGATCGACCCATAAACAAAAAGGCCCGCAACTCGAACAAAAATTATGCCTCCATACACCATATCAAATTGGGGACCATGGTTGCGCTTGGATTAGTGTAATTTTCACCAGATAAATACCTTTGTGCATCAAGTCAAAACATATGTGAGTTGGACCGACAACAATGCCATGACAAACTCACATGCACCTTAATAGATTAACATTCATTTCATTGGTCCACATATATGCACTAGATATGAGCACCACGCACTCACACATTCACGGGATTTGAGATACAAACGTGCCTTCATCAAATCGATTCCCTGTATTATTACTCTATCCCGGATCTGAGCCAAAACATAATGTAAGCTTGGGATAATACTTATGTGATCACCATCATGTTACTCAGGCTAGATAAAAAAGGGAAAACTTCTCGGTTCATCGTAATCAACCCTGCATCAGATCAGACTTAGATTGTGACCAGATCCACGATTACACCATCATAAGTAACCACGAATCCAAGCATCGATGAGATTATCCTTAAAACCCTCAGGTTGGAACGAAAACCAATTCTGATACCACTTTTATATTCCTTTCACAATATTTGGCTAAAATCCTCAACAATTTGTTCTAGAAAAATACACCATCATAAAATTGCACAATTTTATCAACACAAATAAAATTTCATATGTAAAAGAGACAAAAAATGCTACAACTTAGAGTAAGCATGAGACATATGCAACAAAACTCAACTTTATTTTATTAATTGGAGGATGATTGCATGGCAATACAAAATAACTAGAAAATAGCTTTAGATGAAGCCCAAATTGGAGATTTGGGTGATCCCCACTTCCAATCCACATATGATTTGCTCTAGATCTACTCACCAACTGATGTTGATGAAGCTCTATGAGATTTTTGAATGAAATCTCCACAATAGTGAGTTGGGTTTTCATCCAACGCACCAATAATCCCAAGGGTTTTTGTGCTTGGGCTCTTCGAACCTGAAAACCAAGTTCTCAAAGACTCTCCAAGAGAAAATATTCCAAAACCAAGATATCCCAAATGACTTGCTTTCCCCTCTTTTAAAGGTTTGATGGATCTCTCTCTAACCTTCTAGAAGCACTTTTATTTTATTATTTAATTTTCATTCTAGAAGCTCCTCCCTTTTATTTTATCTAAGTGACTCTTTTAGTTTATTTTATTTAAGTCAGATTTAATCTCAGAGAATGATTAATCTGCCTCTACAATCTCTACGACCACTTAAAGTCACTTTTCATCATCCCATCTTGTAGATCTCTTCATTTCGGTGTCAACAAGCTATCGCACTAAGGTGTTTCTCCAAATAATCTGCTCCAAATGACACCTTTAGCATATTAAATTAAAATATGCTTGATAATAACCCTATTTAACTGGAGTTGTCTAAATGCAACAAAATCAAGAACAAACTATGCAAAATTAAACTTGATGATGAAATATAGCAAGTGAACCTCGTCAAACCCCATAAAACTCTTCCAAAACCCTTCGGGCCCACTGGTGACGTAATCTTGCTTCTGTGACTTGGCTGTCACCAAACCTGGAAGTCCATCCTAACTACATCATAGGGGAAACCAAAAATGGGGATATTACAAATATACCATGGAAACCCTAGTGTGGGGAAAACCACCAAATGTTAGGCTTCTTATTCAGCTTCAGGAGAAATATTTTATACGACAGACTTACAAGAATTTGCTCCAACAAATACACAACAAAAGATCCTCTCGCTCACTCGGCCCTTGTACGAACCACATGTGTGACCCAACAGAAGAACTTTTGTGCACAAGGAAAGCTTAGCCTCATGGTCCAAGAGAAAACTTGGCCTACTCGCCCAAGATAACTTGGCCCACACACGCCAAGGTAACTCGACCTCTCTGCTGATATTGCTTCCCCTTATCTCACTCTAGCTATCTCGATCTAGTCTCTTTTCTCTCTTGCTGCCAAATACTGAGCTCCACTGAATACCAACTCATGCCAATAAATTGTGTTTCTCCTTTTGGCTTGAACCCCCTATTAAAAAAAGATCAAACCCTAATCTCAAGTGAAACCCCTAATCTCAATGGTTGAGATTAGATATCACTTTATTGAGATCAATGGTCACGACTTAATCTGTCGTTAACTTCTTTCCCTTTTACAAAAAGGTACCCAACAATTAAGTTAAACTGCCGTCTAAAGTCCTGACTTAGGAAATTCATTAATTAATTACCGCGACAGATAATTAAGGTGGCTCATTGCATGTCATGGCACCTAATCCATGCAGAATAACCTTCCAAGCTACAATCTCAACATTAAGAGGTAATTCAACCCTCCTAATGACACTAGAATTTGGCCTCCCTTCAAAAGTAATTCGACCCACCTGAATGATGCGTTCTGGCCTATAGAATTCGGTTCCTTCTTGGTGATGTGAGTTGTTGCAAATTTGTATCTCTGGACTCTTGGAAACTATTGCTATTTGATCCTCCTTTCTCTGCTATGTGCCAATCAAGAACCTGAAATGATTCTCCCTTCTGACTAGTTAGGGTGGATGTTTCACCACCGAAACTAATCGCCACCAGCTAGGGTGGATAGTTCCACCACTGAAACTGGGCTTTACACAAGGGTTTTCTCTTCACACAGTAAGCTACTAGAGCTCCAAGTTCATTTCTCAAATCTTCAACTCATATTTTTCCTTGAGCTTCCTTCTTCTTTTTATATCCATTTTCTCCTCTTGGAATGCCGTGGGTGGCTGGAAATGTTGATTTTTGGGTAGCATCGGATGTGCTCTAGCTCTGAAATTTTGTGGAGAGGCTAGAACACATGAGATCTCCAAGTCTCGGAAATCGTTTGGAGAAATTCCACCCGGAGTGAAATTTATTCGAATAATTATTTATTTTTAATGTAGCCCAAGTTAAAGCTTAGGGAATTAAAATAATTAAAGTGAATTAATTTAACATGTGGGTGAGAAGCTTCTAAGTGACGAGGATCAAGTCTAATTTAATCTTAGCCATTGATTATGGATTAGGTCACGACCGTTGATTCATCAATAGGAAGAATATAAAGGAAGGCTTGAGGGTCAGTTGGAGAACACACACAGTGGATGAATCTGGAGATCGAATTCTTTTGACGGAGCAGTGCTCAGACGAAGATAAGATCTGAGTGATTCGGCAGCAACGAGGGGCAGAAGCAGTTTTTGGTTGGATGACCAAGAGTACATAACAAAGAGGCAGCAAAGACAACAGAGGAAGCAACACAGCCACTAGGAGAGGTGATGCAGTCCCTTGAAAGGGTTACGCAGACCCACATAGGGGTCACGCAGGGACTGCGCAAAGCTTCCAAAGGACATTCCATATTTAGCTGAAGATCGGGGTTTCTGAGCCAGGAGGGCTGAAACTTGATTTTCTGAGAGGCAGATCAACGCAGAGAGAAGGTGACACAGACTTCAGCCATCCCCATGCTGGCCTACGCATATACTGCGCAGAGGGAGCTGGGGTTTTGCCAATTCGATCTTGCATCAGCCAAGACTTGCAGTGTGAGGTAAAACTCACTATTTTATCTACCTGCCGAGGATTTTCTCTGTTGGATGAGCCAGATTTGGCACCCTAGATGTACTCAGAATACTGCTGCTTAATAATATAAACCCTTAGATCTGCTGCAGCGGTTTTCCCGCATTAGGTTTTTCCGAGGGCATTAGTCCAAAAGTAAGTGTCCTTTGTGTGATTAGTTCATTTATTTTCAGTTCTTGATTTGTATATTGGTGTAGGTTGCAATGTATTTGTTTTAGAATTTATTGAATAATTCCATAAATAACTTCTAAAATGAAGAAAACAAGTAGGTAATACAAATCAGATAATTGCAGTAGGATTTTGTATGTTTCAATTTAGAAATTTTCACATGGTATTAGAGCGATTGCAGATCAAGGAGGACTGACGCCATCAACAAAAGGACAGAAGAAAGTCTGTAGCAGGAAAGAAGCTGTCCCGAGAGACAGCGCAGTCCTAAGCCGGAGAGGCAGAAAAGGGTGACGCAGTCACCTGGGAAGGCTCACGCAGAGCATGCTTCAGCCTTCTAGGGTGACGTTGTAGCTGCAGAAGGTCGCGCAGTGCTTGTTGGGTCAGCGTATACTGTTGAGTCTCAATTTTTCGGATTGCCGTGGTTGGAGGTGGAGTACAGTTTCTTTCTGGAGTTGCTAGTGGGGCACTGATTCTGTTGGTGCAGAACAGTGTCTAGTGAGGCAGAAGAAAAGTAGAGGGAAGCAGTTCCTCAGAAGATTTCTTGCCAAGAAGTCTAGATCTATTGTTGAGCAGCAACAAAGAAAGATCAGAGAGTAGTGTTTTGACATCTGTTGGCAGAAGGATTTCCATGAAGGAAATTGAAATTCAGAGGGAGCTTGTTCCTTTGAGGGTTTCTAGTGTCAAAGAAATCCATATCCAAGTTTTGCTAGGGCAGCAGCGAAAGAGGGAGAAGGAACCTATTTGACACTTAGTTGAGCAAAGATGGCCGTAAATGGACTGAGGGATTAGGATAGGTTGGATGGAGTATCCAACTTTGTCATCTGGAAGGCTAGGATCCTGGAAGTTTTGGATGAACATCGCATCAAGGATCGTGCCTTGAACACAATTGTTGTTCCGGTTGATGTTGATCCTCTCAAGAAGTACGAGGAGGCTCAAGCAAAAGCAAAACACATGATCATGTGATCCCACGTATTACTGAGAAGAACACAACAAGGGAAATGTGGGAGGCCTTGACCACTATGCACCAGGGATCGTCCGTCCAACAGAAGATGTTACTTGAGAACTAGCTGAGATTGTTTCAGATGCAGAAGGGAGAAGAGATCGATCCCTTCCTCATCAAATTGCAAGGGATCCGAGATTAGCTAGCTTCCGTAGGGGCTAAACCAAATGGTGGACTTATGGTCAGGACTGCCCTGAATGCAACCACTGAAGACTGGGAGACTTTTGTCCAAGGTATTTTGGGTAGGGCTGCTCTTCCAAGTTGGGAGAGATGTGGGCAGCTCTTCGACAAGAAGAGATCAGATGGTGGACCAAGGCGGGAAGCAACAATAAAGGGATCAAAGTCAAGAAGGAGGAAGAGGAAGATGTGGCTCTCGCATTTAAGGGACAACGAAGGTAGCAGAGAAGGAAGAAGAAGGACCTCTCAAAGGTCAGATGCTTCAGATGTGGGGAACTAGGACATTTCGCCACGCAGTGCCCTCTGAAGAAGAAGGGCAAGGAAGAATCTTACTCGAAGGCTGCTCTAGCTCAGGCTGATGAGGATGATGATGATGGATGTGCCATGAGTGCTCACGCACCTAAGAAGTGGGGCGATATGGAGCCGTAGTTGGAGCAACAGTGAGGGGCAGGATCCTTGAGGTGCCGAAACTCTTGGATCACGTACGGCTATGGGAGCCCTTAATGACAATAGAAAAATGATCGGAGTCAGTTGGTGCGAGGGATGATGGAGCGACAGTGGCAGAGCTAGTGTGCAAAAGTCTGAGGCAGTGCAGAGCAGAGGCAACAACAACATAGCAGCAACAACGTAGTGGTTACGCAGTGCAGAGCAACAACAACGTAGTGCTTACGCAGTGCAGAGTAGCAGCAACACAATAGCATTAGAGGGACAACACAGATTAGCAGCAGAGGAATCTTCAACGTCAAGGTGCATCCAGGGTGCATCCAGACTGACCAGTATGTCAGTATTTGGGATGTATTTCAGTTGCTTAACTCTCAACAACTGAGTTTCAGTGCAACAGTTAGCAGTGGCAGTGCTATGGGCATCATAATGCAACATTTTGAGAGGGAGTTGCAGTACAGATGCAGCAGTGACAGTGACAGAGTCATGGGCAGCAGTATAGATTGCAACAACATAGTGGATGAGGGGCAGCAAGTCGAGCATCAAGAGAGCAGAGGACCGATGCCGTGGATTAGAGTGATGCTTCTGGTGAGAAGTATTGCTAGAGCACATTCCTCGCTAAGAGGGAGTGTTGATTTTTGGGTAGCATCAGATGTGCTCTAGCTTCAAAATTTTGTGGAGGGGCTAAAACACATGAGATCTCCAAGACCCAGAAATCGTTTGGAGAAATTCCACTAAGAGTGAAAGTTATTCAAATAATTAATTATTTTTAATGGAACCTAAGTTAAAACTTAGGGAATTTAAATAATTAAAGTGAATTAATTTAACATGTGGGTGAGAAGCTTCTAAGTGATGAGGATCAAGTCTAATTTAATCTTAGCCCTTGATTAAGGATTAGATCACGACCGTTGATTCATCAACAAGAAAAGTATAAAGGTTTGAGGGTCAGTTGGAGAACACACACAGTGGATGAATCTGGAGATCGAATTCTTCTAACGGAGCTATGTTCGGACGAATATAAGATCTGAGTGATTCAAAAACAGTGAGGGGCAAAAGCAGTTGTTGGTTGGAGGACCAAGAGTACATAGTAGCAGAGACAACAGAGGAAGCAACGCAACCACTAGGAGAGGTGACGCAGTCCCCTGAAGGGGTGGCGTAGGCCCACGGAGGGCTCACACAGGGACTGCGCAGAGATTCCAAGGGACAGTCCGTATTTAGCTGAAGATCAGGGTTTCTGAGTCGGGAGGGTTGAAACTCGATTTTCTGAGAGGCAGATCAGCGCAGAGAGAAGGTGACACAGACTTCATCCATCCCCACGCAGGCCTATGCATCTACTGCGCAGAGGCAGTGCAGAGGGAGTTGGGGTTTCGTCAGTTCGATCTTGGAACAACCAGGACTTGTAGTGTGAGGTAAAACTCACTATTTTATTTGTCTGCCGAGGATTTTCTTTGTTGGGTGAGCTGGATTTGGCACCCTAGATGTACTCAAAATACTGTTGCTTAATAATACAAACCCTCAGATTTGCTGCACCGGTTTTCCCGCTTTGGGTTTTTCTGGGGATGTTAGTCCAAAAATAAGTGTGTCCTTTGTGTGATTGCTTCATTTATTTTTCAGTTCTTGATCTGTATATTGGTGTAGGGTGCAATGTATAGAATTTATTGAATAATTCCATAAATAACTTCTTAAATGAAGAAAACGAGCAGGTAATACAAATAAGATAATTGCAGTAGGATTTCTGTATGTTTAGATTCAGAATTTTTCACAGGAAATGCCATGGGTCACTTTATTTTTACCATTCTCCTATTTACTTATTAAAATGCTACCTTTTAATTATAATGTCATCGAACAATTAAACCAGCTTATCCCTTTTTTCTGACTATAGCCTACGGGAATCAGGGTAGGCTACTAAGTCGATCCCTTCTGCTATTATGGTTTGGAAAGGGACATTACAGAGCGCTTTCACTGACCTGGTTGACCTCTTGTGGCTAACTAGTTACTATACCTCTTTTTATTCTAAGACAAAAGTAATACTTATTCAAGGATGTATTTTTCCTTTTGGTGGTTTAACCATCCTACATGGGATGCGCTGTGAGCTATCTCCATGATTATTTTCTCAATTCCAGGGACCAAGGCATATCTACAATTGAGCCACATTGCCAACTTCACGCATTCTATTGCAGACTCCAGAGCCAGATTGTGACACTTCTATTTGTTCAATCATTTTAGAAGTGGGGAGTAAAAATATCTGAAAAATCATGTGATATCAGTTGTTTCTTCAGGGACTGAGGTGGAGAATGGGGTTGAGAATCCTCCCATCTACAGTTTACTCCAATACAAGATGGATGTTAGCTTCCAATATATGCATTTTTTGTTCAGATAATCTGACAAATCACATTTGCTGGGATGCAATATCTTTACCATTAGGTTGAGAAATTTCTCTTTTCGTATTGGTTTGCTTCTTTGCAGTAGTCTAAGAGTTTAGTACTTTGCTGTAATGGAAAAATTCTGAGAAACAGAATATGTGGTTGATGTTAATGTGATCTTGAATGAAAATGGTGTATTTGATAAGGTCAAACTGCTTTCTGTTGAAGTTACGTTTGGGATTGTTAAATAATAAAACATCTTCTAGTGAAGTTTGTCATTAGTTCTACTTGATCTTTACTTTCCTTGGTCATATCATAAGTACTTATATACACTCAAATGAAAGAAAATAATTAGTACAATTGAATGTAGAAAGCGTTGAGTGTCATGCATTAATTCTTGCTTCCTTATGCATTACAATGCGTGAAATGATTTTATGTGCACTAAAACATTTACCAATATAGGCCCTGGATGTTCATCAATTGGAGGGGGTGCTTTTATGGAGCTTGGTCCCTTTTATCCAAGAGGAGATGGCAGAGGACTTATCAGAAATTCCCAATCTTGGAACAAAGGTTTTATTATCTATTTCCTTATTCAAAGTTTGAAATGAATACATATCAGAACTAAATATAGAAATGTAATGAATCAATGTTATCTCTGGTACTTTTGTAATCCATGATTTCACATTTATCTTTATGAGCCAAATATTATACTTGATTTCTGTTCAAGTATTAATTGCTTGCATTATTCCTTTTACTTTACCATGAATACGTTGATTCTTTATTTTATTATGCAATGTTCAAACGACACTGATTTGGGACTGATGCTATGGTGTTCTCTGGGATGCAATCTTTTGCGAGGACATTCATTCATTTTACTAAACATATATGTGACATGACACCATAAATATAGTATCAAACCTCCTTTTTGTGGAATCTCCTGCTGGAGTTGGATGGTCATATTCAAATACTAGCTCAGACTACACATGTGATGATGCTTCAACAGGTAAGCAATTCTTTTTTTCTTCATTTTAAGTTTTAACATATCTTTTCACGAGTTAAAGGATATCAGTTTTGTTGAAATTACATATATCCTATTTGCAGTAAGAGATGGAAGTTGATATGGATGGTGACGAGATAGGGAATTTGTATCTAATGGATCACGGAGTTGATTGACAATCATTAATATAACATTATTTTAGGTTGTTTTTCAATTGTCATGTATTATGTTCTTGTGGGAATGTTCAACTTTTCATTTTGCATCTGTTTTTGTTTAATGCTTGGTGGATACAGCTGCGGATATGCAGGTATTTCTTTTCAAGTGGTTTGAAAAGTTCCCTAAATATACATCGAGAGACTTTTTCCTCACTGGAGAAAGTTATGCAGGTTAGGCACATCCTTTAATTTTTGAAACGCCTCTGCAAATTTGGCATCATGCAAATGTCTTGGTTACTGAAGATTTAACTCCTGTATAGAATGATTCGTGTGTTCTCTGTTACTTAACTTGAATGCAGTATTATAAGTAGATACCTAATAAGGTTTAATTGTCAATTAGGGCATTATATACCACAATTGGCAGATCTTTTGCTAGTTTACAATGAAAAGGCTAGAGGTTTTAAGTTCAACATCAAGGGAATTGCGGTAAGTGGAAATTTTAATCCGTTGAGCCTCCTAATCATAAATTTCACCAATATTGTCTGATCCAAATTTTCATTTACATATCTGAGGTCTATTCCAACTGAGTTCACTTGCAGATTGGAAACCCGCTCCTTAAGCTTGATGTGAACCAAGCAGCAGGCTGGGAATATTTGTGGTCACATGGACTAATTTCTGATGAGACCAATAAGGCCATCACAGATTATTGTAGCTTCAATATTTCTGCTATGTATGATGTTACCAACAGTACAGCTATTGAGTGTATCGCAGCACTGAATCGAGGAAGTCAAGAGGTTGGGGACTATGTCAATTTATATGATGTGATAATTGATGTTTGTTATCCATCCCTTGTTGAGCAGGAGCTTCGGTTAAGAAAAATGGTAAAGTTTTTATTCCATTTGAATGGTCATATTGCATTTCTTCTCATTCTATCTATGCTGTGTGTACACTGTAAACATGTGGGTGTTTAAGTCATTTTTATTATAAGGTGCCCAAGTGATTAATGCCTATTTCATTTGCATCACAAATATGACTAGTGTTTTGTGGCATATGTTATGTAATAGGTAACCAAAATGAGTCTAGGGGTTGATGTTTGTATGCCTTCTGAGAGGCTCTTTTATTTCAACTTGCCAGAGGTTCAAAATGCATTGCATGCAAACACAACTAAATTACCATATCGTTGGAGTATGTGCAGCAAGTGAGTTGATCACCACCCAGACTATTCTGTCCGATTGTTGAATTTTGTAGATAGGATCTTGTAAGGACTTATATGCTTTATTGAAAATCCTTTTTGGTCATAAATATTGGGGAAAATCCAATACCAAACCTTCTTTTAGTAAGGGCATTACATTCAAACATAACAATGATGTTTACTTTCACAAGTCAATTGCGTTGACCATTTATCATAACTGGCATTTTATTATGAGTTTCACCATTTAACATTAGTAGCATTTCATCATGTCTAATAAGAAAACATGGAATAACTCGCATTTTTTATGGGTTTCACCATTTAACATTAGTAGCATTTCATCATGCTTAATAAGCAAACATAGAATGAAAATATAGCACAGTTGTAAGCTATAATGGAGGAGCAATGTTGCAGAGTGTTATGTTATTCTTCCAACCATTGGCAACACAACTAAGATGCCACCCTCAAGTTGAGAATATCGTGATAATCATGAGATATTCCTTTTAGCAAACTGAGGCTTGAATCTGGTCCAGATCCTTCAGTCTGGACAGGTTCATGCACAATTTGGATTTGGCTCTCAACGGTGTAAAATGCAAACTCCAGTGAGTTTGAGTTCCTAACTCAGCTATGAGTCCGACTCCCTGACCACAATTCCGATGTGATCCTCTACTGAGTATTTTTGTTGGTTACAAGTAAGATTATGTGGTAGGGCCCAACTGAAGAGATCCTCAGCCAAGTTACTGTGTCTGTTGCAAGTCAGATTCCCTAAATTTCACTCCAAAGTTATTGCTGCAGAGACCTTACAACCATATGTCAAATCCAAGCTAGTTATGCTTCCATTCTCTAGCCTATGGAAGTCCTTGTAACCACAAGTGAGACTCAATACTGAAGTACTCCGAAGGTGTGGTGGTATGATCCCAAGGGGGGCATATATGGGTTTAAATGTATGTGATATTATCCCAAGGGGGGAATACATAGGGTTAAATGTACATGTAACAATGGTTGGCCTAGTAATAAAGGGGCCACATGTGCAATGTGTGAATAGTATCTATAGAGATCATGTAATCCTTATTAAGGACATGTGATTGGGATGAATGGGTGTATTGGGGTATTTGGAGGAAGTTTTCCTGTTTTTAAAAAATTTATTGTGTAGTTCATTTTTCTTATCTATCTTTGAGTTGTGCTCCACTCTTAGATTTGGTGTACATGGTGTGTACTCTAGTTTGTTATGATATTTGAAGTCTTTGGTTCATAACATTTGGTGTCAGAGCATATGATCTTGGGGCTTTTCTCCTTCAAACAATTCACCTTGGCATTTTTGTTATTTTTTGTGTGAAATTTTAGATAGTGAAATTTTGGGAGCATAAGGTGAAATAGTAAAGTAGCTCTGATAAAAATTTCATGTTTTGGTTCTCTATACCTTTGGAGTTATAGCCTATAAAAATTAGGGTTTTTAACTAGTCTTAAACTAAGTTGCATGAAACGGGGAAACGGAAACGAGTTTCCGAAACGGAAAGTGATATGAAACGCGACCGCCCCAAATTTTGGAAACGGCTTTCCTGGGTATATATATATATATATATATATATATATATTAATTTAAATTTATATTATAATTTAGGACATTTAAGAAATGTTATGTGAAATCGTCTTTTTTACAAGTTTAGAAATCCATCTAGAAGCATCGAAGAGACAAAAAACAATTAAAATAATATTAAAAGGCACAAAAACCGAAAAAAAAAAATAAAAAAAAAGGAAACGCGGCTGTACGACCGGGAAACATGTTTCTGGCCGTACTGGCAAAGTTTATCGTACAGGAAACGTACCAGTATGGCCGGAAATACGTTTCCCGGCCATACGATACGTGTTTCATCATTTTCGGTTCGTTTTTTTAGGGAAACGGGCCCTAGACCCACGTTTCCTGCAACTTAGGTCTTAAAACAAGTCTCAAATAGGTGCTCTTGGTAAAACAACCTTAACTTTTTTTTGGTGAAGTTTTAGATTGTGAAATTTTTATGATCTTGAGCATACATATGAAAGTACTTGGGTTAACATTTCAGGTTTTGGTTCACCACACATTTTGAGATATGGAAGTTAGGGTTTTTGATTAATCCCGAAATTAGTTTCAAACAAATAATCTGAGAATTTTTGCTATAAATTTTTTTGGGTGAAGTTTCAAAATTTGAATTTTCCAGGAGCCTGAGGAGACGTAGTGTGAAGTACTTCTGATAAAAGTTTCATATTTTGGTTCTCTATACTATTTGAGATATAGCCTATGGAAGTTAGGGTTTTTGACTAGCCCTAAAACTAGGCTCAAATAGGTGTTTTGGATAAAATAGTCATATCTACTTCTGTAAAAATCCAAATTGAGTGTAACTAGTTGCATTGGAAAGGGAACGATCCATGGAGCTTTGGATCCAAATTTTAGAATCATACCAGAAAATTTGGACATGCGGCATTCAATGCAATTTGGCTCTCTAGAAAACTAAAAAATCAACATGTTTTGTGAAAGTTACAATAAATTTCACTTTTTTACATCAAATTATGGTTACCTGTGGCATTGTGGGGAAGACATCAAAATAATATAGGCCAAAATTTTAGACTAAGAAGGGTTGAAATTGTAGAGATACATTAGGAGAGGTCGGCTAGCAAGATAGTCTCCAAATCAGGGTTTTAAAATGTATGTTAACTTTAAATTATCACAACTTTTGATTGGGATGTTTGATTGAGCTGATTTAAAAGCAGTTGGAAAGAGAAAACATAGTATAATATACTATAGAAAGGATCATAATTATTGATAAAATATCGAGCTTGGGAGTTGACGGTTGTGATTAGAGCTCAATTAAGAATTAATGGCAATACTTAATTTTTGTGGAGAGGAAGATAAAGACGAAATCAATCCCATGGAATTGTTGAGAATGATAGAGGAAAATGGTAAGATTCCTCTTGAGACAAGTGATTATTTTTATGGTGAAGTTTGGATGTGGTTGATGAGTATTAATAATAGACGAGATGTCACATTAGAAGTATTTGAAAACTTTTTCTCAGAAAAACTGGTCAAGGACTAAAAAATTGAAGTGATGCATGCAAATGAAGATGAATTAAATTAAGCTAAAGAAGAAATTTCCAAATTACAGAAAGATAAGAAGGAATTAAAGGAAGGCCTTAAGAACAAAGGTGATCAATTGTGTAAGTTGCAATCACTTAATGAATCACTCATTAAAGAGGGTAAGAGCTTAAAGCAATATAATAATAGCAAAGGAAATTTGAAAAATGACGAGTCAAGGGTAGAATGAAAAATAAAGATGAAGAAATCAAAGGGTTATGTAAACATAATCAAGAACTTATTAATGATATTAAGAGGGTGAAAAGGCAAACACACCAGTCTGAATCAAAAAATAGGGATAAAAATATTACCACCAAAACTGAAGAGGAAATTTGCAAAAAAGGTTGAAGAATACCTAAATACTAATGAGATAAAATTATAAACGCAATCTAGAATTGAAGAAGGATGTAATAATTTGATAGATGGGGTCACATTCTAGTTTCAAAGGGAAAAAGAAGACAAGATTCAAGAAGGTCACCAAAAGATATTTAAAGTTGTTGAAATCCATCTAGAGGAAGATATGCCTCAGAAAACTTGAAGAGATTCAGGATGCAAGACTACAGGCCCATGGCAACACCCATGATTACCAACTGGAAGAAGATTGATGCATTAGGAGACAAGGAAGTAGACCCCACCTTATACAGGTAGCTCATTGGGTCACTTATGTATCTGGTCAACACCAAACCAGACATATGCTTTGCTATCAACACCCTCAATCAATTCATGGTGGAACCAAAGAGGGTGCACTAGGTAGCAGCAAGGCACATTCTCAGATATGTGCGAGGAACAATCGGATACAGGTTGAAATATAGTCGCGGAGATGATGTCAGGTCTGGTGGGTTCACAGACGCAGATTGGGCAGACAATTTAGTAGATCGGAAGAGTACCTCTGGGTACTGCTTCAGCATCGGATCAGGGATGTCCTCATGGTGCAGTAGGAAGCAAAAATCTATAGCACTGAGATCAGCCGAGGCAGAACACATGGCAACAAGCACAACTACTTGCGAGGCCATATGGCTTAGAAAATTGTTAGTGAATTTGTTTAGGAAGAAGATGGAAGCGATCAGTATCTACTGTGATAATTAGAGTTGCATCAAACTCTCTGAGAATCCAGTGTTTCATGATCGGTCAAAACATATTGGCATTAGGTGCCATTTTATCAGAGACTGTGTTTAGAGAGGAGCAATACAACTACAGTACGTTCCCACAGGGAATCAGGTGGCAGACATTCTCACCAAAGCTCTAGGAAGGGCTAAGTTTGTTCAATTCAGAGAGCATATGGGAATGATGGAGAATCCGTTTTAGTAGCAGAAACAGGTGATATCTCAACCACAAATGCAACACTTGAGAGGAAGTTGTAGTACAGATGCAACAATGATAGTGGCAGTATCATGGGAAGCAGTACAATGGCAGCCACAACGCAGAGACTGATGGACTTTAGAAGCGTAGAGGATGCTTCAGGGACAGAGCAGTATGCAACAGGCATTATTGCTAGAGCACTTTCCTCGCTAAGAGGGACTGTTGGTTTTTGTAGCATCAGAAAGTGCTCTAAGTCTCAAATTCGGTGTAGAGGCTTAGACACTAGTATTCCAAAGAACCCAGAAAGCATTTGAGGAAATTCCACACGGATTTTGTTTTATTTGAAAAATTAATTATTTTAATGAGGAGGAAATTAAATAATTAAAGGGTATTAAATAAAACATAGTGTGAACCTTCTAGAGGACATGGATCAAGTCATGTTATGATCTTAGCCGTTGATTAGACATCTAATCTGAGTCGTTGATATGTCAACGAGAAGACTATAAAGGAAGGCTTGAGGGTCATTTGGAAAACACACCAAGGTAGATTCTCAGTTGCCTAAGAAGATCGATTTTCTCACTGGTTGAAGTTCGGCACGAAAAATCGATTTAGAGGGAGAGTTGCAAGGTGGAGAGGTTAAGGGATCGGCAAGGGCTAAGGATACAAAGCTTGACAAAGAGAAGCATCGCAAAGGAAGGACCGCACAGAGATAGTGAGAGTGCAGGGGCTGTGATGCTGGAACTGCGTAACCATTGCGTGGGGGCTGACGCTATGAGACGCAGAGGCTCTCCGGGGTTGGAAAATCACTGGGAAGCAAGTGAGGAACTCAGTTATAAATTCCTCATAGTAGTTTCTTTTTGTTCTGTTGGTCATTTTCTGTACAAGAGATTTTTGCTGAAGAATAAATAAAACCCTCATCTGTTGCACTGGTTTTCCCGCATTGGGTTTTTCCGGGGACAATTGTCCAAAAACTGATTGTGTCATTGATGTGCTTGTATTACCTTATGTTTTGCTCAACATCTTATTTGTGATAACTGTAGTTGTATTTATTTCAATATTTACTGAATTAATTCATTAGAGGAAATTTTAGCCTAAAAGTGCCCATGAAACTTTCACGTAATTTCTATGTCATAATATGTAAATGAATCAAAATCTTTTAAATTTAAAAAGAGGTACATGTAAATATTTTGGAGGGAAAATACGAAAAAATAATTTTTTTAAGTGTATTTTTGGCTTATCTCCTTATAGGTTTACTCAAATTTCACGTGTATACACTCGTTGAATGTGGAATTAAATTTCACATCCAACGAGTACCCATTATGCATTCTTTTAAGAAGACCCACATTGATAAAAATTGCATATACATTAAAAAAGTGTGTTTCAAATTTGAGTAAACTTATAAGGGGATAATCCTAAAATACAATTAAAAAAGTAGTTTTGTTCTTTTCCCTCCAAAATTCATATTCTTATTTTATTATTTTAACTATTATTTTATGATTTTTCCTTAGGAGGCCACTTTCAGCCTGAAATTTCCTCTAATGTCTATAAATAACTTGTTACTGAATAATAAGTAGGAGAAGTAATATTAAATACTGCGGTAGAATTTCGTTTTAGAAATTTTCACACAGATTAGCTCAAGGAGTATAGGAAGGAGAGGCTAAGGCCAAGAGGATGATTTTGGATGGAGTTCGAGATCATCTCATCTCACATGTGGTAGGACAAGCAACAACCAAGGAGATGTGGGATTGATCTGAATTTATGCAAGAACACAATAAATTACAGAAATAAACATAAACGTAGAGATGCAGTGGAAATAAAACTTCATTTCATTAATATCAAATAACTAAAATATGCTTATAGACATAATGGACATAAACTAGATAGGGCGATGGTAGCTTATTTCTGAGAAGAGATGTGGCAGCTACATGCCTCTGAACTGTGTTACAATGAGGCTCGAAGGCTTATTTATTATTGAGAAACAATGGAAAACCCTAAACATCCAAAACCGTAACCCTAGAAGATGAAGCACCAAAACTATGGGCCCCGTTCGGGTAAATTGGTACATCAACTTCTCGGGGACGTAACTTTGGCATACAATCTCTGTTTGACGCGCACAATACCTCGTTAGAAAGATCTATCCTAGGACTACAACTTTTGAGTGAGCAACATCGTTCAAAACCCATGTTGCTCTCGATTTTCCCCAAAAACGCCATTTAAGGCCTCAAAACGACTCTAGAAGTTCAGGACCCGAAAAACTGCTAGAAATAGTAAACTGTGCTACAATTAAGGAAACTGAAAAACTGAAAGAAACAATGGTGGGGGTCTAAGTGGAATAGGTGGGTGGCCACAAATATCCACCTGGATGCCTTGGCAGAGCTATTTCAAAGTTCTTCCGAGTAGTGGAAGATGTACCTCTAAGAGAAGCTGAGGAGCACACGGATGCAGAAGGGCGAGAGCATAAATGACTTTCTCAATCAGATTCAGGCAGTCTGAGATCAACTGACAGCTGTTGATTCAACACCTCAACCCACGAAGCTTGTACGATTGGCACTAAATAGTGTCTTAGAGGATTGACGGGTATTTGTCCAAAGTATCTTGGGCAAATATATCTTACCAAGGTGGGACAAAATGTGGTACGATCTGCAGTAGGAAGAGTTGATGAGGGATCTGTTAAAGAGCACCATCAGTGGCAGCAGTAGTAAGGAAATGAAGAGTGAGGAGGAGATTGTGGCTCTTGCATCCAAGGGCCCTAGTTAGGCACAAGGGAAGAAGAAGAAGAAGAAGAAGAAGAAGAAGGAACTCTCGAAGGTCTAGTGCTTCACGTGTGGCGAGTTTGGCCACTACAGTACCCAGTGTCCTCTCAGAAATAAGGACAAACTAGAGAAGCAAGACCAACTGGAAGCATTCACAGGGATTGACAAGCTGTCTTCTAGGTTGGAAGAAGAGTTTTCCATGATTGCCCACATACCTCCAGGAGTGAGGTGGGGTGACTTGGAGATGTAGCCCCAGAGTGCTACAAAGATGGGTAGGGTCCTTGAGTAGTCCACGTCATGGATCATTACTTGGCTACGGGGGCCCACATTATTCAGTAGCAGGATGGATTAGTGGGAGTTTATGTAGTCAGTACCAGAGTGATAGTTGCAAACTATAAACAATCAGATGCTGGGGAGCTCAGTGCAGAGTTGACAGCAGTGCAGGGTCAACAACAATGCATATTCTTCAGTGACAATGGAGAGGCTAGGAGCAGTCAGATATTTGGGAGACAGATGCATCGTACTGAACACAATTGATTCAATGTTTTGGATGTTTTCCAGTTGTAGATGTTGCAGTTGCAGCAACAACATACTTACAGTGTAGATGCAGAGTTGGCAGCAATACAACAGTGTCAACAACAACATAGATGCAACATCAGAGTTGCGCAGTGGTTGGTGGGCAATGGCAGGTAGTCACAGTGGCCAAACATCAACAACATGGCAGGAGATGATACAGAGACATGGTGTGCAACACTAGAACACATTTCTCACTAAGAGGGAGTGTTAGTTTCTGTAGCATCAAATGTGTTCTAGCCACGAAATTTGGTGGGGAAGCTAGAATACATAAGATCTCCAAAACCCATAAATCGTTTCTGGAAATTCCACCTAGAGATGGCTTAATTAGATTATTAAACGATTTTTAAATATTTCATAAATTTAAACTTAGGGAATATGGCTAATTAATTATAATTAATTAAGTCAAGGTGAGAATTCTCTAGAAACTCACACAGATCTTGGCCATTCGAGTCCCAACATGAAGACATAAGAAGGGATCGATGTGGTGATAGAGAATACACAAGAGTCACTTGGAGAATTCGATTTTCCAGAGTAGCAACAGTCAGTTGCCGGAGAGTTCAAGCTTGAGTGAGGCAACAAAGATAGTGAGGGGCAGAGATAGTGATCCGAAGGAAGTTTTCTAGATCTGGAGAGGCAACAGTAAGAGGGTTGAGTTATTTCCAGTGAAACAACGCAGTTGCTTCAGAGAAGTAGTTTGATTTAGCTAGAGAGAAATTTGTTCTCAGTTCCATAGGTCGAGTACAGAGTCCAGAGTGTCAGAGAGGCGATTTCCTCAGTAGAGACAGGTAGAACGACTTCATCAGAGGCAGTTCCGGGGCTTGACGTCATAGGATTTGCATAGAGCATCGTAGGGGCTGACACAGAGGGTCCAGGAGGCCGATTTTTCTGAAGGAAGTTGTGTCGGAGTTGCTTGTGGAAGAAGGGTAATTCCCTTAAAATAATTTTTCCCATATTATCTTACTATTTGGATTGCCAGTTGGGTATCCATAAATTGTACTCATAAATTCACTACTGCATAATAATAAAAACCTTCACTGTGATTTTGCCAAGTTGGTTTTTTCTGGGGACATTTGTCCAAAAATAACAATGTCATTTTGATGTGTGTGTGTGTGCTAGTATTTTCTTAGTTTCCAACGCTATTTTCTTCCGCAGTTTATTTATGAAAATCACAGTGTGAATTATTTGGTTTTTGCCGTAGCAAACTGCAAATAAATTGTTAAATAAAATTAACAATTAGGAAATAATTTCTAGTTGCTGTGATAGATGAAATTTTCACATGGATGACGCCAACAACTAGTAACTCCTCAACTATCTTTTTGATTTCATTTATTTGGGAAAATGGGTGTTGATAAGAGCATGCATTGGGTGAGATGCTACTTGGTATGAGCACAATAGAATGATCATGGGTACCTTGTGAGGGTGGGAGGTCTTGGCCGATTTCAAACAATTAGTGTTTTTCCAAGAATAATTGCATGTTGTGATGGATGGGTTGAGGTGTCTCAAAGGTTTGAATGGCGTGGAATTGGGAAACAATTCTTGAATGTTCCTTTTAAGAAGTTTTTCCATATAGTTCGAGTTGATGATCTCTAGAGAAGTGGTTGTGATTCCTTGGAAAGTGTAGCAATGCGCCTCTTGTTGGAAACTCATGTATAATGCCCATAAATCAATGGTGTTGGGAGCTAATGTACTAGCCATTTAACACCTAAAACAATGTTACAACCACCCATTTCAATCACAAACATGTGGGCTTTTAGGGGATAATGACCCATTTGGAGTTGCACATTTTCACGTTGACCTCCACATCTCATGAAACCTCCATTAGAAATCATGATTTGGAAGTTGTTCACAACTTGGATATAATACTCTGTTTCTTAGGCTACCCTTCTATGAATAAAGTTATGGGTGTTACTGTTAGTAATTAAGATAATGACTTTACAATGTTTGATGTAGCTAATCAATTTAAGGGTTTGGGGGAGTTGAAATACTAGTGAAAGCGTTCAAGGATATATGGGGTTCCACATTTAGTTCAGAAGAGGGAGGAATACCTTCAACTGGTAGATATGGAGTCTCTTGAGCTTCATCCTCCAAAATGTTTTTTAAAATGCCCATAAAGAGTTTTTGCTCCTTACATTTATGCGTAGCACAATATTTCTCATCACAATTGTAGCAGAGATATTTAAGTTGACATTCCTCAATTTTAGCATGGGCTAACTTGTGGATCTTAGAGGAAAGGAAGAAGAGGGGTTGGTGGGACAGGGATAGGGAATAAAGAATGGTTTTCTTATTTGGGCATTCACCATCTTTTGGGTTTCTTTAACTCCTTGAGAGGTTTCCAACTAGGGAGTCGGGTGGGCCATAAAGACTTGGGCACATATCTCTTTCTTCAGACTACTGATAAAGTATTCTTGGAAGAAGGTATTTGATGTGATTTGGTGCAGAAGATGAATTGCTCAAAAGCAAATATGATCTCTTCAACTGTACCAAATTGTTCAAGCTTGGTCAGGCAACCCAAATAATGAGTGTTTAGTTCAAGACATGCACAGAGGTTTGTGACAAATTATGTCTAAGCAATATAACCCTGGTGAGAGTTTTTATGCCATTTCCACTGGTACTAGTGTTTAGGATAAAAATATAAGACACTCACATGAAGTTTGATTAAGTCATCGATGATGCCATGCAGGAAAAAATTATGTTCCATCCATGTGACCCAGCTAGTTGCGTTGAAGCCATCAAATTTGTTTAGGTCCCTTTAGGGAGTTGATGCCACGTCTAAGTCATAGGGTCACAAACAAATTGGTGAGTGTTGGGCCCCATGGGATTGGGCGATTCAACTCTCTCTAGTTGGGATAATTGGTCATGGTTTTGGTGACTCTTTATTTAATTGGATGTTGCCATGAGTTGGGATAGATGATTTGGGATTGAGTCTAGTTTGGTGAGCTTTGCATTGAAAAAACAAAAGTTTTGCTGAACAAAGGAGTGGATGCAATCTATTTTGTGTTGCAACTCATCACATAGAGTTTCCAAGTTGGAGAATTGATTATTGAGCTTGATGTTTTTGGTAGCCATAGGGATGGGGGTCCAAAGTAAAAGGTTGTTGGAGAGTGGTATCAAGGTGA
Source organism: Pinus albicaulis (assembly GCA_034641835.2). Classification (NCBI taxonomy): domain Eukaryota; kingdom Viridiplantae; phylum Streptophyta; class Pinopsida; order Pinales; family Pinaceae; genus Pinus; species Pinus albicaulis. The sequence goes on along the minus strand of CM076570.1, from coordinate 786,087,508 downwards.
TTAGTGTTGCGTTTTGGGTCTATGGAGGTAGTTGCTAGTAATGGGGTGAGTGGGTCCACCAAAAATGTTCATTGGAGAGTGGTACCATGATGATTAGTGCGACACAAGGATTTTGTTGAGATAGGTCCAAATAGGGTTGTTGTGAGGACTCGTATATTTTTAGTACTTCTATAGAGTTATGCTCTTGTCTAAAAAAATATTGTGTTGACAAAATGCTCGAATTCTCAGTACTATAGTCTATGTGGGAATTTTGTGGCTTGGTAGCAGGAATCGAGGTTTAAAATGTTTGAATGCACAAATTTTCATGAATGCCTTATTTGTATATGTTTCTTAGAATGGCAACAAGGAATAAGGTTTTAAGGGTCTCAAGGACAAGGGACTATGAGGTGTTATAGCTCTCTAATATATGTGTTGGGTCCAATAGCAATACTTAACCCAATTTTTGAGAGCTCTAACTAAGGGGACTCGACTGTACCCTTAGTTGTACTACTCAATTGCTCAGGTATGAGTGCCCCAAGTGCAATTCTTGATGGCACATAGTAACAAAACAATCAATCGACTTATCTAAAGTTTGTTTCAAGAAACCTAGGGGACTTTCAATATAAACTAGGATACGTGAGAGTAAAATTTGTATGTAGCCTATAGGTGTTGTTTGATGCGGTACTACAAGGATGTCTCACCAGTTTAAATCTCTTATGTTTCCTACGTGTATGCTTCCCCTACTAAAGTTTTACCCATGAACAATACATGACTATGTTATTATAGGCTCTAAACACTTATCTAGCCTGAAAAAAATTGCTCTAAGATATGTGCTTAGGAAAGTGCTCTGATACAAGTTGCAATTTTTCTTGTTAGTAAATTGAAAGATGCAGAACATAAAAAAACATGTTCTACCCAGATTTATTGCAAAAATGATAGATTGCAATCACAGTAGCCAACTAAAGAACTAGAATAACAAAATGTTATATCTTTATCAATGGAAGCAATGTTCACCAGCGTTTGAGGTGGTAACCTCCAATTTAGTAGAGCTCCTATTACAATACACTTCACAAGACATCTTAGTACATTGCTTCTACTTCTTTATGTTGAAAATTGGTACCTATGGTTGGTATTTTCACTGGCAAAAGCAAGGAGAAATTATGAATTTCTATGTTGACCAAGTTGACCTCATTTGGTCAAGTACTGATGGTGGCCCCACTCATTGAATGGGTTTGACCCTATTGACCCTTTCTGCTTACACCTACCTACAGTTAGCGGGAAAAACCTTCAACCCCACAAAGTGTGGTTGGTGGAAAGGATTTCAGAGAAGGCGCTGTCTCACTGATCCCAACTCTCTCCGTTTAAGCTATCTCTTAGGCTAGCTAAGGAGGGTGGTTCCTAAATGGAAAACTAAGTCAAAGATTTGAGTTTCTAGAAGAATGTTAGAGTCAAATAGATTACTTCTGAAGATTTATAAGCAAAAAGTGCTGTGAGCAATAACCGTCATTATGTAAAATAAGCGTAAAGCATATGAAACCAGTGCCTTCAAAGTATTTCTCTTTAAAATGAAATTTTATTTGCTTAAATGAAGTAAAATGCTTTCAAATGGAAAGAAAAAGTAATCCTGAAAAGTTGAAACAAGAAAATGTTAGCGCAAGATATTATAAATGCCTTTAAGGTAAACAAATTTATAAATCCAAGCATGTGAAACTATCTTGTTCAAATGAAACAATTAGTGTTCTACTTGCAAAATGTAGATAAAAAAAATATCTGCCACAACAAAGTATTCAATTTCAACAATGACAAGAGGAATAAATAATTTGCAAGTAAAACCATGAGGTGTATTAGCATGAGATGCAATTACACTAGATTTGGATGCAATTAATCTTGGTTACTTTTAATATAAAATGCCTAATCTAGGTGAGAAGTCCTCCTCTTGTGCTCTTACCAAGGGGTAAAAATTGGGGTGACTGTAAGAAAGAGAGGGTGAGGACACGAGGGTGTCATTAACGATACCTGTTCCCTGAGTCTTACGAGTCCGCATGTGCCTTCGTTCCTACAAGGGGACAAATCACCTTCATAACTGCAAGGTCATACGCTTTTACCTTACTTCGTACCAAATGGAAGAACTTTCCAAGAAAGCCTTTTTTCCTATAATTTCTATCAACCAAGCTTATGCTTGGAGGTAAATTTTAAATATGCAACTAAATTAGAATGCCTACTATGATATGCAAGTAAGTTTGCAAGTGCTATGTAAAAAATGGAAATGCTCTTAGTAAGAGTGCTCCACAAGATCATTTTTTATATTTGCTCAAGTAAACATAAGATGCATAAGCTTCAAGAACAATTAAAATTGTGAGTTGCTAAAGATAAATGATGAACCAATTAAAAACTTGATGCTTATGAGCAATTAATTTGCATGTAAAGTAAATTGCAATGCTTTAAAAATAAAATTGAAATTTGTGCTCACAATAGCTTTGCAAAAGGAACTTTAAACTTGAGGAAATTAGCTTGACATGAAAATAAGTGAGTGCTTTGAAAGATAAACTTGTCAAATACACAGTGCTTCAATATTGTCAAAATGAAAATGTGGCATAACAATAAAGCATGAATTATTTAAACAAGTGCCAAGGCAAATAGATCAAATTTAGCCCAAAAATAATGATGATGCTTGCATGAAGTAAAAAAAAATAGCTTTGCAAATGGAAATGTAACTTGAAATTTGTAGCAACTATGATGATAAATGCAAACTTAAAATTTGTGAAGCAAACTTGAAGAAAAAGAAGTGTGATTTGTGTTACTTCCTAATTAGAGCATGCATATGTGATGTGAAAGAAAATGGAAATGTCAAAATCAACAAGTCAATCCATCTACAAATTCTCTCCTTGAAATGGAGAGATAGGGATGCCAATGGGTAAAACCCACGCTCCCACAACAAAAACATAAATTTTTATTATTATGGTGTTACAATGAAGTTAGAGCCTCTTGGAGGGCTTCCCAAGCAATCGATGAGAGAATACAATGTGAAATATTGAAACAAGAAGGAAATCCCTTCAAGTATGGGAGCCTCAAAAGAGATGAAGGAGTTTTACAATTGGAGAATACAAGCTCCAAAGTGGTGTATGACCTAGCCTTCTTCCACAAGCTCTCTTAATGCTCGCGACCTCCTTGAAATGCAACTTAAAGCTAGAGAGAACCTACACACAAGAATGTTAGGGCTTAAAAAAAAACCAAATTTAGTGTGAAAAGAGAGCATGTAAGTATGTGATTATGCGACAAAATAATATACAAAGGCCAAATCAAGTGATGGGAAAATATCCCCATCGCTTGTCTAGCTTATGAGAAACTCTTGAATAGCTATATAATGAAATGAAAGCACAATTAAAAGATGTAAATGAATTTTTTAATATTTTGATTCATGCATAGACTATGTGAAGGAGAACCCTGCAAGAACAAGTACTTTAAAAAAAATTAGTTGTATGAAATTCAAATAACGATGAGAGCTCCTTGAAAACAATGCCAAGAGTGGGTTGGTCTCTTGAAGACTTCCCCTCACGCTTGCTAGTTGATTCAACAATGATCCTATACAAAACTTCCAACAAACATTAGCTCATATGGATTGAATCAATAAACAATGGCAAGAGAACTCTAGAATTTGTATGAAAATAGATAGAGTTTTCTAGCCTAGAGTATATCAAATAATCAATTGTAAATGTAAGATAGCTATATATCTACAATTCAACAAAAGCATATGAGCAAAATGAAATATAAATCAAAGACACAAGTAGAGATATACCATCAATGATCCAAGCAATGCTCCAATGGAATAACAATCGTGAATAAACCCCAAAGTCTTTTTATTCATATGAAGAACACAAGTACATAGAAACAGAGCTTCTCCAAGCACAATAGCTCGTTGCAAAAGATACAATAATGAGAACCTATGGCTCCATTATATAGAAAGTTGGAAGCAAATCCCAATGAAGAACCAAATGCCAAGTGGTGAGAGGGAGGAAATCACAAGGCAAATTCGAATTTGATAAGTGGAGCTCCATTGCCAAGTGTAAAAATCAGATTCTGACAAGTGGACATCATTTTCTTCCTCCCTTATGTGCCAAATTTGAATTTTATGATAGAATGACAAATGTATATGGGTGGTAACCCATGTGGGGACAATTTCCCACAAAATCTCACCAAATATTCTCCCAAATCCTCCCAAATGTGCATTAACTTCACATATTTGAATTTCCAAGTAAGCAACTCTTATTTAATGCCAGAAATTCGATTTTCTTTGAGCACATGTAATTTCTTTGATTTTAGGAGTCCACATCACCTTGTGATTTTACTTTAACTCCTCCATAGTTTTCCACCTCATTTAGCATGTGTGGATATTTAGTTTTCTCTATTTATTTAATTTATGGCTTAATTAATTGCCAAATTTCCCACTAAATTTAGGAAAAGTGAGGTTTGAGGGTTCAAAACACATCTTTAACCTCCCAAAGTTTGTCATAGTAGAAAGTTGAGGGTGAGAGGTGTAATTTTGATTACTCATACCCCATACAACTTCTCTAGGCAACACTTATTACAATTCAATCACAATTTTTATTGCAATTTTCGATTTGCGAGAAATTAAAAAAAATTAAAAAATCGCTACCTAGACCTAACTAAATTCCATGAAATTTTTTGTGTGATCTAGTATGGTAATATACATTGACTCTAGAAACTAGGATTCACCCAAGGCCTCACCATCAAGCCGTACTTCGGCTTTGGGGTAAAATTGGAGGAAAAAACTCAGTTAATTATTAAATCCTGATAGGTAGATGATAATTAACCAAGTGAAAAAAACCTCCTAGAGTAATACTCACTTGTTGGCAAATTCCCAAGTTACCTAGGCCTATTACAGATTCAATACTGACTCAAATCATCATTACTAGCATCACTTATTACAATTCCCCGTAGGGCGTGGAATCTGGGTACAAGAGAAAATGATAAGAAGTAGAAGTAGAGTTTTAAAACTGTGTTGAACTGATGATATCTGATGGTACAAGTGTCATTTGGTTCATCCTTGGGCATGGGGTCTTCTTATAATCATCAGGTGCCACTCTAGTGGTCAACAAACCCCAACGTCAAAACCCTCCTTGCACACATAAATTGGAGTTCGTTGATCTCATTTGTCACATCTCACTCATCACATCAATTCGATGTAAAACAAGGAGATTCATCCACACATGTGAAGGAGAAAAGAGGAAGAATATTTATGCGTTGACCAACTCTCTTATCTTTTGTTTGACCAACGTTGACTTGGGATTATTTTCTTCTGATTGATTGAGATTTTGACTAGTTTTGGAGTCTGATATTTTGAGTGGTTCGTTGACTCTGTTTGACCGAATGTTCTGCTCCTGTTTTGACATATTGACTGAGTGCTAACCACAGGTCAACATTTGCACTTTGACCAAGATCTTGACTGTGATTTGACCAAATTTCAGCCCCTTCTGTTAAGCTACCTTAGGATGAAATTCAACCCCTTTGCAGACTTTGACTTAGGCTAGCATTGACTATTTTCTCTCTCCTTTGACTAGTTTGACATGGAAAATATTGAGGTCAAACATTGGAATCTTGTTTGGAATATTTTGATGTACATTTTAATGAACTGAACTCTCTCTCCTAAGGAAAGATTTGATGGGTTTTCCCCTTGTGGGTTTTGCCCTGGAAGTTGGTCTAAATTTTGGTGTCTCTTGTCTAATTCTTCACTGTGATCTCTACTACTGCTCTATTGTTAATGGTTGAAATTTTTCATGTATAATTGTTTGATCATTCGGAACATACCCCACTTGGGTTCTCAAGGTGTGTTCCATCAGGACTATCCTTATCTTGGATTCCCAGTCCTCAAAGAATATTGATCCTTTACGACTACTCTTATCTTGAATGCCCTATCTCATCCTCAAAGAGCATCGAATGCCAAATGATTACCCAATCCTCCATTCTGTCTTCCCAAGTGAAGACAAAAATGATGTTTCTATCTCTCCTTCTCAATTAGGGAGGACATATTTATTCCAATAAAGGAATGTACTTCATTCCTACGGAAGGAATGTACCTAAGCTCCTTCTTAGCTTAGGAATTTCCAAGTTTCTTCCAAGTAAGAAACTTGTTTCCAGACTCCCTCTTAATTAGGGACCTACAACAAAACTCCTTAGGTGGAGATGATGGGACAACCAGCTGCTTGAAGAGCTCCTTCCTTCGATGTCATGAATTTCTTTGTCACAGAGTCTTCATCTCTTGGGTCATCTTCATAGGGCACAAACCATCCATCACTTTCATCCATGAGTTAGTCATGTCATCATTCCTTTCATCAGAAAGCGATCCATCAATATATATCTGGCCTTGCGTCATGCCATGCTGCTTTCTTCATGTCATGTTTACATAAGGATCTTTCATCCTACTACATGTGCATTGGTGGTGGAAGACATCCATAGATCTTCCCTTGGCAGCTCTGCATAAACCCATCCAAATATAAAAATAAAGGAATGAACATTAAATCAACATTACCTTTGTGATGGTCTTTCATTGTGACATCTTCTAGTTTGCATCAACATCTTGCATACATATCGACACATCTCCCAAAGATATATATTGGCAAGGGTCTCTTTCTTTTTCAAATTTCATCAGAGTCTTCATATCTTCCAGGGAGATATCCTAGTCAAATCTTCTTGGTATTTCAGATGTTGATTGCCTTCACCATGGTTGCATATTCCATGATCCCTTCCTTCTTTTCTTTGCACATTACATTCCCAGGAGCTTCCAATTAGAGTTCCTCAATTGTAGTTAACCACCTCATACTTCATATGAAGACATTTTATGTTGATTTCATCTAGTGAATATGTGACCCATGCATTCCTGCATTCCCTTGAGGGAGGAGATCCTTACTTTTGATCATGCTCTTCAAGACAAAGAATTGATCCATGTTACCTGCAACCATATGACATGACTTCCACAATATCAAATGTAAGCATACCTACCTCATCTTTCCTTTGGGTCATCCAAACTTCTTGCAACAACTTCCTTTGAATGAATGAGCTTCATTCCCTTGATCTGCTTCTCTGTTATGTCATCATGCCATCATCCCATGAATTCCACAAGCTTGGGATCCTTGATGAAACACTTGTTTCCCCTCATGATCAGTGTACCTTACAATAAAGATATAATTAGAGAATCTTGAGGATCTTGCATATCCTATCTTGCAGTTGTTACCTTTTGAATGATGTATTATGAAACTTGTTCTAGATGAATTCTTTCTTTTCCCATAAGTATCACTTGAGCTTTCATTGAGGTTTACTGGTTGACTGTCATAGATTTTGTTCCAGACATCCTGTGTCATGAGCTCTTACTTCTAATGCTTCTACCATGATGCCATTTTCTAATATGATGCATCCTAACTTATCTACAATGCTTCCTATTTAGATAGCTATAATTTACACAACTGAATAGTACTTGAAGGAGATTATCTCAGTCATAGTAGAGATCTCTCACTTCTTCCTTCCTAGGCTTCTTTGTATCAGGTTCTTCCACTTCTTTGGTAATATGGGCTTCTTCCTTATTTCTCTTGTTAGTGTCCCTTTTAAGTTTAGGACAATCTCTTCTATAGTGCCCATATTCTTGACATCCATAGCACTGAACCTTAGCCATGTTCTTCCTTTTCTTCTGAGGACCAAATTTACCAAACTTCCCTTTTCCTTTTGTCATAGTAGCATATACTTGATTTTTCTCATTTGATTCTACATCAGTTTTTGCCTTCAATCTGGTTTCTTCGATATTTCACAATGACCATAGATCCTGGAAAGGAGTGGCTTCTTTCTTCCCATAAATACTTGAAGTGAAGTTGCCCCATTCCTCTGGTAGTGCATTTAATACTACAGTGTTGATTTCTTTGTCAGACATTATTTCACCCAGATCTTGAAGTTGATCTCTTATTTTTGAAATCCTCAAGAAGTATGAGGCTATTCCTTCTTCCTTGGAAATCTTCAATTTGTAGAGTTCTTGCCTTAGAGAGATAACTTCTCCTGCATTATGGAAAACAAATCTACAAATTTGTCGTATATATCTTTTGAAGTGTCTAATTTTGATACATATGGGATGAGAGAGTCTTTGATGGATTCTATAAGAATCTTCTGGGCCCTCACTTCCCCTTTCATGTATTTAGCAAGTGCTTGAGTATCTTCTTTGGGAGGTTGGGTTATTGACCCCTTGATGCGATCCATGACTTCATTCTCAATAAGGTTTAGATCTGTTCTTTTCTTCCATGCAAGAAAATTTAAGCCCCAACTAATTTGTTGCTTTCCTTGCAAAAAGACATTTTGATAGATTCAGATGAAGTCATATACTTGAGTAGATGCGGCTCTCTCCACTTGCTTCCTCCTTAATCTTGATGTTGATATAGATAGTAGAAGACTACTCCTTCATAGATTCTTTCTACAAGAGTACTCCTTGATCTCTTTGAGAGAGAGATTGCTTTAATGAGAGAGAGCTTACTTCAAAAGCCCTTTTGAAGATGATGACAATGTTCTTCGATCTGGCATTCCTTAGTCTTCGAAAAATCTTCCACTCCTTAGATGATGGATGAGTGATGATTTCAGAAATGCTTCTAGGGTTTTGGTCTTTCTTTCTGCTTCCCCCTTGATGATGATTCCAAGATTCTTGTTGAAGTAGATTTATTTTGGTTTCGGTATGATGTTGATCTTGAACTTTCACTTTGGTATACTTTGTCTTGCTTTGATCCCTTTCTTGAAACTCGATCCTTGTGTGCTCCTTGATTAGAAGCCATTCCTTGACTTTAGCACCTTGGCTCTGATACCATGTTGAGAAATCTAGGGCATCAATAGTTAGGTGATTTCTCTACTTGTGATAGTCTTTTTACTTCTTGATTACAATCTTCTCTTGAGTTATTATTGTGTTCTTTTCATCAAGACAATTATCAAATTATGAACAATAAGGACACAAGAGACACAGTATATAGGCTTGTCATCTAGGGTTAAAACCTCTCACTCTTTGAGAGGAAAACCCAAACGAAATTCTTCTTATAGAACCTTCAATTGAAGAATACCAAGACCATGAAAAAGACCCTTGACACTAGGGCCCTCCCAAGACCAAGTCGCTAGCCTCCTCTTTAGCATTGCTCTTCCTCTTCTTGTTCTCGGCTTCCTTTAGAATTTTGGCCTCTTGTTGTAGGTCTGCAATCCTTTTGCTTCACAATAGAAACCCTAGATCAGTTTTGCCCCTTGAATAGACTCCTCCTTGAGAGAGACTCTTCTCTCTCCTAATCAACTTCCTTCAGCAAAGTTCTTCACCCAAACAAGGTCACCTTTATGTGGCTGTAATCTTCGATCTTCCTTAGCCAGCTTCGGACTTGCAATTCTTGCACGTGTGAGGGTAGACTAGACCAAAACATTCCTCAATGATCACACTCTCCTTTGCTATTGTTCCTTCTTTCTTTGTTGTCCTTAAGGCTCCTTTTAAGATGAATTTCACACTTGTTGTGAGGGACTTACTTCACCGAATTGATTGCCTTCAAATGAGGCCGAGCATTGGTATATATATAGTTGTTTGTCCATGACAGTTAGGCTGACATGATCTCTTGGAGTATGCCGAATTCACCTTTCTAGAATAATCCTTCCATTGTAGGCCGACTTGAGTGAGGGCTAGTGACAATATCTTGGAGGGTTATTTATAAAGACAAATATGACTCTTTACAATGTGTAACATGCTTTCATTACATGACAATGACTCTTTAGACTTTTATGACTAGATGAAAATATCCCTAAGAGCTCTCAATGGGAGCCTTAACTAAAAATAAAATCTCTTGCTCATGAAAGCCATGATGCAAGCATTACAATAATTTTATTTTTCTTCTTTACACCAAATCACGATTACATGTCATTATGAAGATCCAAGATCCAAGATTCCTTTGGATTTACTATGTATGACAAGTATGTGGGCCTATATATGACAAGTCCTTGGGTGGTCATTTGAACTATGTCACTTTCATTGATGATTACTCTCGTAAAACATGGATTTATTTCTTGAAATACAATGATGAAGTATTTGAGAAGTTCGGGAATTCAAGGCACAGGTTAAAAATGCTATAGGAAGAAGGATCAAGACTTTAAGGTTTGACAATGGAGGAGAGTATGTATCCAAGGAACCAATTGCTTTCAATAGGGATGTTGGAATTTAGAGGGAGTTGATAGTTCCCCACTATCCTCAACAAAATGGAATTGCCCAAAGGAAGAACAGAACTATAATGGAAGTTGCCAAAGCCATTCTTCATGATCAAGAGCTAGCAATGTTTCTATGGGGAGAAGCTTCAAAGTCAATTGTTTATGTTCAAAATAGATGTCCATATCAAGTTTTGGATTACAAGACCCCTGAAGAAGTTTTCAGAGGTGAGAGACCTAATGTTGAGGATTTGAGAATTTTTGGTTGTCCTATTTATGTTCATGCGCCCAAGGAGAAAAATATGAAATTGGAGCCTTCCAGGAAGAAGGGAACTTTTGTTGCCTACAGTGAAAATTCAAAGGCCTTTAGGTTTTATGTACCATGACAATGTTCTATTGAAACTTGCAGGGATATCATTTTTGATGAGGATGCTGCTTTCTAGAAGTTCAAGGGATCACACTTGGACTCTAATGATTAAAAGCAGGTGGCTCCTAGGAATGTGGAAGTGAAATCTAAAGAACTTGAACCTATGGAACAAGATCCTCAAGAAAAGTCTGATAATCCACATGAATTTGTTGATTCACCTAGAGTCATTGTACTTGAGACTAGAAAGAGACTTGCTTGGCTTGAAAGAACTTTGAAGGAAGCTGAAGAACATGCAACACCTCGTGGGACCTTCAGGGAAAGCAAGAGGCTGAAGAAGTATTCTGGTTATGCAACAATGATGTGTAAGATCATTGAATCTGAGCCCTCCACCTATGAAGACGCAGTTGAACATCAAGTTTGGAAAGATGCTATGATTGAAGAGCCCCAATCCATATTGAAGAATGATGTATGGGAAATCGTGCCAAGGTCTGAAGGGAAATCTCTTGTGGATCTACAAAATAAAGCATGCGACCGATGGAAGCATTAAGAAGTACAAAGAAAGATCTATGGCCTGTAGATTCTCCCAGAAAGAGGGAGAGGATTATGAAGACATATTTGCTCTCGTTGCCGGGTATTCTTCTATTAGATATGTTAATGCTCTTTCTTCTATTGCAGGTTGGAAATTGCATCAAATGGATGCTAGGACTACTTTCTTGAATGGAGTCATTGAAGAGGAAGTATATATTTAACAACCTCAAGGCTTTGAGATTCATGATAAAGAGACCCATGTTTGAAAATTGAAGAAAACCTTGTATAGGATGAAGTAGGCTAGTGCATGGTACTCTCGTATTGATAGCTATTTGTTGAGCCTTGGTTTCAAAAAGAATGATGTTGATTCAAATTTGTGTTGAGATTTGTAGCTTGGGATGTACTCCAAACCCTAGGCTAGTGGGTTTTGGAGGAATGGGCACACAAATATGTTTGTGGGCTAAAAACCCAAGCCTTTGGACTTTGCACCCAAACATGTAGGTGTGAAACCATGATGAATATTGATGATTTGGCACATGGAGATCAAAGGGAATCCTTAGAGGAGCAAGGACAAATTTGAAGCACGTATAAAGGATGTGTCAATCATGAGATATGAATTTTTGAAGTTTGTGTGAGGACTTGTGGCTCATGTTTGAGGTCGGCTAGGGCAAGATGAGCCCTCATGATAGTGGACAAGCCAACCAAGGGCATTTGTTGCAACCCCTGAGAACACTATAAAAGGAGAAGAGATGTGAGGCATTTCAATACATCCTAAGTGCCTTCAATGTCAAAGAAATACCTCGGAAATTAGTGTGAGTCTGAGGCAACGAAGCAAGGAGTAGGAGCACGAGTTTGAGAGCTGTTGGGATTTTTTTTGGGTGTGAATTCCTTGTCAAGTTGAGCCATAGGTCAAAGGTAAGTTTGGGGTAGTTCTGTGATATATTTCATGTGTATTTAGTCTCTATTTTGGACCGTAGGGGTAGCTGAAGCTACAACAAGTATGGGGGGTCTGTTATGAGGGCCGAGAGGTCTAAGGAGGACCCTCTCACTTAGCTGCAACCTCTAGGAAAGACAACGGAGGAGAACAGGGGTGTTAAACCTTGCTAGGCGATCGTGACCCTAACTGTAGCAAGATTGTGGGTTTCAGGAAGCCTTGAGGAGGAGCTTCAGGCCCTACAATAGTGCATTGGGTGCCTAGCAGGATATCGAAGTAGAGCAGCCAGTTGGAAGGAAAACACAGTGATTGGAGCAGTATCTTGGTGATGTAGCAGTGTGAATTTAACCCTAACCAATGCTCTAGGATGCACAGATCCTAAGGCAAGGTGGCAACTACAGTGAGTTGTAGTTGTCATCTTGATTGATGGTTGGATGCCAGAGGATGAGGTCCTAGAATAAGACAGTTTGTGAAGTCTTTTAGCAACCAAGACGAAGTGTAATCAAAGTGATTGGATGCCCTAACTAGTGAGAATATGCTACAACAGAGAGGTATATATTGTTGATGTTCGGTTTATCTTGTATTGGACACATGTGCACTGTTGGAAGGTAGTGTGAGAGTGGACCAAGTTGGTAGAGTTGGAGCAGCCTAACGAACAACTTCTAGAGGATTGTAGAGGCTTGCATCAAGCCTAAAGAAACAAGTCTCTTGAAGGACTAAGGGATTGTTAGATGTGGCAGAAGAAGAGCTCACAGGTCTGATTAGCCAAGAGCAGTTTGCAGCCCTAGTCCTGCCTTGTGGAGAAGGAAATCTACAACAGAAGTTGGGAAGTCCTCCATGCCCTAAGTTCATTGTTGGAAAAAGACATTCCACAATGATAGTGGGAAGCCTTCTGGCCCTAAGTGTGTCTTCATCGAGCAACACAAGAAGGCAATAGTGGGAAGAAAATCCAAAAATAGCTGAGGAGTAGCAGTGGGTAGTTGAGAGTTGTTCACAAATGGAGTTGTGAACAACTCGACAAGAGTCTTGATGTGTTGATGCGTTGAAGGACTAATGGTCGACGAGAGAGCAGGTGGAGTCGATTTCAGCGGCCTCATGGAGCTGGTTCATTGATAGAGGCAGATCGAGAGCTGAAGGACTAGGCAGATGTGTTCAAGGTATGACCGAAAGGAGCTGAGAGAGTGTGCTACATCAGCGAGACAGTCGAAGTACTTTGTTCATGGTAGATTCGTGGTCATCTCGAGAGACATAGAGCCCTAGTTGTTGTTGTCTTGTATCAGTGGATGTATGATGGCCATTATCCCTAGTACGAGTGCCCTAGATTGTTGTATTATAAGTTACATTAATATAACGAAGCTGGGTTATTGTATAAACATTGTAAAAACTTGTCTATATTTTGTGCACTAGTATATTTACCGCTGTATACTATTCCATTGTGCAAAGTAGTCTTGCTGTGATACTTGGATTGGTAGTGTCAGTGATTTAAGATTCTATCCTAGACTCCAATATTGTGGAAAAACAACAATTTGTACTTCAAAGTTGTTGAAGGTGAGCCCTTGATTTTACTGCTATATGAAGATGATTTGTTTCTGAGAGGGGCTGAAGTTCCCATTATCCAGTGTAAGAGAGAGCTGGTTTCTGAATTTGAGATGAAGGATCTTGGTCTTATGCATTACTATTTGGGATTTAAAATATGGCAAAAGCTTCATGAAATCTTTGTTGGACAAGGAAAGTACACCATTAAGATCCTTCAGAAATTTGGCATGATGGAATGCAAGTCCATGGAAACTCCTATGGTGACAAATTTGAAGCTGCAAGATTGTGATTCTGATCTGGTTGATCGTTCTATGTATTGCAAATTGGTTGGCTCATTGAATTATCTTGTGAAAACCAGGCCTGATATCTGTTATGTTGTGAACACGTTGAGCCAATTCTCGGTTGAGCCCCGAAATGTTAATTGGGCTGCAGGGAAACATATATTGAGATATCTTCGTGGCACCATTGATTATGGTTTGAGATATGTTTCTAATGGAAAATGGCTTTTGCATGGATTTACTTAGGATGCATTGATGATAGAAAGAGCACTTGCGGCTTCTATTTTAGCTTGGGCTCTGCTATGATTTCATGGTAAAGTAAGGAAAAAACTTCTCTTACTCTTTGTACGACTGAAGCTGAGCATATAGCTGCATGTTCAACCTATTGTGAAGTTGTGTGGCTTCGAAATCTATCTGCTGGTTTGTTTGATCAGGTGCCGAAATCGACCATTGTATATTGTGATAATCAAAGTGTGTAAAGCTTTCTGAAAACTTGGTTTTTCATGATAGGTCGAAGCACGTTGAGATCAAGTATCATTACACCTAGAATATTGTCCAAAGAGGTCCGTGAGGCTCGAATATGTACCTACTGATGAGCAGGTCGCTGATGTTTTGACAAAACCATTGTTTCGGATAAAGTTTGCTTATTTCAGAGAATAACTTAGCATTGTTGAAAATCCCTCTATGGGTGACAGGGAGCATTGATTGGATAACATCATGTGATTGAAAATCTTCCTTGGGCTTCGTTGGGAGACCAAGGTTTATGGTCAGGAAGATTGTCCTGGTTACTCCCTTGGGTAGTTGAGATTGACCGAGAAACCAATATTGTTGGGGAGTTTGGTTTGAGGCTTGGAGTGATCCCTTAAGTCGTTGTATTTGACTGAGAGACCAGTGGGTTTGGTCGAGCACACTGAGTTTGTGTTCTCTCCCTTGGGTCATTGTATTTGACTGAGAGACTATATAGTTGGGGATTGAGATAGGGATTCCTACCTTGGGTCATGGATCGAGAGACCTTGTTTATGGTCGGGGAGATGGACCATGTGTAATCTCTTGGGTCATTGTGCTTGACTGAGAACCATTTCATATGGTTGGAGAGGTTGGCCTCATTGATTGATCCCATTGGATAGTTGGGCACTGACCTTGATGCCATTGGGTCTTGGCTTATGGGATGAGTTTGATGCTATTTATCTTTTCTTTTGAGGAGACTTGTACATCTGATCTCTCCCTTGGGTTGTTACTGAGAGACCAATAGATTGGTCGGGAGATTGATCTTGAGAGAGAGACAATGAAAAGTATCCCCCTAGATAAGGAGTGTTGAAAATTGGTATCTATGGTCGGTATTTTCATTGATGAAAGTAAGGATAAATTATGAATATTTGTCTTGACCAAGTTGATCTCATTTGGTCAAGTCGGCCCCACTCATTGAATGGGTTTGAACCCAAGGTCAAAATCCTCAGAGCACACATATAAATTGGAGTTCGTTGACCTCATTTGGCAGTGGGCACATTTCACTCATCACATCAATTCGATCTGAAACAAGGAGATTCATCCACACGTGCAAAGGGGAAAATAGGAAGAATATTTTTGCATTGACCAACTCTCTTA
Organism: Pinus albicaulis; assembly: GCA_034641835.2. Lineage (NCBI taxonomy): Eukaryota > Viridiplantae > Streptophyta > Pinopsida > Pinales > Pinaceae > Pinus > Pinus albicaulis. Next base: position 786,072,073 of record CM076570.1, on the reverse strand, counting down.
TCTTTTGTTTGACCAACGTTGACTTGGGATTATTTGCTTCTGTTGGACTGAGATTTTGATTGGTTTTGGAGGCCGATATTTTCAGTGGTTTGTTGACTCAGTTTGACCGAAAGTTCAGCTTTTGTTGTAGCACACTGACTCGAGGGTTGACCGTAGGTCAACATCTACACTTTGATTGAGACCTTGACTGTGATTCGTTGACTGAGATTTGACCGAATTTCGGCCCCTTTTGTTAAGCTACCTCAGGCCGAAATTCAACCCCTCTATTGCAAACTTGACTTGGACCAACGTTGAATATTTTCTCCCTGTTGATTGGTTTGACTTGGAAAATATTGAGGTCAGAAATTGGAATCTTGTTTGGAATATTATGATGTACATTTTGATGAATTGAATTCTCTCTCATAAGGAAAGATTTGTTGGGTTTTCCCTTGGCTGCCAGCCTAAATTTTGGTGTCCCTTGTCTTACTGTTTTACTGTGATCTCTAATGTTGCTCTATTGTGAATGGTTGAAAATTTTCCTGTATAATGACTTGATGATTGGAATGCTCTAAAGAAGTCAAATTGTATCATTGGAAGTAGTTATCAGGTTGAAAAAATGTACTAGTCTTGATTGCACTAGAAAATCAACACGTTATACAATAATATCTACCCCTAGGAACATTCTATAGAAGGAAATTTTGAGTAGGTAGAATCCTCTAGTAAACCTTCTTACTTTTATTTCTTTCAGACTAGTACACATGCCTTGTTTACTAGAAATAGCCTCCACACATAGTAATACATAGCAACATATCTATCTACATACGGAGTTAGGGAGGTTAGGACCCTAATAAAAGGCATGTCTTGGTCAAGTCCTTGCTACAACAAATTGTACTAAAATTGAATGCTGCATTCACTACTGCAGTTTTTGTGTACAATTCACAATTTGAGTCCAGAAATAGAAAATGTTAATTGAATACATAAGGATAAATGCTCTACTCAAGCCTCGCTTAGACTAAATTTCCTGGTCTAAGTTTGCAACCCCTAAACGGTGGCAACATGGAGTGGCAGTATAGGTGGTGCTAGGTGGTAGAGTGATGATGTGGAAGTTGGAGGAAGTGACACATGGCACCTATTTTCGCCCCTTTTGGGTGGCCAAAATGATAGATGGTAGTTAACAGGGTCCATCGAAAGTATGCAACATGGGTACTCCTTGGATGAGGAATTAAATTCCACATCCAGTGAGTGATCCCGCTTGAAATTTAAGTAAAACTATAGGAAGATAAGTTGAAAAAGTAGTTTTTATTTTTTATTTTTTAATCTTTTTACTTTTCTACTCCAAAAATGGTGAATCATCCCCCATGGTTGGCATCATTGTCTTGAATCTTGTTGGTTCTTATAAAGTTGATTTTGGTTGTACATTTTTGTTTTGAAGCCCATTTTAGACCTCAAAATTTCTTTAATGGTTGTCTTCTCTCTGTTGGGTAATGGAGTTAATGATGGCGAGGTCAAAGATAGGGGGAGTTGTATGAAGAGGGTGTTAGAAACTCTAACGATTTCTTTAAAGTGGAGATTTAACATCAAATGATGCATACACCAACTTCTTTGGATGGATTCTTGAAAGACAAATTTTGCATAACATATAGAAACAAGACTTCATGAAAGATTTTGCACTTTTTAATCTGGCACAATAGAATCCCTAATTTCAGAAAATTGCATACAAAATGGATGAAAATCAACAATAAAGTTACACCATTCAATCATGAATCACTTCATCGATCCAATATGGTCTTTTCTACAAAAATATCCCTCCCAAGACAATTCGCTCCATTGTTTATCCACCGGGAGCAAGAGAAAAAGACGAGAGCTAGTGCACACTTCTTTTTTTTCAGAGGAAAAAAACATTGGTCTTATACTATAATATAGAGTCTAGTACATATATAGAAAAACACAAAAAATCTGGCTACATAATGGAGATATTGAATTTCTCATCCACATCTAAGCAAAATGTCCCAAATAGACCATATTGTAAAAATTTCTGAATGATACTTATGCAGAAATCTACTATTGGATCTGGTTATACTTCTCCTACTTAAGCAAATTATTAATGCTGAAATCTTCAGATTAACATCGAAGTAAACACATAACAGACTTTCACCGATTTAGGTCTAAAACGGAAAAGTAATGACACAAGATTTTCTGGACAATAGTCCCCGGAAAAAAACCCAATGTGGGAAAACCGATCTTCTGGCTGCTGGAGGGTGTTTATTATTAAGTAGTTTTCTGAATACAACAAATCTGGGCACCACACTGCTTAACCTGATAGAGAAAAATATAGATTTGCAACTAACCTGCAGTTCTGAAGCCAAAACGTCGACTGATCCACACCCTCAAACGAGATTTACAGGACTTAGCCAAATTCTGGCCCTAGAAACCCCAGCACTGCTCCTTCAGCCTACGTCATTCTTTTCAGCCTCTGCGTTGGCCTGGAGAGGGTTGCGTAACCCCAAAATAGGTGATGCAGACCCTACGATGCCCCTGAGTGTCTTTGCGTAACCCAGATGGGTCTCCCGCTGCCCAATGCTGCCCTAGGAGGGATTGCGTAGCACCTGCGTAGCTAAAGCTGCCTTTGCGCTATGTGACTGCTGCCCTCTCAGCTCCTGTTGCCTTTGCTTCTCTGCGCTGCCTCTGGAAGCTGCTCTCTGCTTCTTGCTGATTCTAGGCACTAGGATCAAACCATCCCCTTTGCCTAAAATACCCCTCTCTACAGCTGAAACACTTCTGAAAGTTCTTAACAATATCCTGCCCTAGAACTTTAGCTTAGTCTCAGTGCTTTGCATCTGTGTGTCTTCTCCAAATGACCCCAAGCCTTTCTTTTATACTTTTCTCGTTGGGAAACCAATGGCCATGATCAGATCTTGAATCAATGGCTAAGATTAAAAGAAAGCTTGATCCGTGTGACTTAAGACAATTTCATCGCATGCTTTAATTAATTACCTTTAATAATTTGATTTTCCTAAGTTAGACTTAGGGTCCATAATTAAAATTATTAATTAAATAATTATCTCCCAAACCGGATGAAAATTCCCAAATCCCTTTCTGGGTATTGGAGATCTTATGTACTCTAGTACCTCCACAAATTTTGGGAGCTAGAGCACATCTGATGCTACCCCAACACTCAAGAAAACTCAACACTCCCTCTTAGCGAGGAATGTGCTCTAGTACAAACTCTGCTTCACCCTGAAGCTCTGCACTGATCTCTGGTGTGGGTCTTTGCACTGATGCTGGACCTGCTGCCCTTCATCACTGTGTTGCTGTTGCCCTTCTGTACTGCTGCCCATGATGTTGCCACCGCCACTGCTACATCTGTACTGCAACTCCCTCTTAATATACTGCACCGTGCTGCCACCTGCTGCACTGCAACTTTAGTTGCTGAGAGAAACAACTGAAATTCATGCCCAATCTTTGACAGAAAATTCAATGGGCTGCATCCTCATCACTAAAGCTCCATCGGCTGCTGATCTGTGTTGTCATTTGGAGGATGATGCATAGCTACAACTCTGCACTGCGTAAGCATACTCCGTCTACACTGCTAAAGTCACATCAGCCCCTTGTGCTGAAATTTCTCACGCTGCTACTACGCTGCGCTGTCCTCTTGAAGCCTCCATGGTGCTGCAGCTCTGCACTGCGTTGTTGATGTCACATCAGCTACTATGCTGCTGCTGCATTTGCACTGCACTGCTCCCATCAGTGTTCAACTCCGTCTCTGCTTCATCTGTGATTCTTTGCACCAATTGCTCCACTTGTCCTGCTACTGTCTTAAGGCTCTCGTAGCTCGGATGTGTTTAAGAGATGAGCTACTCAAGGATCCTGCCCCACTCTGTAGCTGCTCAAGGATCCCGCCCCACTTTGTAGCTGCTCTACAGATCCATGTCACCCCACTTTTGTGGTTCATGAGCGCTCATGGCTGCATCGTCTTCTAACCCATCGTCTGCCACAACAGCGTTGGAAGTAGAAGCTTCCTTGTCCTTCTTCTTCTGTGGACAATTGTTGGCGAAATGTCCTAGTTCGCCGCACTGAAAACATTTGATCTTGGAAAGATCACGCTTCATCTTCCCTTGCTGCCTCTTTGATGCCAAGGCTGCATCATCTTCATCTTCCTTCTTCACCTTACTGAATCCCGTGCTGTACAACTTCTTGGTGAATCTACAGAGTTCTTCTTGACATAAGATTACCCACATACTGCCCCAGTTGGGAAGGTCTGCTCTGCCCAAGACACTTTGGACAACGGTTTCCCACTCTTCTGTGACTGCATTGAGTGCAGTCCTTACCATCACGTCATCCTCCACCTTTGCTCCTATGGTAGACAACTGATCTCTGATCGTCTGTAATCTGAAGAGGAAGGACTCTATTTCTTCTCCCTTGGTCATCATGAATGACTGCAACTGATTTTCCAGAAGCATTTTCCTTTGGACAAACTTCCCTTCATAAAGGGCTGTCAAGGCTTTCCACATCTCATGAGCTGTCTTCTTCTCAGCTATGTGTGGAACAACATGATCCTTAACCCCATCCATTATGAAGCGTTTGGCATGTGCCGTAGACTCATCGTGCTTTGCCAGGAGAACAACATCGGTTGGCATGGCCAAGACTTTTTCTGCATGGTCCCTTAGACAGTATGCCTCCATGACTACTGGGATTCTAGCCTTCCAGACTGCAAAGTTGGACAAGTCGTCCAACCTATCCTGATGACGTAGTCTGTGAGGTGCCATGTGCTCAGCGAATTTGTCGGAACTCCTCCTCTCTATGCTAGAGATTTGGATCTAGGGTCCTTGGGAAAAAAGGGACCCTCTGCTCCCTCTGACAACTGAAATCCGCCAAATCAACAACGAAACAACGCTCTTCGATCCACTGATCAATCTGCAGATTTATTTGGCTAGAAACCCTCTAAGAAGCTGATATCCTCCCGCTCTTTGTCACTAGTGCTTAGGCTAAATTCTGAATCTTCAAAAATTTAACCTCACCAACACCTTCTGAAGTTCTCCAGCTCTACCTCCAGCACTTCTGAACCATTCAACTTCAGATCTGCGTCACCTTAGCTAGCCTTTGCATGAGCAGACAGTCCCAACGCTGCCTCTGCGTAGTAAATACGTGGGCCTGCATGGAGACAACATAGGACTGCATCACCCTAACCTCTGCGTGGCTCTGCTCCCTTGAAACTGTGTTGTCCCTTCAAATATGGCTTTCTGCTGCTACTGTTGCTCTCTCTGCTACTTTCTGCAGTAAGATCCTTTAGTCTTCTGCTGTTGACCTTGCTAGATGTGTAATCGCTCTAAAACGATGTGAAAATTTCTGAATGATACTTATGTAAAAACCTATTGTTAGATCTGGTTATGCTTCTACTTAAGCAAGTTATTAATATTGAAATCTTCAGATTAACATCGAAGTAAACACATAACATAATTTCATCGATTTAGATCTAAAACAGAAAAGTACATGCACACATAGATAAAGTGACACAAGATTTTCTGGACAATAGTCCCCGGAAAAACCCAATGCGGGAAAACCGGTCTTCTGGCTGCTAGAGGGTGTTTATTGTTAAGTAGTTTTCTGAATACAACAAATTTGGGCACCACACTGGTTAACTCGACAAAGAAAAATATAAATTTGCAGCTAACCTGCAATTTTGAAGCCAAAACGTTGATTGATCCACACCCTCAAACATGATTCACATGACTCAGCTAAATTCTAGCCCTAGAAACCCCAGCGCTGCCCCTGATGCCCCTAAGTCAGTCTCTTTAGCCTTTGCGTGCCTCTGCGTTGGCCTTGAGAGGGTTGCGTAACCCCAGAATAGGTGATGCAGAACCGACGCTGCCCCTGATGGTCTCTGCGTAACCCAGATGGGTCTCTTGCTGCCCAACGCTGCCCTAGGAGGGTTTGCGTAGCTGAAGCTACCTCTGCACTGCGCAGCTGCTGCCCTCTCTGCTGCTGTTGCCTTTGCTTCTTTGCGCTGCCTTTGGAAGCTGCTCTCTGCCTCTTGCTGATTCTAGGCACTGGGATCAGACCATCCCCTTTGCCTAAACTACCCCTCTCTGCAGTTGAAACACTTTTAAAAGTTCTTGGCAAACCCTACCCTAGAACTTCAGCTTAGTCTCAGTGCTTTTCTTCTGTGTGTTTTCTCCAAATGACCCCAACCTTTTCTTTATACTTTTCTCGTTGGGAAACCAACGACCATGATCAGATCTTGAATCAATGGCTAAGATTAAAAGAAAGCTTGATCCGTGTGACTTAAGACAGTTTCATCACATGTTTTAATTAATGACCTTTAATAATTTAATTTTCCAAAATTAGACTTAGGGTCCATAATTAAAATTATTAATTAATTAATTATCTCCCAAACCGGATGAAATTTCCCAAATCCCTTTCTGGATATTGGAGATCTTATGTACTCTAGTCCCTCCACAAATTTTGGGAGCTAGAGCACATTCGATGCTACCCCAACACTCAAGAAAACTGAACACATATGTCCGTACTGCCCTGTATATAAGGCACCCTCTAACATTACATTATTCTAATTTATCCAAAACAGTCTAAACTATTTTCACCACAAAAATATAAATCCTTAGCCTAAGGGAGAGGAAGCATGCCCTCGTCCTTGGAAATGTCTGATCCGGATTTATGCAGGAACGCGACAGAGTGAACATATAACCATAAATACAGAGATGCAACAGAAATAACACTTCATTTCATTAATATCAAAGAACTGAAATTTGCTTACAGACAGAATGGAAATAAAACTAGCTAGGGCGCTGGTAGCTATCTCTGAGAAGAGATGTGGCGGCTACAGGCCTCTGAATTGAGTTACAATGAGGCTCGAGGGCCTATTTATTATTTAGAAACAATGGGAAATCCTAAACAGCCAAAACCCTAACCCTAGGAGATGAAGCGCCAAAACTATGGGCCTCGTTTGGGTAAATTGGTGTTTCAACTTCCCAAGGGCATAACTTTGGCATACGATCTCTGTTTGACGTGTACCATACCTCGTTAGAAAGATCTATCCGAGGACTACAAATTTTGAACGAGCAACATTGGTCCATCGACACATGTAGCTCTTCGTTTTCCCAAAAAACGTCGTTTAGGGCCTCAAAACGGCTTCGGAGGTTCAGGACCCGAAAAACTACTAAAAATAGTAAGTTGTGCCGAAACTGAAAAACTGAAAGAGACATTGGTGGGGCCCCAAGTGGAATAGGCAGGTGACCACCAGTATCCACCTGGATCAATGTCATCCTCAAAGTAACTGTATCTAAGGACTCCCACAACAGAACTAAGACCTTCTTTAGATGGTCCATCCGCCGTCATATTTGTTCCCAGAAGATGTGTTGGAATGTAATAGACAAGAAAGACAATTTTATAATTTTAATACAATCCAACCAACAACAAAGGTTTGGGGGTACAAAGTTGGAGTGTCCTTGAATGCCATCAATGAGAGCCTTTGAGTCTCCACATATATGAATGTGATCCAATTGCAACTTCTTGGCAAACCAAAGTAATCCCTAGAGTGCCAAAATCTCAGCTCTGGTATTGGTACCAGATCAACCATGCCAGGACAGTTTGAATTGTGTCCTTGGGCAAACTCTGAGCCATGCTTCGCAGCCACAAAAGCCACTCTATGTAGTTCCATCAAACATCTCCACTAAAAACTGTAAGTGTGAGGAAATAGTTCGCTCCTGATACCCTTTGATAGCTAAAAAACTACCCACCTGTGTGCCCATCAATGTCCAGATGTTGTAACAGATTTTGTGTACATTAATGGGAATTCCCTCAAATATACAATAGTTTCTTGCAAGCCAAATCTCCCAGAACATGAATAATGGAACAATCTTATGTTGTCACCCTCTCGATACCCACCATCTGAGACAATGTTCCACCGAGAGGAATTGTCTATATGGAAGTTTTTGCAACTGCAAAACCCGAGTCCATACCAGCGAGGTCACAATACACTACAAGAAAAGATGTAGGCTTGATTCCACTAATTTTCGACAAAGAGGAAACCATCCCGGTCCTTGGTATCCCCTCTTGCATAAGTTATCCCAGGTTAGGATCTTATTATCCCAGGCCAACCAAGAGAAAATGCTTATCTTTAGGGGCACTTTCCATTTCCACACCTTCTGAAACCAACAAGGGTTAGCTAACGATAAATTTGAACAAAGTATATACCTGTATACCTCCGTGACCACCACAGATCCCTGGTGTAACTTCCCAACCCAAGTGAGAAAGTCGCCCTTCTCATTTCTACATAGACCAGCCTGTCTAAGCCCCTGTAAATAACAATGCCATTCAACGTATTGCAGACCCTCCAAGTCGATTTCTGATGCCTCTTTCCAGATTGGATAATGACCACTCCACTGTTTTATAACCTGGTCCAAAAAATGTAACCCCTTGCATGTAGAAAATCGATGGTGTTCTCCAGAAGGCAATAAGTAGTACTGACACCAATCACTTGATCGATTCCAATTAAAACATGGTTTCCTTTGCTAAAAGACCATCAGAGCAGCTGTATAATCCATCTTTTCACCTTGTGAAAACTCAGTGAAATGTTTGATCCTGTTCTGATGCCAATAATGCCCCTTTTTTTTCAATCTGTGATGTCCATCCCCTTTAGGTACTTCACTTTAATGATATCCTACCATATACCTTTAGGCTTTTCCATGTGGAGCCCTCCAGAGGGATTTTATCAGAAGTGGCCACCCGAAAACTTGTGTCCAAAATACCCCAACCTCCAAACTCCTTTGGATAAGTGATCACCTCCCAACTTATCAAATGATATTTATGGGTATCACCAGTTCTAGATTAGAGAAAACTAGTGAGAATAGACCGAATCTTCGAGATCATAAACGCTGGACAACCTGAATGAGAGTGTATCTACCCCCCTGTGAAAGCCACCAGTGAGTACATCCATTTAATATATACTGAAATTTATCCAATAGCCAAGTCCAGTCTGTAGTGTAGAAATTTCTGAATCTTAATTCTTATGCAGAAATTATTTCTGTTAATCCGGTTAAGCTTCTCCTACTTATACAAGTTATCAACTGAATAATTCAAGTTAACATCAAAGCAAAACACATAACAAATCTCTACCAATTTAGATCTAGAATAAGCACATGCACACATAGACAAAGTGACACAGTTATTTCTGGACAAACTGTATTCGGAAAAACCCAATGTGCGAAAACCGGTCTCTGGCCGCTGGAGGGCTCTATTATTAATAATATTTTTGAATACACAACTCTGGGTTCCAGATCTGGAAAACCCTACAGAGAAAACTCTAGATCTGCAGCACCTGGCTGATATAAGACCAACAATATTGACTGATCCACACCCTCAAATGGGATTTATAGAACTCAGCTAGATCTAGGCTTAGAAACCCCAGATTTGCCCCTGAAAGACATTGCATCAGCCTCTGAAGGCCTCCAAATGCTTAGCATTGTCATTGAAAGGGACTGCGTTACCCTAGACTGGGTGACACAGTCACTACACTGCCCCTAAGGGTCTCTGCGTAACCCCTGCAAGGTTTCCTGAAAATCACGCTATCCTCGCTGCTGCTGCTGCCGTCTGTTGCTGCCTTCCTTTGCGTTGTCTTTCCTGATCTCTTCTCTGCTTCTTGTGTATTCTAGACCCCGAGATTAAATCATCTCCTTGGTCTAAATTCCCCTCTCTGAAACTGAAACACTTGAGAATTCTTAGCAACCCCACCCTAGAATCTCAACTTAGCTTCAGTGCTCTGCCTCTATGTGTGTTACAAATGACCCCAAGACTTTCCTTTATATTTTTTTTGTTGACAAATCAACGACCAAGATTAAATCTTTAATCGATGGCTAAGATTAAAAGAAAGCTTGATCCGTGTGACTTAAGACAATTTCATCACATGTTTAATTAAATTCACTTTAATTATTTTATTTTCCTAAGTTTTAACTTAGGCAATACATTAAAATAATTAATTAATTTAATATCTCCTAAACTAGATTAAATTTCCCAAATCCATTTCTGGGTCTTGTAGATCAGGTGAACTCTAGTTCTTCCTCAAAATTTGGGACCTAGAGCACCATTGATGCTACCCCAAATACACAAAATCTCAACACTCCCTCTTAGCATCAAGGGTGTGCTCAAGCAATACATCACACTTATGCATTACATGATTTTGGGCACTGGTTCTGTGCTGCTGAAGCTTGGCCTCCTGCCACTCAACTCTGCACTGCTGTTGCCATTCTGTACTGTTGCCCATGACTCTGCCACTGCCATTGCAGCTCTCTCTCAATATGCTGCATTTGTGCTGCTCATAACATTGCCACTGCTGATCTACTACACTGCAACTTCAGTTGTTGAGAGAAACAACTGAATCTCCTGCCCAATCTTTGACAGACAAGTCAGATGGACTGCATCCTCATCACTGAAGCTCCATAGGCTACAGATCTGTGCTGGCATCTAAAGAACGATGCACAACTACAGCTCTGCCTGCGTAATCAGAGTCCCTTTGCACTATTGAAGTCACATCAACTCCTTGTGCTGAAATCTATCACGATGTTGCTGCACTGCACTGTCCCTCTGAAGCTCTCTGCGTTGCTGCAGCTCTGCACTGTGTAAGCAACACTACACTGCGCTGCTGAAGTCACATTAGCCTCTGCGCTACCACTGCTTCTACGTTGCTGCTGCTATGCTCTGTGCTGCTCCTCCCAGCCTCTGCTTATGCCTCATCTGTGATCTATGCATCCACTGCTCCACTTGTCCTGCTACCGTCTTAAGGCTGTCGTAGCTCGCTTGTTGATCCAAGAGATGAGCTGCTCAAGGATCTCGCCTTACTTCCATGTAGCTCCTCTACATGTCCATGTCACCCCACCTTCGTGGTTCATGAGTACTCATGGCTACATCATCTCCAGACCGATCATCTGCCACCACTGCCTTGGATGAAGATGCTTCCTTGTCCTTCCTTTCTGGACAATGGCTGGAAAAATGTCTCATTTCGCCACACTGGAAGCACTTGATCTTTGAAAGATCCTTCTTCTTCTTCGGCTGCTTCTTTGATGCCAAGGCTGCATCTTCCTCCTCTTCCTTCTTAACCTTGCTCAATGCAGGGCTGTGCTGCTTCTTAGTGAACCTTCGTAGTTCTTCTTGCCGCAGGATTGACCACAAGCTGTCCCAATCTGGGAGGTCCGCTCTGCCCAAGATACTTTGGACAAAGGTTTCCACTCATCCGTGACTGCATTGAGGGCAGTCTTGACTATCACTGCATCATCTACAGTTGCACCCGTTGCAGTCAGCTGATAATCTAAAGAGGAAATGCTCGGTGTCTTCTCCCATGGTCATCATGAATGACCTCATTTGGGCCTCCAATAACATCTTTATTTGGACTGATTTTCCCTCATATAGGGAAGTCAAGGCCTTCCACATCTCATCAACTATCCTCTTCTCAGCTATGTGTGGCACAATATGATCCTTGATACTGTCCATTATCAGTCGCTTGTCATGCCCGATAGCTTCCCTATGCTTTCGTAGGAGATCTGCATCTGTTGGTGTGGCCAGAGTCTGCTTTGCATGGTCTCTTAGATCGTATGCCTCAAGGACAATCAAGATCCTAGCTTTCCACATCGAAAAGTTTGAGAGGCCCTCTAGCCTATCCTGATCACGAAGTCCATGAGGAGCCATCTGCTCAGAATGTGTCGGAAATCCTCTTCTCTATGCTAGAGATCTTGAATCTAGGGTCCTTTACGAACTGGGCACCCTCTGCTCCCTCTAACACTTGATTTCCCTCCTTCGAAATCTACCAAATCAACTATGATTCAGCGTTTTCTTTGATCCTCTGACCAAACTGCAAGTTTCCTTTGGCAAGAAACTCTCTAAGAAGCTGATCTCTTCCCAAACTATGTCACTTGTGCTAAGGTTAAAAATCTAAAAACTTCAGAAGTTTAACCCTACCATCTCTTCTGAATTTTTGCAACTTTTATGTAGACTTTTTCTGGATCTGACAGATTCAGATCTGAACCACACTGGCTGGCTTCAGACCTAGCCAGTGCTGTTTTTGAGCTGCCTCTGTGCAGTAATTGCATGGGCTTGCTAGGACACAGCGTTGGACAACGTCACCTTTCCCTCTGCGTGAATCTCCTCCTGAAAACTGCGCTGCCCCTTCAGATCTGCTTTTCCGCTGCCTTTCGGGCAGCTTTCTGTAGCTAGATCCTTCAGATGCTTCAGCTGGTGACCCTTCTAGATCTGCGATTCCTTTGATACCATGTAGAAATTTCTGAATCTTAATTCTTATGCAGGAATTATTTCTATTAATCCGGTTAAGCTTCTCCTACTTGTACAAGTTATCAACTGAATAAATTCAAGTTAACATCAAAGCAAAACACATAACAGATCTCTACCAATTTAGATCTAGAATAAGCACATGCACACATAGACAAAGTGACAGTTATTTCTAGACAAATTGTCCCCGGAAAAACCCAATGTGGGAAAATTGCTCTTGCTGCTGGAGGGCTCTATTATTAAGAATATTTTTGAATACACAACTCTGGGTTTCAGATCTGGAAAAACCTACATAGAAAACTCTAGATCTGTAGCACATGGCTGATCTAAGACCAACAATACTGACTGATCCACACCCTCAAACGAGATTTACAGATTTCAACCAGATCTAGGCCTAGAAACCCCAGATTTTCCCCTGAAAGACGCTGTATCAGCCTCTGAAGGCCTCCAAATGCTCAACGACATCCCTTTGGAAGGTTGGGTTACTGAGCTTGGGTGACGAGTCCTCACAGCGCCCCTAAGGGTCTGGCAACCCTTGAGGGTTTCATGAAAATCATCTTGTCCTCGTTCTTTGCCCCTACGCAATCTCTCTGCTTCTTTGTTAATGCGTCTGTTCTTTGCTACCTTCCCTCTACTGCTTGTCTTTCTGATCTCTTCTGCTTCTTGTGTATTCTAGACCACAGGAATCAGTCCCCTTGGTCACAAATTCCCCTCTCTCTTAAATTTGAAACCGAAATTCTTAGCAACCCCGCCTAAAATCTCGGCAACCCCGAGTGCTCTGCCTCTGTGTGTGTTACAAATGACCCCAAGCCTTTCCTTTATACTTTTCTCGTTGACAAATCAACGACCAAGATTAAATCTTTAATCAATGGATAAGATTAAAAGAAAGCTTGATTCATGTGACTTAAGACAATTTCATCACATGTTTAATTAAATTCACTTAAATTATTTTATTTTCCTAAGTTTTAACTTAGGAATACATTAAAATAATTAATTAATTTAATATCTCTTAAACCAGATGAAATTTCCCAAATTCATTTCTGGGTCTTGTAGATCAGGTGAACTCTAGTCCTTCCTCAAAATTTGGGACCTAGAGCACCACTGGTGCTACCCTAAATACACAAAATCTCAACATGCAGTCTTGTAATTATTTGGCTTTATTCTATACCCCATGTAGGTGAATCCTTCCTCCAGTGGTTTGATCCCAACCCCCAAAAATTCTTGCTATATAACCAATGTTCTCTTTATATCCATTTGAAAAGAGAAGTATTGACTTCCTACTATTGGCCACTAGACCAGATGCCTCCCCATATCGCATAAAAATATTGTGAAGTGTTGTCCATTGTGATCGTGAGACTAGAGCAAAAGTGAGGGCATCATCAACAAAAAACAAGTGTAATGGTCACTTTGTTAGCCAATCTGAGATCCCTGAATGTATCCTATGACCTAGCTGCTCTAATCTTCACACTTAATCCATCCATGACGAGAATGAAGAGTAGGGGTGAAAGGGACCAACCCTGTCTCAATTCCATGCTCGCCCTAAAGAAACCCACCCTAAAAATACTCAAAAGAAATCCATTTATCAAAACAACAAAACTTACCGTGGAAACACAAGCCATGATCCAATCCATGTTATGCACTGCAAAAACAATTTTAGTTAATATTAGGCACAAGAAGGGCCAATCAATGCAATCATAAGCCTCCTAGAAATCAACTTTCATAACCACTACCTCCAACTTCTTAGAGTGAATGGAGTGTATGCATTCCCGAGCCATGGCGGTAGCATCATGAATCAAGCGGTTATGGAGGAATCCAAGTTGTTCGCGGGAAATGTGTTCAGAGAGGGTATTCTTAATATGCTCTGCAATAAACTTGGAGATCAATTTATAAGTAATGTTACACAACGAAATTGGCCTGAAATCTAGGAAGGAGTGAGGAAATGAAGTCTTGGGGACGAGTGCAAGAAAAGTGGAATTTATGGCTCCAGGAATATGACCAGAAGAATGAGATTCTTCAACAAGATCTAGTAGAATTTGTCCCATGAAATAAAAATAATGAAGGAATAACTCAACCGTCTAGCCATCTGGACCAGGACATTTTTCCTTCGTGATTGACTTCAAAACCATATGAATCTCCTCCAAAGTAATACGGCGAAAAAGAGCTTCATTAGAAGCCTCATTAAACATGGAGGGGTACTCCTCTGTCCTCCATATTTTGTCTTCAATATTAACCCCCACCCAAGTTGAGAAGAATTCCTCAAAGTAAGTGACTGCCTCCCTTTGAATCTCACCAATAGTATAAACTTTTTCCCCGTTTGCTGCATCAATATGCCAAATAGCGTTAATATTCCTTCTGTTGTTTGCACAATGGTGAAAAAAACAAGTATTCTGATCACCCTTCTTGAATAGCTAATATATGCCTCTTTTTTTCCTCCAGTTCCTTCAGTCGCTCCAAGTCCAATTGGGAAGGGGCCGCCTGTTCCATAGACATACCAAGCCTGGAAATTTCCTCGACAGTCCTTTGTAGGTCCAATTTCATCTGATTTTTTTTGTTTTGCTCCCAAATCCTGACCCTACTCTTTAAAATACTAAGTTTCTTCGTGATCTTAAACATAGCCAATGTCCTAGGCTCTATAGCCACCGTCCTCCAAATGGAAATTACCATCCTATTAAATTCATCATCATCCAGCCAAACCTGATTGAATTTGAACGAGATCCCCGACCGTGTATTCTTCCTTCTCTATTGTAGCACAATTGGGAGGTGATCTGATATATAAGTCTTATTCACCAAGGATCTCATGTTTCCCAATAACTCCACAAGATTCTCATGAGCCAAAAAACAATCCAATCGTTTTCCAATATGTTCCTCCCCACCCTGCCATTATTCTAGGTAGGAGATAGTGGAAAATGGAAAATATCCACAAGATGATTATCCGCAAAAAGGTCAAGTAAACACCTAGCCAATGGGTCCCTGCGACTCTTGACACCCCAACACTCCTCCATCGAAATGGTGGCATTGAATATGAGTATTCAACTTCTTCATGGAATATGAGTATTAGATACCTATAGTATTTGTATAATATAGTAAGGACATAACAAGATCATACGTTATGTGCATCTAATTGGTTCGAATCCATAGAGAACAAGAAAGCACAGGTTTCAAGCTTTAAGTTGATTACTAGTATGAACAGGTCATAATGTTTACATAATCTTTATACCTGTATTATTAGTACAAGCCAACAGGCTATGAACATGATACCAGTAAGCTGAACATGTATTAGCATCTTGGTTCCATAAGGCTCAAGCTTAACCTAAGTAATGGAGTTAGACTTCTTAAGGGAGAGAAGTGTTGTGAATGAGTGATGATACATATGGAAGTGACTTCCATCTATTTATATGAGGGAAACCGAGTCACTTTTAATAATTTTACATGTAAAAGCCCTAAAAGTTTGCTTGAGCATTCAAACAGCCTTAAAGGTCACAAGCTGACTTTAAAATAGCTTGAAAACATAATAAAAACATAAAAATATCCCACACATGTGGGAAATGCTCTCCATGATGATTTCATCCTCCCAGAAATGGGCATCTTCATCAAGCAAGTGATAAAGTGGCTCACGAGTGCTCCTCCAAGAAAATCATCAAGGTGCAATGGTACATCTCAAAATATCTCCACCATGACATCATCTCTAGGAAGGCTCATGTCACGCTTTTAGGGCATATGGGGATGATGTGGCATGCTTTGAGGCAAGCATTGACATCTAGGCATAATGTGGTATCCCTCCCAAGTTATCTCTGTTTCACAATCTTCATCTGGGCTTTGGAACAAGGTAGCATCTATCAAACAAGGTCAAGGCCAGTTTGGGGGCATCCTAGGTCCATATGGGTACATCATCAAATAAACCAACGCTTGGGCTTCTTGGTACAACCTTTCAGCATTTGGGGGTATAGCAAGGGGCGTACAACCATGTGGAGTCTCATAAAAAACCAACATCCATCTCATGAGGGAAACACAAGGGCTACAAGGTCATATATGCTCTCAACAATGCGCAAAATGTCCTTTGTATGACGCTGGATAAGTATCAAGTCTTCCTTCAGATGATTTGTGCTGCATGAGTAATGAACCACTTGAAACATACCCTTAAGCAAGGTTACTTGGGAGCGGGAGCGAAAACGCAGAGCGAGAGCGGGAGCGCCATTTTTAGAAGCTTTTGGTCCGGAGCATTTCGGGGAGCATTTATATATATATATATATATATATATATATATATATTATATTTTTTATATTTTGATGCATATATGTCAACAAAAACATGTAGAATGATGAATTAGACATAAAAAACATAAAAACATAGATTGAATCATATAACATCAATCATCTAGAAGTTATAATCTTCATCAACCATGCCCACAAGTTGGAATCATACAACATATTGACTCTTGAGTCTCGTGAATCATCAATCTGAAGGTTTCAAGCTTTCAAAATTCAATATATAACATTTATCATCATTGATATATAAGTTTATAACATTTATCATCATTGATTTCAAATTTCAATATCTAACATTTATCATCATTGATTCATTGATTTCAAAATTCAATATACATTTATCATCATTGATTTCAAATTTCAATATATAACATTTATCACCATTGATATATATCTTTTATCATCATTGATTCATTGATTTCAAAATTCAATATATAACATTTATCATCATTGATTCATTGATCACCATATAACTTTCATGAAGCATCATATTCATAATTCATAATGACTTGTAAACTTATAAATGCCAACTTCAAAGTTTCACCTTTCAAATTCAAACTTCAAACTTATATATGAAAGAGTCAAGTTTCAACTGTTCAACTGTCAACAACAAATAGAAAAGACTAGTAAACAACAAATCTATTTTATCTACTGGCTGGCCCCTTGCCACGACCACGAGAAATGTCTAATTTGTGCGAGCCACGAGGAAATGGTGGTCTTCTAGTACTCTCAGGAGTACCACGACCATGACTAGAAGGTGGAGGCTGAATCTGCAAAGGAACAATAGTTTGATATCGAGAACTGGCACTGGCACCCGCACCCGCACCCGCACCCGCACTGCTACCAGTAGATGGTGGGACTGGCCCTGTGTGTGGCAATGCTACTGATGCTTCATCATCATCCCTAAAAAGTTCTGCTTCCAATTCTTCCATATGTACCGTGCCGTCCTCCAAATTATCATCCTCTGGGTTGTTGTCCCAGACTCTGTATGATGGATCCTCATTTGCCCGATCACAGTAATGGCTCAACAACCTCAAGTTGTAATGCACATAAACCAAGCTTTCAGCTCGGTTTTCATTCAGCCTGTTTCTTCTCACATTATGTATAACGCTGTAGGTGCTCCAACACCTCTCTGCAGAAGAAGTATTCACAACCTGTGAGAGAATTTTTTTTGCCAACTTTGGCAAAAGTCCCATGCCGCCATATGCTTCCCACCATGTGAGAGCATCAAATCTGTCTCTGTCTTCCATTGCATGGAAAGAACCAAAGTTAGCAGTGCAACTGAAGTATTTGCCTAATTCAAGGCGCAATCTAGCACACTCCTCCCTATCGGGTACCAACTTGTCTAATGCCTTCATGTACCCCTCTTGTACCTCTAGATCTGTGTGAGGTTTGATCCTAACCCCACCTCCAGGTGCAGGTTGGCCCAACCAAGATGGAGAGTAATATTTTGGCGTAAGGATATATGCCAAGGCATGTAGTGGAACATTGAGTTTATTCCACCGTGCACACACACAGTCATGAATCATAGCATACAAGTTGGGATCATTATCCTTAACAATATCTTTTATTTGGCCCAACATGCTATCCATCTGCTCATAAACCTCCCCAATCACTGGTTTATCTGTATCTGCAAACCGAATCATGTGATAAATGGGCTTGGTGAAGTTCAAAATTTCCCTCACACGTGCCCAAAACAAAGGGTCAAGGGCAGTCTCCTCCACATGTTCAAAACCTTGCCTGTCAACTATTGTTGCTGCCCTGTCCTTTAATACCTGCCAATGTGGGCTTGATACCATTGCAGCCAATGACTCTCTTACCTTCAAAAGGTGCCTGAAGGTGAGGTAATAGCTAGCAAATCTATCTTTGCTATCTTCAACAACTCCAATTTGGAGTGAGTATGGAAAAGCCCATGGGTATTGCTATGAGTTGTAACAAATTTTATCATTTTTTTACCTCTCTTGTACAAATCACCAAGCCATTTGAATTGAGGTTGTTTGTTTTTAATGATATCATGCATCAAAAGGTTCATTGTGTGAACCAAACACCCAAACCAAAATATGTTGGGGTATTTATCCTCAATAATTGCTCTTGCTGCCTTACAGTTAGCAGCATTATCAGTGATGACTTGTATGACATTGTATGGCCCAGTCTTTTCAATTATTTCAAGTAATGGTTCTGCAATGTTAATGCCGGTCTTGAATTTGTCTGAATAATCATATGCTGACAGGAAGATTGCACCACTAACCGACACAGCCAAAACACTTATCAATGGCTTTCCTTTTACATTGGTCCATCCATTAGAGACAATGGACACCCCATGCTCATTCCACAAATTTGTCATTCTAGCCAAAGAATGGTTTATTTTAACTTTTTCATGATCAAGACCCACGGTTCTGGCCTTTTCATACACAGGGCTTTTGTATCCTTTGGGGGCATCATTAATGACAGAAACCATTTCATGCCAATAAGGTGAGCGAAGAACATTGAATGGCACCCCACATGCATATAGAAACCAGTAAACTTTTGAATCCACATCATTCCTACACCCTTCGTCCAGGAAATCGGATATGGTTCTACGCCTTAATCCAGGTGTGCCACTCCCTCCATAACCACTGGCATGGGTGGAAGTTGGACTTGTTTGTCCATGACGTGATGGGCCTGAATAAGAATCAATGAAACCCCTAGATCTTTTAGATCTCTGTAGGGCAGCCTCCTCTTCCTTTCTATATTTCTCTCTCTGTGTTGCTGGCACACCAGTACAAATTTTGATTCCTATATTTTTTTCTCCATCCCCTGGCATTTTCCCACAAAGGTGCCTTCTCGCACGGGTGTATGAACCATGGTATTGTTTATTGCAATGGGGGCAAATAAATTTAGTGGTTCCACCACCTTTCCCTCCTTCCTGTTTTTGAACATATTTCCACAAAGGTGTCTGAGTTTGGTCTTGTCTAGTTGGGGAATCTGTGTCCTCATGTTCTCCACTCCCCACTTCCTCCTCAACATAATCCTCCTCCTCTTCAAGATTTTCTTCAAATCCACCATAACCCTCCTCTTCATCCTCCTCTTCTTTGATTTGCCTCTTTCTTCTACTACTCTCCAACACCATTATTACAAAGAAAGGAACCAACATGAGGAAAATCCCTAGCCATATAGCCATGATGTTTCAAGTTTCAAGTTTCTACCCTGCAAAACAAATGGAGAAATGCCAAATGGGAATAGGAAATGCAACATAGGAAAAAACAATTCAATTTTTAAGTTTTAAACACAATAAAATGCAACATTCAAGAAAAAAATCAAGTTTTTATTTTTAAACAACTTACAAATTCATCCTAGAAAATACAAAATTAGATTAGAAGACCTACCTCTTTCTTGCAATCCTCCTGTTGCCTTGCAGCTTGCTCCTTGCTTTTTCCTTGTCACTTCTACAACTCCGCTCTCAAGCTCTCCTTCTTGCTCCTCTTGCTCCTCTCACTCTCTCACTCATTCAACTACAAACAATAAACAAAATGACCCTCCCTCCCTCTTATAAACAAATCGATTTTTTCAATAAAAAAATTTCTTGCCGGCGGGAAATGTTATTTTTGCCGGAGAGCGTTCAGGAGCGAATGCTCCCCGACCGCTTCCGGTGTTTAAGCGTTTTTTAAACGTCGGAAGCGCTCAGGGAGCGTTCGCTCCCGAGCGTTTCTGGAAATGCTCCCGAAAAGGCAGGGAGTGTTTTTACAGGGCCAGAAACGCGCTCCCGAAAATGCTCCCCTCAAGAAGCGTTTTCGGGAGCGCGTTTCCGAGCGCTCCCAAAACGCTCCCGCACGGAGCGCGTTTTGGGAGCGGGAACAAGGGGGGGTGAAGCTTCCCCGCAACCCTGCCCTTAAGATCAAGTGAAATCAACATCACCAGGAACAAAAACCATTAAAGTATCTTAGAGAACCATATTCAATGTTAGGGGCACAACAATAGTTCACACAAGCCTTTCCTTCCAATGTCTTTCTAGCTCAGGATTTGTAAGCAAGTTATCACACTTGTGTTTGGGATGATTATACCTTCAGCCCTATTAGATGCTTCCACACTCCAAGGGGAAGGACATTTTACAAGTAGACCCATCAATCCATTTGTGCATGTAATAATGATGGTGATTGAGTGAGCAAGGCTTCAAGAAAGATGGACATAGCCATGGTACCAACTAGAGGGGGTCCAACATCTCTGAGTACTACAATGATTAGAGGGAGCAATCATGGAGGCATGACTTACCCCTTTCCTCAGCCTGCTTTCAATGAGAAAACAGGGAAATTGAAAATGGCCTGTATTAGAACCATGTATCTATTGCTTTCTTATGAGCTTTGTCATTTGTAGTTGACGGGCATTTCATGATTAAGATATATCCTTTTAACAAAGAAAATGAGTTATGTGACGAATTGGCACTGACTTCAGGCCCACACATGACTTGCTGAGAGAATGCGAAATGGACACAAGATTTTATGAAAGTTGGCCATAGTTATTCAGTTTCTTTCCTTTTAAAGGCTTAAAAAAATTAGGAATAGGAAAATGTGTTTCATGATGTATCAAGTCTTAGCTGTCTAAGTTTTTTAATGATAGGCATACCTGTTCTCTGCATCAGTTGGTTGGCTAGAATTACAAAACATGGTAGATCTCAATTAAAGATTGCCTGTGTTGAGTAAGAAAGTGTTTCATTGATCAGGAGAATTATTTAATGCATCCTGAACTTCAATTTTTTTGATCCATCACTTGGCATTTGAAGAAACGATTATTTTGTCACTTGTTACTGATATTTGAAATAAAAGAAATTTATTAAAATCTAACCTCATATCTTGTTGTTTAACCAGTGTCTTGAATTACAACTTACAAGATTTATCCATCAACATTCTCCCAGTGCTCAAAAGGATAATCGAACGTGGTGTACGTGTTTGGGTTTACAGGCAAGTATAAACAAAGGCAATTTTTATATTTTTATATTCTAGAGGAAAGCACATTGTTTTCTTGTAATGTGTGCACACTGTCTGCTGCTCTGGCATAATAGTTGTCAAAATCATATATTCTTGGTATGGTGTGAATCTTATTCGTTATCAGCCTTTGCTTTGAGGAACAAAACATGCAAAAACAAGAACTAGATTTCTTTGTAGTTGAAGTGATTACTTTAAGATTATGCTTTCAAAATTTTCTAGGCTTAGAATCTGTAATGTGTGGTACTCATCTAATAGTTAATTGATACTTGCTTTGAAGATAAATCAGGAAAAACATGTCAGTTCTCTCGTAATATTTTGTTTTCTTCTTCCGAAAATTTGACATGGAATCACTTGCATGATATCCTTGTCTAGAATAGGTTTATTCTCTTCTGCTACTTCATTTTTATTAGATTTTCTGGTTTCTAGCGAAATGCTCTAGAGTTGACTTATACACAGCTAAGGCATTTAATGTGCTGATACTTTCAGTGGTGACCAAGACTCAGCTGTACCATTATCGGGATCACGATCGCTAGTTCGCAAATTAGCTGATCACATAAATTTGACTGTGTATTTGCCATATCGCGCCTGGTATCAGAATGGACAGGTATGCTTTGTTCTCATTATTTTGTTTTTATCCTTGTAATAATGGCTTCCAAAATTATGAAACATGTAAAATTCATCGTCATTTGATCAACAGGTAGCCGGATGGTCCATTTCATATGGCAACTTATTGACCTTTGCAACTGTAAGAGGCGCAGCTCATCTGGTTCCATATTCCCAACCTTCTAGAGCCTTGCTACTGTTTAAGACTTTTTTGTCTGGTAAAGGGTTACCAAACAATAGCAAGGAAAAAAAGGAATGAAACTGGCTTGAAGATTCTTGCAGCAGCTAGATTATGCCCGTTAGAATGAATCTTATATCATCATTGTTTTCATATATGGGGCACAACAGTAAATTGTGGAGCAGCGGCAGTCCATCTTAATGCCACAATTTCTACCTTTTCTGCATATTGCCATTCATTGATTGATCGAATCTATTTAGGCTTGCCCCTTGTTCTGATGTTCAAACTCTCAAAGATTGCTCCCAGCTGAGCTTTGATTATACCATTTTCAAGAGCACTGATAAGCAATGTTTTACGTCAAATATTGAACAAAAGAACAGAAGGTGGCACTAAAGTGAGCTTCTTTGATCTTAGTTGTCTTTGGGCATAGCCGATACTGGTATTTGAGGTTTTTGATTATGACAGTACTCAAATTAGAATCAATCCATACCAACTATTTTACTAGTCTTGGCAGTGACTATGAAGCAGTTATTTCTAGTGAATTTCTTTATTACAATATATGTTGCACATGCAGACGTAAATTAACATGGTTGAACATTTTACACATCTCCATGAGCTCAGATTCATTGATTTTCTATGAAAATCTTTTACCCCTTAGAAAAGCATGCATCTTCTATTACAACAACAAACTATATGTCCGTCGGAGTAATTTTCACATTCACCTTATTGGGAACAATCATGTGGACCAACCGCCACACTGGGATCCACCTTGGGAACTTGAGATTAATTGCCCACTCACAGTAATGGTAATGGTTTGGAAGTTTACTAATGCCTACAGGTTTTGGTGCAACGGAAAACTTCAACATGGTATCAGAGCCTTGGCCCAGGTTTGAATCCCTGAGTTGTGTTTGAAGGGGGCTATAGGAGTAATTTTCACACTCACCTTATTGGGAATTGATCACATTGACTAACCGCCACACTGGGATCCACCCTGGGAACTTGGGATTAATTGTCCTCAAGGTAATGATAATGGATTGGAAGTTTACTAATGTCTAAGTGTTTTGATGTAATGAAAAACTCAACCATTTGTACATCAAAATATACATTGATTGGCTTGGCAGCAGTCCCATTGTTCCTAAGCAATTGATTCCTTTATCAAATTCCTTCCCTAAGCCTATTCAAATTTCTCGTCTCGTCCGACGTTCCCATGAACTTATTCATCTGATTATTTCTCACTTTCTACGACTAACAAAAGAAAGAAGTGCATCGCTATCAAATTTATGAAACTCTTCTTGTGGATAATTGTGACAAAGCCCCATGGTCTCATAGAGATTGGCTGACGGACTCTCCTTTATTTGGTCTAACTGCCTTTACAAGATTGCAACAAGCACACAGTTTTAGGTGTCATTGGTTTGAGGGACTCACTTAACAATCTGATTAATTTAGGAGTCCCAATATATTCGAGCATTTGCAATTGCTTTTCCTTGTATGTACGCTGTTGGCTATTGATCTATAGCTACAGTCCATACACGAGAGAAGATCGCTGGTGTTCAACTATGTGTGTGATGAGGATCTTGAATTTGCCACTCATCCTGCCACTCATCCAGAATATGTATGACAAGGTCTTTGACCCTTTATTTTATAGGAACCAAAAAAATATACCTAGAGCAATCCCTTGGCTTTATTTGGAAATTTTGTAGGCTTTTAGTGGACTTGTATGTTTATGTCAAATAATGATAGCAAAACAATAAAATTCTCCATTTATATTTGAGGTTATGAGAACAATGCTTGAAGGAGACATCCATTAGTTTCACTTCACATCTGTCATGACTCATAAGATAGAAGTTGTAACTCCTGATTTGTTTTATGTTAAAACAATAAGCAGTGTTACCAACATTCTCTCTCTATATATAACAAAATAAAAAAGCAAAATCATTCTATTTTTGTATATGAATGAGTGTATACAAAATCAAAGTTCCAATATGTAAAAACATATTTGGAATTTATTCAAAAATAAATACATTCGTATTTTGAATAAATGTCATTATTAATGAATTGAATTTTCTAGATTATCATTTTACTAGAAAGCAAATACCTTTATGTGATCAATTTGATTTGACATGTATGTAAACAATTTTAATTTGTAAACAATAGTTAAGTGATTCAAAATGTAATGTCTCAAATATAAATTTTGCTGAAAATTGATTCTGAAAATTATGTCGTCAATTTAAATAACAATTTGCACAAATTTAACTATCAATTTAATGACAAAACTGGAAAATACAATCTGCAACTCAGCTCTGATACCACTATAATGCCCTGTTTAGATTTTGTTGTTAAAATTATGAAAATGTTCTTCGGGAAAATATGTCGTGAATTTTATTCAGTAACAACATGAAAATGCACCAAGAAATTGTTGGTAGATAATATATAAACCCAGAAATAAAGTGTTGCTACTACGACAAATTAATAAATATTGTAAATACACATAGAACATGGAATATGTGCAACAAACTCAGCTTTATTTATAATGATATAAAATATGATAACACAATAGTTCGAAGTAGCTGAGACAATGATGTCCACCAAATAATCGACGACAATACTGAACTTGGCCTGCCTCCAAAATAGCAACTAGAAACTAACACCCAAATTGAGAATTTGAATATTTCTCACTCCAATCTTCAGACTTCTTGTAGATTTGATAACCAATAACAGTGCTGAAGCTTCGTGAGTTTTATGGGTAAAATTTAGTCAATGGTGGGTTGGGTTTTCGTCCAACTCACAAGAAGAAGAAATTCAAAAGAAGAAGAGTTAAGGGTTTGCTAGTCTAAATGCACCCTGAAAAGAAGAGAAAATGTTAGGGGAATAATTTGGGTAGGTAGGTAGGTTGAAGGAGAATGGAAGGCCAATGTGAAGACTATTACACCAAGGTACAACATCCCAGTGTCAATTCTTCTCTTCGCTGTAATAAGAAAGCCATGATCGAAATTTCCCACTACACAAAGGATGGAAAAGGGGAGATGTTTCTAAAGATGGGTTTTAATGTCACCCGGGCATACCTTAGCCAAATCTAATCCCAAGTCTCGACGATAATTTCATTATATGCCCAAACCCCCAAACCCACATTACGCGCTTATCCTAAGTCCTCCCCATCTCGACGCTCATCCCCAGACGCGGGCACACAGTCCCATCACCCCGTCATATTAGCGTTAAACACCTCCCACCTTATCCTCCATCTCCGCCCCTCACCTTGCCATCGACAACCCTCAATCCATTCCCCCCCCCAGCCGCCAGACGTTAACAAAGTGGGGGGGTCCGATATAGGCGGCATCCATTACTGCCCACTTTTCCATGTGGCACACTCACACAATTTCGCACCCCCCCTCTCGATTACTGCTTACCACCCAAGACCCCCTCCGAAAAGTTGTTTCCTGCTGCAAATCAAACCGTTGCCGCCCTGTGACTGTTGCCAATGGCGCCGCGCCACATCCTCCATCACCTGTCCACTTTGCCTCATCACATCCCCTCCCGCCAACAACACCGTTGCGCCATGAATGGCTGGGCTATTATCCAACGAACCTGTGCCAACTCAACGGTTACCCTCCAACCACTTGTTAAAACCCAAATTCACTGCGGCGCCAAAGTTTGCATTGCTGATACTATTGAATTGCTACAGGTTATGATATTTTCAGATAACTACAGAGCAGATCACGACCAACCACCGTGGACGAAGGGTAAATTGCACATCAAAGAAGAAATAATCAACGCTCTGTGAACCTGATTATAGTTCTCATTTTAGCTAATTCATTTCCAATCTCAATCCCCTTTTGTCTTACCCCTTCCCTAGTACTAATTTATACCATTTCCCCCTTCTCTATTCCCCTTCTCTTGTAGCTCATTCTCCATTGCAGGTGAGACAGGAGTGAAAAAGCAAATCATGCCTCCTAAGGCAGACCAACTGCCTTTAAATCCCATGGTCTACCCTCAGGTAGACTTAGACCATATTCCCATGGCTGACAGTGACTACAAGATCCACGAGATAGAGTCAGACCTCGACCTGTTCAATGTCTACTACTGGCTCGAGGATAAGCTCCTTGACGAAGCAGATGATATCATCCTGTGGGAGACCAAGCTTCCACATTACATCTTTCCTAGAACCTATAGCTGCCCTGAGCTAATAAGAAAATGTCAATCTATCTATGACATTAAACAAAGAGCCATAGTGAACTCTACAGGAGAGATTTTGTTTTATGTAAATGCCCCATCCATTCAAGACATGTTGCAGGCCCCCATTGTTGAGAACACTGTCCCTTTTTCATATGAGGCCCATATAGGACTATACCAAGGATTAGATTTTGCCAGCAAGGCCAAAACCTTGGTGCTTTTCATGACTCCCAATGCACCAATGCCTACCACAAATCCCCCATATCCATCATCCACCTTACCAGAGAGGACTAAGCACACTGTCACTGCCCTATATTATTTTGTTAGGTTATCATAATGATCAGTGGATAGATGAAGCCATAATTGGTTTCTTGTCTATCCTCTCTGCAGATGCCAAGCCCACTATTATGTTCAACTATGCTCAGTTCCTTGCTAATACAATCCACGATTAGTTCTTGAAATTTCAGACAGAAGGGGTATTCAAATACACCTCTGTGTTGGTGTACATGTTTACTTGTTTTCAATCCAGCAAGTTCACATTCGACATGATAAAGCAAGATGAAGACTCTCAATCCCAATCTATAATTTTATGGACAACTTTACTGAGGAAGAAGTAGAAAGAATATTCTTACAAGAGCTTTGTAGACCTATTTGTTCATCCAACAATCAGTGCACTCAACAACGACATAGAGCCCAGGGTCAGTGAGGAAATCAAGAAAGTGATGTCGTTGACAGAGCAGATCAAAACGACAGTCTGGTATCTCTACCAAAACTACACAGAGATCAGGGTTTATGGCAGTGAATTGACCCCCTATAAACTGACCAAATACCTCTCCATGAGGATCTTTTCCCTTGAGTATATCAGACAAATGATAGATGCTGATGAGGTGCATTTTTTTTTGGCCAAGAAGAAGTCACAATTCAGGATCAAATCCCAAATTGGTCCATTCATCTGCAACAATAAGGCAACAAGTGAGGAAGCAGATAAAATGTTAAAGGAGATGAAATTCACACATAGTTTCACTTGGTCCTATGATCCAGTGGGGATCATCTCCTAGAAGAGGGTGGAAAACAAGTCCATACCCTACATTCATACCCACAGACTGGAGATAGAGAAGTACATGAACCAAGAAGAATGGGTGGCAGACACACTCTAGGAGGTTAAAGAGCAGGTCATCTCTACCTCAGGGATCCAAATACCAACCCACAAGAGAGAAAAGTTGTAGGAGTTCAAGATGGCAAGGGAAAGGACCTTGAAAAGGAAATAGGCAGCAAGAGGGCCAGGGAGGATCAAATAAACATGGACATCGATTCCTTCACTTAAGAGTTCAAAATGAAATTTAGGAAGAGAGCTAGGATCAACATGGGCCTCGACCAGGGCAGTGAGAAGAACCAGTGAACTGTCATCACAATTGGGGTCTCACCAAATTCATCTCCGGCAGGTGGCCAAACTATCTTCTCCACATCCTTTGCCAGTGTGCCATTCCAACCGCAGAATGTGTAGACTCCAACATCTACTTCCACTGTAGAACAAAAGGAGGAAGACATCTATGACACGTTCAGGGAGATCAAAAGAAGAAATGAGGTCCTCAAGACCAACACCTATATAGTATAATCAGTTTTGGAAACAAACAAGCAGCTCCCAGATTAGACTCTTATCAACCTTTGACTCTGAGAAGGGAAAAATGAGGATGGCATTCTTGGAGGCACAAATTCCTTAGCCCAAAGGTGCAGCAGACTACAAGAAGACTTCTTTTGATTTTGATAAAAAGAACATCCATCCAATGGACTAGATGGAGATACACAAGCAGACTGGGGAAATGATCTCCTTTACCCTAACTAGCACAGCCATGAGCCTCTCAAAACTCCAGGTGACTTTGTCCAACACACAACCACAATTAAGAGTGGAAAAGATCTCAACCATGGCCAAAGATTCAAGGATAAAATGTCTGGAGTATTTAATGACGCAGCTCGGGTACAATCCATCAAACATAGTAGTGGCAGAAACCCTTGTAAAGAAGAAGAATGTAGACATAGCTGCCTTGAGGAGGCATCGTAAGATGCCAGTGACAGAAGACCCTATGGCCAAGGAGATAGAAGCAACTGAAACACATAAAGCAGAAATGCTGCAACTGATTGTTGAACAAACAGAGCATATCAAGGAAATGGAGGATGATTGTTAGGTAAACTTGACTCGGGATAGAGTCAATGTTGACTAGGGTAAATAGTAGTGGTTTTGGGGCACATGGTATTTTTCACCCATGGTTTTCAGCCCATGGTATTGCATGTAATGGAGCCTATAAAAGGTTGGAATGCTTCATTGTAATGTAGGCCTGGAGGTGAGCGGTGAAGGCTCACTTTGCCGGATTGGCCAGGGTTTTGCCCCAGATTTTGGGGTTTTCCCGGATAAACATCTTTGTTTATGTTTATGATTTTTTGCTAGCTATTTAATGGTTTTTTGTTCCTCTCGGTAAATTTATTATTTCTTCGATAAATTTCTAAAAAATGGTATCAGAGCCATTGAATTTCGTTGCGCTAGGAGAGCAAAGTCTGTCAAAATGAGAGAGGATATGTGCACGTGGATTAATTAATTGATGAACCATGTATCTGAAGAGAACTCCTAGAGGAATGGTGGTTACAGAGGCTGGTGACCCATGTAATCCGGTAGATGAGTTATTTTTATATGGACATTGATTTCATATGTACAAAGACAGTAACAATGAAACAAAAACAAATATTATTATTATAATGGAGTTAATTTATTACATGTAAATGGGCATACTACTGTAAGACCTGGTATGGCATGCGTACCCCTGGGTAATCACTGGTAAAATCTGGGTTAGATCAAGGTGATAGGGGGGATGTCAAGTTAACAATTACCTGGGTTATATATATATATATATATATATATATATATATATATATATATATATATATATATTTTGAGGGGGGAAGAGCTAGAGTGAACAGGGTTGTCTCACTTAGCAATTTTGGCTGGATTTAGTCAAGAAACCCCAAGTCAAGTTTAAGGGGGGAATTATTAGGTAAATTTGACTTGGGATCGAGTCAATGTTGACTAGGGTAAATAGTAGTGGTTTTGGGGCACATGGTATTGTGCACCCATGGTATTACATGTAATGGAGCCTATAAAACGTTGAGAATACTTCATTGTAATGTAGGCCTGGAGGTGAGTGGAGAAGGCTCACTTGGCCGGATTGGCCAGGGTTTTGGCCAATTCTTAATGAAATTTCATTGGTTGGGTTTTGCCCCAGATTTGGGGGTTTTCTCGGATAAACATCTTTGTTTATGTTTATGATTTTTTGCTAGCTATTTTATGGTTTTTTGTTTCTCTCGGTAAATTTATTATTTCTCTGGTAAATTTCTAACAATGAGATGGATAAAATGATCAAAGAAAGGCAAAAAGCTATAAGGGATGCAGTTAAAGGAGCAATGAAGGAAGCAACTAAGGCCATGATCTTGCTACAAGCAGTTCCGCTCACAATGATTCCAACATCCACAACATCTACAAGTGCATCTGGGGAAAGCATTGAGCAGCTAGCCAAGGCAATGGATAACACGTCTTTACAGTCAGCGGAGATTAAAAAGCCGCAGGATAAACTCAGTAACTTGCAAGAGAAACTCAATAGGAAAGACCCTACCCATGCCACAGAGTTGTAGATTAGCAAAAAGCTAAATGAAAGTTTTCAGAAGTCTCTTTAGGAGTCCTCAATTGGCAGCATGATGGGAAGAGTGAAACAAATTATATGGTTGGATATAATTTAATCTGTGAATGATATATGGCCCTCAATTCAGATAATTTTTGAACAGAGGGATCTGATTGATTCGGTGAAAGTTTCCATTGAGAAAACAAATGAGGAACTCGGGGATAAGCCCCAAACTGCCAATAACATAATCAGGTTCTTGAATTCTAAAAGTAGGCATGAATTGGAGCAACTAGAAGTGGTTGACAAAACAACCTCTGTTCTTGAGGTTAAAAAGGTGTTGAACAAAAGAGTCTGGTCACACCGCTAGAAGAAAGATGCTATCAACTGGAGATTGGGGTGAGTAGATTTTTCAACAGGATTGAGCCACTAAAAAAAAGAGGTTTTCCCTCCTTATTTGTCATAAATGATAAGTTGATGTGTAGAACTGACTATGTAAAAAGGCTCACAGATATCTCAAAGGACACATCCAAGCTCACAAATATGAAGAACACTATGATTGGGAAAGCATTTTATGAGGTCATCAACAACGATGTCTTCATACAACATGAGCTTAAAGACATTTTTCAGCTGAGACCAATGTTTTTGAAGTACATCGAGATTGATGAAGTCTACATAAAGCTAAACAGGACCAATATTCCAACACCAGAGAGTTGGGCGAATTTATGTAGACTCCAGGAAGGATAACAACTCAGTTCATGACAAAGCAGGTAGCGTTGCGAATTGTCAATATCGACACATCCAGTGTATCAGATCCGCTAGTGTAGCATACCGCCACAGATCTAAGTAACGGTTCCACAGGGACGGCATACATCTGTCAAGCATGCCATTACAATAGAAGGACGCTCCTACAACCACTTTAGACATCTGTGACAGAACAATCACAACGTATCCTTACGGAAGACGCACATACCCATTTTCAGTTGCTCATTGTAGCAGTTGAATTGATTGCCCTTTTGATAACGAAAATCTGGTGCAAGTAGTTTAAATATAACTTTTCATTCTGTAACAGAGGTTGGACCCTGGTTTTGTAAGCATTTTCTTATTGCTAGTACATGTAATTTTCAAGTTGGAGCATCAATAAAGAAATCATTTTGCAAGATTCATGTGTTGTGGTGACCTGGTGATGTCTTCTTTGTTCATGTTTAATGTGTTTTTGCTATAATATTTTCATGCATACCATATGAATTCTAATTGTAAACAGGAAGGTTAGAATAAAATTTACTATTCAGAGTACCTTATTTTTTACTTTCTTTACAATTTCTATGTTTTCTTATGATGTATGGTTTAAGAATTCTTAGTTGCTCTTAAGCTATTACTGAACTTAATTTTCTTCACCTCATAATCTCGTTCATTATAAACATCATTATTCACAACTAGCTTGCCTTGCTTATGCTCTGGGATTTGATGCACATACCTAACCCTTTAGACTCCATAGCCCAATGGAAAATTCTTAGAGAAGACCCCTTCTTTCCAACCACGAACAATCAAACAAACAACCCTCACAATCAATTAAACTAGCTTAATATCATAAAACTTAAACAAATCTAAATCTCATAGAGAGATCTCCCTTTGAGTGTAGGAGGGTTAGATCATAGGCTTCAAGTGGTTTGATGTTTTGTTTTATAGTTTAGTCTTGCCAATCTTATAAATTATAGAGTGATAACATATTGGCGACCATACTGGGGACAAATAGTTGAAAATTTCCAATATTCACTCGAATTCAGAAACCGTAACTAAAGAGAATTATATGATACAACTTTATTTTAAATATTGTTTCCTTACAATCTTAAATACTTAGTTGGCTTGTGATTTTGGATTAAATTCTGGCTCCCAAAAGAATATCCACCAGATCTCATCCAGATCCAAATCCCCATCCTATTGTAGACAATCCCGAGAAGATCTTAAGGAAGACTCCTAGAACAGACAGTCCCAGCAGTGACAGGATTCTTTACAGGTCTAGCTCCTTGCTTGACAACTTTGTTACTCTGTAGGATGTTCAGTTCGATTTACAGTTTGAACAAGGTATCTTTAGAACCAAATCTCAAAATTGGATTGACTTTACAATTTTTGATCCTTCCTTGTTCCATATCATTACCCATCCACCTTCACCCACCATTCATCTCCCTCCACCACCTCCACCAGTCATGACAACTAGGTATGCCCCATTGGTATTTCCCGTACCCTTACCTCCTATGCCCCAAGATTATCAGTCCAAGATTCTACAGTTTGAAAACACTAGCCCCATGAATTCCCAACAACACATAGATAAAATGAAAACTGCTCTGACCTGCAAGAAATTGATGATGACAATGTCAAGTTGAGGATGTTTGCCTAGATTTTGGGGGGTGAAGTCAGGAAATGGTTTAAAGGTGTAACTGCCAATAGTATCCATGATCTCCCTGCTTTTCACAAGACATTTATCAACATATGGGAGGTCAAGAAAAATCCATTGCAAATTTGATCAAAGTATGAAACCATCAAAAGATACCTTGAAGAGAGTGTGCAAGACTATTGTACTAGGTTCAACAATTTATACAATGCACTCCCTGCAAATATGAGACCACCCCAAGGGATAGTTATACTTAAATTCCTTGATGGATTTGATCCAAACCTGGCCTATCAGCTCAGGGAAAGAGACTCATCAACCTTGGAGGAAATGCAAAAAGATGCTATGAGTGTAGAAGCTAATTTATTAGCCAAAAGGGCTAGGATGAGGACTAAAAGGAGGGTCACCATAGGAGAAGAGCCTGTAGCTTCTACTTCTGATGCCAAAATTGATAACTTGGTAAGGAATATGGAGAGGATGATGGAGAAGATTAGTTTGAATGAAAGAGCAATAACCAGTGACAATCAACTAGCACCCCAAAACAGAAATCAAAAACCAAGAAGAAACCCTCCACAAATTAGGTAGAGAGAGCAAAGGGGTCCTGATCAGCAGATCAAGCCTCCCTTTCAAGAAAATTATGTTGATGATGACGAAGGGATAGTGGAGGAAGAGGAGGAAAGTCATATAAATTTGATGGGAATCAATGAAGAGGATCCTGTTTTCCTCACTGAAGAAGAGCAAGACTTGTTTTCACTAGCTCAAGCTGACCTCGGACCCGAAGAATCGGATGAATACAAATTGGGTTTTGAGGATGCCATTATAGAAGTCCACAGATAGTACGACTTAAGGAGAAAAAAGAATTTGGAAAATTCAAATAAAGGGAATTTAGAAAACTCTACCAAGAAAGTATCTGAATCTGAAGTCAAGAAGACAACTAAAAACACTAAGAAAAATTGAAACAATTCAGAAAATAAAAACACGCAGAACAGTGTCAAGAAATTAGTAGATGTTCTTACCAGAAACACTCAGAAGGACATACCCAGTACAAGCAAACAAATTGAAACTACCCAAAGAAAAGAGGCTGAAAGGATCGATATGTCAAACCCACTAAGAAACCAAACACCTTTTAGTATTGAGAGTGAACTTGCGAAGGTAAATATTTCTATCCCTCTCGCTGAACTGATCAACAAAAATGTATACAGATCTCAGGTCCTGGAAGTGTTGAATATAGGGGAGACTACATACACTATCAATTTAAGTGATGACCAAACTCAACTCTTGTTTGGGCCAGAGGTAGATGGAAGACCAGAAGAAGGAGGGGTTCCCCCTTTTATGTCAATTTAAATATTCATGACAAAATATTTCATAATGCCATGTTAGATTCAGGTGCATCACACAACCTTATGCCCCAGGCTGTCATGGATAAACTTGTCCTCGAAATCACCAGACCTTATAGAGACTTATACTCTTTTGATTCTAGAAATGTTAAGTGCCTAGGCCTGATCAAGGACCTTTGTGTCACCGTAGCTCAAATACCTGCGAAGAGTCTAGTGATGGATATTGTTGTGGCAGACATTCCCCCAAAATATGGAATGCTTTTATCTCGCTCATGGGGGACAAAATTGAGGGAACTCTACAACTAGACATGACTTATGCAACCATTCCGGTGTTTGGTCAATTAGAAAACTTTATAGAGAAACACTGATGAAGTACATGGTAGGTAGCCAAGAAAAGCCTCACAATTACCCTCTGTACTCTGTCCACACTGACCTCGATTCTTTCATTTTGTATAATGATGGAATCACTGATTCACATATTTCCTAAACAGAAAATGATCCCATAGAAAATCCTAACAATCAAATATCACCAGAACAACCATACCAGGCTAAGGAACCTCTTTGGAACATGAGTTTTGATGGCTCATGTGGCCAAGCTGGCTCTGGGGTAGGCATTTGGGTGTACAACGCAGGAAACGATAGTGCACAGGATCATTCATACAAATTAAATTTCCAGTGCACGAACAACATTGCTGAGTATGAAGCCTTGATTTTGGGATTACAAATGTTAAAAAAATTAGGAGCAAAAAGGATCTTTGTGCAGGGTGATTTCGAGCTAGTCATTAAACAGGTTAAAGGACTATATGCGGCCAAACAACCTAGACTGAGAGCTTATAGAAATGCCGTCCTTGATTTCTTGAGGACTTTTAAGGAATACGATTCGGCAGTAATCCCCAGAAACCATAATGTACTAGCAAACGACCTAGCTATTTCAACAAGTACCTGTAAACTGCCTCACCCAAACAAACAACATACAATTGAGGTCAAACATCGTCCTTCAGTGCCAGATAACATGAGGTACTGGAAAGTTTTTTGCAGTGATAAACAAATTGAGAGCTTCCTGTAATCCAAAGATGAATTTGAAGATAGTAATGTGGGTATGGATTGTGAGGAGGATAGTCTTATCGAGATACAATCTACTGAGGAAACACAAACCGCTGTTCTGGAAAACGTTGTTCCAAATGTAAATACCACTGTAAATATTCCAGCTCACAACATTGTATATAATACCGATAAACAAAAAGACCTGGAAAAAGAGGAATTTGAAATACTCTAGCTTATAGACAATAACCAGCCTAGAGGGCTGGTCCCTTTAGAAGAACTATTTGACTTTAACCATGTGGCCAAAAAACCCAAAATAGAGCCAACTGAAACATACATTGTGGAATGTAATATAGGCACAGAAAAAAACCCCAAAATCATCAAACTATCTAGATCTCTGCCTGCTATTATAAAGAAAAAAAATGTAGCCTTATTCAAAGAATTTAGTGATGTGTTTGCATGGAGCTATGAGGATTTGAAATCCTATGATACCAACATCATTCAACATAAGATTCCAATTAAAGAAAATAAAAACCATTCAGGAAGAAATTGCGAAGAATAAATCCCATTTTAAAGGCTTTACTTAAGAAAGAGGTTAAAAAGATGTATGAAGAAAATATCATTGTGCCACTTAGACACTCCAAATGGGTGTCCAATAATGTCCCAACTAGAAAGAAAACATGCGAAATTAGACTCTGCATTGACTTCATAAATCTTAACAAGGTATCTCTTAAGGATAGTTACCCTTTACCTTAAATGGATCACATATTGCAAAGGGTAGTGGCTTCTAGTAGGATATCTTTGTTAGATGGTTTCTCTGGTTATAATCAAGTGTTAGTACACCCAGATGACCAAGATAAGACATCTTTTACAACTCCTTGGAGGACTTTCATGTATGTGAAAATTCCCTTTGGACTAATGAATGTTGGAGCTACCTTTGAAAGGGCCATGGAAATTGCATTTGCTGATGACATTGGCCACTTTATTGTGATTTATTTGGATGACATCACTGTGTTTTCTAAAATTGATGAATAACATTTAGCACACTTGAGAAGAGTTTTTGAAAAATGCAGCAAATTTGGACTCTCCCTGAATCCGAAGAAGACATTGTTTGGATTAGACGAAGGAAAACTGTTGGGCCATATTATCTCTATGGATGGAATCATAATTGACCCTAGTAGAATTGAAGGAATATTGAAAATCAGCCATCCTAGAAATTTGAAGGAACTCCAATCCTTCATTGGTAAAATAAACTTCCTAAGGATATTTATACCAAACTTGGCAGAAATTTTAAGGAACATCACTGACATGCTAAAGAAGGGATAAAAAATAAAATGGACCATAGAAGCAAAATAGTCTTTTGATTTGGTCAAGCTAGCACTGACAAAAGCCCCAATACTAATCAATCCGGATTTCACTAAAGATTTCATGATTTTTTCTTTTGCCTCTAAACATACTATTGCTGTTGTTTTATTACAAAAAACCAGTGAAGGAAAAGAACAACCAATAGCCTTTTTCAACAAGGCATTAAGAGATGCATCTCTGAAATATAATATCATGGAAAAACAAGTTTTTGCATTGGTTAAAGCATTGAAAGATTTTAGAGTCTATATTTTACATTCAAATATCATTGCTTATGTTCCAAATGCAGTCATCAAAAACTTATTAACACAAAACGGTCCTGATGGTAAAAGAGGGAAATGGATTGCAGTGATCCTAGAGTCAAAATTAGAAATCAAGCCTACCAAGTTGATTAAAGACCAAGGACTAGCTGAATTGATTGCAAAATCTAATCTTCACGCACTAGACATCAAAATGGTACACGCATTAGATGATCAAGAGGAATTGCTGACTCCACCCATTGATGAAACATTCCTTAATTCTCCATGGTATGCTGATATTTTGTATGTATTGTCACATCTAAATGCTCCTCCTGGTGTGTCTAAAATGAAGGCTATATTTCTAAAACTTAAAGCTCTTAAATTCTGCATTTTGGACAATGCTTTATATTGGAAAGATATTGGAGGTATTCTCCTTAAATGTTTAATGAAGGATGATGCAGATAAAGTATTGCAGGAGTTCCATGGAGGTGACTGTGGTGGCCATCTATATTGGAAAACCACTACCAAAAAGATCATGAGAGATGGTTTTTATTAGCCCACCCTTTTCCCTGATGTCCATAAGATGGTTACTACTTGTCATAAGTGTCAAATATTTGAAGGAAAGAGAAAACTACTGCCTTTGCCTCTGAAACCTATCTCTGTAGGAAGCCCATTCCAACAATGGGGACTAGACTTCATTGGAGAAATTTATCCCCCATCCTCTGCACAACACAAATGGATCCTTACTGCTACAGATTACTTCACCAAGTGGATAGAAGCTACCCCTTCTAGAAATGCCACTGATTCTGTCATTATAAAGTTCCTAGAGACCAACATCCTTTCTAGATTTGGTTGCCCAAGAAAGATCATTACAGACAATGCTGCAGCCTTTAGATCCAAAAATATGGTCTACTTCTGTCATAGGTATCACATAAAGTTGGGGCATTCAAAAACCTATTACCCTCAAGGTAATGGACTCACTGAATCCTCCAATAAAATCCTCGTGAACATCATCAAAAAGCTTCTGAAGGAGAATAAGAAATCATGGCACAATAAGTTGATCAATGCTTTTTGGGCTGATAGGCTCACCACAAAGAAGTCCATTGGCATGTCTCCATACCAATTGGTCTATGGAATGGAGGCAGTTTTTCCTTCTTCCTTGGGAGTTCTAGTAATGAAAATAATCCAAGAAGTCCAAGCTGAACCAAATGACATCCAAAGGAGAATTAATGACACCATCCAACTGCAGCAGTCCAGGGAAGAGGTCTACTACATAACACAAGTGATGCAGGAGAATATCAAAAAGATATTTGAAAAGAGAACCAAAGTCAATGATTTCAATCTAGGTGATAAAGTTATGAAATGGGATTCCAGAAGAGAGGATAAAGGAAAGCATGGGAAGTTTGACAATCTTTGGCAAGGGCCATTCATCATCCATGCTTTTAGGGGAAATAATGCTTACTTTTTCAAAGAGTTGGATGGTACAGAAGTGTATGGAGGTCCTGTCAATGGCAGGATGCTAAAACACCATTTCTTCTAAAAACTCAGGTCAGATTTTCACCATTGTAAATATCACAATCTTACATTTTCTCAATAATTCATGGGACAAGGTTGAAGCCTGACGTGAAGGTCCTAAGGATATTTCAGTGAGCATTTATTAAAATAGAAAGGAATCAATTGAAGAAGAAAAGAAATCAGTCAAATTGTTGCAGAAAAAGGGAGCACCCAAGGCTAAATAGGTCTCAAGTTCTTGACACTTATTTTCAAAGAAGTGCCATCCCCAGCTGGAGCCACTATTAGTACCCTATAAATTATAATATCTCAAGTTGACTGGGTACTTCATATTCTTTGCACAATTTTCATTACTGAAAGGATTTTCAAAATTCAAATGATTTCAAATTAAAAAAATGGAAAAGAAAGAAAAGAGGGTACAAAATAAAGGAAAATGAAAAGAGAAGAAATGAAAAAAAAAATGAAAAAAGAAAGAAAGCCCCAAAAGCAATAAACAGAAGGTGCTGCAAGTTCAAATGCCACTACTCATTAGATAGGTCTGTCCAATCATACAACATAATCATGATTGGACAGTGTTTCAATACCTGTTGATAGGTTAGAGAATAAAGATTTTCCAAACTGTTTAATATTGGCTTATCAGTAAAAGGTAGAAAATGATATTGGCTCAATAATCTAAGCTGAGCCAATGGCTGAAATAAGTTAGGGGTTAGGATAGAAATTCAAAAGAATAAGAGTTAAGGGTTTTCTAGTTGAAATGCACCCTGAAAAGAAAATAAAATGTTAGGTGAATAATTTGGGTAGGTAGGTAGGTTGAAGAAGGAGAATGGAAGGCCAATGTGAATACTATTACACCAAGGTACAACATCCCAGTGTCAGTTCCTCTCTTTGTTGTAATAAGAAATCCACGACTGAAATTGCCCACTACACAAAGGATGGGAAAGGGGAGATGTTTCTAAAGATGGGTTTTAATGTCACCTGGGCATACCTTAGCCAAATCTAATCCTAAGTACCGATGATAATTTAATTATATGACCAAACCCCCAAACCCACATTGCATGCTTATCCTAAGTACTCTCCATCCTGATGCTCATCCCCAGACTCGGGCCCACTATCCCATCACCCCGTCACATCAGTGCTAAACACCTCCCACCTTACCCTCCATCTCCGCCCCTCACCTCGCCATCAACGACCCTCAATCCATTTTGGCCCCACTCAGCCGCCAGACGTTAGCAAAGGTGAGGGGGGGGGGGGGGGGGGTCCGAAATAGGAGGTATCCGTTATCGACCACTTCTCCACGTGGCACACTCACACAATTTCGCACCCCCCCTCTTGATTGCTGCTTACCGCCCGAGACCCCCTCCGAAAATCTATTTCCCACAACAAATCAAACCGCTGCCGCCCTGTGACCGTTGCCAATGAGGCCGCACCACATCCTCCATCACCTATCCACTTCGCCTCGCCACATCCCCTCCCACCAATGACATCGTTGCGCCATGAATGGTTGGGCCATTATCCAAGGGACCCACACAAACTCAATGGTTACCCTCCAACCACCTATTAAAACCCGAATTCACCGCAGAGCCAAAGTTTGAATTGCTTATACTATTAAATTGCTACAGGTTATGATATTTGCAAATAACTACAGAGAAGATCACGACCAACCATCGTGGCTGAAGGGTAAATTGCACATCAAATAAGAAATAATCAACGCTTTGTGAGCCTGATTATAGTTCTCGTTTTAGCTAATTCATTGCCGATCCAAATCCCCTTCGGTATTATCCCTTCCCCAATACCAATTCATACCATTTCCCCCTTCTCTATTCCCCTTCTCTTGCAGCCCATTCTCCATTGCAGGTGAGACAGAGAGTGAAAAAAAAAATCATGCCTCCCAAGGCATACCAACAACCTTTAAATCCCATGGTCTACCCTTAGGTAGACTTAAAACATATGCCCCTGGCTGACAGTGATTAAAACATATAATCCTGTGGGAGACTAAGCTTCCACATTACATCTTTCCTAGAACCCATAGCTGCCCTGAGCTAATCAGAAAATGTCAATCTTGCGATGACATTAAACAAAGAGCCATAGTGAACTCTGTAGGAGAGATTTTGTTTTATGTAAATTCCCCATCCATTCAAGAGATGTTGCATGCCCCCTTTGTTGAGAAAACTGTCTCTTTTTCATATGAGGCCCTTATAGGACTATACCAAGGATTAGATTTTTCCAGCAGGGCCAAAACCTTGGAGCTTTTCATGACTCCCAATGCACCAATGCCTACCACAAATCCCCCATATCCATCATCCACCTTCCCAGAGAGGATCAAGAACATTATCACTGCCATATCTTATTTGTTAGGTTAACATAATGATCAGTGGATAGATGAAGCCATAATTGGTTTCTTGTCTATCCTCCCTACAGATGCCAAACCCACTGTTATGTTCAACTATGCTCAGTTCCTTTCTGATACAATCCATGATTAGTTCTTGAAATTTCAGACCGAAGGGGTATTCAAATACACCTCTGTGTTGGTGTACATGTTTACCTGTTTTCAATCCAGCAAGTTCAAATTCGACATGATAAAGCAAGATGAAGACTCTCAATCCCAATCTATAATTTTCTGGACAAATTTACTGAGGAAGGAACATAAATACTATTCCTACAAGAGCTCTGTAGACCTATTTTTTCATCCAGCAATCAATGCACTCAGCAACGCCATAGAGCCTAGGGTCAGAGAGGAAATCAAGAATGTGATGCAATTGACAGAGTAGATCAGAACATCAGACTGGTATCTCTACCAAAACAACACAAATATCAGGGTTTATGGCAGTCAATTGGCCCCTATAAACTGCCCAAATACCTCTCCATGAGAATATTTTCCCTTGAGTATATCAGACAAATGATATATGTTGATGATGTGCATTTTTTTTGCCCAAGAAGAAGTCACAATTCAGGATCAAATCCTAAATTGGTCCATTCATCTGCAACGGCAGGGCAATGGGGGAGGAAGTAGATAAAATTTTAAAGGAGACGAACTTCAGACATAGTTTCACTTTGTCCTATGATCGAATGAGGATCATCTCCAAGAAGAGGGTGGAAAAAAAGTCCACACCCTACATTCATACCCATAGACCAAAGATAAAGAAGTACATGAACCAAGAAGAATGGGTGGCAGACACACTCTAGGAGGTTGAAGGGCAGGTCATCTCTAACTCATGGATGCAAACACCAACCCCAAAAGAGAGAAAAGTTGCATGAGTTCAAGATGACAAGGGAAAGGACCCTAAAAAGGAAATAGGGAGAAAGAGGGCCAGGGAGGATCAAACAAACATGGACATTGATTCCTCCACTAAAGAGTTCAAAATGATATATAGGAAGAGAGCCAGGATTAGCATGGGCCTTGATTAGGGTAGTGAGAAGAACCAACAAACTGTCATCACAATTGGGTAATCACCAAGTTCATCTCCAGCAGGTGGCCAAAATATCTTCTCCACATCATTTTCCACTGTTCCATTCCAACAACAGAATGTATAGACTCCAACATCTACTTCCACTGTAGAACAAAAGGAGGAAGACATCTATGACACATTCAGGGAGATCAAAAGAAGAAATGAGGTTCTCAAGACCGACACTTGCAATCAGTTTTGGTAACAAACAGGCAACTCCCAGAGTAGACACATATCATCCTTTGAATCTGAGAAGGGAAGAATGAGGATGTCATTCTTGGAGGCACAAATTCCTCAACCCAAAGGTGCAACAGACTATAAGAAGAATTATTTTGAGTTTGATGCAAAGAAAATCCATCCAATAGAACAGATGGAGATGCACAAGAAGATTGGGTAAATTATCTCCTCCACCCTAACTAGCACATCCATGAGCCTCTCAAAACTTCAAGTGACTTTGTCCAACACACAATCACAATTAAAAGTGGAAAATATCTCAGCCATGGCCAAAGATTCGAGGATAAAATCTCTGTAGGATTTAGTGATGCATCTCGGGTACAATCCATCAAAGATAACAGTGGCAGAAACCCTTGTGAAGAAGAAGAATGTAGACATAGCTTCCTTGAGGAGGTAGCTTAAGATGCCAGAGACAGAAGACCCTATTGCTAAGGAGATAGAAGCAACTGAAACAAAAAAAGAAGAAATGCTGCAACTAATTGTTGAAAAAACAGAGCAGATCAAGAAAATGGAGGATGAGATGGATAAAATGATCAAAGAAGGGAAAAAATCTATAAGGGATGCAGTGAAACGAAACAAATGAAGCAACTAAGATCACTATCCCCCTACAAGCAGTTCCTCTCACAGTGATTCCACCATCCACAACATCTACAAGTGCATCAGGGGAAAGCACTGAGAAGCTAGCCAAGGCAATGGATAACATGTCTTTACAGTCAGAGGAGATTAAAAAGCTTCAAGATCAACTCAGTGACCTGGAAGAGCAACTCAAAAGGAAAGACTTTTCCCATGCCACAGAGTTGCAGATTAGAAAAAATCTAAATGAAAGTTTGTAGAATTCTTTTCAGGAGTCCTTAATTGGCAGCATGATGGGAGGAGTGAAACAAATTATATGGTTGGATATAATTGAATCTGTGAATGATATATGGCCCTCAATTCAGATAATTTTTGAACAAAGGGATCTAATTGATTTGGTAAAAGTTTCCATTGAGAAAACAAATGAGGAACTTGGGGATAAGCCCCAAACTGCCAACAACATCATTAGGTTCCCGAATTCTAAAAGTAATCATGAATTGGAGAAATTAGAAGTGGCTGACAGAACAACCTCTGTTCTTGTGGTTAAAAAGGTGTTGAACAAAAAGAGTCTGCTCACACAGCTAGAAGAAAGATGCCATCAGTTGGAGATTGGGGTGAGTAGATTTTTCAATAAGATTGAGCCACTGAACAAAATAGGTTTTCCCTCCTTATTTGTCATAAAAGATAAGCTGATGCCTAGAACTGACTATGTTTGAAAGGCTTACAGAGATTTCAAAGGACACATCCAAGCTCACAAATCTGAAGAACACTATGACTGGGAAAGAATTTTATGAGGTCATCAACAACAATTTCTTCATACAACATGAACTTAAACACATTTTTCAGCCTAGATCAACGTTTGTGAAATACACCGAGATTGATGAAGTCTACAGAAAGATAAACAGGACCAAGATTTCAACACCAGAGATTTGGGCGAATTTATGCAGACTCCAGGAAGGATGACAACTCAGTTCATGACAAAGCAGGCAGCGCTACGAATTGTAAGTATCGACACATCTAGTGTATCAAATCCACCAACATAGCGGACAACCACAACTCTAAGTAACGACTCCATAAGGATGCCAAACATCTGTCAAGAAGGCCATTACCATAAAAGGAAGCTCCTAGAACCACTTTAGACATGTGTTGCAAAACAATCACAACGCATCCTTACAGAAGACACACAAACCAATTTTCAGTTACTGATTGTAGCAGTCGAACTAATTGCCCTTTTGATAACGAAAATTCGGTGCATGTAGTTTAAATATAACTTTTCATTTTGTAATAGAGGTTGGACCCTGGTTTTGTAAGCATTTTCTTATTGCAAGTACATGCAATTTTCAAGCTGGAGCATCAATAAAGAGATCATTCTGGAAGATTCATGTGTTGTGGTGACCTGGTGATGTCTTCTTTGTTCATTTTTAATGTGTTTCGTTGTAATCTTTTCATGCAAACCATATGAATTCCAA
Source organism: Pinus albicaulis (assembly GCA_034641835.2). Classification (NCBI taxonomy): domain Eukaryota; kingdom Viridiplantae; phylum Streptophyta; class Pinopsida; order Pinales; family Pinaceae; genus Pinus; species Pinus albicaulis. The sequence continues at coordinate 786,028,367 of CM076570.1, read as the reverse complement.
TTATAAACAGGAAGGTTAGAATAATATTTACTATTCGGAGCACCTTATTTCTGACCGTCTTTACAATTTCTATGTTTTCTTATGATGTATGGTTTAAGAATTCTTAGTTGCTCTTAGGCTATTACCGAACTTACTTTTATTCACCTCATAATCTCGTTCATTATAAACATCAGTATTCATAGCTAGCTTGCCTTGCTTATGCTATGGGATTTTATGCACATACCCAACCCTTTAGACTCCATAGCGCAATGTAATTTGCTTAGAGAAGACCCCTTCTATCCAACCACAAAAAATAAAAAAAAACAAAGCTCACAATCAATTAAACTAGCCTAATATCAGAAAAATTAAACAAATCTAAATCTCATAGAGAGATCCCTCTCTGAGTCTAGGAGGGCTAGATCCTAGGCTTCAAGTGGTTTTATGTTGTGCTTTATAGTTTAGTCTTGCAAATCTTATAAATTATAGGGTGATAACAAATTATTTTCCTCTTTTCATTTTAATTAATTATGTGATTGATTAAAATCACTTTTAATCCAGGAAAATGGTAAATCACCCACCATACTCTCTTTGGCCACTGAAAGCGACTCCTCATCATCCCATCCTGTAGTTCCCCTTGTTTTGTTTCTAAGGATCTATTATACTGAGATATTCCATCAAATATTCCTTCTCGAATGCCACCTCAAAGGTAATTAATTAAATAAGGTCCAATAATAATTCCGTTTTGTGAAAGTTGTCAGAATGCAACAGAACGAAATACAATTGTGCAGATAATGAAATATGGCAAGTGAATGCCATCAGATCCCATAGAATATCCTCAAAACTCCCCCAAGACCCCTCATGACATACTCCTACTCTCCTAACCTGGCCATCATGCGCCTTGGATATCTAGCCTGGTTGTACCATAGAGGAAAATAAAAATGGGAACATAACAAATTCTCTCGCCCCAAGATTGCTTTCCCTCAAGCAATCCATGTGTGTCCACTGCAGATGCATCTGCAAATTGATACCATGATCCCATATGAACCACTGTGTTATGCCATGTCTCCATGCTAACCAAATATAAAAGGATCCATCAATACTTGGATCCAAAACAAGTTGTTGCTCTGTCTCTGGCCGTAGATGCTGCTGCGCCAATAGAATACCAAATCATCACCTTTCTCCAATCCAACCCTTGGCATAGACCAAGTTCAATCCCATTATGTTGATGACATGCTAGAATTCAAATGGATAGTCATCCTCCATCTTATTTCCAACTGAAGCATGTAGTATCCATTACCTCTAAGGTTCCTCGTTGTACTATACCCTTGATTAAGAATATTACACCATCATCAGGATACCAACTCATCATCTCTCGCCAATCCAACATGTGGGAAGGATCGGATGCATAGGTACTCATATATGGGATAATTCCCCCATGATTCACTGTGCACAAATCACATAACTCTTCTTGGGAAATCACCCATATATGTCCAAGAAATTCCGCCCCTCTCTGTATAATTAGAAAAAGTGGGTAACCCGTGCTGCAAGCTCTGTGTATGTACTCCTAGAGAGGGTTGCTTCCTGGAAATACTGCAACTTTGTTGGATGCAACTGCACCTATCTGCACCTCATCAATGGGTGGCCCAAAATATGGATGCACCACCATCTCCAAAATATCCTTCCTCATCTCTCTTGAAACTCGATGCTCCTCCAGTCTACAATCCTCCTACAAAACTATCATGTCAGACTTGCAACACCTCTTGATGACAAGTTTCTGCAAGTACATCTGTCTACTCCATGCTAATGGATGGACCAAAGGACATCTACTCATCCTCCTCCAACATGGACTCAACATGAGCCACTAGTTGACTCTCCACAAATGACTCATCGCACACATTGTGCATATCATCATCCTCAACTGACTTATGCTCCTCTATGTGCTCTCCATGCTGAATCACTAGTCCTTCATCTCACTAGTCTACTCCATGATTGTATTCCCCCATGGGAACAATATGTTGCTCATCATGCTCCTCCAGATCACATAGATGCATATCGGGGATGTTTTCAACAACTCTATATGACTGCTCATGCTCCTTAGAGGTATCCTCATATATACCCATGGACTTAACTATAGAAGAAGAGAACTCATCCTGAAAGTTGGAAGGATTCTCCTCTTGATCTACCCTTGTCATCTCCTATGTGTCACTCAAACAGATGTGTTTATGCCCCCATGGTCCCTTGTAGATGAAGCAAAGACCTTTTCCTCAATTCATTTTTGTTGCATGTTTGAGCTTTGGCACCTTGTTATTCTCTATCAATTTGCATCCTCCCCAATTCCTCCTTGGTTAGTTGCTTCCTGAACAATTTTAAAATTTCCTAACCAAACTTTCGACTACTTCGTAAGCAATTAGTGAGACGTTGTTCCTTCCTCCAAATGGCCAACAACCTAAAATAGAACATCTTGAAAATGTCATCATGGTTAACCATGACTCCAACCATGATTTCTAAGATCTCAAGCCTCTTCTCAATGGAAAGACCCAAGATGTTACATAGATCCTGAAGATTATCTTCTATTAGATGAAATTTTTTTCTCATAATTTCATCATTATAGGGAAGCATAGGTGAAGTTGTTCTATTAATCTCACTGAGATAGGAGGCTACTATAAGTCTTACCCCTTCACAAGGGTTCTCCAAGAATCTTGACTGAATCAAAGCAAGCATTGTTGGTTTGAGTGCTTAATTTAGGACCCTCAAATATGATTGGATTTCTTTAGAAAGGTGTGAATCTAGCTTCTCCATATTAAGGAAAGTTTTTGCGGTGATATTTAAGTTCTTCAATTTAGATCCAAGTGAAAATAGCCAATTCCCTACCTTACACTCCTTCTGTAAATCCCTTATTTTCTCTAGTTGTATGATGAGCATGTACCTACTTTGAAAAGGGCTTGTTGTTTAAGTTTTATTTTTGATCCAAGGAAGCATTGTAGCCCCAAACACCAATCGTAAGTGATTTCTAAAATTGTTGTTGGTACTATCTTCTTTCGAAGTCATTAAAAGTTTTTCTGAGATTTTCAAAAGTCTCATCAAATCCCATCATTTTGCAGCAACAATCATGATGTTGTACATAATTTGACTCAACCTTTACTCGACTTTACATGGCATAAATAATCAACATACCCATACTATGACTATACAACACACATAGGAGTGCATGGCTGATCAGGAGCTCATATCCAAGATATGCAAATTGGTAAAAAATGAAAGTGTTCAAAACTTGTTGCAATGTGAATGATCGCAAAGGTCTCATCGCTGTGATTCTGGCGACATGAACGGTTCTAAAAAATGAGGTCATATTCAAAAGTTATTGAGGTTTGAAATCTCCAATAAACTTCAAAATTCAGTTGACCAAGTTTGACTTTTGTAATTTGGAAAAATAAAAAAAAAGAATATTTCAAAGAATATTACAAGAATATTCCTTGGAATATTCCTTGAAATATTCCATTTTGGCGTATTATGGTTTGACAAGTGGCAGCATTGCATTCGATGGCAGTTTGACTTTTTGGTTCTTGGCCAATCAGAGGGTGCCACGTGGCAAGCCCGGAGGCCGCCATGTGGCCCCAGGCCAGAGATGCATGGACTATCAAAATTTTTTATGACTTCACAGGGTTCGACTGGTTACTAGCCCACAGGCCTGACCGGGCGCACTGCACATTAGTTCTTAATATATATACATTGCAATATGTATTTGAACTTTATAAAGCATTTTGTTGGCGGCAAAGGGGGCCAACCCCACATTTCAACACCCATATGCCTCAACACTAAGAACCAGGGGCGTAAACCAACAGCGCCAAACTCCCAATGGTTAAGGGCTGGAAATTAAGTTTATTGGTGGTGGTGGAGGTCATGTGGCCAAGCTCCGCGGTGAAATTAAATGCCACGTTGAAATGGTTATGAGCCACGGTTATTGAGCAGCTAACCCGACAGTTAAGGGGGGGTGGTCACATGTGACCCCGACCCTCCAACATTAAACTTAACATAAAGCAGATTCTGCCAAACTTGGGCACGTTCTGCCTTTTTTTGGGAGTTGGCCGATTTAACACTCCTATCTTCAGTTGCTCCACATTTGGTGGAGTTTGTTTAGGGATATTGGGCAAAATTGGTTTTTGCCACAACTCCCTCAATATTGAACGAAATTGGATGAAATTTTAGTCAATTTTGGGTCTCTTCAACCTTCTGAAGAGTTTGGGATAGGTTTCAGGTTGAACATAGGTGATCTTCAGTAGATTTTTCTTCAGGGAATATGAAGGAGCCATGAGGGTCACCATGAGACAAATTCAGTTTGAGGCCTAAAAAGGGAGCTAGAGTTCTTTTCCAGAGTTCCAATCGTAGAAATTGGATAATTTAGATGTTATCAATCTGATGAGATGATTTCTAGAGCCTATAGAGAATTTTTGAAGGCCAAAAAGCTTTAGTAAAGTTCCAGGGGTCATTAGTGCCAGCTTTGGCCAGTAGCAGTGCAGGGCTTAGAAAGAGCTGTTTGAGACCATATGCAGTGAACCAGTGGTCATTATTGCCTGAAAAAATCATCATAAATCTATTTAAATAGGTTTCAGCAAATTTTAAGACTTTTAGAGGTTGAAAACTCAGCAGAGACATTTTCATGAACCGTAGCGCCAGGGGGTGCCGATAGGTGACTAAGGCGAAACCAGAGCAACCAGAGGCTATTTTTGATGAATAAAAACTCTATCTTGACTATTTCAGTCATTTTGGAACCAATGGAAGTGGTTTCAGAAAATTTTGATAACTTTTAGAGCTCAAAAAGCTGATGTGAAGTTCTGGGAAACCTTGGGCAAACCGTGGAGGATAGCCTATTTGGGGAATGCAGTGCTCAATTTGAGAAATTTATCAATTGATAGTTGATGTATGATGTGTATTGGATACAGCAGGAGTGGTTTCAGTGACAAAAAAACAATTTTGAGGGATTTTGTGCCATTTAGAAGCTCATAGTAGCTTAGTGCACTGACATAAGGAATCATGCCAATAAGAGCCTAAAAATGTTTACAAAGTTCGGACAGCCAATTGAGGGATATTTATGGTATTTTCAGTCCTTTGGATAATTTTTGTATTCATTGGAATTAAGTATTTAATTGTAAAAAAACTTACCATAATCCGAAAGAGCTAAGTCATGATGACAAAGCTCAAAGGAGACGTAGCCCATGATATTTTGGGTGAACTCCTAGATTAAAATTGCTGTTGTGTTTGAATGATTATTTGCTACATTATGTTGCTTTCATACATGTTAAATTACAGCAAAAACAAATGAAGTTAAGACACATAAACAATAAAAATTCATACACCACTTTAAAGTAAATAATTCTGCAAAATTGTCAAGTACAAGCTAGATCATTTTAATTAAAACTGAGTGGTAGATTCTTGAAATACATACAAGTTATCCATACCATTTTCAGATCAGGTTGGTGTCAGAGCATAGTTTCTTGCTTGACAGAGCACTTGGTTACTTGATTGTATAGCTTGAAAGGTGTTTAAACAGTGTAAAATATTGACTGTTTTATTGTTTGCAAACTGATTGTTGTTTGAGTTTGCTTGAGATTTGGGGATAGCTAATGATTAGCTAAGTCTTGGAGAGAAAAAAAAGGAAGAAAGAGTTGAAGGTGTTATTGCCTAAATCTACCTCAGGCTGAAAGAAGGCAGAGTTCAGGGTAACATCAAACCATGCTCAGTCTAGTAGCTAGCCCTACCAGATCAGGAGAGGGCTCTCTCCGGGTCAATCTCAGCAAAAATAATCAATAGGGCTTGAGATGACTTGAAATAAAGGCTAATTTTAGGCTAGGTATATAAGTAAAGGAGTTTGATTTTGATTTTGGGGGTTTTGTTGGAAACAAAGGGAAAGGCAGTTTTGGGTTCGGGGATGAGGCCTAGTTTTTGCAGAGTTCTGAATGGGGCAAGGAAGGAAATTGTTTTGATGCTTTGGATTGAATGAATGGATAGTTCAGACTGGTGAGGAGCTGAAGAGGGAAAGAGGCTTTCAAGAATCCTCTTCAAACAAATGAAAACATGGAAAATTAAACAAAACTGAAGGCAGAGCAAAGCAATCTAATGAATTCCACCTTTATCACTCATTTGTTTAATTTAAGAAGAAAGGAGAAGGGAAATGATACACATAAACATCAATGAACTTACAATCACATAGAGAAACACACCATAAAAACACAGAGCCACATGGATCCCAAAGAGTGCTGCAAACCCTGGTCTATTCCTTTGCCAAAATTGCAGAGATGAAATGTACAATGAAGTGCCAAGCAATCCCAAGTGTCCAAACTATGAAAATGACTGAGAAAATACAAGATATAGACAAGCCTAACTCATCCCCATGCCTCTAGGGGTCGAGCTCACAATTCTAGGAGCTGTTTCAACAAGATCTAAACTAAGAATTGGAAAATAGGTAATGAAAAAACTTGCCTCTATATGATAGGAAACTGATTCATTCACTTACATTTCACTTTTTGGTGAATGAATCTACTAAGATGAGTAAAAATGTGCCAAAATTACATCAAAGTCATGAAATTACATCAAGTTACATAAAGAGTTACATGAAAAATTCAAACTAGCCAAAACTAGACGAAAATCTGAGCTGCTGAGTGAAAAATAGGCCAAATTTCCCAATGCACCGCGCCTGAAATCTCTATGCGTAGCACAGCATTGAGGCTGATTTGGAGGGCCTTCCCGAAGTCAAAATTGAGTGCAGAATAGCTCATTGGAAATCTCTGCCTGTCTACTTTCCAACCCAAGTGGAATTTCTGAATTTGGTTGCCATTTGCCCCTCCAAAAATCCAATCTCCCAACACTTCTTCCTGTGTGTCCAAAAAGTGGCAGAAAGGCCATTTTTAGGGTGTTTTTGACCCTTTAGGCAACCCAAAACTTGTCAAAATCCTTAGGTAATCGATAGGCATGCATAAATTTTCATGAAAAATCTAGAAATGCAAATTTTTTTTCAAGAGGAGCTGCCAATTATAAGCGCGCGCCAAGTGGCGCTACGCGTCGGGCAGGAAAATCTGTGTTTAGGCCAAAAAATTCAAAATTGAAAAAAAGTTTCCCAAATTTCTTGAAATTTGGGCTGAATGTTCACCATCAAGCACTATGCTGGGCCAAAGAAGCTTCAGCCAAAATTTGGAGTCTATCATGCCTTTTGCGACGCTTTAGTGCCCTTCTTAGCCTTGCTTTCAGGATCTTGATCCTCGCTTTGCAAACATGATTTCGTGCCCAATAGTGGTTCTTAATGTGCCTGAGCATGTTCTTTTCCTTGTTTTCCTTCTCCAACAACTTCTCAAGATGAATATTGACCCTCTCAAGCCAAGTTTCTCTATCAGCCTCAATCTCCCGCTTAATGTGTGTCATCTCGGTTTGGCTTCTTTGGGCAGCTTGCCGGTTTTCATGGATGTTTTGCAACTCCATGATTGTTTGCTAATCCTCCAACTGTTTGTTTCGCTGCTCTAGGTAATTTATGATCCATTGGGCTCTTTTTAACTTGACGATCAATGTGTCAATCTCCGCCTTCTGCTCCTGAATGGTCTCCCTCAACTTTGAGCTTGGAGAGCTCAAATCCTCATCAATAAGTATGAAATCAGTATCCTGGCCTCCTGAAAGGCCCTCATCCTGCATAGGCCTCTTACCTCTATCCTGTACCTATGCTGTTGATGACGGAAACAAGACCCCTCCCACCCTAGGTGGAGATAGTACTCGTCGGGCTGTTGCAAATAATACTCTGGTGCCTCTCTGATAAGTAACAAACACTAGCACATTGATAGGCTCTGTCTCGTGACCTTCAGGCTGATGAGAAGGTTCGCCTGGCTCATGAAAAACCTCTGGAGGAACTTGAGGAGCTGTGAAGAAATCATGGGAAATGAAATCCTCCCATGAAATACCCTGCAATCCAAGATGATGTACAACCACGATCTTGATGAGTGCATAGTGATAAATACTGTTGTACTGCTGCTCAGGAGTTTTCTTCTGCACAAGAGTGGTCATTCTCTCGATATTCCGGCACATAAAATAAGTTATGTTCATCATCCTCACTCTATTGAAATGCATCAATAACTTGATGTGGTAGGCATAGAGGCGTGAAAGCCGACCCTCACAACTGAAATATCTGATAATGAGTTTCATCAGAGGCACATAGGATTCCTTTAGGAACCGGAATGGGAACACCCTGCTGAGCTGCCTCACAAAGCTAGGCCTGATGTATGGTTCATAATGCACTCTGTCCACCTGCTATCTTTTGTTCCACTGTTCACCCACATTTGGTATTCCGGTTGCTTGAGAGATGGTTTCCGGTGTCACAGTGAATTTTACACCAGCAAGAGTTACCTGACCATCATGTAAATGCAATACAAACAAACGAGCCAACTCCTGATGATGATGGATCCTAGCAATCATCTCACAATACTGATAGCATGACTTCTCTCGAAAAAATGCCATGGCAAGTGGGCATGCCTGCAATTGAGTCAATGAGGTGGGATCTTCTCTCACATGTTTTCAACCTTTACGAGGCCTTCTAGGTGCATGTAGCTCAGTGGTAGAATCACTATATCTGTCATAGGATGTATCAGTGTCTGTCTCCATGATGTCCATGCAAGGTGTATGTTGGCTTATATGAGAGGAAAATGAAAATTTGGTGCTTTGTTTCAATTGCCAAATATGTGTTAAAGGGAGGGACTGTAGGAGAAATAGGGCAGTGGGAACAATGGGATTTAATTAAGTGATAATTTTCCTTTTAGAATTTTGACAAATGTAGGGACAATGGACAACCACTTGAATGTTTGGGAAACTTGGGGTTTGGGAATTTTTATAAGTGAGATGGGAAAGAGAGAGTGATAGAAATGAAATGACTTAGGGATAGGGATAATGGGAATGAGATGATATGAGTGGCTTTAGGGATGTAAGGGGATAGGGAATGGATTTGTATTGATAGTATAACAGTGAGAGGGAGGAATAAATAGTGAGAAATGAACAAGTTTGGCACCAAAACAAATTTTAAAACTTCAACTTCAAAACCCTAAGGAGGCACTTCAACAAGAGGATAGGGTTTATAGTTTTGGCATTCAAATTCTCCAAAATTCATTTTCAAATACTTGTAAATGACAACTACAGTCTCACATGAACTTACTTGAACAAATTAGACCGAGCGATTTGGAATTTTTTTGGAGGCAATGACAAAAATTTGGGTGTCGGCCCTGTGCGCCACGACAGTGGCCCGGTGCGCCGCGACCCTTGTATGTGTCGCGCCAGTTCAAAAATGCACAGAGGTGAGCGGCCCTATGCGCCACGCTCAACCAGTGCGCTGCGCCCAATGCCCAGTGCGCCGCGATAGTAAACTTCACCATAGTTTCGTCCTCTAACGCTAGCTTCGCTTCCTCCACTATTTTCTTTGGCTCTTTGATGACTTTGGCATGCAAATGAAGTCTTGAATTTGAAAAGATCTTATATATACAAAGGATTTTGATTTTCGATTTGGAAAACCCACTTTGTAAAGTCTGAAAACTTTGGCACTTTTGACATAAACTCTGTTTTTGTTTCCTTTGTGATTTTTGAGCTGAATGATGAACTTCTTGTCTGTCTTTGCAGTGATAGCTGGCATGGGGTTTCGGCAAAGGTGACTAGGGCTGCGCCTGAAGAAATTTACAACTGAAAAAATTTGAAAATTACATTGCATTTATTACAAAAGGATAAAATAGAAAATTTTTCTTCAAAACAGAGTTTTGAAGAAAAATCATTATCAAGCATTATGACGATGAAATTTTTGCGATGAAAAACTATTTCGGACCTCCCTCATGTGCCTGCTGACATTATTAGTCATTTTGAAGACTAAATTAACAAGACCCTAGACCTAATGAGACTAAAACCCTAAAATGACTCTTGGCTGACCAAGAGACCAAACATGACTGCAAATGACTGTAAATGATTTTGATAGACATACATAGACTAGTAGGTACATGACATGAGGGATATGAGTGACAAGACCCTACCGTCAGATGATCCATGCTCCTAATGGAATGCAGCTGATTGAACTAAGTGAGACACCTAAAATGAAATGCAACAAGAGAAATTTGATCTCTGACGGAGGGATGAAGATACCGACTCTAACATAAGGCATCTTCCTTACCCCAAGGGACCTCAAGGTCACTTTTGGAACAAACCCTCTTGATGATTGTTTGTTAAGAAGCTCTTGGAGTTTGTTTGTTGTTTGGCTGCTTGAATAAGAGTTTTTCTTTACAGCCATTTGGTTAAAAACTTGTCATTTGTTTTGAAATATTTGAGAACTTTGTTCAAGTTCCTTTTGTTCGTTGACATCATAATGAAAACTTCTAAAAGTGAAGTTTCCTCCTTCACAAGATTCTTTTATGATGATATGAAGCATGACTTTATTATATTGAAGGACATGGTGCATATTTTGTTTGAGGATAAAAGAGAAAGCATTGAACTTCGCGACCAGTTGTTTGCCATGAAGGATGAGAAGGAAGAAATTCTTCAAATATTGCATGATATGGAGATGCAGCTCCATCAAGCTCAAGAAGCTTTGACCAAGAACATGCATGAGGAAGAGGTAATCCATTCTAATTTTTCTTCAGTTTCCTCTATAGAAAGATGTGTTGGTTCTTTCGAAAAGCATGCGAGTTCAGACAATTTTCAAGACAAGAATGATGATGTTAGTCTACAAATGAAAGTTGGAGCCTATACTAGTTCATCTCCTCATGAAGGCAAAAAGGATGAACATGAAAAGCAGCACAAGAGGTATAAATCTTCCCATGATAAATTTGATTGTGTTTCTGCAAGGCATGATAATTTTGCATGCTTAAATGGAAGACAGATTTTCTATACATATTGTGGTCGATTTAACCATGATGTTTCGAGATGCTAGATGAGGAAGAAAGCATATAGGAAGCAGATGAGGTAAAGGCAACTTTCAAAGAAGGTGCATAATATTTTCACATATTTCCAAAAGAGGGGACATGTTGTCTCCCATTGTTGGACTTTGCATCCAACTAGTCGTCCCAAGCACATGAAACAAGAGGACAGAAAGATTGGCGAAGGTGGAACCAAGGATTCCATTATTGATGTGAGAAAAGATGTTTCACATGAGGAAGAGTTGTAGCAGCAAAAGTCGCCATGGAAGTGGCTTGGTAAGAAGCGGATGGACTTCTTAGTACAGTAAAACGTACTCATTTTGTACATATGCAAATTTTGGTTGTATGCATGTATTTTATGCTGTAATCTCTTGTTTGTTTGAGCCACCTTGGATCATTGATCAAGGCAGCAATGTTCAGTTTCCTTCTATGGATTTCTCTCCAAAAATTTCTGAGTGAGTGTAAGAAAGACAGTTCTAGACAAGAGGAAAAGCACATCGAGGAAGGGAAGTGTGAATTTCTTTCTAGTTGTGGTCAAAGTCACTAGCCATGCAAGGCAAGTGTTTGGAGGCTAAAGAGAAGAGGATGCAGTGTTCTTATTCACTGTACAAATCAATTTCAGTATTCCAGAGAGCTTTTGGGGTCCAAAAGCTTCTCATTTGGGAGGTGTGATCAGGAGATCATATCCAAGATATGCAAATTGCTCAAAAATGAAAGTGTTCAAAACTTGTTGCAATGTGAACAAATGGAAAGGTCTCCTCACTGCAATTCTGGCACCATGAACGATTCTCAAAACCGAGGTCGTATGCAAACGTTATTGAGATTTGAAATCTCGAGTAAACTTCAAAATTCAGTTGACCAAGTTTGACTTTTGTAATTTGGAAAAATTAAAAAAGAATATTCCAAGGAATAATCTAGGAATATTCCAAGGAATATTCAATATTCTAGGAATATTCCTAAGAATATTCCCCAAAATATTCCATTTGGGCATATTATGGTTTGACAAGTGGCAACATTGCATTCGATGGTAGTTTTATTTTTTGGTTCTTGGCCAATCAAAGGGTGCCATGAGGCAAGCCCAGATGCTGCCACGTGGCCCTAGGTCGGAGATGCATGGTCTATCAAAATTTTGTATGACTTCATAGGATTCGACCCTGGGTTGACTGGCTACCAGCCCACAGGCCCAACCAGGCAGGCTGCACATTAGTTCTTAATATATATACATTGCAATATGTATTTGAACTTTATAAAGCATTTTGTTGGCAGCAAAGGGGGCCAGCCCCCACATTTAAACACCCATATGCCTCAGTGCTAAGAACTGGGGGCGTAAACCAACAATGCTAAAATCCCGACGGTTAAGGGCTAGCAGTTAAGTTTATTGGTGGTGGTGGAGGTCATGTGGCCAAGATCCACGGTGAAATTAAATGCTACGTTGTAATGGTTATGAGCCACGGTTATGGAGCGGCTAAGCCAGCGGTTAAGGGGGGGCGGTCACATGTGAACCCGACCCTCCAACATTAAACTTAACATAAAACATATTTTGCCAAACTTGGGCGCATTCCGCCTTTTTCGGGGAGTTGGAAAGTTTGGCGCTCCTATCTTCAGTTGCTCCACATTTGGTGGAGTTTGTTTAGGGATATTGGGAAAAATTGGGTTTTGCCATAACTCCCTCAATATTGAATGAAATTGGATGAAATTTTAGTCAATTTTGGGTCTCTTAAACCTTCTGAAGAGTTTTGGATAGGTTTCAGGTCGAATATATGTGATCTTTAGTAGATTTTTCTTCAGGGAAAATGAAGGAGCCAAGAGGGCCACCATGAGACAAATTCACTTTAAGGCCTAACCAGGGGAGTTAGAGTCCTTTTCCAGAGTTCCAATAGTCTGAATTGGATAATTAAGATGTTCTCAATCTGATGAGATGATTTGAAGAGCCTGTAGAGAACGTTTGAAGGCCAAAAAGCTTCAGTAAAGTTCTAGGGGTCATTAGTGCCAACTTTGGCCAGCAGGAGTGCAGGGCTTAGAAAGAGTTGTTTGAGACCATATGCAGTGAAACAGTGGTCATTATTGCTTGAAAAAATCATCTTGAATCTATTTAAATAGGTTTCAGAAAGTGTTAATGACTTTTAGAGGTCTAAAACTCAACAGAGACATTTTCATTAACCCTTGTGCCACGGGGTGTCGATAGGTGATTGAGGCAAAACCGGAGCAGCCGGAGGCTATCTTTGATGAATAAAAACTCTATATTGACTATTTAATTCATTTTGGAACCAATGGAAGTGGTTTCAGAACATTTTGAGAAATTTTAGAGCTCTAAAAGCGGATGTGAAGTTTTGGGCAGCTCTGGGCAAATCGTGGAGGATAGCCTCTTTGGGGAATGTAGTGCTCAATTTGAGAAATTTATCAGTTGATAGTTGATGTATGATGTGTATTGGATACAGAAGAAGTGGTTTCAGTGAAAGAAACACAATATGAGGGAGTTTGTTCCATTTATAAGCTCATAGTATCTTAGTGCACCGACAGAAGGAATCATGCCAACAAGAGCCTAAAGTTGTTTACAAAGTTCAGAAAACCAATTGAGGGATATTTATGGTATTTTAAGTCCTTTGGATCATTTTTTTATTCATTGGAATTAAGAATTTACTTGTAAAAAAACTTACCATAATCCCAAAGAGCTGAGTCATGATGACAAAGCTCAAAGGAGACGTAGCCCACGAGATTTCAGGTGAACTCCTAGATTAAAATTGTTGTTGTGTTTGAATGATTATTTGCTGCATTATGTTGCTGTCATACATGTTAAATTACAGGAAGAAAAAATGAAGTTAAGACACATAAACAATAAAAATTCATACACCACTTTAAAGTAAATAATTCCGCAAAATTGTCAAGTACAAGCTAGATCATTTTAATTAAAACTGAGTGGTAGGTTCTTGAAATACATACAAGTTATCTAGACCATTTTCAGATCAGGTTGGTATCAAAGCATAGTTTCTTGCTTGACAGAGCACTTGGTTGCTTGATTGTATAGCTTGAAAGGTGTTTAAACAGTGTAAAATATTGACTATTACTATTTGCAAACTGATTGTTGTTTAAGTTTGCTTGAGATTTGGGGATAGCTACTGATCAGCTGAGTCTTGGAGAGAAAAAAAAGGATGAAAGAGTTGAAGGCATCTTCCTTACCCCAAGGGACCTCAAGGTCACTTTTGTAACAAACACTCTTGACGATTGTTTGTTAAGAAGCTCTTGGAGTTTGTTTGTTGTTTGGCTGCTTGAATAAGAGTTTGTCTTTACAACCATTTGGTTAAAAGCTTGTCATTTGTTTTGAAAGATTTGAGAACTTTGTTGAAGTTCCTTTTTTTCATTGAAATCATAATGACAACTTCTAAAAGTGAAGTTTCCTCCTTCACAAGATTCTTCGATGATGATATGAAGCATGACTTTATTATATTGAAGGACATGGTGCAAATTTTGTTTGAGGATAAAAGAGAAAGCACCGAACTTCGTGAACGGTTGTTTGCCATGAAGGATGAGAAGGAAGAAATTCTTCAAAGATTGCATGATATGGAGATGTAGCTCCATCAAGCTCAAGAAGCTTTGACCAAGAACATGCGTGAGGAAGAGATAATCCATTCTAATTTGTCTTCAGTTTCCTCTTTAGAAAGATGTGTTGGTTCTTTCGAAAAGCATGCGAGTTCAGAAAATTTTCAAGACAAGAACGATGATGTTAGTCTGCAAATGAAAGCTGGAGCCTCTACTAGTTCATCTCTTCATGAAGGAAAAAAGGATGAACATGAAAAGCAGCACAAGAGGTATAAATCTTCTCATGATCAATTTGATTGTGTTTCTACAAGGCATGATAATTTTGCATGCTTAAATGGAAGAAAGATTTTCTGTATATATTGTGGTTGATTTAAAAATGATGTTTCGAGATGTTGGATGAGGAAAAAAGCATACATGAAGCAAATGAGGCAAAGGAAACTTTCAAAGAAGGTGCATAAGATTTGCACATATTGCCAAAAGAGGGGACATGTTGTCTCCCATTGTTGGACTTTGCATCCAACTAGTCGTCCCAAGCACATGCAACAAGAGGATAGAAAGATTGGCGAAGGTGGAACCAAGGATTCCATTATTGATGTGAGAACGGATGTTTCACATGAGGAAGAGTTTCAGCAGCAAAAGTCGCCATGGAAGTGGCTTGGTAAGAAGTGGATGGACTTCTTAGTACAGTAAGACGTACTCATTTTGTACATATGCAAATTTTAGTTGTATGCATGTATTTTATGTTGTAATATCTCATTTGTTTGAGCCATCTTGGATCATTGATCAAGGCAGCAATGTTCAGTTTTCTTCTACGAATTTTTCGCCAGAAATTTCTGAGTGAGTGCAAGAAAGACAGTTCTAGACAAGAGGACAAGTGCATAGAGGAAAGGAAGTGTGAATTGCTTTCTAGTTGTGGTTCAAAGTCACTAGCCATGCAAGGCAAGTGTTTGGAGGCTAAAGAGAAGAGGGTGCAGTGTTCTTATTCACTGTATAGATCAGTTTCAGTATTCCAGAGAGATTTTGGGGTCCAAAAGCTTCTCATTTGGGAGGCGTGATCAGGAGATCATATCCAAGATATGCAAATTGCTCAAAAATGAAAGTGTTCAAAACTTGTTGCAATGTGAACGACCAGAAAGGTCTCATCGCTACAATTCTGGTGCCACAAATGGTTCTCCAGTAAGGTCGTATGCAAAAGTTATTGAGGTTTGAAATCTCCAGTAAACTTCAAAATTCAATCGACCAAGTTTGAATTTTGTAATTTGGAAAAATTAAAAAAAGAATATTCCAAGGAATATTCCTCAGAATATTCCCCAAAATATTCCATTTTGGCGTATTATGGTTTGACAAGTGGCAACATTGCATTCGATGGCAGTTTGACTTTTTGGTTCTTGGGCAATCAGAGGGTGTCACGTGGCAAGCCCGAAGGCCGCCATGTGGCCCCAGGCTAGAGATGAATGGACTATCAAATTTTTTTACGACTTCATAGGATTTGACCCCAGGTCAACTGGCTACCAGCCCACAGGCCCGATTGGGTGGGCTGCACATTAGTTCTTAATATATATACATTGCAATATGTATTTGAACTTTATAAAGCATTTTGTTGGCGGCAAAGGTGGCTAGCCCCCACATTTCAACCCCCATATGCCTCAGTGCTAAGAACCGGGGGCGTAAACCAACGGTGCCAAAATCCTGACGGTTAAGGGCTGGAAGTTAAGTTTATTGGCAGTGGTGGAGGTCATGTGGGCAAGATTCACAGTGAAATTAAATGCCACATTGAAATGGTTATGAGCCACAGTTATGGAGCGGCTAACCTGGTGTTTAAGTGGGGGCGGTTACATGTGACCCCAAAACTCCAACATTAAACTTAACATAAAATTGATTCTGCCAAACTTGGGCGTGTTCCACCTTTTCCGGGGAGTTGGCCAGTTTGGCGCTCCTATCTTCAGTTGCTCCACATTTGGTGGAGTTTGTTTAGGGATATTGGGAAAAATTGGTTTTTACCATAAATACCTCAATATTGAATGAAATTGGATGAAATTTTATTCAATTTTGGGCCTCTTTGACCTTATGAAGAGTTTGGGACGGGTTTTAGGTCGAATAGAGGTGATGTTTAGTAGCTTTTTCTTCAGGGAAGATGAAGGAGCCATTAGGGCCACCATGAGACAAATTCAGTTTGAGGCCTAACCAGGGGAGTTAGAGTCCTTTTATAGAGTTCCAATAGACTGAATTGGATAATTCAAATCTTATGAATCTGATGAGATGATTTTCAGGGCCTGTAGAGAATGTTTGAGGGCCGAAAAGCTTCAGTAAAGTTCCAGGGGTCATTATTGCCAGCTTTGGCCAACAGTAGTCCAGGGCTTAGAAAGAACTATTTGAGACCATATGTAGTGAAACAGTGGTCATTATTACCTGAAAATATCATCCTAAATCTATTTACGGAGGTTTCAACAAGTTTTAAATACTTTTAGAGGTCTAAAACTCAGCAGAGACATTTTCATTAACCTTAGTGCCAAGGGGTGCCGATAGGTGATTGAGGCAAAATTGGAGCAACCAGAGGCTATTTTTGATGAATCAAAACTCTATATTGACTATTTCAGTCATTTTGGAACCAAGGGAAGTGGTTTTAGAACATTTTGAGAACTTTTAGAGCTTTAAAAGCTGATGTGAAGTTCTAGGTAGCCCTGGGAAAACCGTGGAGGATAACCTATTTGGGGAATGCAGTGCTCAATTTGAGAAATTTATCAGTTGATAGTTGATGTATGATGTGTATTGGATAATAAAGGAGTGGTTTCAGTGACAGGAACACAATTCTGAGGGGGTTTGTGCCATTTATAAGCTCAGAGTCGCTTAGTGCACTGATAGAAGGAATCGTGTCAACAAGAGCCTAAAGCTATTTACAAAGTTCAGACAGCCAATTGAGGGATATTTATGGTATTTTGAGTCCTTTGGATCATTTTTGTATTCATTGGAATTAAGAATTTACTTGTAAAAAAACTTACCATAATCCCAAAGAGTTGAGTCATTATGACAAAGCTCAAAGGAGACGTAGCCCATGAGATTTCGGGTGAAATCCTAGATTAAAATTGCTGTTGTGTTTGAATGATTATTTGCTGCATTATGTTGTTGTCATACATGTTAAATTACAACAAGAACAAATGAAGTTAAGACACATAAACAATAAAAATTCATACACCACTTTCAAGTAAATAATTAAGCAAAATTGTCAAGTACAAGCTAGCTCATTTTAATTAAAACTGAGTGGTAGGTTCTTGAAATACATACAATTTATCCAGAACATTTTTAGATCAATGGCTGCTACAACATACAAATATAATCATTCAACTGACACATGCAACCTCACAATACTCTTCCCCAATGATAAATCTGGCTCCGACAAATAAATTAGGTTCTGACAAATAAATTTGGCCCCAGTAAATAAATTGGGCTCCAACAAACTTATTAGGCTCCAACAAAATAATTTTAGCACAACAAGGTGAATTCATCCCGGCAAAATAATTTTGGCGCTGCAAAAGAAATTTGACACAACAAGATAAATTTGGCCCAACAAAATAGCCCAAATAATTAATTTGCACTGCTCGAAAATTTCCTTGCTGCTGCTGAAGATGCACTAGTATTTTTTCCCTCAATACTACAAAAATTCAGAGAATTTAATCTCAGAATCCTCACACTAAATGCAAAAAAACCAATAGATGGTTTGGTTTAACTCCAAGGCAAGGTGAATCCCACCAAGTGGTGTGAATTATCTAGTTTACCAATAACTGCACTGTTGAAGGAATGTTAATTTACAACTTGAATATTGCGTGGAGAATTTTGAAATTTTAACCATGAAATCCTCTCACCAAACTTAGAACAACTTAGAAAAGTCTTGGTTAGATTCCAACAGATACAGAAAGCCCCAATTTAGTGTGAGTTTCCTACTTTTCCTTGCTCTGCACACTGTTCTAAATAAGATAAATTTGTATCACAATGCTCCTACACTTAAGTCCTACAAATTCACTAGAAAATCACTGGCTCAAATAAGAGAAATCTCCTCCAAAACCTCTAGAAACTAAACTGGAATACGACACATAAAATGGTCCCAACAAAGAAACTCAACCCCAATAGATAAATCTAGTTCTGACAAAAGAATTGTGCTCTCACGCCAACAAATAATTTCTGCCCATCAAGGGAAATTCATCACAGTAGAATAATTTTGACCTCACAAGATAAATTTTCCCAATAAAATAATTTCAGTCCAAAAAGTTAAATTTGACCTAGAAAAATAATTTTGACCCAACAAAATGAGTTCGACGCAACAAAATATTTTTGGCCTAACAGAATAATTTCAGCCATACAATAAATTTGGTCCAATAATATTTTTGACACACCTACAAAAATTATCCTTAAGAAAATAGATTAAGAAATTTAATCCACAAACTTGGCTCCCTTATTCGTCAGGAACAATACGGTAATATGACGAAATGATTTTAACCCACAATTGGCCAAAATCAAGTTGTGATACCATTGTAATGTCCCAAGTATAATTTTTTTCTGAAAAATTTCTTCTGAAAATTATGTTGTCAATTTAAATAACAATTTTCACAAATTCAATCATCAATTTAACGAAAAAACTGGAAAATACAACCTACAATTGAGCTCTGATACCACTGTAAATGTCTCGTTTATATTTTGCCGTTAAAATTATGAAATGTTTCTTTAGGAAAATATGCTATGAATTCTATTCAATAATACCATGAATTGCACCAAGAAATTGTCGACAGATAATATATGAATTCAAAAAGTGTTGTTACTGCAACAAATTAATAAAATTTGAAAATACACATAGAACACATATTATGTGCAACAAAATAAAATATATTTATAATGATATAAAATATGACAATACAATAGCTGGAAGTAGCTAAGACAATAATGTCCACCAAATCCGCGTCAATATTGAACCTAGCCTCCAAAATAACAGCTAGAAAATAACACCCAATTCAAGAATCTGAATGATCCTCACTCCAATATTCAGATCTCTTATAGATATGATCTCCAATATCAGTGTTGAAGCTCCGTGATATTTCTAGGTGAAATATCCTCAATGGTGGGTTGGGTTTTCTTCCAACTCACAATAAATGGAAACCCAAAAGTTTTCATCCTAGGTCTTACTGAAAGTCGAGAATTTCGTTCTCAAACCTCTCTATAAGAAAAATATCAACTCCAAGATGTCCCAAATGATCTCCCTCTCCTCCTTTTAAAGACTCTAAAGATAGATCCCCAAGCCTTTAGAAGCATCATATTTTATTATTTTATTATTATTATAGAAGCTCCTCCCTTGAATTTATCGTAAGTTACTTTTTAATTTTATTTTAAGTCACTTTGGCCCTTTTTTTCCAATTGATTATTTTCCTCTTTTTTATTTTAATTAATTAAGTGATTATTTAACACCACTTTTAATTAAGAAAAAACGGTAAGTCACCCACCATGCTCTCTCTGGCCACTAAAAGCGACTTCTTATCATTTCATCTTGTAGATCTCCTCATTCTGGTTCTAAGGAGCTATTACAGTGAAGTATTCCATCAAATCTTCCTCCGAGAATGCCACCTCAAGCATAATTAATTAAATCATACCCAGTGATAACTTCGATTTGTGAAAGTTGTTAGAATGCAAGGAAACATAAGAAAAACTTCGCAGATAATGGAATATGCCAAGTGAATGCCATCAAATCCCATAAAAACTCCTCAAAACTCCCTCGAGACCCCTAATTACATACTCCTACTTTCCTCACCTGGCCATCCTGTGCCCTCAAAATCCACCTTGGTTACACCATAGAGGAAAAGAAAAACAAGGACATGACACAGAAAATACTTCTAGATGATCAACTTGGCCTAAGATATGTAAATAATAGTCATGTTATTCATAGGCGAGTAATTTGATTCATCAATTGGGTGAATAATTAGAGTTTCATTTTAGGTGTGTGCCTTAATACAAATCCACTTGCATTGTTTCAAAACAACATGTATAATACAAAATAAAAGTACATAAATTTTGTATTGAAATAGTAAATATTAAAAATTAAGACTTTTCTTGTAAATAAGTATATTAGAGTATGAATTATTTTGTGTACAATTTCATTTATTTGTGCATAGGTGCTTTATAGTTTAGTGTAAGGGAGATGTCGTGAGTCTGAAGATGTTGTCAGATAATGTTACATTTAAAAATTATAAGATCGTATTTACTTTAATAATAATAATAATAATTCCATGTCAACAAAAAACAAAATACTTCAATTTCCACATTACTTTTACATCAACTTTATATAGAGATAAAGTAATTAAAAGTAAAGAGCAAGGGAGATATATAATTTCTTCATAGCTTAGAATGGACTTGACAAATGACATGTAAAATAATATTATTGATATTATATGATGTGTAATTCATTCTATGTTAAATGGAGATGCAAGATTATAAAAAAAACTTATATTAATAACAAAAAAAATTGTTTGTCATAATTAAAATATTTCAACGTCCATATTAAATAACACATTTTTATATCAACTTTATATACAAAAAGAAAAAAAAAAAACCTTTTCACATTGTATTGTGAAAGGAGATGCATAATTTATTCCATTATATATATATATATATATATATATATTAGAGAGAGAGAGAGATTATTCCTATGAATACATGCTTTTTACTTTTGAATATGAAAGAACATGTACAAATATTTTAATGTGGCCAATGTCAATTATAAATAATTATCTGCAAACAATATTCCAATAGATAGTTCATCACAATAGATATGATAAAATTATGTTTAAAAATATGAAATATA
This sequence comes from Pinus albicaulis, assembly GCA_034641835.2. Taxonomy (NCBI): domain Eukaryota; kingdom Viridiplantae; phylum Streptophyta; class Pinopsida; order Pinales; family Pinaceae; genus Pinus; species Pinus albicaulis. Next base: position 786,007,091 of record CM076570.1, on the reverse strand, counting down.
CATTATAACAATTTTATTTCCCTTTAGAATTCTAGATATATAGATTATTGCTAATGGAGTGTGCATGTGAATTAAAATTATGCAGATAATACTAGACCAACAAAATAAAATCTCACAAACACATTTGACACAAGATGTTACATGGGAAACACTTTCGAGATAATGGCCCAGCTAGAAGGTGAAGTCATTATGTTCTCTTTAAAAAAATAAATAGAAAATGACTATGAGTACAAAGAAATATGGCCTTGGCCCATGGGTTCTACTATAGTGCATAAATCCTCTATGTGTGCTCTATCTCTTATCCCCCTTGGATATTTTTAGTCCTCTATGGAATAAATGCACTCGAAAGAATATAACCTTTTTTTCTCCTAGTGATCTGGTTATAACACAACCCAATAGCCTACTAGTTGTTAGGTTTAACTACCTCAACTTTTAACCAAAGTTACAATATAAACACTTCTAGATTATTATTCGTCATAATCATGTGGCTAGTCCCTTTTCCATAAGTTATGGGGGCTGATATGGCATCATATTGAATTATGGTGATGAACACATGAATGCCAACTTATGAGTGCCATAACTTTCACATACAGACTCCGATTGACATGATTCTTATGTCGTTGGAAATGTCTCTTTGTCTTGAATAGGAAAGAAAAGGTGTTGCACTAAAGAGGTAATGTTTTACACCCCCCCACCACCACAAAAAATATTGTTTTATGCTTCAAAACGCTCTTGGAGGGTTCTAGACACTAATTTCCCAAATTGGGTCCCACTGGTAAAAATGATCCTATGAGTTGATTCTTCCACTCTTTCTACTCTGAAAGCATCGAAATTGATGAAAAACAAGTCCAATCTATATCAAATAAAATAATTCAATGTCAACTATGTATATATTAGATAAACATAGTGAAAATAATAAATTTCTTATAATTAAAACATTTTATTATCATTTTTCTCAAAACCAACACATATCCATCTTAACTTTAAAATTACCAAGAGCTGATAGGAATCAAATCTCTAGAGGTGCAAACCTTTCCTCAAGTTTCCCACTCAAGAAGAGGTTTGCATTGTGAAATATTTGATCCTTATCGATACTTGACAAATCTAGAGTTAGAATGGATGTATGCTGGTAAATCATAAAGTCTACTATATTTATTTTTCTATAGGACTTATAAAATATTAAATTGCTTGTCTTATTTTGTTTTCTTATTTTTTAATTTAGAATTCTTTTTTTTCTTATATTATAGGCTAATTATTTAATTTTCTTATAAATGTTAATTCTTTCACTGACACATATTCTTAATTGGTTTTTCTTCTAGTCAATGTTTATTGGGTAGATTGCTAGTTGAAGGGAAATGCCCTATTATTATATTATTTTTTAAATGTCTAAATTTTTGAAGTTTTGGTGTACTATTTTCTATAGTAATGAAACCATCGTCTCCTCGTGGAATGATCGAGTGGTTGGAATAACAAAATTCTACCCACTTCACCCAGTTTCAAATCCCATGGAGGAACATATTTGGCCCATTGTGACAAGGCTCAAGGAGTAGGCTGCCTCACCCTTGTGGAGTCTTGAATCTTGCTAAGCCATGAATTATAGGTATATCTGTCGGCCACTAGATTTGATCTTGGGCCTCGCCCAAATTACTCTAACGAATTTCCAATTCACAATGGTAAAAAAGAAAAAGAAAAAGAAAAGATTTAGGAAACCGCAATGTATTGTTTGATATAGTGTAACTTGCACAATCTTTATATAGTTTTTTTGTACTTATCTTGCAATATGACATGCTTTAGTTTGTTTGATAGCATTAGAGATTTAGGTTTGAAATGTATAATGGGTTATAAATACTTGAATTTTCATTATCATCTATAAATAAAAATTATCTTACATGGTTGACCATTGGATTGATGCCTAAGAATGGTGGAAAGTGTAGTTTAAATGCATTGTTACCTATTTTTCACTATTTGAAGTGATGCATATTTTATTAGCTTTATCTTCAATTTTATTTCCCCTGCTTTGTTCATTGAAGAAATGAAATTACAATACACACTTTATCTTTGACATGTAGTAGTTACTAACTTGGCGCATCTCATGTGTAGTGACCCTAATAAAATTAATTCTTATCAGACTTTTATGATTTTTATTTTCAATTTTCATAAGTATGGATGATGACCATGAAGCTAAAAATTAAAGTTGAAATTTTTTATGAGAATATAGTTATTTATTACTATAATGAAATTTTGTTACTTATTGTTATTTTGAAAATATAAGAGGAGCCACCACATGAGTATTCAGGCTCCCAATTGTCATGAAACAATTAGAAACCAATCATGGTATAAGAAAGGAAAGTTTCCACATAAAAGGAAAAATCGTCCATCTTCCAAGTGATAATTTTCCCTACTACTAGAAATTTCATGACGGGGGAGAAAGATCATGGGTGGAAGAATATGTTTTAGAAAACAAGATTGTGGGAGAGAAAGACAATATGGAAAACAAGGTTCCAATTGGAGAGAAAGGTTGGACCTGCACAAATAAATATTTCAACCTATATTTAGCAGGATGTGCTAGGCCTTGACGAGGTGAAACTGTGAAAGTTACTAGTTTGTTTCCTAAAGTAAAAGTAGTCTGTAGCTCTGGGGGAACTGCTAAGGTAGTAGTTCAATGGTTGAGGGGAGTGTGGTAACTTGTACATTTATGAAAAAACATAGATAAGTACTGATACATAAAATATTGTGGATATTCCACTGGATAGTTCGTCACAACAGATTTGATAATATTATATTAGAAATTTGAAAATAATGTACTGTTACAATTTATTTAAACTTCAAAATATGTAGATTTAACTGTAATTAATGCATGCAAGCGAATGGAAATTACACAGAAAAATAGAGAATGAAAAATAAATCTCACACACACACATAAGACACAAGATATGCTCTAGGAAACCCTTTTGGGAGAAAACCTATCTGGAAGGTGAGACTTGTGGCCCGTGGGATGCTATAGTGCACAAATCATCCCTATTTTCTCTACTTGCTATCCCTCTTGGCTATATTTTATAAGCTATGGAATAAAATGATCTCAGAGAATGGAATGACTCTTCCTCCTAGTGGCTCGGTTATAACATAACTCGATAGCCTACTAGTGGTTAAGTTTAAATACATCAACTCTTAACTAGAGTTATAATGTATACTCTTCTAGAGTATTTTACATCACAATCACGTGGCTATCCCCTTTTCCATGGACAATGGGAGCTAAAGTGGCACCCTCTCAAATTATAGGTGTGAAAATAGGAAGGTCAACCTTTGAGTGGCATAACTTTCACATATAGATTTTAATTGACGTGTTTCTTGCATCGCTAGAAATATATGTGTGTAGAACAACATGAAAATACCAAAGCGACAAATTTTTACCCCCAAAAAAATGTCGTTTTATGCCTCAAAACGCTCCTGGAAGGTTCCATACCATGTTTCGCCAAATAGGTCCCGCTAGTTAAAATGGTCCCTTGGGCTGATTCCTCCACTTTTTCCACTCCAAATGCATTGAGATGCATGAAAAAAAAATAATGATCCAATCCAGATCAATTACTTTGGTTTTTTTTGTCTATGATTTAAAATTCAATACTTTTTTTGTCTCAATATATGAAAGAGGAATGCATGCAAGTATCAATGAGTATCTGATTTCTTGTCAAGAAAATTTTAATTTATATTATAACTGGTTTTGCGAAAATAACGTATATGTTTTATGTCAAAATAAATTCTTATTCAATGTGGGAGTTGACCATGTATTGAAATATATGAACTAAGTAGGAGACACTTATAGATAAGTTTTTTTTTTCCAAGGAAAAAATTGAACTCTTTATATAGCAACAAAATTTAACTGTGTACATGCATTTAAGCATTTCTTGGTAAGAGTCTTAGCTCTCCAAAATATCAGCCAAGTAATTAGCCCATCTAAAAAAAAAAACACCATGTTTTGCATGATGAGATAGTTCCGAACCTTCCCAATCATAAGGGAAGAACACCAACTTACCGTCAGCACATAAAGACTGCCTCCACAACGCATTCCCAGGCTTTCTCTAATGAGGAAAAGACAACCCAAACATGAACGAATGTGTAGAGTAAATGGAGAAAATAAATAATTTTGAACAAGTGTCAACATATGAGTTTATAAAGGACTGAGTATAATATAATGTATACTTATGAAAATCAAAATAACTACATACATCTGCTGCTGAAAAACTGAAATGGAAACTAGATGAATTAATCTAGACAAAAGGAGGATGATTCGAAAGCATAGAGCCTTCCGACCCTATTTATCGAGTCCTCTAGCTGCACAGATCTTGATGTAAACCCTCCTTATAAAAGAAGTCTGCAACGACATTTATTTCCCTGTAAATGTGACATAAATAAATATAAGTAAAATGATTCTTCAGAAACCACAACTCCTCAAGAATGCTTATAGATAAGTTACATATAAGGTTTACATATATATTATATTTAATGACAAGGTTAGAAAAGTTACGGGTTAAAACTAAGAAAAATATTCTCGGGTTACCATCAACAACATGCAATCCTTGTTGTAATATGGGAAACCCTTAAAAGTTTTAAGTACTGAAACCCGGTAGGCAAGAGTCTTATAATTCAAACTTCAAAATTAAGAGTTTTATGTTTTATACTTATACTTAAGTATATATTTATATCGATATATTCAAATAATAAGTAATATTAATCAATATCAGAGGGATATTGGTCCTTATATTTAATAATTAATGAAACATGCAGGAAGTTAAATATCAAAATAAAAGCTATAAACCAACATGGAAACTCTATTCATGTTTCAAGAAAAATCAACCATAATGGAACATGTTATTTACATACAATAGTTGCGGTTTTTGTTCATAAGATGGAATATATTAACATTTTAAATAAATAATTAGGGTTGAAACATCTCCAGAAAAAGAATTCATATTTTTGAGTAAATATCTTTCTATCATGTACAATATAAACAAGATAACATAAGGAATTCATATGTAATAAGTATTTTGTACACAAATGAACAATCCAACAACTTGAAATATAATTATAAATTATAGAAACCCTTGGCCATTAATACAATGTAATTGGAATAGGGTATTCCATAAGTAAATATCTTGATTAATCTTACATAAGTGAACCCATACGGGTTCAATTTATTTTGAAAGAAAATTGGGAAACTGGAAAATAATTGTAAAACACATATGGCTACAACCACAAATGTCCTAGGTTTACAAGCATTATTCGCTTGAGATAGAGGTAAGTCTACAAAGAAGATGGGGTAAGGATTAGATAACCCTAAATACCTGATAAACGTTTGAGCTAAAAAAGTACTATCAGGAAAGGAAAATCCTAGAAAGAATAGGTGAAAACCTGCAACGGACAAGAAAACTATGTTAAAATGGTATAAACATAAACACAAAAATTTGTATATGATAAAAAGAAAGGTTTTAAAATTCAATTTATGGGTAATTACCTGAATATGTGCCTTGAATTTTGTCGAATCCTAAATTTGTGCACTAATTTTACCCAAAAATAAGACCTAATAAAACTTTAAAAACAAATTGGAATGGCCTTTTAGAATATGTAAGCCACTGCACATTAAAATTCTTACCATAGATAGGATGGTCAGGAAGCAAGTAATTTCCTGAGAAATGTTGACATAGAACCATATGCAAAGAAAAACCCCCAATAAAAACAAAAAGAATGGAGGGTTTACAAAAAGAAAAACTGGGAAAATATGAACCTTTGGAAACTTGGTATATTAAGAAGAATATGAAAATATTTTTTTGCAAGAACCATTAAAGATTCTCCTATAAGCGACATCTTGAGGAAGAAATGAGCTAGAAGGTTAGAGGAATTTTATTACCATCAACTGGTGGAACCATAAAGATATAAACCAGGAGGAACAACACAACACTTTTTTGAAATTTTATGAGCAATCCCTAAAATTGTTTAAGTAAACATTTTCGAAGCTGAAACTTCAAATGAAGTAAAATCCTCTCAGAGAAAGATGGTCATATGAGAAGAAAAATCCCAAAATATCTCCACGAAACTTTGTTTGAAGGGTTTAGTAGTCTACCCTACAAAAAAGTTTAAAAATTAGAGTAAAATATTGCAGTAATCAAATAACCCTAAAGGAACAAGGAATACAAATGAGGATGTACCTATACCTAACAGGGTGTTAAAGACCTCAAACGAAAAAGTTACAATAAGAGGTCTTATAGGCTCATGATATAAATTCGGAAGTAATACATGAAACTAAGGGGAAACGAGAATTGGTATAGTCAAAACTTAAGCCAAGAAGAAATAAATCCTCAAACAATGCATAAATTAGAGCACCAAATTCATTCAACGCAAATGACAATGGTATCAGAGGCGGGGGGAGAGGGGTTAGGGTGAGGTTAGTTACCCTAACTACCCTTCAAGGTTTTAGTGTCAATATTTGCATCCTACCATCTGTTATCACTCCGTAATTTTGAGGCTAAATAAAAACTATAGAGGCAACATCAAAACCGCTTCAGGCCTAGGATCTAGCCATCCTAGACCTAGAGAGGGATCTCTCTGTTAGATATAGATTTTCTTATAGGGGCATTTTATGCTAGCTATTAGTGCATAGGGGTTTGTTTGAATTGGTTTGGTGGGAAGAGCAAGGGAAAGCTATTGGGAAATGGAGTCAAAGAGGCTCAGGTGATTAAATTGCAGAAGCAACAAAAATCAGTGAAATAGGGAAAGATAGATGCACTACCATGGATATTTCATACTTTTAAATGGACTATGACAGGAAGAAATGTAAGGCTAGGTAGAGACTGAGGAGCATGTAAAAATTCCGCAATCAGACTAGAAGGTGAGGTTCAGCAGAAACCGAGGAGAAATTAAGAATTCCTTAATTTGGTATCAATGGAAAACATAGACTATTATAAACACAGCGAGAATAGGGTTCTCTAGATAAAAAAATCCTATTCTTCACACTTTCTGTTTTACAATTAGATTGCAAAAATATAGAGAAAGAGGAACAATGGAAAACATATAAAGACAGGAGAAGAATTCACCATTTCGAACACCACATGAGTCCTGAAAAATTGGTCTTGTATTATTCTCCAAACAGTCACTTGAAATTCAGTGAACAATATTACAGAATGGGACTGTTCGTCATTGCTGATCTCCCCCCCCGGTAATAATTCTAATAATGAAGTATTTATGCTAATCCTACTGATTGATTACAACCAATGCAACAACTAACAATTGCGTTCTTGTTAACTACATGACATAGAGGACTAACATTAATTTACATGTGCACAATAAAACTGTTGGGGTTTTAAGGGACATTTTAACATTTGGTGCTGCTTTGATTCGTTTGAAACGCTCAATTGGATCGAATCCCCCATCTTCTTTCTAGGAACAAAAAGACTGTTATAAAACTAACGACACATGTATAACTAATTATCAGTCTTTAAGGCAGTGATTGCAACATGAGTGACAAGATAAATCTAGCCCAAACAATGGCCGTAATAGTCCGTTATTGATGGTGAAATGATCAGAATCTGGTTGGTGTGATGCTGAAGAAGGCAACGTTAAACCATACTGACATCTGGCTCTGCCTTGGTAAACAACAATGGTTGTGTTGGCTGTCATGATAGGCATTCCATCCTTAACTTCCTTTGTCTCTTCTGCGTCGGTTATTTTTGCAGTGGAGACTTTAAACGGAAAACCAACTACTTCCTTCATAACATACAAAAGTGATCTTGAGGAACCTTGGATAGGAACGGTACGAAATGAATACGTGGAGAAAATTTCAATGGCAGGAGCTGGCAGAGCAGTGGAGGCAGATGAATAGCGGTGGTGGTTTTGTTTGAACAAAAAAACCGTTTTCGGAGGGGGCCGAGGGTAGTAAGTGGTATCGAAGAGGGGGTGTGAAATGATGGGAGGAAGACATGTTGCAGTGGGGTCGGTTCATAAAAATTCCTATTTTGGACCCCCAAGTTATGTTAAAGCCAGAATGGGAGAAGGGGGCTGAAATAAAACAAGAGTTGTTGATTAAAGAAGTGGGGAAAATCTCAAGGTGGGATAGGTTGCGGGGTATCTTGCAATTCGGGTATCAGAGGAGTTAGTCATGAAACACACAAGGTAAGAATTTTCGGGCGCAAATGGAAATGGGAGGCGAGATGATGTGGCAGGGAAGAAGTGGGATCAGATCACAGGTGCACATAAAAAATTTTAAGTTTTATTTGTAAGCTGTGAGGTTAACTCTTAAAATTTGTGAAGTGCGGGGAAGAGGGACCCATTGGAAATTGGCAGAGTGTTATGAATCAGTGGAAGGTTTTAAGTGGTAAGTGTTATGAAATTATATGATATAATAATGTATTACAACGGTTGTGTAATAGGGGCAGAGTTGCTGAGGTGAGGCCAACCTACCGCATCACATATTAAAATAAATATGTTGCGGGCGCTCACAAAGATAAAACAAATTCGATGCGATATCGTAAATTGACGATCACATTATTTAAAGTTTAGCTCCAATGAAAAACATGTAAAAACTATGAAATGCGATGAGGGCCCCACTTTAATCTCGATCGGGGAATGAAAAACAATGAAATGGTAAAGATGGAAGGGTAAAGAAGAAAGGAAGAAAAAAGGTAAGGTAACGTATATTTTAATGGAAAATTAAATGGAAGGGAAGGATGGCGGGGAATGGGTCCCACTTCATATCACATCGGCGATTTATAAGTTTAGAGTTAAGAACATTGCAGTTAATTGTTATAATTTGCGATGGCCAATATGCAATGAAGGTAAGAGGTCCTACCAATGGTTTAAGCGACCTTTTGTTATATATATGATATGCAATATATATAACGGTAAGTTTATATGACATGGATGTTAGATGGGTGGCGGAGCTTATAACATAAAGTCTGGAACTTTATAATAAATGGGTTTATAAAGTAAGAAGTCCTGGAAGGTTATGTATGGAGGTTTAGAAAGAAATGAGGCATGGGACATTAGAAAATGGAAAATTGAAGGGTAAAAGAGGGTAAATGAAATGAATGAGGGAAAAATGAAGTTTTCTCACCATTACACCTTATTAGCAACACTTTTCCTCTTTCCACTAAATTGAAAGGGCAGATTACTTCCTTTGAAGTCCTTGACAGTCAAGATTTATCTTCCCTTTCTAGAAATAAATGATAGCCATGGAATATTACCTTCAATCTAAAAGATATGAAAAGAATAATTAGTCACCTTGTGATACTATATATTATAGGTACTAACAAAGGCTCCAGCCAGGGATGGAAACTCCTTTAGGAGGTGTCAAGAACATTGTAGACTAGTAGCCTAATTCCTTGGGTTGATCCCAAATCTGCAACATGATTTGCTACAACCTATGTGGCTGTAAATATTCAATCAGTTGCTATGAACCTTAGATGATAATATTATCTATGTACTACAATCTGGATGAAACCATAGCTGAATTTACGCACTGCAAACTATCAAACTCAAACCACTGCTGCAACGAGAAAATCTGAATGTTGACACTTGAACTGAACTAAAAATTGAAAACAATATTAGAATAAAACAGAAAGGATGCTCAAAGTAATGAGCTTATTTTCACATGACTACCTACCTACTCTAACTTAGAGATGATATGTACACTAAGTGAACTCTTCATTCCAATGAAACCAATCCAGTAAATGACTACATGAATGGTTCTTGCTCACACCTGAGCAGGCTGAAAAACAAAATGACCGCTCCCATCTCAAATTCCTTTGAACATAAGTGTTCAAACCTTTCCTTACACTTTGTAACAAACCACTCATGGCATAGCAGACCCCTTCTTTAGATGATTCTAAAAGGCTAGCAGAAGGATCTTGGAACAATACCTGGTCCTGAGAAAAATAACAAGCTTCATCTAGGACTACCATTTGCTCAAAATTGTTATGATCAAGATCCTTGTGAAAGAGAATATCTATACATTATTCATGGTCATTTGACATGGAAGCTTTATTTTATACCCATATGATGTCTTCAAGAAAACTTGATATGTCTTGGCTGAGATTGTTGAATTCTGTTTGAAAGCCACCATTTTTATGATCATAAGCACTTCCTAGAAATAAGCTTTCTTGTGAATGAAAAAAACATCAACATCAATATTTTCTACATCTGTTTCTTCATGAGGAAATACTTCAGTACATAAATCAACAATATAAAAAATAGGATTAATATCCTTATCACATAAAGATTGGGAGGTAGGCTGTATGCTTAGAATCTGATTAATTTCTTCTTCAGTCAAAGGAGGAGGCAATCTTTGTTTTTTTTTGGATTAAAATTTTTTTGTTTGATTGCTCTTGTGAAGATTGATCATGAGACTGAATTCCTTCTTTAGCCTCATACCAAAGAAAAAATGAACTTTCATTTGTCTCCACAGAGATATCTTGTGGATCTACTTTCATTTCTTGATTACTTTCATCTTCCACTAACTTCTCTCGGTTATCATGACAATTAACTCAAGAATGAAATCCATAAATTTCTTCTAAGAGATCCTCATCATGCATATTTCCTAGATATTCATCAATATTTTCAAGTTATTGTATGAGATCCTCAGTCTAATCAAAAATATTTTTAGCTAATGATAAAGATGGAGAATATTCTTTATAATGCTCATAAAACACCTTGTGGAAATCCTTTAAAGAAAACAAACTACCAGGGTTTATACCTTCATACCATTCCCATGCCTTCCCTTCTAATGTTGCCATGAACATATTCACGAGGAAATCCTCATACCATTTGACTTTCCACCTCCAGGAATGTATATGAAATTTAATGAGATGTAACAAAGCATCATCGACATTCTCATTTTTAAAAATAGGAAGATTTCCTTACCAATTCACCTGAGGCATTTTGTTTGGGAAGCCGAGAATTGGATCTCTATTCATTGGAGCATATCTCCTTGCAATTGATCCCATTTTGAGCTTGTGGAGTCACCAGTGAATCTCTGTTTCTGGATTTTGCTGGCGATGGAGTCACCAGGTGAATGGAATAGACTTCTGGTGCTTGAATTCTATTCACCATCAAATAAAAAATGAAACTTGAAGTTCATTACTAGAGTAGTTCGTTCCCCAGTATGGTCACCACTATGTTAACACTCTGTAATTTTGAGGCTGAAGAAAAACTACAGAGGCAACATAAAAACCACTTTAGGCCTAGAATCTAGCCCTCCTAGACCTAGAGAGGGATCTCTCTATTAGATATAGCTTTTTTTATAGGATAATTTTAGCCTAGATATTAGTGCATAGGGGTTTGTTTGAATTGGTTTGGTGGGAAGAGCAAGGGAAAGCCATAAGGATAGGTAGAGACTAAGGAGAATTTAAGAATTCCTTAATCAGACTAGAAGGTGAGGTTCAACAGAAACTAAGGAGAAATTAAGAATTCCTCGATTTGGCATCAGTGGAAAACATAGACTATTGTAAACACAGCCAGAATATGGTGCTCTAGATAACAAATCCTATTATTCACACTTTATATTTTACAATTAGATTGCAGAAATATAGAGAAAGACAAACAATGGATAACATATAAAGAGAAGAGAATACTTCACCATTTCGGACACCACATGAATCCTAAAAAACTGGTCTTGTATTATTCTCCAAATAGTCACTTGAAATTCAATGAACAATATTATAGAATGGGACTGTTCCTCATTACTGATCCCCCCTGCGCCCCCTCCCCCCCCAATACTTCGAACAATGAGGTCTTTTTGCTAATCCTACTGATTTATTACAATCAATGCAGTAACTAACAATTACTTTCTTGTTAACTACATGATAGAGAGGATGCACATTACTTGACATGTGCACAATAAAACTGCTGGGGTTATAAGGGAAATTTGAACATATGGCATCGTTTTGATTCCTTTGAAACTCTCAATTGGATCGAATCCCCCATCTTCTTTCTAGGAACATAAAGAATATTATAAAACTAATGACACATGTATAACTAGTTATCAGTATTTAAGGAAGTGATTGAAACATGACTGACAAGATAAATCTAGCCCAAACAGTGGCTGTAGTAGTCCATTATTGATGGTGAAATGATCTGAATCCGGCTCGTGTGATGCCGAAGAAGGTAGCGTTAAACAATACTGACATTTGGATCTCCCTTGGTAAAAAATGATGGTTGTGCTAGTTGTCGTGATAGCCATTCCATCCTTAACTACCTCTGTCTCTTCTGTGCTGGTTATTGTTGTAGTGGAGCCTTTAACCAAAAAACCAACCGCTTCCTTCATAACATACATAAGCAATCTTGAGGAGCCTTGGAAAGGAATGGTGCGGAATGACTACGTGAAGCAAATTTCAATGGTAGGAGTTGGAGGAGCAATGGAGGCGAATGAACAATGGTGGTGGTTTTGTTTGAACAACAAAACCTTTTTCGGAGGGGGGCGAGGGAAGTAAGTGGTATTAGAGAGGGGGTGCGAAATGATGGGAGGAAGACACATTGCAGTGGGGTTGGTTCATAATACTACTTATTTAGGACCCCCCAGCTATGTTAAAGCTAGAATAGGAGAAGGGGGAAGAAATAAAACAAGAGTCGTTGATTAAAGAAGTGGGGAAAATCTTGAGGCGGGATAGGCTGTGGGATATCTTGCAATTTGGGTATCAGAGAAGTTAGTCATGAAACAAACAAGGTAAGATTTTATGGGTTTCAAATTGCAATGGGAGGTGAGATGATGTGGCAGGGAAGAAGTGGGACCAGATTGCAGGCGCACATCACAACTTTTAAGTTTTATTTGTAAACTGCAGGGTTAACTCTTAAAATTTATGAAGTGAAGGGAAGAGGGACCCATTGGAAATTGGTGGAGTGTTATGAATCGGTGGAAGGTTTTAAGCGGTAAGTGTTATGAAATTTATATGATATAACAATGTATTGTAAAGACTGTGTAATGGGGGCAGAGCTGCTGAGGTGGGGCCAACCTACTGCATCACAAATTAAAATAAATATGTTGCAGGCCCTCATAAAGGTAAAACAAATGCGATGCAATATTGCAAATTGACGATCACATTATTTAAAGTTTAGCTCCAATGCAAAACACGTAAAAACTATGAAATGTGATGAGGGCCCCACTTTAATCATGATCGGGGAATGAAAAACGATGAAACGATAAAGATGGAAGGGTAAAGCAGAAAGGCGGAAAAAAGGTAATGTAACATATATTTCAATGGAAAATGAAATAGAAGGGAAGCGTGGCGGGGAATGGGTCTCAATTCATATGACATTGGCGATTTATAAGTTTAATGTTAAGAATATCACAGTTAATTGTTATGATTTGCGATGGCCGATATGCGATGAAGGTAAGGGGTCCTACCAATGGTTTAAGCAGCCTTTTGTTATATATATGATATGCAATATATATAACGCTAAGTTTATATAACACGGCTGTTAGATGGGTGGCAGAGATTATAACATAAAGTTCGAAACTTTATAATAAATGGGTTTATAAAGTAATAAGTCCCGGAAGGTTATGTATGGGGGTTTAGAAAGAAATGAGGCATGGGGCTTTAGAAAATGGAAAGGTGAAGGGTAAAATAGGGTAAATGAAATGAATGAGGGCAGAAATGAAGTTTTCTCACCATTACACCTTATTAGCAACACTTTTCCTCTTTCCACTGAACTGAAAGGGAAGATTAATTCCTTTGAATTCCTTGACGGTCAGGATTTCTCTTCCCTTTCTAGAAATAAATGATAGCCATGGAATACTACCTTCAATATACAAGATCTGAAAAGAATAATCACTCACCTTGTGATACTATATATTATAGGGTACTAACAGAGGCTCTAGCTGGGGATGGCAGCTCCTTCAGGAGTTGTCAGGAACACCATAGAGTAGTAGCCTAATCCCTTGGGTTGATCCCAAATCTGCAACATGATTTGCTACAACCTCTGTGGCTGAAAATCTTTAATCATTTTCTATGAAACTTAGACAAGAATATGATCTATGTACTACAATCTGGATGAAACCACAACTGAACTTACGCACTACAAACTATCAAACTCAAATCACTGCTGCACCCAGAAAATCTGAATGTTGACACCTGAACTGAACTGAAAACTAAAAACAATCTTAGACTAAAACTGAAAGGATGCTCAAAGTACTCAGTTTATTTTCACACGAATACCTACCTACTCTAACTTAGAGATGATATGTATGCTAAGTGAACTCTTCATTCCAATGCAACCAATCCAATAGTTCAAAACAAAATGACCACTCCCATCTCAGTTTCATTTGAACATAAGTGTTCAAACCTTTCCTTACACTCTTTAGTAAACCACTCATGGCATAACACACCCCATTCTTTAGATGATCCTAAGAGGCCAACAAAAGGATCTTGGAACAATACCTGGTCCCGAGGAAAATAACAAGCTTCATCCAGGACTACCATTTGCTCGAAATTGTTATGCTCAGGATCCTTCTGAAAGAGAATATATGTACATTCTTCATGGTCATTTGACATGGAAGATTTATTTTATACCCATATGCCGTGCTCAAGAAAACTTGATATGTCTTGGCTGAGATTGCTAAATTATGTTTGAAAGCCACCATTTTGATGAACATAAGAAATTTCTGGCAATAATATTTCTTGTGAATGCAAAACAACATCAACATCAATCTATTCTACATTTGTTTCTTCATGAGGAAATACTTTAGTACATAAATCAACAGTAGAAAAAATAGGATTAATCTCCTGATCACATAAAGATTGGGAGGCAGGCTACATGCTTAGAATTTGATTAATTTCTTCTTTAGTCAAAGGAGGAGGTAGTCTTTGTTTTCTTTAGATTAAACAACAATTGTTTGCTTGCTCTTGGGAAGATTGATCATGATATTGAATGCCTTATTTAGCCTCATACGAAAGAACAAATGAATTGTCATTTGTATCTACATAGAGATATTTTGGATCTACTTTCATTTCTTGATTGCTTTCATCTTCCACTAACTTCCCTTGGTTATCATGACAGTTAACTCGAGAATGAAATCCATAAATTTCTTCTAAGAGATCCTCATCATACATATTTCCTAGATCTTCATCAATATTTTGAAGGTATTGTATGAGATCCTCAGACTGATCACAACAAGTTTTAGCTAATGATAAAGATGTAGAATATTCTTTGTAATGCTCATAAAACACCTTGTGGAAATCCTTTAAAGAAAAAAAACTACAAGGGTTTAAAAATTCATACCATTCCCTCACCTTCCCTTCTAATGTTTCCATGAACATCTTCACGAGGCAATCCTCATGCCATTTGAATTTCCACCTCCAGGAATGTATATGAAATTTAATGAGATGTAACAAAGCATCATCAACATTCTCAGATTGAAAAATAGGAAGATTTCCTTGCCAATTTACCTGAGGCATTTTGTTTGGGAAGCTAGGAATGTGATCTCTCTTCATTATAGAATATCTTCTAGCAAAAGATCCCATTTTGAGCTTGTGGAGTTCCCAGTGAATCTCTGTTTCTATATTTTGCTGCCGATGGAGTCACTAGGTGAATGGAACAACCTTCTGGTGTTTGAATTCTATTCACCATCAAAGTAAAAAATGAAACTTGAAGTTCATTACTGGAGATAGTCCGTTCCCCAGTATGGTTGCCACTATGTTATCACTCCATAATTTTGAGGCTGAAGCAAAACTACAGAGGTAAAATCAAAACTGCTTTAGGCCTAGGATCTAGCCCTCCTAGACCCAAAGAGGGATCTCTTTGTTAGATATAACTTTGTTGATAGGGGAATTTTAGGCTAGCTATTATTGCATATAATTTTGTTTGAATTGGTTTGGTGGGAAGAGCAAGGGAAAGCCATTGGGAAATGGAGTCAAAGAGGGTCGGGTGATTAAATTGCAGAAGCAACAAGCATGAGTGAAACATGGAAAGATAGGTGTGCTACCATGGATCTTTCATAATTTTAAATGGACTATGACAATAAGAAATGTACGACTAGGTAGATACTGAGGAGCATTTAAGAATTCCTCAATCAGACTAGAAGGTGAGGTTCAATAGATTCGAAGGAGCAATTAAGAGTTCCTCGATTTGGCATCAGTGGAAAACATAGAATATTGTAAACACAACCAGAATAGGGTGCTCTAGATAACAAATCCTATTCTTCACACTTTCCGTTTTACAATTAGATTGCAGAAATATAGAGAAAGAGGAAAAATGGATAACATATAAATACAGGAGAATACTTCACCATTTCGGACACCACATGAGTCTTGAAAAAGTGGTCTTGTATTATTCTCCAAACAGTCACTTGAAATTCAATGAACAATATTAAAAAATGGGATTGTTCCTCATTGCCGATCTTGCCCCCCCCCGAATACTTCTAACAATGAAGTATTTATTCTAATCCTATTGATTGATTACAATAAATGCAGTAACTAACAATTACTTTCTTGTTAACTACATGGCCGAGAGGACTAACATTACTTGACATGTGCACAATAAAACTGTTGGGGTTATAAGGGACATTTGAACATTTGGCACTGTTTTGATTCCTTTGAAACACTCAATTGGATCGAATCCCCCATCTTATTTCTATGAACATAAATACTGTTATAAAACAAATGACACATGTATAACTAATTATCAGTCTTTAAGGAAGTGATTGCAACATGAGTGACAAGATAAATCTATCCTAAAAAATGGTTGTAGCAGTTCATTATTGATGGTGAAATGATCATAATCTATCTCATGTGATGTCGAAGAAGGTAGCGTTAAACCATACTGACATCTGGCTCTGCCTTGGTAACCAACTGTGGATGTGCTGGTTGTTGTCATAGCCATTCCGTCCTTAGCTTCCTTTGTCTCTTATGCGCTGGTTATTGTTGCAGTGGAGCCTTTAAATAGAAAACCAACTGCTTCCTTCGTAACAGACATAAGCAATCTTGAGGAGCCTTGGACAGGAATGGTGCGACTATGTGGATAAAATTGCAATGGAAGGAAATGGCAGAGTAATGGAGGCATATGAAAAATAGTGGTGGTTTTGTTTAAACAACAAAACTATAATTGGAGGGGGGTGAGGGCAGTAAGTGGTCTCGAAGAGGGGGTGTGTGAAATGATGGGAGGAAGACACGTTGCAGTGGGGTCAGTTCATAATACTGCCTATTTCAGACCCCCAACTATGTTAAAGCTAGAATGGGAGAAGGGGGCCAAAATAAAACAGGAGTCGTTGATTAAAGAAGTGGGTAAAATCTCGAGGCGGGATAGGTTGCAGGATATCTTGCAATTTGGGTATCAGAGGAGTTAGTCATGAAACACACAAGGTAAGCTTTTGCATGTTGCGAATCACAATGGGAGGTGAGATGACGTGGCAAGGAAGAAGTGAGACCAGATCACAGGTGTACATTGCAACTTTTAAGTTTTTTTTTGTAAGCTGCGTGGTTAAATCTTAAAATTTGCAAAGTGCGGGGAAGATGGACCCACTGGCAATCGGCAGAGTGTTATGAATCAAAAAAAGGTTTTAAGTGGTAAGTGTTATGAAATTTATATGCTATAACAATGTATTGCAACGACTGTATAATGGGTGCAGAGCTGCTGAGGTGGGGCCAACCTACCGCATCGCAAATTAAAATAAATATGTTGCGGGTGCTCACAAAGGTAAAACAAATGCGATGCGATATGACAAATCAGAAATCACATTATTTAAAGTTTAGCTCCAATGCAAAACACATAAAAAATATGAAACACAATGAGACCCTCACCTTAATCACGATCAGGGAATGAAAAACGATGAAACAGTAAAGATAAAAGGGTAAAGCAGAAAGGCGAAAAAAGGTAAGGTAACCTATATTTTAGTGGAAAATGAAATGGAATGGAAGCGTGATGGGGAATGCATCCCACTTAATATCGCATCGGTGATTTATAAGTTTAGTGTTAACATCACAATTAATTGTTATGATTTGCGATGGCCGATATGTGGTGAAGGTAAGGGGTCCTACCAATTGTTTAAGCAACCTTTTCTTATATATATGATATGAAATATATATAACAGTAAGTTTATATAACATAGATGTTATATGGGTGGTAGAGCTTATAACATAAAGTTTGAAACTTTATAATAAATGAGTTTATAAAGTAATAAGTCCTGGAAGGTTATGTATGGGGGTTTAGAAAGAAATGAGGCGTGGGACTTTAGAAAATGGAAAAGTTAAGGGTAAAAGAGGGTAAATGAAATGAATGAGGGCATAAATGAAGTTTTCTCACCATTACACCTTATTAGCAACACTTTTCCTCTTTCCATTGAACTGAAAGGGAAGATTAATTCCTTTGAATTCCTTGACAGTCAGGATTTCTCTTCCCTTTCTGGAAATAAATGATAGCCATGGAATATTACCTTCAATCTACAAGATCTGAAAAGAATAATAACTCAGCTTGTGATACTATAGATTATAGGGTACTAACACCATTAGTGATCAAAAATCCTCTTTTCATATCATATTAGGGTCTCATTCAGAAATTTTTGTCATTCCACTATGTTAGCACTCAAATCTACCTCAGGCTGAAATGAAGTAAAACTCAAAGCTTTGAGGAGTTATCTCTGCTGATACGTATTTGCATCCTGCCATCAGTGATCAAAAATCCTCTTTTCATATCATATTAGGGTCTCATTTAGAAATTTTTTTCATTCCACTAGGTCATAATTCCAAAATTTTCTCATTGATGGTAGCCCTAATTTTTTTTTTTTTACTTTTTCCTAAATTTCCATTACTTGCTCGCTCATTTTCATAATTTGCTGAAAGACCATCATTCATTAGTTTTTATCACTTGTTTATACATGTCACCATGAATTTCATTCAGTCAAGGCTCTCATTAGGCCTTTAGATTTTTTCAAGTTTTCATTAAGTTTCTATAGTTTTTCAAGGTCCAATAATAAACCATTTCCATTGCATAAGAGCAGGAAGTAAGAAAGTGATAAAATAACCTCTCTTTACCATGTAAAGATGATTTGTAAGGAGTAATTATTATTCCAAGATGTAATTTTTATTTCAAATGTAATTTTTATTTTCCATTATGTAATATCATGTCACTCAATTTGTAATAAGTTCACGGTTCCCAAGATGCCAACTCAGAGTTCCAGATGCCAACAAAGCATCAAAAGTCAAAATGTAAAGAGTTCTCAATCATCAAATGATCAGTGTGTAAATAATGAAGTAAAAAAGAGAAAAGTTATAGTTTCAAAGTGTAAAGTGAAAGAGAGGAAAAGAGAAAGTGGGTCCCAAGGCACAAAACATCAAATTAATCAAGTATAAATACCACCATAAGACAAAGAAGAAGCTCATTTGCTATTGCAACCATCGAGCTCGCACTCCCTCAACTCAAAAAACCAATTTGCAGGGTCAAAATTTGAGTTTTTGGGTGGTGCTATGTTTTTGGAGGGTGGCACTGCGTTTTTTGAACAGGTGCTGCACTTTTGGACAACAACACTGCATTTTTTGCTAAGGGCGCTACACTTCTGGGTAAGGCGTTGCACTTTTTCTTAGTTTTCCCTATAAGCACAAAAAATCTTCCAAACTACCTATAATCCTCTAGCAATTTCTCTTATCATCTGTTATCAAGTAAGTAAGACCATTTTATCACCTCCTTGCATTCCAAAATATCAATTTCATGGTGTTTTTTTTAAAGAAAAATTAGCAGTTTGTCTAGCTGAAATCCCTAATCCCATCTCCTCATTCCCAATTTGATGCACATAAACCCCACATTCCCTTCCTACATCACTTTAAACCTTATCCCTACACCTAAAAAACTACATCCCTTTCCCTAAATCCCTTTCCCCTAAACCCTAAGTCTTAGGTATTTCAGATTTCCTAGGCACCCATACCCAAAACCTGTACTAAAATTATCATTTCTAATTCCCTAAGAATTTTAACCCTCTATCACCTCCCAAATTTCAATAACCCCTTCCCCAGTCTCCCTAATTTTTCCTAGACCTATCCCCACTCCCTAGACCTATCCCCACTCTGATTTCCTCATCCCTAGGGTTTTTAGATAAAAAACACCATGGAAGAAGACTGAGATTACATGGAGGAAGAGGAGGATAGACATGAAGAGGAGGATAGACTGGAAGAGGAGTACAAATAAGAGAGAAGGCCACATAAAGGAGGAAGAATCCTAAGGCTTGAGCCCACCAACACCAGAGAACTGATGGCTTCACCAATGAGAGTCTCTTGCTTTCAATATGTTGGTTGCCTTTATTTTTGCAACATGATTGAAAGAGTTCAACAACACCCTATTTTGAGCATACTTTTAATTTCAAACCTCAAAGACAATCAGGTGACCCTTGCAGATGTAACCTTCACCATATCTAAATCTATCATTGTTGCTACCACAAGGATTCAAAACATGGATGAAAGGCGGTTTAAATCCAAAGAATTGGATGATCAGTATTATTAATCATTCATCAAAACAAGGTACAAAAATGAGAGAAGGGGAGTTTTCCTTTAAGCTATATTCTTGATAGGTATACCCCCATGATGAATATCATCATGAAGTACTTCTCTTGTGAAGGAAGGTTCTCCAGAATCTAGACATATCATATTATACTTTTATTATGCCACCATCCCAGTTTTCTAGAAATTGAGAAATTTTTGCTGGGAAACGAAGATGAAGTACATGATAACATGAGATAATATCCACCCTCAAAAAAATTTCAATGAATTCAAACCATTCAAAATTTGATGGGCCACACAGACAATACATGTGGTAAACTAAAAACAAACCACACAATTTGAATTAAATCTCTAGGGAAGGGTTTCTTGTTCGCAACTAAAAACACATCCAACCAATACCAAGGGCTTAGCGGTGGAAACTTTGTCTTGTCTTATTGTCAAGTTATGGTATGAGCTCCTTGTTATAAGCGTATTTATATACATGTTCGGCGAAACAATATCAATGATAATGTTAGATAGAATTTTGTTTTAAAGTATCATTCATAATCTAAGCTTAGGGGGGTAACCTCAAGACCCTAAGAAAAATAAATTATATTTTGTTGTTAAAAGTATCAAAGAAATGTTATTGTAAGACCTTAAACAATGGTTACATATGCATATATAAAGTTGGGAGAGGATATTTTTCCTTTAAGTACATGTGAATTGTGGGAAAAGAAAAAATGTTAATGATCCAGATTTAAGCAGGAACACAATGAAATACAAAACACACATAAAATAAGAGATGAAACATAAACAAATCTTCATTTCATTAATAACAAATATCTGAAATATGCTTATAGACAGAATGGAAATAAACTAGCTAGGGTGATGGTATCTTATCTTTGAGAAGAGATGTGGCGGCTACAAATCTATGAACTGCGTTACAATGAGGCGCAAGGGCCAATTTATTATTGAGAAATAATGGAAACCCATAAACATCCAAAAACCTAACCCTAGGATATAAAGCGCCAAAACTATGAGCCCTGTTTGGGTAAATTGGTACATCAATCTTCCCGTGGATGTAAATTTGGCATACGATCTTTGTTTGACATGCACAATACCTCATTAGAAATATATATTCGAGGAATACAACTTTTGACATGATAAACATAAAAGACAATTTCATGTTGCTCGCAGGTTTTCTAAAAAACATTGTTTAGGGCCTCAAAACGGCTCTGGAAGTTCAAGACCCAACAAACTGCTAAAAATAGTAAACTGTGTACAATTAAGGAAACTGAAAAAATGAAATTAGAAATGGTGGGGCCCCAAGTGGAATAGGCGGGTGGCCACCAATATCCACTTGGATCATTCCTCCCCCCTTAGGAAGTAATGGTCCCCATTGCGTTGAGTTACTCCATGAGATGAGGAAACTTTTGCTGAACTTGGTCCCTGGTGAACCATTTTCCATCGTGCAAGAGTTGGCCAGCTTTAACAACTCGATATAGTTGGATCTCCTACTAGTGAGTGTTCTTGATTTTCATGTCCATGATACGATCCGTGGTGGCCTGTTCCATGCAGCCTGGGTTTAACTCTGTTGGTGTGAGTTGTTCTGCAATGTTGGAGGTGTCCAGTATAGGTGGGAAGTAGGGCTAAAGGTGGTCCACATTGAACACTGGGTGCAGACCAAGGAATGGTGGGATATTGATCTCGAAGGCATTGGCCCCTACAACCTTGGTGATGGTATATGGCCCATATCGAAGCGGGCGAAGCTTGCGGTGGGGTTTAGTGAGGCGCTCCTTCTACAAATGTAGCCACACTTTGTCGTCCACCTAGATGTTGTGTGGCACCCGATGTTGATCATGTCATTGATTGTACTTAGAATGGGATCTATCCAATATGTCATGAACCTATTCGTGGATGTGCTTAATGCACTTAATGAAGTTATTCACCTGTTAGCTTTAGACTGGGCATGAGCCATATCAGCTTGAGTAGTTGCAAATGTCATAGCTACATCAATGGGACATAGTGGTTGGAATTCCAAGCCCACCTGAAAGGGGATGTGGCTGGTTGATCTGTGGAAAGCCTGGTTATAATTGTGTTTTACATAGGGAAGGCTCTCATCCCATGTGCGTGGATGCTTTGAATTGTACATGTACAGAATGTGTATGATCATCTTGTTGGCGATCTTTGTCTGGCCATCAGTTTGGGGGTGGAAAGCTATGGAATTGGTGAGCTTGGTGTCTAGCATTGAACAGAGGTTGGACCAGAATGTGCTGAGGAACCTGCTATCTCGATATGATATGATAGACTCTAGGATCCCAAAGTGCACCCACACTTGTTCAAAGAAGAGTTTGGCTATGGATTCTACTATAATATTCTTCTTGCAGGCTACCATAATGACCATCTTCGAGAATCTATTGACGACCACGAAAAGACAGTCGTTTCCATGCTTAGTAGAAGGAAGGCCCAACATGTAATCCATGGAGATGGATTCCCAAGGTTGACTCGGTGTAGGTAGAGGAGTATATAGGCCTTGCTTCTTGATGGTCAGTTTGGCACTAGTGCAAGCAGTGTAAGATCTGATGTACTTCTTGACATCCTGTCGAAGTTTCGGCCAATAGAGATAATTTTGTAGTATTGCCACTATTTTCTCGACCCCGAAATTCCCAGTGACTTGACTGTAGTGCGCTTCCCAAATCATCTTGGCACGCTCGCTTGAAGGAATGCAAAGGTGCCCCAGGTGACATAACAGTGCATCTTGGAGGTGAAAATTTGGAATTTGCGTACCCTCCAAGAGCGTCTTGTATTTGTGGCCAAATTCTAGATCGCTCTTGTAGATAAGTGGCCAATCAGAAGTTTCGCGCCCACAAGAGTTTAGAACGGTGGGTAACGCCATGATCGGTGGTCGACTGAGGCAATCTGGAAAATTCTTGGTGTTTCCCTTATTGTACTTGATTTTAAAATGAAACTGTTGAAAATATGTGGACCACTTTTGATGGTGATCATTCTCCAACTTCCCTTGCATTTGTATGAATTGAAGGGGTCAGTGGTCTATGTGGATGATCGTTTCCTTCCCCAAAATGTAATTCTTCCATTGTCAGAAATCCTAAAAAATAGAATACATTTCTTTGTCATAAGTGGGAAACTTTGAACTATGTCGGACAGTGTCTCACTGTGATATGCCACTGGGTGCCCATGTTGAGTAAGAGCTGCCCCAATAACATAGTCAGAGGCATCTGTCTTGATCTAAAATGGTTGTTGTAGGTTTGGCAATGTGAGCACTAGGGAAGACCACTAGGGAAGAGAAGGGACAATGTTTCAATTCTACGAACACCTTCTATTGAGATTTCGACCAAAATAATTTTTCTTTCGGTCCTCCCTTGGTGACTTGACTCAAGGCCCAAGTGATATGAGAGAATCCCAACACAAACCTGTAGTAGAAATTAACAAGACCCAGAAAGCTGCGAAGCCTTTTTAGAGTGGTTGGGTCTGCCCAATCCTGAATGACTTGGATCTTGGTTGGATCCACATGCACCCCCTTCTCATCAATAATGTATCCCAGATACTCAACCTCGATCATGCCAAAAGTTCACTTCTCCAAATTGAAACACAAATTGTGTTGAAAAAGTGTTTGTAGGACTTGTCGGATGTGGTGGAGGTTCTCTTCCCAAGTCTGTCTGAAGATAAGAATGTCATCCAAGTACACTACTACAAATGATTTGGTGAATGGCCGCAATATGTCGTCCATCATCCTCATGAAGGTTACGAGAGAATTCATCAACCCGAAAGGCATGAAAAACAATTCAAAAAGGCCCTCCTTGACTTTGAAGGAAATCTTCCACACATCAAAGGGTTTGATTGGTACCTGGTGATACCCAGACTTCAAGTCGATCCTGCTGAAATATTTCAGCCCTTTGAGTTGGTCCAGAAGGTAATCAATCCGTGGGATCGAGTACCCATTCTGGACAGTGATCTTGTTCAGTGGCTGATAGTCAATACAGAGTCTCCAAGTCCCATCCTTATTCTACACCAACATGATCGAGTTCCCACAAGGTGATGAACTCAGCCGGATGTGACCTTTCTGCAGTAGCTCCCAAATCTTCCTCTTGATTTCATCATTCTCTAGAAAAAAGCGTCGATAGATCAATCCATTGGGTAACCACACACTTGGGGTCATATCGATGGGGTGCTTGACCTGATAGTGTAGAGGCATCCCTGTGGGTGAGGTGAAGATGTCCCCATAATCCTCCACGACCTTTTTCATTTGTTGTTTTCGTGTGGAATAGCCTTGTCTGGAGGTCGTGGCCATAACCTTCTTCTTTCCCTAAGGGCGGATCATCAGGAAAAAAAGTTTCTCGATTTTGGAAATGAGTTTACTACATTTTTTTACAGTAACCAAAGAGATAGAGGCATGCAGTGGTACCTATGATATCATGTGAAAATTATTTCCCAAAGTAACAATAACAGTGCGAGGCCGAGACTCATACACAACATGTCACTTCCAAAATTATGGTTTGCCTAATAATACATCACAAACATCAAGAGGAGTAATGTCACATAATACCTCATCCGTGAAGGGCTTGATGTTGTAGGGAAGGTGACACTGCTAGCTGACACGGAGATCCTGTCCTTGGTGAAGCCACTCGATGGTGTACAAATGTGGGTGTGCTATGGTCGGAAAGCCCAACTACTTCATGAACTCTGTTGAAATAGGTTCTTTTGGCTCCCACCGTCGACAATGAACTGTAGCGGGGAAACCTTTACCCACATCTCAGAGTGAAAGAGACACTCCTCCTCCTCTGGATCTTTTGATTCCTCCTTTTGGATCTTCGTGGTGGAAATGGTGGCATTGGGATCCACATCAATAATTTTCTTCCCTTTGTCATTCCCCTTGTTGGGTTCTGATTCAGAGTCGGAGCGTGCATCTGATTTAGAAGCCTTCATCTTTGCCACCAGTTATTGCTTGGCCCGGCAGTCACTTGTGTTGTGAGTGGAGCTCTTATGGAACTCACGCCACTTAATCGTTTCCTTCTTTGCCTACTTGGTGTTGTTATTTTATTGTGGCTTTGGCAGGTTTTCTTAGGTAGCCATGCCTTGGCTTTGTCCTTGTTCTGCAGTTTGTAGGAAACTTTCCCTTGCTTTTGATTTGCAGATCCAAAGCCTTGCTTCTTCTGTTTGAATTTCTGCTCAATCTTGGCAGCATACTGGTATGCCATACTAAGATAGGAGAAGTCAAGGAACTCCATTTCTTCTTGAATGCATTTGTACATAAAACTACAGTACTTCAGAAACAAATGTTTCTCAGAATCTTTGATACCCAACTTGTGCATAGGGTATGGAATAGATTCGTCAGCTCATGCACATCTTGATCCCTTTGCTGCTGCAACGTAGTCCATTGTATGTACTTGTCCTCGTAGCTCCCCACAGGCTAATATTGTTCCTTGATGGTGTCTCAAAAATAATTCTAAGAGGGTATGACTAAGAACAGAGAGGGTTCCCCCTCTTCCTTTTTCTCACAGTAGGTTTCCCACCAGTCCTTGACACGGGGGACGAATTTTAGGAGTGAAAAAATAATATTATCCCAGTCGAAAAGGTCATGAACTGAGAAATATACTTCTAATAGATTCAGCCATCTCTCTATGGATTCTACATCTATTTGTCCCTCAAATATAGGAATTTCAAAGCTTATTTGTACCTTTAAAGGAGTGGCACCTCTAGAGTGACTGCTGGATGTAGATGCATTGCCAGTGGACAGTCGTTGGAGTACCTGGGAAAAGTTATCCATCATCAAGTTCCTTTATTTATTGAGGGGATCCTCAAGAAATATTTTGATAGGATCTCCTGCTCCCTCAAATTTATTTTCTTCCCCCTTGGGCAGCCGTCAGGGTTTGCAAGGCTGATCTTGCAAAGGTTCAACTATATTTAGCCCTAACTCCTTATACCCCAACCTCATTTGGGACATGCAAAGAAGGATCGAGAAAGAGAAGACTACTCTGATACCACTAATCCAGATTTAAGTAGGAACATAATGAAATAAATAAATACACATAAAAGTAGAGATGTAGCGGAAATAAAACTCCATTTAATTAGTAACAAATAATTGAAATATGCTTACATACATAATGGAAATAAACTAGCTAGGGTGTTGGTAGCTTATCTATGAGAAGATATGTGGTGGATACATGCCTATGAACTATGTTACAATGAGGCTTGAGGGCCTATTTATTATTTAGAAACAATGGAAAACCATAAACATCGAAAAACCTAACCTGAGGAGATGAAGCGCCAAAACTATGGGCCTTGTTTGGGTAAATTGGTACATCAATCTTCCCGGGGTACATCAATTCCTAAAATTTCCATTTGACACACAATACCTCATTAGAAAGATATATCCGAGGATTACAACTTTTTATGTGAGCAACATCGAAGGAAATTTCATGTTGCTCCTGTTTTTTTCCAAAAAGCATCATTTAGGGCCTCAAAATGGCTTTGAAAGTATAGGACCCAAAAAACTGCTAAAAATAGTAAACTGTGCTACAATTAAGGAAAATGAAAAATTGAAAGAAGGAGTGGTGGGGACCCTAGTGGAATAGGTGGGTTACCACCAATATCCACCTGGATCAGTTAATTTTCTCTTAAGAAAGAAAAATGAAATTATGAATTTGTAATATAAATATATTGTCTTATTTATTTAAGTGTAATTGATAAGTACATGATATATGGTATTAGAGCATATGTTACTACATTGTGGCCTATGAGTCCAATCACATTTTTTTTTAACGAAACAAATGCTCTATTTTACACAAGGAGAGAAAGTAAAGAGAAGAAAGAAACGAAGTGATTACGAAACCATTTGCAAGAACACATATAGGAGAAGAGAAACTTTGGGTACATTTGGAAGAAAAAACACCACTTCCTACCATGGAATTATTGAACATAGTTAGAGTGTTGTGAAACCAGCTCCAAAAATAGAAGAAAAGATATATCAACACCTTAGAAATAAGCCACTTCGAGGGGGAAACCTCCAATACATTACATGAATGAACAATTCTTGGATGATTCAAATTACAAAACCTCCTTTCTATATATAGGAGTCCATGGGGCCATAATGTAATCCTAGTGGGCCACAATGTAATCTAGCCGACCTAACAATAATAATTTAAGGGCACAATAATAACAAAATGGGGGTTACAAGGGTACAATAATAACAATAAGGGGGTTACACTAACAACAATAAAGGACTATACTAGTAATATAGGGACCTAACATGCCCCTCTCCTTCAAAAAAAGTGTTGTCCTCAACGCTTGAGTAGCTCTGGGTGCTTTTGTATAAAATTCTCATCCTCCTATGTAGAATCTTCAGTGGGTAAGTTCTTCCACTTGATGAGATACTCTGAAATTGATCAATTCCGTAGCTGTCGAGTTCTTGTTTCCATGACCGCTTCAAGTTCCAATATGATTTTTCCTTCCTCATCAAGTTCTGGAAATATTGTTTGAACTGGAATATTTTCACCTATAACCTTCTTTAAGCATGAAACATGTAAAATTGGATGCACTCGTGAAGAAGCAGGAAGCTCCAATTTGTATGCCATAGTACCAATCTTTTGCAACACCTTGTAAGGACCATAGTACTTTGGCGATAATTTATTATCCTTCTTAGCTTGCTTGAGAGAAATTTGTTTGTATGGTTGTAGCCGTAAAAATACCCAATCTCCTACATCAAAACTTCTCTCGCTGCGATGTTGATCTGCCTGTTGTTTCATTCGATTTTGTGCCAAATTCAGGTTATCCTTTAAGAGTTGGAGAACTTCTTGTTGATGCTTGATGTGATCTTCCACTGCTTGAACCTTTGAATTTTCTCTTAAAGATGATGTGATGGATGGTGGATGATATCCATAAAGTGCCATAAATGGGGTCATTTTCGCTGCAGTATGGAAGGAAGTGTTATACCACCATTTAGCAAGAGGTAACCACTTGACCCATTGTGTTTGTTTATCAGATACAAAACAACGAAGATATCCTTCCAAACATTTATTTAATATCTCAGTTTGACCATCAGATTGAGGATGATAAGATGAGCTATGAGCTAATTGAGTACCCAAACAAGAAAATAACTCCGTCCAAAAATTTCCAGTAAAAATGGGATCTTTGTCGCTCACAATAACCCTTGGGTTTCCATTTAGCTTTTGAATTGTGTCCATAAATGTAGTAGCAACTGTACTTGCTTTAAATGGATGAGATAATGCACAAAAGTGTGCATACTTGGTAAGTCTATCAACTACCACCATGGTGACACTCTTTCCTTCGGACTTAGGTAAACCTGTGATAAAATCCATTGAAATCTCCTCCCAACGTTGACTTGGAATGGATAAAGGTTGTAGAAGTCCTGGGGTCTTAATTGTTTCCACTTTATTCTGCTGGCAAACCAAAAATTCTGCCACAAACTTTCGAATATCAGATTTAAGGCCATCCCAAAAAAATTCTTTCTTCACCCTGTGGTAAGTTTTTAAAAATCCTGAGTGTCCTCCTAAAGGAGAAGTGTGCAATTCGAAAAGAATATTTTGTTTTAGTTGGGAATTCTTACAAAGATATAAGCGATCTTTGTACCATAAGGAATCATTTTTCCAACTAAATGTATCAGATGTACTAGGATCTTGCTGCAACTTTTGAATGAGTGTCCACACATCTTCGTCCTTCTTCCATTCATCTCTTGCTTCGGTTATCGAATCTGGTTGGATAATAGAAATGGCACAAAGCAATGCTTCCACCTCTTCATTCTTTCTTGAGAGTGCATTTGCAACAACATTAAGCTTTCCATTTTTGTAGATTATTTCAAAGTCATAACCCAACATCTTTGTGACCCATTTTTGCTGCTCTTCTGAAGATAGTCTTTGTTCCAAAAAGTGTTTAAGACTATCATGATCAGTTTTTACCTTGAAGTGTCTTCCCATTAGGTAAGTTCTCCATTTATTTAGTGCATGCAATATTGATAACATTTCCTTCTCATAAATAGGTTTATGTAAATACTTTCCTTTGATTGGATGACTTTCAAAAGCAATGGGTCTTCCTTCTTGCATTAAAACAACACCAATTCCATTTCCTAAGGCATCACTTTCCACAATAAAGTTTTTTTTGAAGTCTGGCGTAGCTAAGACTGGTGCTAGGCACATTGCCTCTTTAAGATGTTCAAAGGCCTTAGTTGCTTTAGGAGTCCATGAAAATGCATATTTCTTCAATAATGTTGTTAAAGGTGATGCTATTCTCCCATAATTCTTAACAAACTTGCGATAATACCCTGTTAAACCAAGAAATCCTCGCAACTTCTTTATGGTTTTAGGGACTTCCCATTCCTTAATGGCTTTAATTTTGTTAGGGTCTACCTTAACACCCTCGTGAGATACAATATGACCCAAATATTCTACCTCTTGTTCTCCAAAGAAACATTTGGATGTTTTTGCATATAATTGTTTCTCCTGCAATAGTTTGAGCACCCTGTCAACATGTTGAACATGATCCTTCCAAGACCTGCTGTAGATTAGTATATCATCAAAAAATACTAGCACAAATTTTCTAAGGAAGGGTTTGAAAATGGAATTCATCAACCCTTGAAATGTAGAAGGTGCATTGATAAGGCCAAAAGGCATGACCAAAAATTCATAATGACCCTCATGAGTTCGAAATGTTGTTTTTGGAATATCTTCAGTCTTCATTCTAATTTGATGATATCCTGAACGAAGATCCAACTTGGTAAAATAAATTGCTTCATGTAATTCATCCAATAATTCATCAATCACAGGAATGGGAAATTTATCTTTAATGGTGAGCTTATTGAGCTCCCTATAATCCGGACACATTCGCCATGATGCATCCTTCTTGTGTACCAATACTACAGGAGCAGAGAAAGAACTTTGACTAGGTTGAATTATACCCGCCTCTAACATTTCTGCAATCATACGTTCAATTTCGCTCTTTTGGAAGTAAGGATATCTATAAGGCCTGATGTTTGGAGTAACACTTCTTGGAATCAAATGAATAGCATGATCATGATCACGAATAGGTGGGAGTCCTTTGGGAGTTTCAAACACCTTGGAATGATTGTCCAAGACTTGTTGGAGATCTGCAGAAATAGATGATTTTGATGTCGGAACTTCTAGTGAGCATAATTGTGCAATTATGCCTCATTTTTCTTTCTTTAGAAGCTTTGTCATGACATTAGAGCTTATTATCCTTCCCGGCTTCCCTTCAATACCCCGTAATTCGACTTCCTTTCCTTCTGAAAAAAATTTCAAGACAAGTTCTTGAAAATTAAAAGCTACCGTCCCCAAAGATTGTAACCATTGTACTCCTAGTACAACATCAGCACCTCCCATAGGAATGGCAAGCATTGGACTAGTCAATACATATTCCCCATGGTTAGCTTGATATTATGGCATTTTCCAGAGCAATTTATAGTTCCTCCATTTGCAACCATCACTTGACATTCTGGTGCTGGGTATGGGAAACAATTCAATTCCTTGGCTACCTTACAATGAATAAAATTATGGGTGCTACCTGAATCAATCAACACTATTACCTTTTTCTTCTTGATATGTCCTTCTATCTTGAGAGTTTGAGGAGTGGTAATTCCTGCCAATGCATTACACGATATGGTCGCACTCATTTCTTCCTCTTCTAGGGCTGGTTCCTGGTGTATATCCTCTTCTTGTTCATTTTCTTCTTCCTCTTCACAATCTATGTAAAATAATTTCTTCTCAGCACACTTATGACCTTTAGTGTATTTGCTATCACAACTGTAGCAAATCCATTTTGCTCTTTTTTCTTCCAATTGTTGTGGTGTCAACCTTGTAGGTTGTGGAAATCTAGGAGTAGCAACACTTCCCTCTTTATAGAAGTGAGTGGTAGGCTTCCTTGTCACCATAATTTTACATTCAATTTTTCTTGCCAACCTGAATGCCTTCTCCAATGAATTAGGTTCCAAAACACAAACTTCATGTTGGATGTTATCCTTTGAAGTACCTATGAAGAGATCAATTCTGTGTTCCTCTAGAATATCAGTTACCCTTATATTCAATTTTTGGAAGTCCTCAATGTGCTCCCCCACTAAACCCTTTTGTTTGAGATGTATCAATTGGCTAAAGAAGGTGTTTCTCTTTGTATCCTCATAATGTGCTATCATTTCCTCCATAAAAATTAACCAAGTGACAATTATTTTATGGGATAAAAGCCATCGATACCATACAGATGTATTTTGTTCTAAATGAAAAGTTGAAATGCGTACCTTTTGTGTGTTTTTCACATTATTGAGATCAAAATATTGTTCCATCTGTAGTATCCATGTTACAGGATCCTTTCCATCAAACTTCCTCATATCCATTTTTGGAATATGGTGGTTCTTCCCGCTAACATTAGAGTTTATGAAATCACGATTAGCATTTATTTTGTTCTCATCATGAGTTTCCTCTACTATCTTTTCACCATTAGGAAACATTTGTTGTATCAACTTTGTCAAACCTTCCATGTCTGATTTAAGGTCATTCTTCATATTTTCCATCTTAGCTTCCATGCCATCCATATTAGATTCCATGCCAGCTTCCATGCCATTCTTCAAACCATCCATCTTAGATTCCATGCCTTTCTTCAAAACTTCCATGTCATTTTTTGTTGCTCTTTGCGAGAGCGAAATTTGTTGCACTTGCTCTTGTAATTTTGATATGTCATGTTGCCATTCTTCGTCTTCATGAGTCACACTAGAGCCTTCTAAAGGCTTAGTAGGTGTTGAATTATTTTTAGGGGCCATTTGAGAATCCAATACTGATATCTATTGTATAATATTCCCTTGGAATCAATTCAACTTGATTCTTCAAACAAGACTTATGCAATTCAGAAAAAACAATACACACCTTTTACTTTCTTTTGAGGAGCTCGATATTGAAATTGACTTATCTCTATAATTGTAGATCCTCAATATCTGAAATTCAGCCTTGTAGTAGTCCTCTGAAGCTTATTTCAAATGCCATAGGTCTAACTTGATTTGGATTATCCAAGACAAAGTTATGTCCAATCTCCCACAATGACCTAATTATGGTCTGGTTCAGTAGAGTGAACTTGTATGACTTTCCATGTGTTACTGTTTGCTCCTTTGTATCTAAAATTTATAGAAAGGAAACTAAACTCTGTGTACTTCCAGTCACTTTTTACAGAATTCCATTCCAATGCTCAAAGAGAGAGTTATGAATATTTCCCCACGATCACCTCTTTGAGATGAAATTTGGGAGCCTGAAAAAGAGCTAACTTCCAAGGATCATATCTAAAAAAATTTTGTGAACTAAGCTCTGAAATTTTGTGAAGTTGTTCATTAGGATTGAAAATTCGCGCTCTAAAAATTTCAGCTTCTGAATCTTTGTATAAAAAAATTTATAGCGAAAATTACGTGATGAAATTTTTAAGTGAAATTTAGGAGCTTGCAAAAAGACCTAACTTCCACAGATCATATCTCAAAAAATATTGTGAACCAAGCTTTGAAATTTTGCGATGATATTCCTCAGTATTTCAACTTCGTACTCTAAAATTTTCAACCTTTGAACCTTTGTAGAAAAATAGTTATAGCGAAAATGCCATGATGACCTGTTTGGAGCAGCGAAAACCTAGAATCCCAAGCTCTGATACCAAATGTTGTGAAACCAGCTCCAAAATAGAAGAAAGAGATATCAACGCCTTAGAAATAAGCCAATTCGAGGAGGAAACCTCCAATAAATTACATGAATGAACAATTCTTGGATGATTCAAATTACAAAAGCTCCTTTCTATATATAGGAGTCCATGTGGCCACAATGTAATCCTAGTGGGGCCACAATGTAATCCTAGCCAACCTAACAATAATAATTTAAGGGCACAATAATAAAAATATGGGGGTTAAAAGGGTACAATAATAACAATAAGGGGGTTACACTAACAATAATAAGGGACTATACTAGTAATATAGGGATCTAACATAGAGATTTGAGGATGAAGTTAGCTAGTCTTTGTGAAGATAATGATAAGTTGCTAAAGGCTAGCACTAAACAAGAAAAACTTATTAAAAATTTAAAAGATAGATCCAATCCAAAAAATTTGGAACCAATAGTAGCATAGGAAGACAAGGGGGAAACCTCCAGGTAAAATAACAATAATAAATTATATGGGAGTAAAGATTATAAATATGAAGATGTGGACGAGCGTAATTAATTTAAAATGATTTCTAATCAAGGGAAGAAAAAAAAAGTTGAGTTGTAAGGGATGGTTGGAGCCTTCAGTGAGGGGGTCGAAGCTTCCTTCCAATGGTAGCTAGTTATAAACTTGTTCAAGGGTCGGACCTCCCTTCCGGTAGGAGTCGATAAACGAGAACATGTAGTTGTAGCTCCCTTCTAGTAGGTGCTAGAGAACGAGTGGATGTTTTAGCCTCCTACAGGTGGGTGCCTACATGCTGGTAAGAGTCTATGCCAGTACAATATGTAATGAATATTTTCTTTATATAATAAGAAAGAAAATAAAGACAACATCAATGGTGGTTTTCTCTCACATTGGGTTTCCACCTAAAATTTAGGTGCTCTCATGTGTTATGTTTATCTATTTTCTACTGCTACTTACTACATATTGAATCACTAATGAATTAATAATGCAATGGTAAAAGTTAAACATCTGATGAAAAGCATGAAAAATAAAGTAAACTGGATATAAATAGTTTTACTTCACTGAATTAGCATACACATGTGGGTTTCATGAATAACAGTAGTGTGCATATTTCTAAATGTGAAATTGAAAGTTAAAGTGAATTAAAAATATTTATTCACCCCATCCCTCTCAGTTTTTTCTTAACAATTAGAATCAGAGCAGGTCGCTCTACTAGAGTCTTAACTGCTTGAGAGTGGATTAGGGGCAATGGGAAAGAATCAAAAGAAGAAGGAAACTCAAAGAAAGAAGTCAGTTCAGGAAAAATTTGGTAGTCGAAGTGATAAATGTTAGAAAATATTAAAATTTAGGAGAAACCCGCTCCATGTTGATTAAGAATAAAGAAGATAGTGACAAAGAATTATCAGGTACTAGTTTTTGTTTTAATTATGGTCCATTTCGTTGTTTGTGTAAAAATCATTGTTGGGCACTAGATATTTTATCATATTGGCTATCCACACCTTTCATTTACAAGTCATATTCATACTTTTATAACATATTTTGTAACTATCATATTACCAATTTTCACTAAATACATTAATTTTACCTTGTGGTTAATTATTAATGATTTATTGTATTTTTTATGATTAAATGAATTTTTAATATGGTTTTACAAATGAAAGTTTACTAATGTGGATATGTGGCCAAGGAGCATGTTCCACTATGAAAATTTCTATCTCTATATCAGTTCAGCAGTTCAGTACTTAATTATGCATTTGCACGAATGGAGGGAAAAATGTCAAAATTATAAAATATGTTTGAATTTTTCTTAGCATGGTAAATTAGGTGCCATATGGGCCTAATATGTTGGTACATGCCTTAGAATATACCCATCTCACACGTGTGGGATCCTAGCACATTATTTAAGCTACATCCAAAAATAGGTAATAGTTTTGAAATTGCCTTATTTCGCCTCTATTTTTGTGCATATGGTGGTGAATCTCAAGAATCTAGAAAATGGGTTTTTGAAAAGCATACCAATTTACTTTTAACTCAAACTGTTTCTAAAAATTCAATATGGTTGCAAAGTTACAACAGGTTCTTCGAAGTAGTTTTGTACAATTTTTTTGCAAACCCCAGATTGGAAAACTATCTAAACATTCATCTTTGGCCATGATTTCCGAGGCCATGGAAGTGAATCATGAAATTAAAAGAGAATTTTTTGTTTATAATACGAAAAATTAATATGCATTGAAACAAATCCTCAAAATACATCAGGGTCGAGAAGATATGGTTGGTTGTTTAACACCAATTTGTATAAAATTACATGCTTAGTGATACTAAGTATCAAGAATCAATGGACCTTAGATACGGTTGGTCTAAGTTAATGGACCTTGGATATGATGTTTGACATTTAGTATGTAATGGTTGTACTAAAACTCCTCGATCATGTGAAGAATTGAAAAAGAATAATGAGGGACTAAATGAAATCATTTATAACATACCTAATTCAGCATTAGAGAAGGTTATGCATTATGCAACTACAAAGGAAGTATGGGATAATCTACAAGAAATCCATGAAGGAAGATTGTTCATTAGGAGAACTAATAGGTAATTTTGTTTCTAAAGGAAATATTTATGTGTCAAAAGATGAGTATGATAATAAAATAACCTTTTCTGTGTCAGATGGAGTTACTGATTCAAAAGAAGACAGGTTAGAGGAAGTACTTAATCTTAGAATAAAACTTTTTTTTTATTTGAAAAGGATTAACAATATTAAGAATAAGTTGTAGGCATATTGGAATAGGAATCATGATAAATAGGTAAATATTGCAGTAGAATATAAACAATATTATTAAGGAATTGAAAATGAGATCGTCTCTCTAAGATCATATATTGAAAAGTCAAAAAAAAAAATGAAGAGCTACTCCAAGTATTTGAAGAATAAGAGAATGGGCTAAAGGAAGAGCTTATTGAATTAAGAGAAAAATTAGAAGAAGTAAGAAAGTTTGAAGAAGGAATGAGGAAGAAGTATCTAGAAAAGGAAGAACAATGTCAAATATTGCAGGTTGAGGTAACGTTCTAAAAGGTAAATTAGAAGAAAAGGATAAACACTTGAGATTTCAAGATAGTACTAAGATTTTGGATATCATTCTTATTATTCAAATGTCTCCCTCCATTAAAACTAGTTTTGGTTTTCATGAATTGTAGAAGGAGATTCTAGCTCACATTGAGCTTGTGCAAACAATTATGAGGTTAACAAAGAAAACTTTGAAAGACCTAGTAAATAATTAAGAAGTCACCCAAAACAACAACCAAAGAAAGAAAAATTTCAAAGGAAATAATTTGCTCCTAACTATAGAAGTATCAATCGATTCTTTCCTTTGGAAAACATTGTTGAATGTTTTATCTATAATAAATTTGGACCCTTTCCAGCCAATTGTATAATTAAATTCAGAGAAAGATCATCAGCTCTCAGGTACTCAGGTTTCTTTAAGGGGTATTTTTTTTTCTTGCAACATGTTTGGTCAAAAAGTTATTGATTTCAATAGGAGGAATATGAAACATAAATATTATGATTCCTCCACTCTGTTTCTTGGTAATGTAAGATGTTATACTCGTAACAATTCTCAGCATATACCAAAGAATGTAGGAACAATTCAATGGATTCGCACAGAAAATAAATTAATTTCCTCCAAGGAATGAAACCAGACAAGAATATTATTACCAAAAGACCTAAGAAATATGTATCCATCAACACTTCTCATATTAATAAAATAGAAGAAGAACAAGTTAAATGTGACCTTGATCCATGTTCATTTGAAGAAGAATGGTACATAGAAAACAAATGCTCTCATCACATGTATATAGATAAGAAAAAGTTTGTGTCTCTAAATAAAAACAAATATGGTAAAGTTATTCTTGGAAATATTTCTCCAGCAAAAGTTCTAGGAAACGTTGAAGCCAAACTTGATAAGCTTACAGAAGCAGTTGATGCATTATTAGTTCAAGGGATAAAGCAAAATATTCTACGTGTAATATAAATAGATGATAAAGGACATATAATTGTTTGTACATTAACAAAATGAAAAGTTATAGAATAAACATTGGAAAGGTTATCGCAAGAGGATTCATAAATGCAAAAAAATTATATATTCTAATAAAGAAGAATTCATGCAAAATAAGAGGTATAGTTCCTCTTCTTCATATTTAGATTTAGAGTAAAAGAAGACGATCCCCACTATAATCTACTCTACTTAATGTGTTCTTCTAATAGAGACTGCAGAAGTAAATAAGAGGTATATAGCCTCATTGAAAACAGATGATGATTATCAAGTCCATAGGATCAATGGTAGTATGATCTCAGGGGGAGCTATGCATGCGTACTTGTATCGTGATTTCATATGTTGCTATTCTTTTTATATTATTCATTTTGCGTTGATGAAGATAATTTGAACAAGAACAAACATGACATGTTCAGGGGGAGTTGTGGCTATAAAAATCAACAGTCTATATTATGTATGTGGTTCTTATGAAAGACAGTCACATGTATATTCAGATTTTTATCTAGATAGTTATGCTTCTCAGTAATGAAAAATAAGTGGCATAGATTCAAGGGGAGATTCTCATATGTTTCACCAGTGCAATATTGGCACTTTGGTTCTCATATTGATGTATTGCAAACTGTTAATAATGCTCATATGCTACTTAGGAACGATGATGAGTCTATGAGTTATTGAAATATCTTATGCTGTTTCGGCTATTGAAATGGTTCCTTGGTGCATTTTCTATAATTTATGGTGAAGAGTTGGCATAGGTTCAAGGGGACCATATTCTATGCTTCAGATATTTCAGTATTGGCATTATGGACTTTTGAGCACTCCTTATTTGAATGTTGATGCCTATGATGAATTCATGGTTATTACTATTGTCATCGGTCTTATTTCATTGATCACTATTGAAAATAAATGTTTTTGTCTCTATGTCATGGATTCTTGGATTGCATGTGGTGAAGTTACGAATGATTCCTATATGTTTCTTAAGCTACATTTGGCAGTGTTGTCTTAATCCTGCTTGATATACTTGATAAGGAATGTATGTATGCTATGTTCTCTGAAGATGTTTCTAATTAGTTTTATTTAATGGCCTATGATGTTGGAGGTGGAGAGAGTGTGTTGACCTTGATGACATGAGGTCAAGGGGATGAGTTGTTGATAGAGCTGTATTGAACTGTCTTATTTTTCTAATATAGCTACTCAGTGATGCTTGGAAGCATTTCATATTTGGTCACATGTTGAGTCATACATTAATACTTGATGATGAGGATGTTCATGTTGTTTTCATGATGACATTTATGTCTATATGGTGCATGGTGGTTGCTGATGATTATCATGGTTTTGCAACAAATTATACTTCATTGCTGAGATTCTTGTTTATGGTTATAAATGTCATGAATGTCTCTTGATGTAAAGGTCATGAAAAGACCCATATTGTAATCATTGCAAAATTCAGTAATATATGGTCTATTGGGACTCAGTCATGTCATCTATATAATCCCATTATTTTGGTTCATTAATGTAAAATTTGGGCCAAATGTGTAACCCCATTGTTCGGTGATTGGTGTAATCATGGGAGCATAGATTCATTAGTGATAGGAAAGGTCATACATTTCAAGACTTATACATTATTTCATATCTTTAGAAGGTACAACATATGCTGAGGGGGAGCATGGCCAATATGCATATTTCTTAGTTCATATCAGTAGATCCGACTTATAGTGATGAGAACTACAAGGGAAGTACTCCATTCAGCCTAGATGAACCCTTTTTCCTTGATGTCGAAGGGGAAGAGAAGACTTGGTGTTTGCAGGTGTATTTGTAGGTGGTTTCCAAACACCAAAGTGGTTTCCATCAAGTCCAAAGGGGGAGATTCTT
The DNA here is from genome assembly GCA_034641835.2 of Pinus albicaulis. Classification (NCBI taxonomy): domain Eukaryota; kingdom Viridiplantae; phylum Streptophyta; class Pinopsida; order Pinales; family Pinaceae; genus Pinus; species Pinus albicaulis. The sequence goes on along the minus strand of CM076570.1, from coordinate 785,968,072 downwards.
GGAATTATGGCCAATTTTTTGTCCTTGATAGAAACCTATTTGAAAAATATGGACCTTGATGTCAACCTAGTTATAATATGATGATCATGAAACTAATGTATATGAAAGGAAAATTGATATTGATATTACAGAGGTTATTGATAGATAAGTTGCAGAATGCATGGAAATTATGAAGTTTGAAAGGTATACACAACCCCAGTGAAGAACAGTCACGTACATACACATCTAAAATGAAAAAATGTCACTTACATAATACAAAACATGGAAATTTTGATACCAAGGGTCATTACCATGGTAATTTCCCATAGTATTGTGTCTGCAACATCTATTTGATCCCGTCAACAAATACTAATGACATTACCAAGGATTTTCCTGAATTATTGAAAAAATGAAAAATAAATATAAGGGGATGGAGATCAAGGTTCTAGGTGTGCATTTTGGAAAAACTATTCACAAGTGATCTTATCTGAAAACAAGAGTGCAACGGTGAGAAAGGCGATGACTTGATCTGATAGATCTAACAATGCACTAAAGACTAATGTATATACTTGTTTGATTTGTTTATATTTTTATGCTAACAATGTTAGATCTATAACTATGGTGATCATATGATCTAAATGTGTTTTTAGTGATATGTCACTTTTGACAATATCTATGCATAGATGTAGGTTTGACAGTGATTATTCTGCTCTAGTGACTCAATTGATTCAATTCCTAGGGACTCGGATTTTTAGTATTTTGTGAGTTGAGATATGTACATTGGTGTTATGCACAGGAAGCGTGTATTTACGTGTGTTTTCTTCGGAACAATTGCACATATATTCTGAAGTTAATTTGATCAGGGTTTGTAATGATTGCACATTGTTTCAATGATGATTGTATGGTTAATCAATGATTGGTTTATTGATTGATGTGTAACAATGTTATTATATAGTGCATTAATTTGATCTAGTTGCCTTGGTTGAGATTCAATTTAGTGAGTGGTTGGCTTCAATATTCAGTAGCTTGATGTTTCAACAATTCAATTGGTTTACAGTACCACAATGATTCAAATTTTTAGATTCATTATTTCAGTTTGGCATTTTGGTTTGGATTATTTTTGTGTGGGTCCAGTATGGAAATTTAATGAAAGGTGGCCTACATGATTTGGTTTTTGTTTAAGACGGGTGTATCCAGTATGAAATATTATGAAATGTGGTCCACGAAGGATGTTGATGGATGGAGCCTTTAGTGAGGGATTCAAAGCTTCTTTCTAGTGGTAGTTGGTAAACTTGTTCATGGAGTAGGAGCTCCCTTCCGGTAGGATCTAGTAAATGAGATTAGGTGTTATGCAATGAGCTCACAAAATAGAAGAAAAGATAGATCAACGACTTAGAAATCAACCTCTTCGAGGGGGAAATCTCCTTTACATTACATAAATGAACAATTACTGGATGATTCAAATGAAAAACACTTGCTTTCTATATATACGAGTCTTAGGGGTCCCAATATAATCACAACCTACATAACAATAATAATGTAAGGGCATAACAATAACAATAGTGGGCTTCTATAAGGTGCAATAATAAAACTATGGGGACTACATGGGAAAAAAAATAACAATAAGGGGGTTACACTAACAATAACGATAAGGGGATACACTAGTTTTATAGGGACCTAATATGAACCTCTCCTTCAAAAAATTATTGTCCTCAACGCTTGAGTAGTTCTAGATTATTCTGTATAAAATTCGCATCCTCCCATGTGGAATATTCAATGGGTAGTTTCTTTGACTTGATGAGATACTCTGAAATCGATCGATTTTGTAGTTGTTTAGTTCTTGTTTCCGTGACTGCTTCAAGTTCCAATATTATTTTTCCTTCCTCATCAAGTTCTATTAATATTGTTTGAACTGGGAGTTTTTCACCTATAACCTTATTTAAGCATGAAACATGAAAAACTAGGTGCACTCAGGAAGATATCAGAGGCTCCAATTTGTATGCCATAGTACCAATCTTTTGCAACACCTTGTAAGGACCAAAGTAATTTGGCGATAATTTATTATCCTTCTTAGCTTGCTTGAGGGAAATTTATTTGTATGGTTGTATCCATAAAAATACCCAATCAAATACATCAAAAATTCTTTCGCTGCGATGCTTATATTACTGTTGTTTCATTCGATTATGCGCCAAAGTTAGGTTATCCTTTAAGAGTTGGAGAACTTGTTGTTGATGCTCGATGTGATCTTCCATTGCTTTAAAATTAGAATTTTCTTTTAAATATGATGTGATGGACAATGGATGGTATCCATAAAGTGCCATAAATGGGGTCATTTTTGTTGTAGTGTGGAAGGAAGTGTTATACCACCATTTGGCCAGAGTTAACGACTTGACACATTGTGTTTGTTTATCATATACAAAGCAACAAAGATATCCTTCTAAACATTTGTTCACTATCTTAGTCTTCCCATCAGATTGAGGATGATGAGATGAGATATGAGATAGTTGAGTATCCAGACAAGAAAATAATTTGTCCAAAAATTTCCAGTGAAACGGGATATTTGTTGCTTACAATAATCTTTAGGTTTCCATGTAGCTTTTGAATTGTTTCCATGAATGCAATAACAATTTTATTGGCTTTAAATGGATGAGATAATGCACAAAAGTGTGCATACTTGGTAATTATATCAACTACCACCATGATGAAACTCTTTCCTTCAGACTTGGGTAAACCTGTAATAAAATCCATTGAAACCTCCTCCCAATGTTAACCTGGAATGGATAAAGGTTGTAGCAGACCCGGGTATTAATTGTATCAAGTTTATTTTTTTGGCAGACCAAACATTCTGCCACAAAATTTTGAGTATCAGATTTAAGGCCATCCCAAAAAATATATTTCTTAACCTTTTGATAAGTTTTTAAAAATCTTGAGTGTCCTCCTAAGGGAGAGGTGTGCAATTCCAAAACAATATTTTGTTTTAGTTTGGAATTGTTACAAAGATATAAGAGATATTTGTACCATAATGAATCATTTTTCTAGGCAAATGTATCAGATGTACTGGGATCTTGCTGCAACTTTTGAATGAGTGTCCACACTTTTGCATCATTCTTCCACTCCTCACTTGCTTTGATTATCCAATCTAGTTAGATAATAGAAATGGAACAAAAAAATGCTTCCACGTCCTCATCCTTTCTTGAGAGTGCATCTGCAACAACATTTAGCTTCCCTTTTTGTAGATGATCTCGAAGTCATAACCCAACATCTTTGTGACACATTTTTTTTGTTATATTAAAGAAATTCTTTGTTCCAAAAAGAATTTAAGACTATCATAATCTATTTTTACCTTGAAGTGTTTTCCCAATAGGCAAGGTCACCATTTCTTTAGTACGTGAAATATTTCCAACATTTCCTTCTCATAAATAGCTTTCTGTAAATACTTTCCTTTGATTGGACGACTTTCAAAAGCAATGGGTTTTCCTTCTTGCATTAAAACAACACTAATTCCATTTCTCGAGGCATCACATTCAACAATAAAGGTTTTTGTGAATTCTGGCATAGCTAAGACCAATGCTACCGAGGCAAAATCGTCATACATTTTTTTTCAGGAATCAGATTGGAATTCTGTAAAAAGTGGTCAAAAGTGCACAGAATGTAGTTTCTTGTATATCGATTTCAGAGCCAAAGGTAGTGTTGGGCCATAAAAAAAGTATGTTTTACCCTCATAATTAGTTCAATTTATTACTAAATTTTATATGTCTACCCTCACTTTGAAATAAATGTAGAAGAAACAATTGTGAAAGAAGGGTAAAACTAATTATCAAAAAACTATGTGATTATTAGCAAAAAAACTACCTTTCGTTGTTTTTATGTGCAAGAAATATGAACCAAATGATTTTTTTTCAAATGAATGAACAATAGCAGCCAAGAAAAGGAAAATATCGTATCCTGTTAATACATACCAGCGAAAGATGAGGAGAATCATGCCTATTTCATAACACAATATGTTGGATAGCTGTGAAACCCTCAGGATCTCCTAATCCCGGGGATTCGCTATTATCCGTTTTGTTTTTCCATAGGTTATAAAAGACTGATAGTTGAAATAGAAAAGGAGATTTTTTACCCATATGTTGTAATTTTACATTATTCACATTTGTTCAAGACAGAGTTTTCACACTTAGTGATGTTGTACCTTTACTATTAAATTTAATGAAAAAGATAATGGTTCCTTCATAACTGCATTCTGAATATCTTCTGGAAGAGACTTTTGGAGGCTCTGGGCCTAGTCACTAGGATGTATAATTCTTTTTTGTGTTATATTTTCATTTTCTCCTTTCTACAATTAATTATTTATGTATTTCATAGAAGTTGCAGTTCATTTAATTACCGTCAGAATTGAGTGATTTATTTTCCATGGTTTTGAAGTCTTAGTCGCTTTTACCTTTCCACCTGAGTGTTATTCTTTCATTTACCATAGTTATTCAAGCATTTGTGAATGATTTTTGTTCATTACAAGTGATGTTTTTTGGTTAATCCGTTATTGTGAATTTAAATTGCAAAGCGTGAATGAGTTACATGTTGTTCAATTCCTGCAATATTCCCTTTCTAATTAAAAAAACTGCTATAGACATCAGTTAATGATTATATTTAAGTGTGAATTCCTTAATTCTCGCATTTCAAGTTACTTTATGCATAATGTTAATCAAGATTAAGTTAAGTTGATTGATTGAAATTATTTCACAGTTGTTTTCAGAATTGTCTTGATTGAACTTCGAGAATTAGATATTACTTCTTGCAACGATTTGGAATTGTTAACCTCTTATTTCACTTGCATAAAATTTTCCAAACACTCTTGAAATAAATAGACTTACCCTAGGTTGATAATTAATGTAGGTATTAGGGTTAATTTTAAATAGTCATATTAATGCACCAACATTTTGGCTTCGTTGTCGAGGAGAGAGTTTAAAAGTGATGCCTTTTCATTTTGTTTTGTTGTAAAAGAAGTGGGTATTGAAAACGGGAGGTAAGAACCTGCATACCAACAAGTAAAACGATTTCCCATTAGCTTTCTTTTCAGGAAATACATAGAGGTTGAATAGGAATAGATGTTTTTTATGAATGAATAGGAAGAAAAAGATAGAAATAGATATGAACTCACCATCCAAAATCCACGAAGTCCGAGGGACCAGTGACCCTTGGAAGAACAACATTCATAGACGAAATCATAAGAAAAGCTGAATCTCAGGCATATGTAGGACCTGGACCATTTCCGAACAAATTCCTACTATAATCCCTTAGGCAACAGGCTCACCATCTGCAGCTCATGCCAAGATCCATAGTGAAACAAAAGGGTTTGAACAAAGCTTTCAGGTCACATACCATTTGAGTCTTGAACCTTCACAAGAGGGAAATTTTTGCAACTTGCAAGAAGGAGAGGGAGAAACCAGTGGTGTTGTAAAAGCAAACCTACAATATCCAGAGCCTGGATTTCCTGAAATCTTAGTTAAAGAAAATACGCCCAATATCCCAGATTGCGTAATGATATAAGACCTTTTCCAAATCTGTCTTCTAGTCCAATCTGAATTAATTTCCTAGACCAGGAAATTCCTGAAGGTTATTGGCACATCTTTGACTAGATGGCGCATAATCAACCCCAGTGACAAATATCGACATTGGAGTACCCTATTGTTGATGTTAGTGTGAATTCAAATCACAAGCGCATGAAAAAAAGCTCACTTTAGTTGTGCATAACAAAAAAACCTAACATCAAAGATGGTTGTCAATTTCCTTAGATATATAGTTAGTGATCAAAATAAATGCTACATAAATCCATATCTATGCAGTTAAAGACATTAAACAACAAATAAAATCAAGAGCTACTCCATGCATCCAATGAACAAGACTATAATTTTTTTTAAATAATTTTTGTATTTATGACACTTGGGAAGGGAACATAGAAAGATGTTACCAATCCCCCTCAATGGGATGGGTTCTTGTATGTGCTCACCGCTTCAGATATAAGATCTCTCTCTCTCTCTCTCGATGGTGCAGAAAACCCAGACAAAAATGGAACTCAAGGGGAGTTCACAAGAAAAAAGATAGAAAAATATGACAATGATTGAGGATCAAAGTCAGACCAAAATTATAGATCCAGAGTGATATTTAGGCAGCAAAAGGTAGTGAATGAATGGAAAAACCCTTCTATTTATAACAAAATATTGAGTTAGTCTAGATATTGGTGCATATTTAAAATATTATTAACCAAATCTAGATCCAACTTTTATGGAATATTTTATTATTTTTGTTGGAGGGACAAACAATTTGAATTTGGCCAAATCCCTTTATTTGTAAATAATAAATAAATAAATGATTTTTTTATTCTTTTAAGAATGTAGTTGAGTAATAATTAAATAAATATTTATTTATTCAATTATTTATAAATTATTTAGTCAAAGTTAACAAGGAATATTATTTAAATAATGTTCTAAATAATTATTCCTAGAAAATAATAAGATAAATAGTGATTTATCTAATTAATTTTCCTTTTTTGGGTTAAATATGACCAGGAATATTAATTAAACTGTGGTTTAATTAATTATCCCTTGAGGAAAACCAATCAAATAGGGATTTATTCGATATTTCCTCATGGGGTTTCTTGTTTAGACCATAAACAACTTAATAAATTGTGGATTACTAAACTATTTTTCACAGTGAAAGCAATCTTACTAGGGTAAAATTGGTCTTACATCATGTACTTTGGTCCATCTAATAGTAACAGGTAAGATGACAAAAAATTGGTGTAACATACTGCTCCCTGGCGTGCGAGCGTTAGGAGCTAATCATATGACCGAAGTATGTTGTAAGAACTCAATCACTAGAAATCGAAGGGGGAGTCAGAGAGAGAGAAATATAAGGTAGAAGAAAGTGCTAGAGGACAAGACCCTAAGGAGGCAAGACTTACAGGTGTGACAAGTCTCTTTTATGAGTGAGTACCTGTTCTACATGAGGCAGGGGCAGCATACCTATGCTCGCCGAGATAAAAAAGTACAAAGAATAATGAGTCTAGTAAACAAGGAACTGAACTATATAGTACACGTTGGCATAAAAATGGGCCATATAAAAACATGATAATGGATCCCACATACATACTGTGCCTGGGACAACAACCAGGACTTATACAATAATATCTGGGTAAATGAGATATAAGTAAAACCAAAGAGGCCCTGTAAAACAGGAAAGGGCTTTGAAAATTTGAATGATACATGCAAACTAAAGAGGTGTTGCAAGCGACTGAGGCCAGAACCATCAAATATATGGAGCTACATCCAAGAATCTAGTAGAGAAGTCATCTGGGTATCTGGGGGGCTACCTGAAGGGCCACCCCCTCATGAGGTCTGAAACATATCACACACACCTGGGCATCACCGGTACAATATGCTGCATCACTGAACCATCAAGTATACGGATCTTGATCATGCCATAAGGATCTGGAGCTGAGAAAAAATCAAGTCAAAGGAAAATAAAGAGTCCCTTTGCCTGATCCGACGCATGAAACAAGAGTGGAAGCTAGAACCAAGGTACACTGCCCTCTAGACCTGTCTTTTGGAATGAATAAGATGATGTCGACAGAAGGAGGTCCACCATAGGTGAGGTAATAAGGGATCCTCAGCTAAGGCACGAGAGAAAATAGTAGAGCGACTGATAGACTGACACCGGGGATAATGAAGGAATGGGGGGTACTGAGTAGCGGGCTAACGACTTCCCTTGTTGGAGCATAAAGGGCATGGATGACTTGGCAACCACTGAATCGACACTGGAGGGGATAGGGGAAAATATGACTGAAGGAAAAAATGTGCGACACAAGAGAGGAACAAAGAAATGAAGGATGGAGGACTATAGTGAGATATAAAGGAACTCGGGATAGACTACATGAATACGATGATGACTCAACTTGGATTCTCTAACAAGAGAAACTCGATGATGCTGCCAAATAGAACAGGCCCAATGGGGACCATAAAAACATGAGTACAAGATGGTTACTCATGACGAAAATTGACACGAGCATGAACAAGTATGAAGGAAAAGTCGTGCCCCAAGTACAAGTGTTCCAAGTGAAGAAATTTGATTTTGAGGAGTGGTGAAGTGACCCTTCTTGGAAAAAATATGTCCAGGTGAAGTGTCAAATCACAAAAAATGAAGGATACCCATTTGAGAGCTCGGTGAGAGCTTTCTAACGGTGTTGACAGTTTTTCAAACCGAGCTATGTTTGGTCACAATTAGTGAAAGAAAAATATGGGTTTTCTCTTTTAATAATGCATTTTCCCTCCAATTTTATTCATTTTCAAGTGTAGTTGTGGTGAATGTAGAGAGGAGAAAAGGCCCTAAATCTTGTGGCGATCGTAGTGGAAAAACCGACCATTGGAATCGAGATCCGTCAGTTGTAGGTAAGAGGCCTAACCATACTCTTTCATTTCAATGGATTGAAAGTTTTGTTTAGGCACCGAGAGCTTAGGAACAAACCCCTTCTCTTCTTCATGGCTAGCTCGCACTTTTTAGGGAAATATCTGCGACCTGGGTAACAATTTTTGGGAAGAAAATTGCAACCTGTCCCAGGAATCGCCTGAAAAGTGTGACCTGTCAGAGAGAGGGATTTTGGTGTTGTTGCTGGTTGAGAAATAAGTTTTTATGGTTGTAATGTAGTATTTCTTTTCTGTACACAGACAAATATGGTGGTTTTGTGCAAATATGGCAGAGTTGAGGATCACCTGGAGGGAGAGAGACCTGGACACAATATGGTCGGAGATATGAGAGGATCATGGTGTCTATATTGCATTGGCTAGGTTTTGGGTCCTAAAGTTTGTGGAGAACCCTTTTATGAGAGCTGGAGAGCCCTTGTTGGCCTAGATTGTCTACTATTGGGATCTGGATCATGAGATATTTATAGTGCAGGGGCACCAAATCGAGTTGACTATCCAGGATATATATTTTATGACTGGTCTCCCACCATTTGGGATGGTGGGAAATACACAGCCAGTGTTACCACGAGGGTAGAAGATTATGGAGTTTGTAGAGTGCCATTGCCGATCGGGTCTCCATGTGAAGGGGACAAAGATACCAATCGGGGACCTAAAGCGGCTAGAGACCCATGAGGTGGCCGCATCGGTGTTGCAAATATTGGGCAACCAGGTGCTCCACCACATCATTGGGGGTCAGATGATGATTTTTGGGAGTGTGTTGAGTGGGAACTACTATGGGTGGGCCCAAATGATGTTGTCATCATTGAAACGTCATTTGTCGATATGCAAACGACAAGTGAACCACGATTGTGCATATGGCACAATGTTGTGATCGCTCTTCTTTGAGAAGATCTCGACACTTCGGCCTCGCATACAGATCTAGAATGAGGGTCCGAGAGAGCCCAGGATGTGCCACTGGGGGCGGCTACTGTTGAGAGGGGGAGGTGGGGCAGTCAGACGGGTATTTCGACCCAAGTTTTTCGCTAATTGGGATCAAATGCCACTGTATATAGATGACTATCCCTATAGTGGGATGAGTTATCATGGGCACTCGGACTTGCCATTGCCGCCAGGTCGAGCATGCAGACCTGATGGTAAGTGAAAAGTTGCTGATATTTTATGTGCATTTTAAAGTTTCAAAATATTGTATATGGTACTGATTCATTCACTTTTGGTATGCAGATATAGCATCGGTGATACTGACTGGGTATATGGGGCAGCCTGCAGTATCAGGAGCTGCAGCACCTAGTGGGTCGAGGGGTCCACAAAATGAGGATGCGGTTGCCCTTCTGGATGACATCCATCGTAGATTTGAAAGGCTTCTGACCGACGTTTCAGAGCACAAATGGAAATACCTTGATGACCAGTAGATAGAGCCATGTATTGGTCTGCCCTCGGAGTGGCGAGGGGTCATGTGGCGCATGGCAATGGCCGGATAGGGGATGAGTGATCTACAAGCTGCTAGAGCCAAGCCCTTGGCCTAGGATCCTCCAGATAGTGATTAGATGTAGGGGCATGTGGTGCCCCTAGGTTTTTTTTTTGTAACATTCTATGGGCATGTCGTATATATCAAAGTTGATGGACTCTAAAACATTTTAAACAACACACATAATGGATATGCATCATTTTATGGTTTATTGTTATTGTCTTGTGTGAAATGCAAGTGATAAATTCCAATCTAGAATATTATTTTCAATGCAATCTACATAGTGATTTTGTGCTCTAGGTACATGACTGAATGTAATGATTTCAATTTCATGCATGAAAAGCTTCACTTGTAAATATCTTCTAAAATGGACAGGAGGATGCAGAAGATAGACACCATTCAATTGCATGACAAGAAGCAGGGAATCTAAACAAACATGAAGGTGAAGGATGCAACGGGAAAGGGCATCGGCTAATAAATCTTGCACTGCATAATATTCGGCTTGGTTATTGGTGGCAGTACCAATGCATATGTTGTTAGAGAGATCAAGCGAATGCAAGTGGGTAAAAATGGCCTAGCCTGCTGAGGCTAGATTTCGGAAGTAGCGACTTGCACCATCGGCATAACCGACATATGATGTGGATGGGGGTCCATCTGAAAGGTGCCACAAGACAACAAATGAGAGGATGATGAACAATGCTGGCAACCCAAACGCAAGGTAGAAATCAAACAAACATTGATAGAGGGAGTGCTCTAGGTAGGATTTCTACCACCCGCACACCGAAAGGTAGGTGTGTGGGAGCTACTTTGGGGGAAGCTTGTGATTAGGTTGTGAAAGTAACCATAGAAACAGATGGTTCCATTCCTCTTATGGGTGGGAAAGATGAAGTCAGGGGTGGAAAAGGCTTCCATGATGTCGCCATCACAGTAGAAGATGGGGTGGCTAGTGGAAGGGTAACCACATGACGCGAAAAATATACCTAACGCATCATCATGAGAAGAAAGCTTCACATGTGCATCATCACAGGGGGTGATGGAAGAACAAGCAGATAAGGGATCCACTGATTTTAAGCCCACGGTGATCGCTGAAGGGAGATTAAGCGAAATAGAAGGGGAATTCCTAGAGGGATCTTCCACCATGGATCTCATAGATGATGACAGGTAGAGGATAGTGGCTGAAGACTCTGTCATCTTAACATTGGGAGGGGGAATGTCAATGGGAGCAGAGGTATCCTCAGGTTGGTCTGAAGCATACTGTTTGAGTACGGGAGAGGCAGACTATTTCTTTTCAGTCTCGTACTCCCAAACTATCTCCAAAGAGGGGTGGTAATTATTGAGGCGGGGACAAAGATGGGTATAACAACCATGGAGATCACGCAAAGCACCAGGGTGGTTGGTGTGAATATATTTTGGGTTCTTGGCTACATTCAAGGAAGAAACAGAGGCTTCAGGGACCTTAGACTAAGGAAACATGAAATTAACCATGGGCTTGATATGAGGCAATTCAAGACAATTATGGGTGGCATGACCGACAACATCACACAAAGCACAGGGGGGGGGGGGGGGGGTACGCTTGGGGGCTGAGGAGGGGTAGGGGTTGTCTGGGCTGACTTGTATTTATGTGACTTCTTGTGGGATTTGCCCCCATCACCCGAAGCTTTCATAACAGGAGTAGGTTCCTATTGAGGTGGATGAGGCACAAAAGAAAAGGGAGGGGTCATGGCGACCAGTTGGGCTGGGGTCAAAGCAGTATAAGGTTTGGGCCGACCAGGTGGGATAGTGGCTGGGGGGAAAATGTACCAGACTGGGATCCCCATGGTCATGTTAGGAAGTGATAAGCTAGCCATAGCAGGTACTGAAAATACTCCAGGAAGGGGAGCTAGAAACGGTATCTGATTGGAGGGGTAATGGCCAGGCGGGACAACTCCGAGATAGTTAAGGCTAGGAGGAACTATTCCAAGAGGTTATATAGGCTCATAGATACTAGCTACAAATGAGAGGCCTTGAGGATGGGGTATTGAAGGCTAAGTCGAGGTGCTAGGAGCAGGCTGCAGAGGGCGGGACTGCTGAATAGTCAGACTAGTCCATTTGAGGTCAGATCGAGATGATTGCATCATGCAAACATTCAATGAGCTGGGATCAACCCCAGTGATAAACATAAACATTGGAGTACCCTATTGTTGATTCTAGTGTGAATTTTAATCACAAGCATATAAAAAAATCTCACTTTCGTTGTGCATAAGAAACATCCCTAACATCAAAGATGGCTATCAATTTCCTTAGATTTGCAGTTAGTGATCAAAATAAATGCTACAAAAATGCATATCTATGCAGTTAAAGACATTAAACATCAAATAAAAGAAAGAGTTTATCCATGCATCCAATGAATAAGACAAGAATGCTTTTTAAATAATTTTTGTATTTATGACACCTGTGAAGGGAACATAGAAAGGTGTTGCCAATCCCCCTCAATGGGATAGGTTCTTGTATGTCCTCAACACTTTAGATTCAAGATCTCTCTCTCTTGATGGTGCAGAAAACCCAGACAAAAATGGAACTCAAGGGGAGTTCACAAGAAAAAATATAGAAAAATATGAAAATGATGGAGGATCAAAGTTAGACCAAAAGTATATATCTAGAGTGATCTTTAGGCAACAAAAGGTAGTGAATGAATGGAAAAACCCTTCTATTTATAACAAAATTTTGAGTAGTCTAGATATTGGTGCACAATTAAAATATTTTTAACCAAATCTAGTTCCAACTTTTATGGAATATTTTATTATTTTTGTTGGAGGGAAAAAAGAATTTGAATTTGGTCAAATCCCTTTATTTGTAAATAATAAATAAATAAATGATTTTCTTATTATTTTAAGAACGTGGTTGAGTAATAATTAAATAAATAGTGATTTATTCAATTATTTATAAATGATTTAGTCAAATTTAACAAGGAATATTATTTAAATAATGTTTTAAACAATTATTCCTAGAAAATAATAAGATAAATAGTGATTTATCTAATTAATTTTCCTATTTTGGGTTGAGTATGATCAGGAATATTAACTTTGGTTTAATTAATTATCCCTTGAGGAAAACCAAACAAATAGGGATTTATTCGATATTTCCTCATGGGGTTTCTTGTTTAGACCATACACAACTTAATAAATTGTGGATTGCTAAGTTATTTTTCATAGTGAAAGAAATTTTACTAAGGTAAAATTGGTCTTACATGGTGTACTTTGGTCATCTAATAGTAACAGGTTACATGAACAAAAATTGGTGTAACAATTGACCCAGTCGCTAATGCCCCCATGAAATCCCTTCCATTGTAGAATATCACTACTTTCCATGGATTAACTTTGGAAGATCCAAATGATTTCCTATTTTAATTTGATGTTTTATGTAGGGGATACGATTACAACATTGACCCTCAAAAACTAAAACTATTTCCCTCTACATTAAAGGGAGAAACTTTGCGCTGGTTTATGGGGCTCGGTGGAGGGACTATTAACCCCTGGGATTAAATGAAAAAATCCTTCCTTAATAAATATCAAGACTATTGCAGGACTAGAGAATTAAAAGATGAAATATTCAACATGACTGCAAAAGATAATGAAACACTAAGGAATATGTTGAACAATTTCAATATCATCTATAAATGTCTCCTTATGTTGCATTATTCAAAGATGTTTTAAAAGTAACTATGATAAAAGGAATGAAAGATGAATGGATAGAAATGTTAAATCTAATGGGGAAAGTATATTCTATCAAGAAATTTATGAAAATATTATTTCATTGTGTATCAGGTGCTCTAGAGGTAGCACACACAATAGGCTAGCTGAACAAGATGCGACCGCTAGGAATAATATAACTTCAAGTGACAGTGTAACCCGAACAGAAATCGAAAATCTCCTGAAAGATTTCAAGACTGATATCTTGAGCACCCTCAGAACACAATTAAATGTCCTACAAGCCAAGTAGAAACAAGTATTAGCAGAATATAACCTAACCATATTCTTCCCACGTTGTTGAAAGAAGAAAAGGCAATGATAATTCCCATTGGACATGGTCCAAACATGTGCCATTTGCACTAAATACCACACCACTGAGCAGTTCCTGTCACTTCCATGGTTGAAAGAAATTTTCAAGGAAGCGAAAGAAGAAACAAAACCAATATATTTAATGGATCAACGCCAACAGTGGCAAGCCCAACCTTCAGGTATGTCACAAGACCCATCCCAGTTCTTTCCTTCTTCATAATTCAATCAACAACAAAACTCTAGAACAACATGGCAAGGCCAATCACCTTTGTCCACTTTGAAATCCAAACCATTCTCTATGCCCCCTGGCCAACCCAATCCTTTCTAGGTAGTGGTTGGCCAAATTCTTCTTTTTCTCCACCATTTTGGCAGAACAATCAGTACCCATCCCACTGGCCTGCCTCTAATTCACAAAATCCAAACTGGTCTCAAAACTGGAAATGACCCTTGGGAATCACTAATTCACCTATGGGAATGGGTCCTCAACCTCAATCCACATTACCAGCTCCATATCCATTTCAATATAATTCTTAGCCTCTTATACATCCTCAACTTCCAGCTCAACCAAATCCAAATCCCAATAATAGACCGGTTCAACTAATACAGATCGTGGAAAATCCAGACCTTGAAATAGAATAGAAAGAATGCAGTGAACTTAGGCTGAGATCATGGCGTGTTATTGCTCCTGAGGAAAATGAAAAACTGCAACAATATAAGCCAGAGCCCCCAACCATAATTAACCCATCAACTGCGATCAAAGCATAAATAAAACAGGGAGAAGACACATTCACACAAGAAGATCCTGAAAAAATTATCATTTCTTCTCCCCCGTTCCCTGAGAGATTAGTGATACCCAAGCCAATTGTTTATCCAGATTTTGATCTCCTAAGGGACTTAAAAAACTTTTGATTAAAATTCCTCTCCTCCAGGCCATTCAGGATATCCCTATCTATGATAAGACAATTGAAGAACTATGTGCGAAAAATCCTGTGAGGAAAAAAAAAATTTCACCAATTGTCCATGTCGTAGGGACCCTATCTAATTTACTTTTGGGCAGAGAAACACTAGTAAAATATGAAGATCCAGGGAGTCCCATAGTTACAGTCCAAATATATGGCCGCTCTTTTCCGAACACACTAGTCGACTTGGGCACAACCATTAACATTTTAACTACGAAAAGCTGTGAAACACTTGGTATTATGGCTTTGGAACCAGTCGCCACCTTACTGGAAATTGTTGACCGTTCAGTTATTAAACCTTAAGGAAATTTATAGGATATCATGGTTTCCTTTGATTCATGGGAGTACTCGGTCAATTTTATAGGCATTAACCCAAAAAGCCGATTAGATGGACACCCTTTAATTCTCGGTCGACCTTGGTTGGCAACAGTCGACGCTTACATATGATGTCGTATAGGTAGCATGACCATTGCTAAGGGAGATGCTATAAAAAACCTTGTTCTATATCCCTCTACCAAACCGAGTCTTCCCATTGTAAAAATTCATAAACATCCACCCATATAGTTAGAAGAAAATATTCGTTCACCACTTACAGTAGTAGAAGTGCTTGAGTTTAAAAATCAAACTGAAGATGATGTAATTAATAATTTTATTAATCAACTAGCCACTACAGGAAATGTAAAATGCCAAATGTTAAATGTGATTCTTGACAATGAAGCCTAGGAAGATCCTTTAAAAGATAATGATGACCAACACATACCCACAACTGTCGTTCATAACAACATACCTCTTGAAATTGAACCAGGAAAAATTCTTAACATCAATGACAATATGGATAGTGACCAACAACATAAGCTCATTAAATTTTTACAAAAATATAAAGGGGCCTTTGCTTGGAACTATCAAGACATGAAGGACATAGATCCCCAAATATGTAAGCATCATACTTACACTGAGAAGGGTTCTCTCCCCATCAAGAAACCTCAATGAAGATTAAATCCACATATTAAAGATATCGTAAAAGAAGAATTACAGAAGTTGCTGGATTTAAATTTTATTTATCCTATTTTGGATAGTAAATGGGTCTCTCCGCTGGTAGTTGTTCCTAAGAAGAATGGAAAGTGGCGAATTTGTGTGGATTATATGGAATTGAACAAAGCCATGAAGAAGGACCACTTCCCTCTTCAATTTATCGACCAAGTCCTTGATACATTGGCAGGAAAGCGATTATTTTCCTTTCTTGATAGCTTCAATGGCTATAATCAGATCCAAATTACCCCTGAAGACCAAGACAAAGCCACCTTTACCTGTCCATGGGATATGTTCTTTTACAGAGTATTGCCTTTCTGTTAATGTAATGCCCTAGTTACATTTTAGAGGGCCATACTTAGCATTTTCTCTGATCTGATAAATGAAGGACTTGAATTTTACATGGTTGACTTCACCCCATATGGGGACGATTTTGAACAAGCACTGCAAACATTGGAAAAAGTGTTGGAACAATGTATCGCCACCAAGTTATGTTTGAGTAACGAAAAGTGTCACATGATGATGACAAAAGGTGTAATCCTAGGATATTACATTTCTACAGCTGGAATATAGGTAGATCTGGAGAAGATAGAGGTAATTATATTACTATATACACCTTGTACTTAGACGGAGGTATGCAGATTCCTCGAATATGTAGGATATTATCGCAGATTCATTAAAAAAAATTTAAAAATTGTTGTGCCTTTGTATGCTTTAACTGGAAATGTTGAATTTAAATGGTTTGATAAATGTGACACTACTTTTACAATTTTTCAGAAATTAGTCTCGACTGCACCAGTATTGCATGGTCTCAACTAGGAACTAATGTTTCATATTTCATCAGACGCATTAGACATAGCTATAGGCGTTGTTCTCGGTCAAGAGGAGGACAAAAAGCTCTACGCTATTTATTGTATCATCAAAAATCTTACCTCTGCTGAACTTAATTATAAAGTAACAGAAAAGGAATTCTTAGCCTTCATTTACGCCATAAAAAAATTTAGATATTACATAACTGGCTATCAAGTGTTTGTGTATACTAAGCATTTTGTCATTAGATACTTAGCTAACAAACCAATTAAAAATGGGTAAATGACTCGTTGGTTGTTACTTTTGCAGGAGTTTTACATCACTATTAAATACCGTCCAGGAAAGGAGAACTCAGTTGTATATTTTCTGTCTTGAGTTCCAAAGAAAAACAATCCACTAGCAATAGATGACTAGTTTCCTGATAAACATTTCTTTGTCGTAGTAGTGAAAGCGCCATGGTATGCAGATGTAGCAAATTATCTGGCAGTAGGGAAACTACCCATGCATTTAACATCAAAAGAAAGGAAGCTGATTGTCCAGCGCAACACCTGATTTTCTTAGATTGGTGGATACATTTTTCAAACATGGTCTAATATGCACATACACAGATGCATTCGAGAAGATGAAATACACAACATCCTGAAGGACTGCCATGACGAACCTTGTGGTGGAAACTTTGTAGATCTCAGGACCGGGCACAAAGTATTACAAATGGGCTATTATTGGCCCACTATTTTCAAAGATGCTAAGAAATATGTGCAGGCATGTGATAGCTGCCAAACGATGTGCCGCCCCAGTCAACCTGACGAAATTTCGTTGTAGCCACAATTGGTAATAGAACCCTTTGAACAATGGGCATTGGATTTTATTGGAAAATTCAATTTGCCGTCAAACCAGAAATCCTATATACTGGTTGCTACAAACTATGTAACAAAGTGGTTGAAACAGTAGCTTTGCTAAGAGCTATAGAAGAAACTGTGATTAATTTCCTTTTTGAGATATTTGTGCCGTATGATTTACCCAGGGAAGTGATAACAGATGGAGGGGCGCATTTTGTAGGGCATAATATCACAAACACTCTATGTAACCACCACATCATGCATAGAATCACTTCTCTGTATCACTCGCAAGTGAATAGTTAGGTCTAAAGTACCAATAAGGTCATTGAATAAATTCTGACCAAGACAGTTTGGACACATCGGCAGGATTGAGCTACTAGATTGCCAGAGGCCTTGTGGGATTATTGCACAACTTGGAAAAATACTACTGGATATTCTTTGTACCAACTTGTATTTGGAAAGGAACCTATTTTTCCTATCGAATTGAAATAAAGATTCTTAGAACAGCCCAAGAAGTGGGACTGGAACTCAGTTTACATCCAGAATGGTGCAGAAGACCGTGGAAGAATACAAAATCAAGCATAGAAAGTCCATTCCATATAATCCATGGGTAAATGGACAAGTAGGGTCCACTAATAAGGTGATTGAGGCAACCCTCACAAATACTGTACATTTGCATAGAAGGTATTGGGCGGAAAAGCTTCCAGAAACTTTATGGGCCTACCGCACCACATGGAGAAGTAAAATATGACATACTCCCATGAACTTGTTTATGGGAAGCAAGTCTTGTTTCCAATAGAGTTTCAAATAAAAAGTTTCAAAACAACAATTAAATTGGGACATGGCTTGTCAAAAGCACAAAGGCATGAAATGGAAAAACTCAATGAGCTTGATGAAATAAGACAAGATGCAATTCAAAATACCACCCTAGTTCAACAAAAAATATCCAGATGGCATGATAAATACATCAAGGAAAGAAAATTTCATGTTGGAGATTGGACACTTCTCTTTGATTCAAAGTTCAAATATTTTCAAGGGAAATTTCAAACTCATTGGCTTGGGACTTATGATATTGAGAGAGTCTTTTATAATGGAGCAGTCAGGATTAGAAATATTGACGAAGAAAAAGTTCCCCTCCTTGTAAATGGACATCGACTAAGGATCTAACACAAGCCATTGAAAAAAGAGGAATTTGTTAATATTTTTCAAGATAATGCTGATATATAAATTTGGCTAAGAAGAATTATTCTTATTCCACAACTTAGAAGTCTTCTTTTATTTTTTTCATATTAACATATATATATATATATATATATATATAATTTTGTATAAGTATGAAAACCAATCATTGATTCAAATACTTATACAGAAAATATAGGGTGAAAACAGAAAGATCTGTTTTTGGCACCTTACATTTTCTTTATTCCTATTCTAAAAATCCCTTGGGACACCAAAATGAGTAAAAATATCCTCAAAAAGAAATGAAACTCAAAATTTTCATTATAAAAGGAAAGTTCTTTAGATTCTACCCATTTAGTGACATAATCAATGCATACAATAATATACCTCTTTTGTCTTGATGGTGGATTGATTGGTCCAAAAAAATACAGAGCCCATTTTTCAAAGGTTCAATTATTAACTGTGGTTGTAAAGACATTTCATCTTAAGGATCATGTTTCCCCATTCTCTCCAACTATCGCATCTCTTAACATATTCCTTGGCATCCTTGAAAAGCGAAGGCCAATAATATCCTAAGAGAAGGATTTTGTAGGTAGTTCTCTTGTAAGAAAAGTGTCCTCCACATGGCTCATCATGACATGCTTTTATTATCTCAGGTGTTTCTACTTTTCGTACACATCTTCAAATGATGAGGTTTGGACCTGTCTTAAATAATTCTTCATTTACCCATGAATAAGATGCACTCATTTGAATAATTTTCCTCTTTTCTCTAGGAAACAAATATGATGGTAACTTTCCTGTAGCTAAATAAATAGGAATGTCTGCAAACCATGGATATTTAGTAGATATTGCAAAAATATATTCATCAAGAAAAATATCTTCTATTGGTGTATCATTGTTTTCATTTTGAATTCTAGACAAAAAGTTAGAAACTGTGTTTTGTTTTCCAGGTCGATCTAAAATGGTGATATTGAATTCTTGAAATAATAGTAACCATATTGTGATTCTTCCATTAGTAATTGATTTATTCATTACATATCTAATTGCAGAATGATCTATGTGAATGAATGTTTCATATCCAGTGATGTAATGTCTAAATTTGTTAATAATATGGACAACAATTAGAAACTCTTTTTCGGTAACAATATAATTAAACTCTGCTGGAGTCAAATTTTTAGTTGTATACTAAATTTCATAAGGATTCAAGTCTTTTTGTCCCAATATATCTCCCAGATATGTTTCTGAAGCATCAGTTGAAATATGAAAAGGAAATTTCCAGTTTGGTCCTCTTAGGATGGGTGCTTCAGAAATATTTTCCTTCAAAGTTTCAAATGCCTTTTCCCATTCAGGAGTCCAACTAAATTCACAATCCTTTGTAAGAAATTTCAAGAGTGGAGATGCAATCTTTGCGAATTTTTCTATGACTCTTCTATAGTATCCTGTAAAACCCCAAAAACTCCTAACATATTTTTGACAACTTGGGATTGAATTTGGAAATAACTTCAACTTTAGATGAGTCCACCTTAATTCCATTTCCTAAAATATGGTGTCCTAAAAAAATTCCTTCAATAAACATCATAAAACATTTTTCATGACTTAATGAGATATTTTCTTCCTTACATCTTATTTGAACATTTTCCATATTTTCAAGGGCTTCTCCAAAATAATTTCCAGAGACTGTAAAATCATCCATATACACTTCCACACAATCGTGAATTAAATTAGAGAAAATACCCAACACTGCTCTTTGGAATGTTGCGGATGTATTTCATAATCCAAGAGGAAGCACTCGGTAAGAATAAGTTCCCCATGGATAGGTAAAAGTGGTTTTGTCTTGACCTTCTGGTGCTACCCAAATTTGATTATACCCACTAAAATCGTCCAAAAATGAAAAATATGTCTTCCCTGCTAATGTATCCAAAAATTGATCTGTGAAAAGAAATATAAAATGATATTTTAAAGTGGTCGTATTCAATTCCCTATAATCAATGCATACTCTCCACTTTACGTTATTTTTAGGAACTATTACCAAAGGTGAAATTCATTGATTGTCTGATATTGGACAAATAAAATTTACATTCAACAATTTTTGTAGTTCCTCCTTTACAATTTCCCTTAAGTTTGGATTCACTCTTCTCTGAGGTTGTCAGATTGATCTGGAATTATCCTAAATATATATGTGATGTATGCAAGTTTCAGGGTTGATTCCTTTCATGTCAGTGCATTCCCATGCATATGTAGAAGAGTGTTTTTGTAATGTTAACTTTAATTTCTTCTCTTTAAATTATTCTAGATTTTTGTTTACATTTAAAGTTTTACCTGGAAATATCTCCATTGAATAATTTCCCAATTCTTCCATAGAATATAAATACATTTGTTTGGATGATAAATATTCAATATTGCAATGCTCCTAAATAATTTGACTACTCTCACATTGTGAAGATAATTCATCATTTTCTGTTGAATTTAGAATCTCATTGCCTTCACTAATTTGGGAGATAGTAAAAATAGGTTGTATGTCATTTTCATAATCCATCCATTCTTCATTTTCTATCTCTAACATTGTTTTTATTGGAGGGTATAATGTGAATTTCTTTGTTGAACTTCCAATAGAGATAAACATATCACCATATCTACAACCAATGAAGGCACCAGCTGTAGCAAACCAAGGTCTTCCGAATATCAATGGATGTCCTCCTAAGTTATTTTTGGGAGTTAAGATCATAAAGTCAACTCGATATTCCCAAGAATCTAAGGATACATAAATGACTTCTAATACACCATCAAGTTTAATTACAGATCTAAATGTTAGTTGTAATAATGTAGGTGTATATTGTAAGATTTGGAAGTTTTAGTTTCTCCATAGATTTTTTACTCATGATGTTTATGGCTACTCCTAAGTCAATCAATGTGTTTGGGATTTTGATACCATTGATGTTTGTCTTCACAATGGGACTTCCTGGATCCAAATATTTTTGTATTGTTGTTTTTACCATCATGATATCTGTAATTTTCCCAACTAGTTGAATTCTTTTTACTTCTTTTGTTTTTCTCCCATGTTTCTTTATACTCAACTCTCTTATTTTATTTGCAAGGATTGGAATTTATTTTATGGCTTGTAAGAAAAGGAATTTTTATACATATATTCTTTAGCTCGTCTAACATATCATAATCAAGTAGCATGATTTTCTTTTCTACCCATTTATCAATTTATAATCTTTCAGGGAAAGGAGGTTTTGATATAGATACTGAAGGTTGTTCTATGATGGGACTTGATTTTATTGGAGTATCATGTGTTTGGTTTTTAATATTTTTATTTTTATGAAGAGATGTTTCTTGATCAGAATGACTATTTTTCTTTTGAATATTTTCATTTTGATGAAGAGATGTATCTTCATCAAAATGATCATATTTTTCTCTTTCCTGGATAAAAACAGAAGGCAATTTCTTTTCTAATATTATACTAGATCTAAGTTGAACCTTATTAAGATCTAGTGGAGTTATCATATAAGTTTGAAAATTTTGTCCCTCCATGTTGTAAACACGTTGTGCATTTTTATTGTTTGGGTTTGGAAGTGGTTGAGCAAGTAGATGGTTTGGCCTCTATGGAAATGGTAGCAGAAGTTGTGGATTTTGATTTTTAAATTGAGGTTGAGGTTTTTGAATAGTCTGAGAAAAATGTTGTGGTGGAAATTTTGGATAAGATTGTGGGTATTTATGATATTGAGATTTTCTACCATAAGGATTTTTCCATCCTTGTGTCCAAGTTTGGGGTTGAGACCAAGGTTTTTTCCATGAAATTGGTGCATTCCAGTTATTTTGTTTGGGCTATGTATATATCTGAGTATTGAAACCTTGAGTTTGTGATCCTTGTCGTGGTCTTCTAGCGATGAAGAAAAGAGGATCTACCTGGTTTGGAACTATTTCCTCTTGGTAGAAATATTTAAGACCTGGAATGGAATGACACTTCTTTGTTTCATGATTTTTTGTACATATGACATAGTTTTCTATGAATTTTAAATCAAGAGGGAATTCTCTTAAAGCATGTTTATTTCTCCACTTAGGACAAAAAATAGATAAGGCAACACTTTCAGATCTTTGTTTGTTTTGCAATTTCAATGTGTCTATTGTCTATTTTTTCACTAAGACTCCCTAAAATATTTGTTTTAAATTCATCAAGTAAATTTCCTATTTCATCCCTACTTAATGTTCTAGCTGTAGATTTATTGACTCTAGAGAGAACATGATCTCTTGAATTCTTCCCGATTATTGACCTACCTCTTGAAAGATGTATGCATAATTCAGAAATGACAGGTAATGATAGCTGAGAAATCTCTCCTTTTCCCATCATGTTAATGATATCTATCCATTCATATCTAATAGATTTCAACAAGAGTGCCTTTAAAGTATCCTCATCCAAATTTTCCATCTTAGCCCTTTTTACATTATAATTGAATATTTCAATCAAATCCTCCAAGTTTTCATCCTCTCTTTGCATCATCTTAAGAACCTCATCTTTCAGTTATACAGTGTGGAGTAATCCTTGTATTTTGTAAGAATGCATCCTTCATGTCTTCCCATGTCCTAATACAATGTGTTATTAAGCCCATAAACCATATTAATGTTGCATCCTTAAGAGTTGATGGAAAAAATTTCAATTTGTTTAGAATCAAGTAAGTAGTCATGTGATCTACATTAAACTTCAAATTCAAAAGAAATGTTTCAGGATCTTCACTTCTTAACCCACAGAAATTAGGAAGGATAGATGGTGAGATATTTTTCATTGTGGAAGTAGTATATTCGTCAAGTATAGGAAATCCAACACGATCTGGATATATTTTGTTCTTGTATTCTCCCCTACCTCCTCTACCTTCTCCTCTTCCTCTTCCTCCATCTCTTCTTCTACCTCTACCTCCACCTCCAATCCTAGGTCCACCTCCCTCTAGTATTAATTATTCATCATTCACATTGTGTACTTCTCCTTCCCCTTCTCCAACCATTGTATATTATTTATAACTGATATAGGATTCTAGGTTTGGAATTATTTTTTCCTCTTCTAACTCTTATGGTTCTTCTATCAATGGTACATTACATAATATTTCTTCTTCTTCTTCTTCCTCACTAGGAATTTCTAGCTCTTGAGCTAAAAAAAAATCTCTCGTAGAGGTTAGAAAGACTACTCCTTCTGTTGGGGATGTGGGATATTGTTATTCCAAAACTGCTTCTGTTGATGAAGTTGGTGAATCTCTAGGTTGAATTTCTGATCTTAATACCTCAGGAAGTCTATGTCTACCTGCTAAGAATGGTATGCAGGTTTGGGTGGGTGGTGTGGCACTACAAAGTCTTGATGGGGTAAGTGGTGTTGTTAGAATCAAACTTCTACCTCTAGCTATAAATCTACCTCTCGAATCTCTTTCTCTACGCATTTCATTTTTATATGTTGTTTGTTGTTTGTTGTTATATATATATTAAGAGATAAGGCTCCTATTTACACATCCCCGGAAACAATGCCAAAATGTTTATTCAAATTAATTATCTTAAATTGCTATCATAAATTATCAACCAAAGTAGGAAATCTTGTGAAGTGAAAATGCACTATATATGCTAGAAGCCTTTCTTACTTGATTTATTTTGGTGATTATATGTGAAAGTTATTTTTGAAAATTTTTTTATTCCAGATGTTCTTGAATGAATTTAAGAGACTAAATTATGAAAAACAAACTAAATCCAAAAATAAGTCCTAGAAATTGAAATGACAAATCTTTTTAGTAGCTAAGGATCATTTCTGAGAGGAACTAAAATTCTAAAACCAAAAATAAATTCTAATTTTTATGTCTTTTTGAAATTTTAATCTAAATGAAACTTATCCCGAAGAATTGCTAAAACTATTTTATGCTAAGAAAAGAAATCACTATTTATGGAGTAAAAATATTTGAGCTCATAAGACAGAACTGATTTAAAACTTTTTAGAAAAGAAATATTCTATTACTACTTCGATTATAACTCACAAGAACTAATCTATGATAAGCTTCTAATGTATGAAAAGGAACTGATCTAATTCTTAATAAACTTAATCGATGATAAATTGATCTATTCCAAGCTGTTATGATAAACTATCTCTGTGTTTTAACCATCTAATAAATGAAATAAACAAAGTATCTACTTAACATAATGACATTTTGGAAATTGTGATAAAAAATAAATGAAATAACAATGGTAATATGAATCTTCAACATTGTTAAATCTAGAAATAATTACGATGAAAATAAGAATGAAAAAAGAGCATGCATTTATGCTACAACACACTGTAAACACATAAGAATTAAGCTAAAAATTAAATGCAATAACGAAAATGAAAATAAACCTCTTTTGTTGGGCCCTCCACAACAGATGGCTTGAATCTATTATTTACTAACTTCGCATTAGAAATCCAGAACACTTCTTCATTCAATTAAAGGAATTAAAATAGAGTTTGATAATATCACGGTCTCACAATAATTCGTAATGTGTGCACAATTACTTAGTCTGATATTTATTAAATCCTGTCATTAAATGTTCTGAGGATTTAACACATTCTAAGACTAAATTTTTTTTATCTTCAATTCTAAACAAAAATGAGAATTTTGTTACTTCACGATTTGGTACGTGTTAGAGAAAATCATGAAGCTTCAGAATTTCTCGCTCGCTTGTTCTAGCTCTTGATTGACCGCTCTTTTGACCGTATTTATGTCGATCTTGATTCTAGATAGATGGATAGGATAGGATCTATGAACGGATCATTTTTCAACTGCCCATATGTTTCGCTATTCCATTAATACCGTAGAACTTATCGAGCCATGGAAGTGGCTACAGAAACAGAGTTTGGCTGTAGAATTGCATTAATTTCGCAACTAAATACAAATTTAATTCTAATAATAAGGAACAATTGAAAATATGAAAAACAAATCATTAGGATACCTTACCAAGTCAATTTTTTTGGAAATGTTGTCGTTGATGGCAAAGGAGATGGAAAAGGAGACAATATAGAAGCAAAGAGAGAAAAGAGGTGGCAAGATGTAGAGAGAGTCGAGTAGCAACAAAAGAAGCATGGCAGTAAAAGAAGAGGATGTAGAGATAGAGTACAGTGACACAGTGAAACAATCATGCACAAGACAGAGGATGCAGAGACAGAGAAAGGAGGCAAATCTAGAGGAGGTAGAGCCGTGAGATGAAATGGTCGAGCAGCAGAGAAATGATGTAGAGAGTACCGTGAAACAGAGACATAGAATAACAGAGGTGGACACAGAGAATACAGAGGTAGAGCCGTTAACAAACCAACAGTGAAATGATCACAGGAGATGCGGAACCATGCAGAAAAGGCAGAACCGAGAAGCTAAATAATAGCAGGGTTCTGTGTATATGGTTTAATGCACAATCGATACATTTAAACGAAGAATATAGGTTAAAATGAACCATTGAAGTTAAATTATAAAATACAGAACCCTGAGTCAAAGAATGGAACCATGAGGAATAGTGAAGGCGATTTCGGTGGAAGAAACAACCCGTATCGCGCTGCCCTTGAGTGGTAAGCTGAATTCACCTTTTTGAACGCGATGTATGTTATGGACTTAGGCGTGGCCAAAATTGGTTTGTAAAAACCACGTTCATCGTGTGAATTTGGAGCGTTAACGCTCGTAGATTGAAAAAACGTGATAAGCGTTCTATCTGTCCAATCAAAGGTGTTGGGGAATCGATGGTGGCCACGATCGCACGATGGATGAGAGTTAACTCAAGGAAAGTAGCTGTGGGGCCGACATTTTAATTTAATATATGGTTTTGATATTCAATGGTGAGCGCGGTGATAATTTGTTTATTATAAAGGTTTCATGACATAATACAGGTCAAATATTAATGGTTTTAACACTTGACTCGGGGAATATGCATACATGGTGATATATATTTATATATTGTGATAAAGTCGAAACCTATATGAAATGAGGTGCGTGCTGGGCTTATGTTAAAGTTAATACATTGGTCTTCACATTGGTTGGGGAATTATATATATATGTTAATATATATTGGTTGGTACGATATAATGGAACCATAGGCATGGAAGGGTATGGAGTTAGTTGATAGTGCGGTGGTGGCATATATATAAATGCGCATGTAATGCGCTAACTAAAGTTTTGGTTTGGACTTACAATATATCATTTGAAGGGTAAGCCTGGAGCATATATATATAGTGGGTCGAACTCCTCCAGGGTGAGAACCTTTGGTTTATTGAGCTATTAAAGGTTGATTTCATATATGTATGTTGGGTTGGTGTATAAAAGGCGAACGTTGATTCGAAAAGAAGGTCAAGCCAAAGTATGAAATGTTAAGGGGTATGCAATACATGCTGATATATATATATATATGTTATGCTGGTGATAATCCGAACCTCTTATAAATGAGTCGGTATGCAGATATATAAGTTGTGGGCCCGAAACCTTATGTTAATGTTTGAATATAAACCAAAGTTAATATGCAAGTGGGACCCCCTACATGAAATTATGATAATCTTAACCTAAGCTGGAGGATACATAAAATCTGAAGTGGAAAGTCTATATATATGCAGCACTTTATATATGTAGCACTTTATATACAAGGGACCAAATTATATATATGTGTAGCGCTCTATTGTTCGGGTTTAATACAAATGAAGTCCTATAAGGTGGGACCCTCACGAATCGCATCAGAGAAAATTATGGCAGCGGAGCATGTCAATAAAAGTTTCGATTGCGATTGCGATGAAGATGCAGACCCGATGTGTTTATGAACTATGATTCATACGTGTTTGAGTTCCGGCATCACAGTGAACCTTCGCATCGGAGCTATTCATTGCATCGGCACAGTGAAGAGCAGTGAATAGTGAACCATCACATCAGCACAGTAAAGTGCAGTGAATAGTGAATCATTGCATCGGAGTGAAAGCAGAGTATCGAAACATGCAACTAGTAGTTGCGATTGCGATTAATCGCAATCCGAAGTAGTCAAGAGGTGATGCATCGCATCAGAGAATAAAGCAAGCTCAACGAGTGGGCCTGAAAGGGCATTTTATGTATTAAAACGATTTTTTATTGTTATATTGCCAAGAGTTATCTAAGTTATACAATGCGGCAGTTTATATGTTAAAAATGCCTTATTATTATGCCAAGAATTGAATTGCATTATATAAAAAGTGCAGTTACATATATGCAGGAGTTACGCAATAACAATGAACAGAAAAGCATACAGAGACAGTTGCATAAAAGACAAACACACGGTGATCCAAAACTGAATAGGTTGATTTGTAATCCATATTGTAACTGAATGTAAACATTTTTGATTGGTTTATATTGTTTGTGATGCACTGGAAAGTCTCCATAGGAAATAAAACTCCATTGTAAAACTGAAAGTAGTATAAATTGCTAAAATTTTCTGAATGAGTTGGATAAAGAAGTGAGGAGGCAGAAGGAAAAGAATCAGGGTTATTCACTTTGAATTCCCTGTGGAATAAAAACTGTTATGAGGCAAACTGTATAAAGGATATCACATTGATATGTAGAGAGAGGTTAGAGAATGCAGAGTATGAAGAATTGAGGCAGAGAAGATAAGAAAAAGGAGGATCAGAAAGAGATGCTACAGAATAGAGCTGATATCTGAGGTAAATCAACAAATATTTTCTTTTGATTGAGTGAGGAAGTTGGATCTTCCCTATCAAGTTGAAGCTTGATAGCTGTCAATTGTAGCTGACTAAGGTTGGAGCCTCCCGTAGGTTGGTGCCTGCAGAAAATTAGTGGTGAGAGGGAGTTGGAGCTTGCCTTTGCATCACAACAATAATAAGATGTGGTTTTCTCCCTTTATGGGTTTCCACTTATATCTGCTACCTCTGTGTGTATTGCCTATGTGTTGATATGTTCTATCCAATTTTCTTAATGTTTTCTGCTCTCATAATAATTTTGGTATCACATTAACTTAATACTTGCTGCAACATATTAAGATTGCTCACATATTAAATTTGGTTATAAAATTGAGTTGTAAATCTGCTTGATGAAAAGTTTGAAAATCTCATATATGTGTTAAACTGATTCACCCCCCCCCCCTTAGTTTAACTGAGGATTCAACAATTGGTATCAGAGCCGGTTCCTTTTGCATCAGCTTAACAACTGAAAGGAGATCCTAGGTCCCCAGGATGGCTAGTCAAGAAGGAAACTCAACCAATAAAGCCCCTTTTTTCACCAGTGCTAATTATGCCTTCTGGAAAATAAGAATGAGAACATACATAATGTCTCTAGGAATATAATTTTGGGCTGCTGTGGAATTTGGGTATGCCCCAAAGGCAACTAACCCAGAGAAAGAAGCTAAACAAGATTTTGTAGCTAATGCAAAGGCCATGAATGCAATCTTAATAGGACTGTGTGAGGCTGAATTCATCAAAGTAATGCACAGCAAGACTGCTAAAGAGATGTGGGATACTGTAGAAAACATCCATGAGGGAAACAAATAGGTGAAGACAACCAAATTTCAAGTATATATAGCTGAGTTTGAAAATTTAAAAATGAATGATGATGAAGATATAGCCAGCTTCTTCTTAAGAGTTGCAGAAATTGTTAATAATATGAAATCCCTTGGATAAACCATACCATAATGTGTAATTGTACAAAATATTCTAAGATCTCTTCCACCCATCTTTAACCCCAAGGTTTCTGCCATAGAAGAAACAACTGATTGGGAAACCTTGACCATGAACCAGTTACTTGGAAATCTAATAGCCTATGAGATGAGACTCCCACAGAAGAAGCCAAGTGCGAGGGAGGCAACTTTTAAAACAGAAAAGAAGAAAGAAGAAAAGGAAGATATATGCTCTTTCTCTGATGAAGAAGAGGCCAAATTTGTCAAGAAAATGGATATAGGCTCAGGTAAATATAAAGGTAAACTTCCATTCAAATGCTTTAACTGTGGAAGAGCTGGACACTATGCTGTTAAGTGTCCTCATAAGAAATCAAGGAATTAGGCTCAAGAATCAGAGAAAAATACAACAAAGAATTGGCAGAAAGGAAAGAAATTCAATAGAAAATATTTTTATGCTCAACAAGACAACAGTGCATCTGAAGACTCAGATGAACCCTCAAGTGAAGAAGTAACCTCTGAATTTATATTGATGGCCATAGAAGAACTTGAAGGACTCCTTCTAGAAGATGAAGAAGAAGGTGAAGTTGATCTTGAGGGGGAGCTAAGAAGTGCCTCGGAGGAGATTAACAGACTCAAACTGAAGTGCAAAAAAAAAAAAGACATTCTCCTCAAGTATGTAAGAGAAGAACAAAATTCAGAAGTCCTCATGCAGCTGAAATTAGAGCTTGAAGAAGCCAAGAAGATAGAAGACATGTTACTTAAGCAAATCAAGGATAAAATTCAGGAAGAAGAGAAGTTGGAAGAAGAAGTAGTATGCCTGAGGAAGAAATTAGAAAATGACCAAAGGAAAGTGTCAATAAATTCTTCTCAAGTGACAAGCTCTGGTAAGTTGAATGAAATTCTGGATGCTCAAAGATCTCCTTTAATAAAAACTGGGATAGGATATGAAGGAGAATCAAGTAAAGGCAAAGAAAAGGAAAACAAAAATATTATTTTTGTAAAAGAAAATAAGGATGATGAAGCAGCTCAAATGATTCCTACAAAAGAAGAAACACGCAATGAAGGAGACAGAAACCAGAAGGAACCTCTAATAACAAAGAATGAAACAAATACTCAGCCAACGGAAAAGGGACGATATACCACTGAGTATTTAAAATTTGGAAGCCATCAAAGGAGATTCTTCCCACCTATGAAAAATGCCACCTGTTATGCTTGCCACAAGCCGAGACATATTGTTGCATACTGTCATACAAGGAGGAGTAATTCAAACCAGCAAAGGATGCAAACAGTGAAGAGACTGGCTCAAGCAAACAAATGGAGAAGACAACCTCATATTAGGTATGAAAATTGTTTCTATTGTTATTGTTTTTATTGTAAGGAATTTGGCCATAAAATCATTGAGTGTAGAAAATATGGACAAAGATTGATGGTTAACACCTCAAGGAGGTTTATGAATCATGGAGATTTTACTCATACTCACAATTCTGCAAAAATTATGATCAAATGTTGTGTATGCAATAAAATTGGACATATGCCTTCCAAATTTCCTCTCAGAGGATGTGGTTCATCATCTCACAAAAGGTACCAAACATAAGGATGCTTCCAGTGGAAAAAGAAGATGAATAAATGTGACCTGGATCTAACTGCTCAAGACCTGAAAAGCCAATGGTATTTGGACAGTGGCTACTCAAAACATATGACTAGAGATAGAATAAAGTTTATAACTTTTGATGAAAAGAAATATGGTAATGTTACTTTTGGCAATGATAAATCAAGAAAAATCAAAGGAAAAGGCTTAGTCAACCTAGATAATGACAGAGGAAAGGCCCAAGATGTACTATTGGTGGATGGACTGAAAGAAAATTTGCTGAGTGTTAGTCAAATGTGTGATAAAGGCTGTGAAGTTATTTTTAGAGCACAAGACTGTGAAGTCAGATCAAGCACCACAGGAAAGACTCTGTGCAAAGGTGTTTGAACAGAGAGTAATGTCTACATAGTGAAATAAGAGAGTGAAGCATGCCATCTTAGCAAACTTGAGGAGTCATGTTTATGGCATAGGAGATTGGGACATCTTAACTTCGACCACATCATCAGACTGAGAAAGATGAAAGCTGTCAGAGATATGCCAGCAATAAAAAGGCCTTCAAATACCATATGCAAATCTTTCCAATTGGGAAAACAGACCCGAACATCCTTTAAGACCAAAGATGAGCTATCAACAAGTAGGCCACTTCAGCTTGTACACATGGACCTGTGTGGACCTTCAAGGACTAAAACACCAAGTGGAGAATCCTACTTCATGCTGATAATAGATGATTTCTCCAAAATGACATGGGTTGCATTTTTCAATTATAAATCAGAAGCACTTGAAAAATTCAAGATATTCAAGGCATTGGCAGAAAATCAAACAGGATGCAAGCTAAAGTGCATCAGATTAGATAGAGGAGGTGAATTCACAGACTATGACTTTGCTAACCTATGCAATGAACATGGAATAAAACAATAGTTCACTATTGTAGGGACACCTCAACAAAATGGAGTGGCAGAGAGACAAAACAGGTCTGTAAAACAAATTTCCAGAGCCATGATGCAAGAAAGTAACATTCCTCAAACCTTCTGGGCAGAAGCAGTACACACAGCTGTGCATATCCTTAACAAAGCTCATTTAAGGCCAAGCAGTGACAAGACTCCCTATGAACTATGGCATGGTAAACCAGCTTCAATCAAGCACTTTAGAGTCTTTGGAAGCAAGTGTTACATAAAGAGTAATGATGAAAATCTTGGAAAGTTTGATGCAAGAGTAGATGAAGGGATGTTTTTAGGATATGCTTCCAAAAGTAAAGGTTATAGGTGTTAGAACAAGACTCTTCGAAAAATTGTGGAAAGCATTGATGTAAAATTTGATGAAGAACTGCCAAACAAGACAAGTAGTACAGGTTGCAGCAATCCTCCAGAAGATTATGAAGAGGAGAACCAAGATGATGATGAAGCAAGCAATACAACAGAAGATGTTGAACTAAGTTCGAAAGCCCCCTCAAGATACACTCAAAAGAACCATCCAGAAGATAAAATCATTGGAGACAAGAGTGTAGGAGTCCAAACAAGAAGACAACTAACTGAACAAACAGAAGAGATATACCTAGCTATGTTATCACAAATAGAGCCAAAGAAGTTTGAAGAAGCCAGCAAGGACAAGTATTGGGTGAATGCTATGAATGAAGAATTGGACCAAATTGAGAAGAATAATACCTTGGAATTAGTTCCAAGACCCACTAAGAAAAATGTTATAGGCTCAAAATTGGTATTCAAGAATAAAATGAGTGAACAAGGACATGTAATCAAGAATAAAGTCAGACTTGTATGCAAGGGATATTCACAAAACGATGGTCTGGATTACGATGAAACATTTGCCCCTGTAGCCAGAATGGAAGCTATCAGAATGTTTCTAGCCTTTGCATGCTACCATGACTTCAAGGTATATCAAATGGATGTGGAGTCGGCCTTTCTGAATGGAGATCTAGAAGAATAAGTCTACATGGAACAACTACAAGGATTCTCATTAATAGATAAGGAAGAATATGTGTGCAGACTAAAGAAGGCTCTATATGGACTGAAACAGGCTCCTCGTGCTTGGTACTCAAGGCTGGATAAGTACTTGCAAAAACAAGGCTTTAAGAGAGGAGGAGTAGACAACAATCTATACATAAAAGCCCATGAAAATGAACTCCTAATTGTTGTAGTATATGTTGATGACATTATGTTTGGAAGCAACAAAGATGATCTAGCAAAAGAATTTGTTGAAGAGATGAAATCAGAGTTTGAGATGTCTATGATTAGAGAGCTCACCTTCTACTTAGGACTTCAAATTCAGCAAAAGAACACAGGTACATTCATCTCACAAGAAAAATACTTAAAAAAGATGTTGAAAAAGCTAAAAATGGAAGACTATAAACTTGTGTCAACTCCCATGATCACTGGATGCAAGCTATGTGCTGATGATGGATCTGCAGATATAGATCAAAGACTTTACAGATCCATGATAGGAAGTCTGCTATACCTAACAACATCAAGACTAGACATCATGTTGTCAGTAGGACTTGTGGCTAGATATCAAGCAACACCAAAGAAAAATCACCTTCTAGTAGTCAAAAGAATATTTAGATATCTACAAGGAACTGTATAGTATGGGCTATGGTATCCAAAAGGCAAGAGCTTCACTTTAACAACATATACAGATGTAGATTGGGCCAGTTGTGTGGATGATAGGAAAAACACAAGTGGAGGTGCATTCTACTTGGGAAAAATTCTGGTGGCATGGCTAAGCAAGAAAAAAACATCTATCTCTCTATCTATAGTAGAAGCAGAATACATAGCAGCAGTAGAATGTTGCACACAAGTCATGTGGATGAAACAAACCCTCCAAGACATGAAGGTAAGCATTGATGAGCCTATCTCTATCAAATGTGATAATACAAGTGATATAAGTATTTCAAAAAATCCTGTACTTCATTCAAAAACTAAACACATCCCAAGAAATTACCATTTCCTAAGAGAACAAGTAGCACAGAAGGTAGTGAAGTTGGAATATGTGCCAACAAAATAAAAAACAACAGATATATTCACAAAACCTCTTGCTAGAGAGTCATTCGAATATTTGAGAAACAAACTAGGGGTAGTGTCTTTAGATACTACTCTCTGACAGAAAAATAAAGCCTTATTCCAGGGGGAGAACAGAAAAGAAGACATCATTCCAGGGGGAGATCAGTCAACAAAGAAAGTCACAAAAGAGCCAGAGCAACCCTTTTCCATTGATGTCAAAGGGGGAGGAAGAGCAAGCAACAAAAGAAAGGGTCCTAAAAGGCAAGCAAAGGAAGTATATTGCCATCAATGCCAAAGGGGGAGGCTGTTGGAAATGTTGTCATTGATGGCAAAGGAGATGGCAAAGGAGACAGTATAGAAGCAGAGAGAGAAAAGAGGCGGCAAGATGTAGAGAGAGTTGAGCAGCAGCAAAATAAGGAAGGCAGTAAAAGAAGAGGATGCAGAGACATAGTACAGAGTACAGTGACACAGTGAAACAGTCATGCACAAGACAGAGGATGCAGAGACAGAGAAAGGTGGCAGGGCAAAAGGAGGTAGAGCCATGAGATGAAACGATCGAGAAACAGAGAAAGGCTGTAGAGAGTACAGTGAAATAGAGACAGAGAATACAGAGGCATAGTCGTTAACAAACCAACATTGAAATGATCACAGAAGATGCAAAACCATGCAGAAACGGTGGAACCGAGAAGCTAAATAACAGTGGGGTCTGTGTATATGGGTTAATGCACAATAAGTACATTTAAACAAAGAATATAGGTTAAAATAAACCATTGAAGTGAAATTATAAAATACTGGAACCCTGAGTCAAACAACGAAATCATGAGGAATAGTGAAGGCGGTTTCAGTGGAAGAAACAACCTATATCGCGCTGCCCTTGAGTTATAAGCTGAATTCACCTTTTTGAATGCGATGTATGTTATGGACTGATGTGTGGCCAAAATTGGTTTGTAAAAACCACATTCATCATGTGAATTGGGAGTGTTAACGCTCGGAGATTGAAAAAACGTGATAAGCGTTCTATCCATTTGATCAAAGGTGTTGGGGAATAAATGGTGGCCACAATCGCGTGATGGACGAGATTTAACTCGAGGAAAGTAGCTGTGGGGCCGAAATTTTAATTTAATATATGGTTTTGATATTCAATGGTGAGCGCGATGATAATTTGTTTATTATAAAGGTTTCATGACATAATACGGGTCAAATATTAATGGTTTTAATGCTTGACTCGGGGAATATGCATACATGGTGATATATATTTATATATTGTGATAAAGTCGAAACCTATATGAAATGAGGTGCGTGCTAGGCTTATGTTAAAGTTAATGCATTGGTCTTCACTTTGGTCGGGGAATTATCTATATATATGTTAATATATATTGGTTTGTACAAGATAATGGAACCATAGGCATGGAAGGGTATGGAGTTAGTTGATAGTGCGGTGGTGGCATACATATAAATGCGCATGTAATGCACTAACCAAAGTTGTGGTTTGGACTTACAATATATCATACGAAGGGTAAGCCTGGAGCATATATATATATAGTGGGTCGAACTCTGCCAGGGTGAGAACCTTTGGTTTATTGAGCTATTAAAGGTTGATTTCATATATGTATGTTGGGTTGGTGTATAAAAGGCGAATGTTGATTCAAAAAGAAGGTCAAGCCAAAGTATGAAATGTCAAGGGTTATGCAATACATGCTGATATATATATATATATATATATATATATATATGTTATGCTGGTGATAATCTAAACCTCTTATAAATGAGTCGGTATGCAGATATATAAGCTGTGGGCCCAAAAACTTATGTTAATGTTTGAATATAAACCAAAGTTAATACGTAAGTGGGACCCCCTACATGAAATTCCGAGAATCTTAACCGAAGCTGGAGGATACATAAAAGCTGAAGCAAAAATTTTATATATATGCAGCGCTTTATATACAAGGGACCAAAGTATATATATATGTGTGTGTGTGCGTGTGTGTGTGTGTGTGTGTAGCACTCTATTGTTCGGGTTTAATACAAACGAAGTCCTATAAGGTGGGACCCTCACGAATCGCATCGGAGAAAAGTATGGCAACAGAGCATGTCAATAAAAGTTCCAATTGCGATTGCGATGAATATGTGGAACTAATGGGTTTATGAACTATGATTTATACGTGTTTGAGTTCTGGCATCATAGCGAACCATCGCATCGGCACAATGAAGAGCAATGAACAGTGAACCATCGAATTGGAGTGATTCATCGCATCGGCACAGTAAAGTGCAGTGAACAGTGAATCATCGCATCAGAGTGAAAGAAGAGTATAGAAACATGCAACTGGAAGTTGTGATTGCGATTAATCGCAATCGGAAGTAGTCAAGAGGTGATGCATCGCATGGGAGAATAAAGCAAGCTCGGGGAGTGGGCCCGAAAGGGAATTTTATGTATTAAAATGATTTATTATTGTTATATTTATATTTCCAAGAGTTATCTAAGTTATACAACGTGGTATTTTATATGTTAAAAACACCTTATTATTATGCCGAGAATTTAATTTCATTATATAAAAAGCGCAGTTACATATATGCAGGAGTTACGCAACAGCAATGAACAGAAAAGCATACAGAGAAGAAAAAGACAGAGACAGCTGCAAAAAAGACAAACACACGGTAATCCAAAACTGAATAGGTTGATTTGTAATCCATATTGTAACTGAATGTAAATGTTTTTGATTGGTTTATATTGTTTGTGATGCACTAGAAAGTCTCCATAGGAAATAAAAATCCACTATAAAACTGAAAGTAGTATAAATTGCTGAAATTTTCTGAATGAGCTGGATAAAGAAGTGAGGAGGTAGAAGGCAAAGAGTCAGGGCTATTCACTTTGAATTCTCTGTGGAATACAAAATGTTATGAGGCAAACTATATAAAGGATATCACACTGATATGTAGAGAGAGGTTATAGAATTCAGAGTATGAAGAATTGAGGCAGAGAAGATAAGAAAAAGGAGGAGCAGAAAGAGATGCTACAGAACAAAGCTGATATCTAAGGTAAATCAGCAAATATTTTCTTTTGATTGAGTGAGGAAGTTGGAGCTTCCCTATCAATTTGAAGCTTGATAACTGTCAGTTGTAGCTGACTGAGGTTGGAGCCTCCTGTAGGTTGGTTCCTATAGAAAATCAGTGGTAAGAGGGAGTTGCAGCTTGCCTTTCAATCACAACAATAATAAGATGTAGTTTTATCCCTTTATGGGTTTCCACTTATATCTGCTATCTCTGTGTGTATTGCCTATGTGTTGATATGTTCTATCCAATCTGCTTAATTTTTGCTGCTCTCATAATAATTTTGGTATCACATTAACTTAATACTTGTTGCAACATATTAAGACTGCTCACATATTAAAGTTGGTTATAAAATTAAGTTGTAAATCTGCTTGATGAAAAGTTTGAAAAGCTCATGTATGTGTTAAACTAATTCACCCCCCCTCCCTCTCAGTTTAACTAAGGATTCAACAAAAATTTTCATTCCAACACTTGTTTGATCTTATGGTGTTGTCAAAAAGAAGGAAAGATAGTGCAAGGGAGTGTCAAAATTGAGGCAGTCTTGAGTCTCTACAGACTCCCCTCCCAATCTACATCTGTGAAGCCACATAGCTTCACTCCCTCTGTCCATTTGTACCATAGGCCAAACTAGGTAGTGCCTCTAATGTACCGTAAAACATGCTTAACTACCTTCCAATATAATTTGATTGGTCAAACCATAGCTTGGCTCTGTTGGTTGAATGCATAGCACATATATGGTCATGTGTTCACAAGATACATTAGTGAATCCACTAGCTTTCGATAAATGGTAGCATCCACTTCTTCACCTAAAGTTGCATCCTCCTTCTTCTAGTTGGTCACTCAGAGGTGTCACCATGGGTCTAAATATATCCATGCAGAATCTCTATACTATCTCATTTTCATACTTGCCTTGAGACACAAATAGTTCCCCGTTTCCTATGAGACCCATGTCCTTTATTTCAAATTCTCTTGCGAGTTCCTCCTTGCAATCTGATTAGCTTCTCATCACTAATTAAAATTAAATTATCAACATGTAAGACAATAATGAGAAATTTACCTTCTACCAAGAGATGATAGAGGTTTGCATCCACTTCACTTTTGGTGAAGCCCAAACCAATGAGATAGTTGTCGATCTTGGTGTACCAAGCACAGGGTGATATTTTGAGACTATACAACACTCGCTTGAGTCTGCACATGTGAGGCTCTCTATCAAAAGTATCTAAACCTTATGGTTTCTCAATGTACACCTCATCCTTAAAAAATCCATTGAGAATTTATTTTTTACATCCATTTGGTTCATCTTCCACCTCATCTGTGTAGCCAGAACAAGAATTGATCTAATGGATGAGTACCTTGCTACAGCAGAAAATGTCTCCTCATAGTCAATTCCTTCAACTTGAGAGTATCATTTTTCCACAAATATGGCCTTATACTTCTCTATTATTTTTTTTGTTTCCTACTTAACCTTGAAGATCCATATCGAACCCACAACTGAATTATCTGTTGGTCTTGGGACCACTTCCCAAACATTTTTCCTTACAATGGATTTGTATTCCTCCACCAGTGCATCAACCTAGATAGGTTTATCTACTACTTACTCAAAAGAGGATGGCTCAGTACCTAAAAGCTAGTCATTAGAGCCATGTAGCTAGTGTACTAATCAGGTGACCTTCTTTGTTTGTGCAAATTTGAAGGAGAACCCACATTCTCCCTTGCATCCAGCATATTTCTCCCAAATTCTCTAGTTATTTTCTTGCCTTCTATGGATGTTTTTTATTGAGTGGTTATATCCACTCTCTTCTCCTTAATTTGTGACTACTCCATAGCTTCCTGAGGCTCCTCCTTTGGAGATAAAATCTCCTCTTCTGGTGGGAGCTGAAGCTGCCTCTCAAGAGAGCACTACATTGCTTTATCCTCATCAAATTTTACATCCCTTCACACAATTTTCATTATTAGGGATGGAAAGTACACATGATAGTTGTGAGGGGTTTTTTTGTAACCCACAAATATCCCCAATTATTTTGTCGTCTCAAGCTTTAGATGAGGACTCCAAAAATCCTGAAGTGTCACATCTGACTTTCTCCTCAAGAAATCCTCCTCCGGTGTAATCATACACAAAATCTAATAAGGAATATGGTTCTGCACATATATTTTTGTGTTTCATTCCTCTACCCACAAATGTAGTGGTACACCTTGGTCATGCAACATAGCCCTTGTTTCTCCCACAATTCTACGATTATTTCTCTCAACCACCCCATTTTGTTGTGGGTTGTGGGTTGTTTTCAACTATCATTGAATGCCTTATTTTGTACAGAAATTTTTGAATTCATTTGACACGTAATCAACTCCATTATTTCTCCTAAGAGCCTTCACCTTCTTATTGGTTTCTTTCTCAACCAGTGCCTTGGATTCTACAAACTTGGAGAATGTCTCATCTTTCTTCCGCGTGAAGAAGATCCAAAAATTCCATGGGAAAGCATAAAAAAAAATGACAAAATATTTGTGTTTGGTAATGGAGGTTGTCAAGAAAGGTACACAGACGTAAGAGTTGATCCTTTCCAGGACTGAATGTGCCTTGTTATCTTGATCATGGAAGGTGTCTTTTATGTACTTCCCCAAGGTACATCATTTTCATACATCATGTTTCTCAAGTGCTCCTTTGGGGAGGCCTGTGTTTATTTGTTTCCTAATCCTTAGGGTGCCATGATGAAAATGGAAAAGTATTTTTTTCCAAACTTCACCGATATTGCAGGTCTACACCTTCTCTACCTTAATTCTCAATGCAACATAGTCTTCCACATCTATCTTATACTGGTTCTTCACATGAACTTTGATCTTATTCACCTCTCTTATGACTATGTGTCTCAGGAATTCCTTTCCTTTGTTGAAGATCACATCATAACCACGGTCTTCCAAAACTTCAACAGAGATGATATTTTTCTTTAGGGCCAGAATGAAAATGACATCCTTGAGCTTGAGAGGGGAGCATGACTCCCTCTGAAAGGTGACTGTACCAACCCCGGTCGCACTATACCTTTTGTCATCCCCCAACTCGATGAGCATCTGCAAATATTTATCCTCTAGGTCACTGAAAAACTCTTTACACCCTGTCATGTTGATTGATGCACCTTATTCCAAGTACCACACACTCCCATCACTGTTCTATCCATGGATGCGATAAGAATAAATTCAAGCTCTAACTGTGAAGCCAAATCTTCACCTGTTTCTCCTCCCGAGGTCTTCTTTCTTGCCTTTTTGTGTGGAAAATTCCTAGCATAATGTATGAATTCATGACAAAGGAAACATTTAATTTTGAAAAAATATTTCTTCTTTCTCCCTTGGCCGGACTCTAGTTTGGATTGATATTTCTTCCCTCTTCACTTCTTTCTCTTTCCAACCAATGTAAATTTTTCCTCATCCTCACCCTTGGATGAAGTCCCATCTCTGGTATTCCACCTTATTTCCTCTTGTACCAAATCAGACCATAAGCATTCCCAACACTACAAGGAACAGACCCTCTAGCAAATGTTGTTGAGGAACCCCTTATAAAAATAGCCCAGATATCTATTTGTAGTGGAGGTACCTAAAGGAGGTTGGTAGGTGGAGGTTTTTGCGGATGCTTTTTGTGCGGTGTGTTTCTCATCATAAACCGCACCACTACATTTTACTCAAAACAAACCGATGCATACTAAAAATTGGCACACTGAGACACCGTGCTCTCCATACAAGCACGCCCAGTGCATCTAAGTACTATAGTGCACCAATGCTCTATGTATAAACAAGCCCAGTGCGTCGTTGTAATCCAACGCATTGTAACAACGTGCGATGCACCATCGATAATACCTCCTGGCACATCTCAAAAACTCGCGCACCAAAACAGGGTTAAATTTAAAAAATTACCAGCCGTAAAAACATCATTTTTACTTCTCCAGTGCTTTAGACCTCTCAAGCTCTGGTGTGAAATTTTCTTGTGTGAGGTGCATGCTTTGTTATCGTCCATTGCCCACCTTATGGAGTTTGAATTTTTGAAAATGGTGGGAAAATTTGATTTCTTCAATTCCTCAAAAAACATGCCTCCTTGACACACAAATGTACAGGTATTATACTTGTTTCTAGATAACTAAAAATTTTAGCGAAATTAATTTTGAAAAAAAAATTAAAATTAACTAGTTAAAAAAAATTAATTTTGCGCAGTGCGCTCGAGCCATTCAGCTCGAACCATTTGCGGTGCTGCCTAAGTTTATAGGCCAAACCGCGAACGGTGTTAACGGAAACCACACTGAGTTTCGATGCGATACCAAAAAAATTCGCATTGTGACTAATTTAAAAAATAACATGGCGGTGTGGTCGTTTAAATGACCACACCATTGATTATGTACTAGTGTCGAGAGGGCGATACATTGACCAAACTAACTGCCCCGGGGTGGGTAGTTAGGTCAGTGCGCCCCCTGTCTGACAACATTACATAGTCAACGGTGTGGTTGTTTGAAGGACCGCATCATTGACCATGTACTGTTGTTGGGTAGTGCATTGACCAAACTATGTGCCACAGGGCGGGTAGTTAGGTCAGTGCACCTCCTGCCCAACAGTAGTACATGGTCAACGATGCGGTCATTTACAGGACCTCACCATTGACCATGTATTATTTTTGGGCGGTGCATTGACTTAAATATCTAAACTAGGGCAGATAGTTTCGTTAATGCACCATAGAAAAAATACTTTTTATCTTTTGCAGTGCACGAACATTTTCCATGTGCATCGAGCATGGTGTGTGATAAAAACATATGCACCGGTATCGGTGCGTGACTATTTTTTGGGCTGCACCGAGAGTTATTTTTTTTCAATATATATATATATATCATTTAATAAAGAAAGTGTATTTAATATGTGAATCGTTCAACGACATCAACAGAGAGAACAAATGGAACAACAAGAACATATGGAGGACTAGTATAACGTGATTCACCTATGGGTGGCATGAGAGAGGGAGAGACTTATGTACCCTCGCCCTATTATGGCAGCCACTGAGTTTCTCTTAAGGTAGGTAGGCCTCCTCAAATTCTATGAGGAGGCTACATCCCTGATGGTCCATAATGGGTTATTGGGACACCTGATCTTTAGGTGGGATGCCAACCAACAGGCTTTCCAGGTCGGTCCTGGCCAGTGGTTCGAGCCCACTAAGGAGGACATATATTTTATTATTGGCCTATCTAGGAGAGGGTAGGATTTTCCCCAGTTCCTCAATTTCCCCATTGGCTATGCAGCAAGGACTCAGTTGGCGTACTCCCAGAGATACATTAGGGATGATATAGTTTCTCCTATAGATTTTCAGGTGTCCGATGGTTAGTGACGTATTTTTTTGTTTGGTGCAAAGGAGGTGAGGTGCCTCTCACTACTGTTGATGATCATTTCACACTATACCAGTGAAGGGAA
The DNA here is from genome assembly GCA_034641835.2 of Pinus albicaulis. Taxonomy (NCBI): domain Eukaryota; kingdom Viridiplantae; phylum Streptophyta; class Pinopsida; order Pinales; family Pinaceae; genus Pinus; species Pinus albicaulis. Next base: position 785,925,589 of record CM076570.1, on the reverse strand, counting down.
ACACATTAGTTGCTCGTTTTTATTTTATGTTGAGTCTTTATTCTAGGCACCACAACTTGTGAGATGGTCTGCGATTTTTTTGCAACAGTTTTGTACATCAATAGATAGATTTCATTCTTAGGTACGTGGGAGGCTTACCTTCCCTTTTGCTTCAGAGTTATTTTGTTTATTTTTTGAGAGGTTTCTAGAGACGAGGCCTACATTTTTTCGGCAGCCTCGTAGGCCAATGTTGCATGTACAGATGCAGATGTGGGGCCAGATGATGCCCAAGAGGGGTTAGTTTGACTTTCCTGCCAGGATATCTTCTGATGCACTAGAGTTGCTATCCAATGTTAATGATCACTCCTTTGTTTTTGTTCCATGTCCGTACACCAGTTTGGATTAGCGAGGGTGTACCAACATCCTCTTCACATAGGATGATTCGTCGAATGTGAGAGGTAATATTAGTGTTTTATTTAAATTAATATAGTTCCATTTTATTGTCTTAATTAATTAATTAGAATTAAAAAATTTATTCTAACATGTTCTTTAACTTGTTTTATTAAATTGTTTAATGAAAATGTCAAATTATTGTTGTGTACTATATTTTTAATAGAAATTGGGACATTCGTTTGGGACATGATTCCACCCCCACCGAATGATCCAAGTGTATATGTTAATGAGGATATGTCAGAGGTGGAGGATCAGGGTGATAGGCTTGATCCTGATCGGGTGGAGATACCCACTGGGGTGAGGCTTAGGCTAGACACCCGATTCAGGATGGGTTTGGGCGACCAACACTGTTGAATTCTAGTTGATGAGGGAGTCTGCCCGGCTACGATTAGAGAGATATAGGTTGATCGTAGGCTCACACAGCTCTGAAGAGGCATACCACATGATATGTTGACCCTCATGCATCAAATTGTTGGAGCTTCTAAAGCATTGGTGCGAGCTAGGAAGGGTAGGCATCATGGAGATGCATGACAAAGCAACACCTCATCTGATGATCATGATCATGAGGGGAGTGATTATCATTCTAGTACTCCACCTCCTCCTCCTTCACCTTTTCCCATAGATCATGATGAGTAGCCAGTATCCAGTCCTGATCAACTGTCATCATCTGAGAAATTTGCACCATCTCAGCAGACATCTAGTCCTAAGTAGGCACCTGATCCTACGCAGGCAGGTCCATCTAAGGAGGCAAGTCCATCTGAGTAGGTCGCACCATGCGCTGAGCAGGCTGCTCCATCAACGAGTCATCAACAGGAAGTTCCTTAGCAGACTGCACCATCCACTGATCAGCAGGAACCTTTGGATAAATCATGCCATCTATTTGAGCATGAGGATGCACCATCAACTGAGCAGACCTCGACTAGTACTATTATTGATGTACCACTATATATTTGACATTTATATGTAGTTATATTAAAGTTATATATTTTTGACATTATATATATATATTCCATGCATTTTATGTTCATGTTGATGTACTTAATTTACATGTTGGTGTTCATCATGAAGTGTATATTGTTAGGTAATGTTAGATATGTTCATTTAATGTGATTGAAAATAGATGTGTATGTGATAGCAGTTATTTGACATGAGATGTATATTTGATGTTTGTGTTGTGATGATATTTTACATTGCTTGTGTTTTGTTAGATGATCATGATAACGATGATTAGATGATGTTAGCATTTGTATGTATTCATGTCATGATTCAATTTTATTAAAATTGTAAAATTTGTAAATTTGTAAAATTCTAAAAATGTGATTGTAATTGTAATTGTATGTAAAATTGTAAAATTTAATTGTAATCGTAATAGTATGTAAAATATTTGTAAAATTGTAACTATAATTGTAATTGTATTGCGAAATCGTAAAATTGTAATTGTAATTGTATGTAATGTCATCATTCAATTTTATTAAAATTTTTAAATTTGTAAAATTGTAAATTAATTGTCAATTTTTAACCATAACTATCTTAAGTAAAAGGTATATCATAAATATTGTTAAATTACCATAATTGTATAATTGTAAATTTTTAAATTTGTACGAATATAAATAATTGTAAAATAATAAATCTAGAATAATATGAATTTTTGTAACATAATAAACTTTAGAAAATAATGCAAATAAATTCATGTTTAGAATTATCATTATTTTATTATGATCTTACATACCAAAAATAATAGTATACATTTGAAGATATCATTCACACACATTTAAAGAAATCAAGTAATTGTATTATTTTACGAATTGATATTATAAAAAAAATAACTTTATACAGTGTGTCATTGTTTTCGAGATCAACATAATTGAAAATTATCAAGTGAAATGATTTTAACATTAACACAATGCAAAACAATTAATTCAAAATACATATTATAATGTTTTGAAAAACGATTCTTAGTTATAAGGTTAAGTCCTCTTCTTTATAAAACCTATCTTAAAAAGTATAAATGATGAAATAACACATGTACCATATCACTTTGGTTCTCATAATCACCCTCATTATCTTCCAACTCACTTGGCATGATAACACTATTTTTCTCAAAAATATGTTTTGATCTAGGATCATTTCTCAATATGAGCCACCAATCCCTATCCAATACATTTGGGTAAAAAAACACCTGGTTGCAGTGTTTGTGTAAAACATAGGGCTCCTTAACTTCATCCCACATCTTTCTAGAGTTGATACATATCATCCTACTATAGCGATCTTCCTTTACATTATTCCGATCAAAGGTGTCCCACCACTTGCACCTAAAAACAACACATTGGAAAGAAGATAAAGCCACTTCAATGATCTCTCGTATCTTTTCGATGTAACCTAACGTCCCTCGTACTAGTTTTTTATCACGGTGGCTAGCTCGACTAGATTGATCCCTTGACTTCCACTCCACAGCCGTGTGTCATGCATCCATCATCGACACTTTCTATTAAAAATTTATGTCCATATGCCCACATAGATGGGAACAAAGTTAACTATAAAAAAGTTACAAAATCATAGTGTCGCGTGTCTTATAATAACCCAAATGTTAAAATATGAAATATAGATGCTACATTTCAAAGGTGAATTATTAAGTTTAAAATTTACATAAATAGATTATTACCGAGTGGGTGCACCCAATCCCTACATTTAGTGCGTCCTCTTCAGCACACGGGTAACGACCGGTTGCATCTTATTTTTCTCTAACTTGGTCAACAACCAAACTGTTGGGGCATACAATTTTCATATTTTATTATAAATGGTCAGGATAAGGCACACTTCTACCATTCAACCATTTGAATTCTTTCCTGTCACTATCCCATTTCATCCTATTTTTTTCGTACATTGCGGCCCACGGTTGTGTCACTTCGAAATTGTAAAGAAGGGATTTATTGATTGTTTCAATTTTCGCATTCGCTGATGAAATCAACTCGACATATAATACATATGAGATAAAAATATACATTATATCGAAGTTCAACATGAATATTTACTTTGTGTAAATTTGAAAAATTATAATTCACTTGCTCTTTATCAAGCATATTTTTCCATTTGTTTGGAGCAGCTCCCCTTCTCTTTTATCTTCATCCCTTTCATCATCCCAATTCACTACACCTGGTCTGTTTTCAATCTGCTTGATGTACTCACTGGCATAATAGAAAGACTCATACGATATGTATCCCTCTGCCATAGGCCCCTCGGGTTTTCCCCTTTGTCAAACAAAACCTTTCAATTTCTTCTTGTACCTCTCTCAGAAGAACATCCAAAAACAAGAAACCAACCCAGCAAATTCAACCTCATCTACTAGGTGGATTAGAAGATGAACCTGCAAGTCCATGAAACTCGTCATCAGTTCCTTCTCAAACATACAAACAATCTCAACTATCTCTTGATGCCACCGTGGAATGCTAGCCACATGAATCTCCTTTAACATGATCCAACATACAAATGCAGATAATTTAGATATGGCACATCCTAGGTCTAGGGGGAAGTCATGTTTCACACACCCATGCATGAAAAAAGGATAATGAAACTGCAAATTTATAAACACATGCAATAATATAGAAAATTAGTTATGTTTTATGATCCCTACATGGGATAAAATTTATTATTATAACAAATAATAAAATTATGCTTTTGATATTATATGTACTCTTAGAAGATTCAAATGGTCATGAGATTTCAACCCCAACAGATGGTTATCCATGGTGAAGTAGCGTCGTAGTGAAGACTCATATGAATATGGCACCCTCACACCCATTATAACTTCCTTTGCCAAAGAAATATCATCTTTTTTTTTAAATCCATGGGACATCACCTTCTTTGAAATACCAATTAGAGGGACCAATGCCTACCTCTGATCCTGTACTTTCTAATCATCTTGGTCAATGTTTCTTTTTAGTTTTTGAGGTAATAATATATTTCCTAACATCCAATGTGTCACTTTGTTTCGATGATATATGTCTCCATAAAGAAGATGAAATTTTTTTAAATATATGCATGGGATCTAATAAGTGGGTAATATTAAGATGCTCCCAATATGGGAGGTTATAAAATATAGATTTCATTTTAATCCAAATGGGACATTTCTCGACATAGGTGTCGAAGAATTCTGGATCATCGAACATAGGCTCCCCATTTGAATCGAACATTTCTATGAACTCCTTCTCCTTATTTCTCTCATATGCTCTAAGTCATTCAGCTGGTGTCATTATTGGAGGCCTTTGTCTTCTCTATAATTTACCATTGAAAGTGGATGTTGCTCTTTTTAAGGGTGTTCCTCTGGGAGGAATACCTTGGAGCAGTCATACACTAGCTTTCGTAGGTCATTGGACCATCTAGATTTCAGAGAAGGTCCACAACATTTACATCAAAAATGCACTTTTGTTACAATACTTGCGAAATTATTGTATACAATATGCATGACACGTTAAAGAATATCATGAATATCATAGCAATTACAACAAATTAAATAAATAATATGCGAAAGAATATTGTTACATATATAAAAAAATCAATAAACATGTAATTTACCAGAGAAAACTCCTAAGCCTGGATAATCATGTGTCGTGTAAGCACATATTCCATAAAACGTAAAACTTCTATTTTTTACAATGGGTCTTGATACATCGTATACGTTTCTCCCATCCCATAATCCCTTCAATTTATCTACCAGTGGTTGTAAGTAGACATCCATATTTTTCACTTGTATTCTACCAGGGACTATGAGAGCGAACATAGGATGTTCATTCTTCACTAAAAACCATGGGGGGATATTGTTATTGATCACTACTACAGGCAAAACATAATAGTTTGTGTTCTCGAGGTAATATGGGTTAACGCCATCCATGGCTATGTTGAGTCGTAGACTTCATACTTCATCCTTGAATTTTTCAGGCCATGTATTCTCCATATGCTTCATGGCTATTAAATCTGTTGGGATTAAAATAACTCCCAAATCACTTATGTGTGAGGCATGCCATCCTTGCAACATAGCTAATTCTTTGCAATGAAAGAGCCTTTGAATCCTTGATATTATAGGCATGTGCCTCAATATCTTAAAAGGAGGACCAAATGATTTACCCTTATTTTTTTTATTTATCATACCTGTCATGCCCACATTTCAGATATATCTCTTTGTCTGCATATTCTCCTCTATACATAATACAATCATTTGGACATGCATGATATGATATGTACTCAACACCCAATATTTTCAACAATTTCTTTACCTCTTCACAGCTACTGGGCAAGCCATTATCACTTGGAAGAACCTTATTTTTGAATAACCTGTAGTTGGTATTGACAAAATTAAATGCACATTAATGTTGATATAATTATTAATGTTCATAAAATTTACCATTTTTAATGTTTGTTGTGTGATTATATTTCTCAAAATATAAGGGAGGACTTGATGGTCAATTACCTCAAAATTTCTGAGAAACATGCATTCGACAAGCCAAAATTTGCTTTCAAGTTGTATAGTAACATCGTTGTCCCCAACTGGGTAGACTCTGACTGACCTCCAGGTCCAAAGAGAGGGGTGGTGGAAGAAAATTTAAGGCTTTCGAAAAAGGTATTAATGATATGAGCATCATCCCCTAGTTGATCATCATTCTGGAATGCATCTAACAACATTGTCTCCATGGTAGTTGTATCCCTTAAGTAATCATCCATACCAACCTCTATTTGATTGCCTCCATCTCCAACTTGTGAAGAATTGCTATTGTTGTAGTCATTCCTAATTGGTGAATCTGGATGTAGTGTGAATTGAATAGGTGGTTGATTCAACCATTCTTGGTATCATTCCTCTTCGAGTTTTTCTCTTAATTCAGCCTTCTCTCAATTTGACATTGTCGTGGGCTACAACGGAAGATGGTAGCTAGGTCGCTCATCATCACTAGAATCCTAATAATTTCAAAAAACATATTTGAACATGATTAGTACAAAATCGATGATGTCAATTAGTAAGCACGTCGACAATGCATGATTAATTGGTTTGACGTTGAAATAATTACATTAATATACCAAACAATCATTATTACCATCACTATCCCAGGATTGTGGCTAGAAGATGCAATGTTACAACTGGAAGTGTGAAGCAGTTGCCCATTTTCATCTACCAAATTTGCCTTGCGTTATGCTACTCCTGATAAGAGCTTCCGACGTTTTGGAGCTGTTTGAATATTTTGTGCATCTAAACTTGATTTTGAATCTGCGTGAACCTGCAAATTTTTATAAATTAATTTTATTCAGTTGATTGACATAAATAAAAATAAATAAATTCAATTAGATAATGAAAATGTAAATAAAATCTGAAGTAAATGTTAGGTCTGGAGATGGATATGGAGAACTCTGTAGGGACTTTGAGAAATATTATGGAACGAGCTGGATTTTGAAGAATTGTCCATTTCATATAATTATGATATTTTCTCCCTACATTTGAGCAAAATCAACAATAAATTTTTGTGTACATACCTAAAAGTAATTTTGGTGCCTTAAAAATGGAATTATTGTTATATGTGCTAATGTACAATTATACGCACCGGTGTGTTTTAGTTACTGCACGCTGGTGCGGTGTTACTAACTGATGCACCGGTGCGGTTAGTTAACAAATGCACCGAATATTCTGAAATTAAAAAAAAAAAGCACAACTTTATTTTTTTTAAAGTGAAAAAAAGTTGTAAATTGAAAAATGGGCAGCAAATGATTTTCGGAAATCTAATTTCATAAAAAAATTCTTTAAATAGTAAAATTTACTCATTATTTCATTATTTTTGAAAAAAAAATCAAGTAGGGATTTGCACGAGAGACATACCTGGAGAAAGGGAGCACGAGAGCACTGTGGAGCAGCAAAATAATTTTGAACAACAACACTATTTAGAGAATCATAATTTGAAACATTTGGTGATTCGCACAAAAATCTTGTAGTATAGTAAAATTGCTAAATTTTACTGTAATACTTTTTTCTTTTTTTTACAGTTTTTGTTGGATTTAATACATGCATAGTAAAAAATTTAAATTTTACTGTGCATTTTCAGAAGAAAAAAATAAGAGTAAATAAAAATAAAAATAAATAAATAAATAAGTAAATAGAAATAAATAAATAAAATTAAAAAATAAATAAATAAAAATTAAAAAAATAAAAATAAAAATAAAACACAAAAAATACATTATTACGTTAAACTCTTGCTTCTTCTTGTTTCTGTGAATTCACAATTAGGCCTTTAAATTTTAGATTTATAGGGTTTGTATTGCTATATATGTAGGTGTATGACATCTAACCCATGAGACCACTTGCAGAGTCAGATCTCAATCCATGTCAACCCTTGGATGATTTATTTAAAAACATATTTTTTTAATCGATGCACCCTGTTTAAAATATCACACCAGTACGCTATTGTAGTACAATGCATCGAGCGCGAACTGACAAAAAAACATTGTTTGATAAAAATAGTTTTTTTTTATTGATTTATGTCTGTGTTAATCGGTGCATCGGTTAACATATAATGCACAGGGTCTCTTTGTTGATAGAGAGCATTGTACGGTGTTTCTACTATTTTGGCGGTGCGTTTATAAGAACCTACCACACTGCCTTCAGTGCGTACTTTTTGAAAGACGCACCGTTTTCATGATTTTTTTTACCCTGAAAAGTATGTGAATTATTTATAAAATATAATAATGAATGTTATGGTATAGGTTTCATATTGATAAAGAAATGGCTGACAAGAGATCAAGTAACAAAAATACTGATAACACATCAAGAAAAGAAAAAAAAGGCAAGTTCTTTGTAAATTCTTTACAAAATTATTATTTTTGAACTATATCTAAGTTTAAATAATATGTATTGTTTATTGTGTATCATGGAGAGCCACAAAATGACGAAGCTCGATAAGGTTATTTCTGATTTAAGACTAGAAGAGCGTAAAATCTTGATGGGAAAATTGCATAAGGTTGAATCAAGTGAATGAAAAAATACTATCGATCTAATATGAATTTCTTTTTTGAATTTTCATTAATAATATACTTAAAAATATTAGACAACATGTTTCAAACAATGTATTAATTCACATATGTTTAATGTTCTAGAGGGACCAACGAAGAATAAAATGAATGTTGTTCTAAGAAAAGAAAATAAAATAAAACATGCCAATGAAATTGAATTGCTCCTTAGCTAATTTGGAGTGGTGTTGGAGGTTAACTTTTACAAAACTTTGAGGAATCTAGTGAAACAAATGTATAGATGTTCTTTCCACTTACAATGCAAAATTCAATCCAATGATTCCAAGAACCAAATTTGATTTAAACTACAGGATGAGTTTCTAGAGAAGTGGCCAATGAGACATTTCAGAGTTTTAATAGAAAAAAGTACAACAAGAAGAAGAAGAAGAAATGAAAAAGTAGCATTCCTTTAAATTTCTTTCTAGAATTATATGTATATATTACTAGAAAGAAATAATTTATAAATATCACTTTTGTTATATTTACTTTTCATATATCAATATAAAAATTAAATATTTTATTGTCATGTTACATTTTTAGGAAGATTTTGAAAATCTCAAAGGATGAACGAGCTAATATCAGAAATATGCCAGTAGGAATGTCCAGAAACGTGTACAGGAGATGGTTAAAGAAATGGACATAATTGCATCGCACAAGGACCCATCTCAACAACAACGTGCTTAACATATAATATGTAATCATTGAATTTTTTGATTAGGTACAATAAATAAAAAATTTAGCATTAAATATTAATTTTCAAGTATTTTCTTGCAGAAAAGAAAAGAAAATGTAACCCATTCAACACATAAAACAAGACAACAAGGAAGAAAATGGTTGATATCTATGTTTGTGAGCAATTGTTACTTCCTTAAAACAACTTAAATAGATTTCCTTTTTGTATATTTTAAGTTGTTTTACAACAATCATCATTGAATTTCTTCAAACTTGTGCTAACATACAAAGAATAACCATCAAAAGAATTGATTGACATTGGGTTAAATATGGGTTGTCAGTATATGTTGGCATATCAGAATTTAATTGTGGAATTTGTAAGCATCTGTCATGTTTTACTTAGCTTCGTCTATAACTAATAGAAAAAAAAAAAATCTTTTATATTAAATATATGATTCGTTATGGGATATAAATCTTGCAGAAAACAAAGTATGGAACTGCGTCAACAAATGAATTGTTGAAAGATGGCATGAAATTTGGTTTTGAAAGAATGTGTATAGTTCATGAGTCAATTCTTGCTATGGTACATTTCTTTTCGATTTACATTGATGTATATTCTTTAATATTGCAATTTTCATTATTCTCACCAATGTATATACACTTATTATAGTTTACTTTCATGTTTGTAGATGGAACTTGAAGAAGAAGAAAACAATCAACACAACGAACAAAAAATTCCTCAAAATAACCCAAGTCATAGAAGTAGCTCGAGTAGTGACAACAATTCCAGTGAAGAATGACGATCAATATGTTTGGATATCAAAGCAAGGCATTGTATTTTTTGAAATATTTGTTTGTGAAATCAGACATTTTGTTTAATGTAATAAACATAGTGTCCCAATTGAAAGATAGAGAGATACCAATAACTATCCCATTTTTCATGAAAAATATTTTCTTATTCATATATATAATAAAATACATTTTAATTTATTCTATTTCGTTCTCCATTGTCATTATGAAGTGTTACACCACTGATTAAATATATGGATGATTAAATATTATAATGAATGGATGAAAAATATAATGATATGATATAAAAAAATCAATCCAAACATCACATTCAAATGCACTAATAAAAATTTAATTGATATGAATATTGTTATAAGATATGTGTTGAATTTTTATGAATAATAAATTTTAAAAAACCATAATAATTGCACTGTCACAGGTTGATGTTTCTAAAAAATACAAAATGAACATCGGTATGTGTTAGTTACTGCGCACCGGTGCATTTGTATGATAATGTGCACTGGTGCGTTTCTACGACCTATGGGCACCACACAAATACCAATACCAATTATAACGCTCGGTGCGCTTTATTGACGACTACCACCCGGGCAGTCCGACAGGATTCCATGCACCGGTGGGATTTTTCTTTAATGCGTCGGTGCATTTTTATAACTTAACAACCCAGTGTGTTTTATCACCTAGATGGCCCGGTGTTGTTTTACACCTTAACGGCCCAGTGCATGCACCTTCAATCGGCCCGATGTGACTTGTTGGCTGACACAAATTGGGTCATTGCTAAACGCCCTGGGGCGTCTGAAATTTTTTTTCTATCCCAGTTCTTGGAATTTTTACAATACCGGTGCATTCGTGGTACAAAGAACTGGTTGTGTTGACACCTGATGCGTGCACTAATGAGAAAAAAATCCATAACAACCTTCGTCCGCCCAGTTTTTTTAATTGTGTTGAAATTCCATTAGAAGCTCCACCAAAACCTCCGTTACCGAAAATGGATGTTGTAGAAAATGTTTTTTTGACAATTTTGACCAATTTTATAACACTAAAAACCTCCTTTAAAACCTCCACTAAAGGGTCTTTTCCTTGTAGTTCAATTCGGTAGTTTCTCCCTCTCATTCACCAAATATTTATAGTTATGCCAGCTCTTGGGAAGGCCCACAAGGTCTAGGATTACCAATTAATATTCTACAACATTAACACAAAACTTCCCAAGTTCGTCACAAACTTGTGTGAGCCTGCTCAGATACTATGGAATAGTTTCATTCTTTTGCACCTCGATATTTTTAAGTTTATCCTTGAACACCAACTTCTTATGGTCACTACTATTCTCAAAAAATTATGTTAGTTCTTTCCACATAGTGAACGCAGTCTCTTTTCTATGGATATTTGAGATAATGTGATCTCATACTCCTTCCAAGGTTATTCTCCTCACCTTGGCTACATATTTCTCCCACTAAGCAAGGTTATGGGCTTCATCTGCTTGTGGTTTTGCAACATTTTTCTTAATGTATTCTAGAAATCCATTGTCATCAAATACCACCTCAATGTGATACTTCCAAGTGATGAAATTAGAGCTGCCTTCCAAGGCATACTCAAGCCTTAACCCACTGAAGGTCATCTTCTCAGCTCTGAAGAGATCCTGTTGCACTGAACTGAAAAATTGATTCTCATGGGAAAGAACATCGAAATTCCTTCTATAATGTGAATCTTGCTTTGATACCATATAGAAATTATGATGTATATTTGCAACTACTCATGAAATTTTAATCAAAATCACAAGACACAAACCTACTATACTTCTCTACGAAATTCAATCCACAAGTTACAACATCAATCATAAAAATGCAATGAGAAATAACACACACGAACACTATATTTTTCACAGGGAAAGAAATATTCTAAAAAACCCAATGCCTGCTTGCATTAATATGATGAATATTATGAAATTTCACCCCAAGGGGGCTTCTTATTTAATTTTCCCTTAATTAAATTGGAAGAGAAATTGCAATTTCATCTCATAATAGCTTGTAAATGTTAACTGGGTTAGGAAGACTTAGTTAGCTTATATAATTTGAGTTGGAGGTCAAACTAGAGGTATGTAGAGTTCTTCCTAGATTTTATGGGGCCAAGTTACAATTATTTGTAAGTTGTAATTAGTTAACTATTTTAATTGAGTTAAAATTAGTTTAACTAGTTTTAAATTAGAGATGATCTAGTCATGGGTCCAATGAATTAAATTTGATTTAATTCAAAAGTATTTATCAGTCAGTTAACTGATAATTCTCTCTAAATAGTTTTCACATGTCAGTTCTAAGGAAGGCCCAGTTGAGTTTAAGTTTAAAGGAAAGATAACTATCAGTTGTATAATTAGAAAATTATACAAGTCATGCATAAGGTCATCGGGATACCTTGAAGGAATTGTGCAATAAATTCTTGGTAATTTCCTTATTAATAGGGACATAATTCCTCCAGGAATGCGCAAGCAAGGCTGGTCACACATAGCCTAAGAATTGGTTAAGTATTGGACCAATTTTTCCTAGATCAGAGTGAGACAATTAAGAGAGTGCAGAGGTTTCTCAATGAGAGAAATAGCATTTTATTTTTTCATGGTCTTGAATTTATACAATATATAGATAGTGGGGTTTTGAGCAGTTGCTTTCTTGAGATACATCTTGTATTGTGCGATTGATAATTTATTTCTCTTATTTTTTATGTGATTGTGTGATCAAAATTGGTTTCCGCAAATTTGTAGAAGGATTCAGTATTTTGTTTTTGTATATAGCAAGATCAAATTGAATCCTTTTGGAGAATTTCTACATGGCATTGTAGTAGAATCACAATAGAATATAAGAAACAAAGTTTACATTGAACAGGTACATCGAATTTGCAGATTTATTCTTCAGGACCAGCAACAGATCAAGATTTCTTTCAATGGATTGAGACTTGAATATGTCCTGGAGGGAAATTCAAATTACATAACATGGAAAGACAACATGGAGGAAGTTCTCGAGGAAAACAGACTAGAGGAATTCATAGACAGTGATATTCCCCAACCCGCAACGACATATGCTCAACTTCTTGATGCATGGAAGAATAATGTAGCAAAGGCGAGAAGGATCTTGTTAGAAGGAGTTTGAGATCACATTCCCTCAAATCTCCATGGAAAGGAAACTCCATATGCTATGTGGAAGGCCTTGATAGATTTGTTTCAAAATAGAAGTGACCACAGGAAGCTAGCGCTGAAAGACAAGCTCAAAATGATCAAGATGGAGAAGGGCGGCATGATCCAAAAAAACTTGATGAAGTTCACTCAATGTCGAGATGAGCTTAGAAGTGTTGCGGTAATATTTTCCTAGGATGATTTGGTGAGCCTAACACTTCTAGACCTTCCAAAGAGTTGGAATAGCTACTAGGACTTTGTGAATGGGTGGGGAAAGCTACTAGAATGGGAGCCAATTTGGTCTAACTTGGTACAAGAAGAGATTCGACAGAGAACCAGAGATGGATCCTCATCAAATATTGATGGGGAGGAGAATTGTGCCTTAGCTAGAAGGGCGAAGAAAGGGAACAGGAATGCATCCCATTTCAAAACAGAGTCTGGAAAGGGAGAAAAGAAGCGAGACTTATCAAAAGTAAAATGTTTCAACTGTCATGATCATGGACATTGTACCACAAATTATCCACAAAAGAAGACCAACAAGAAGGCCTCAGGAGGAGCAGCAAGTGAGGCATTTGCTTCATAGTTCTAGTTGGAATTCACTCTCATCACTTGCATGGTGTCATCATCAATGGGTTATGTGTGGTACTTAGATAGTGGAGCTTCATTATGTTAGTGTTAGAATATTCATTCTACCTTCAGTGATCAAAATCAATCTTTTCATATTCATTTTAGGTTTCCCATTAAAAAAAAATTAATCATTCCATTAGGTCATGCCAAAAAAAATTTCACTGATGGTAGCCCTAGTCATAAAACCTCACTCTCCCTCACAAAATCTCATTTTTATGGCCCACCTTCATGTCTTGCTGAGCATAAAAACACTTTTGAAAAGACCATTTCGCTATGTCTTATCTCAGTCAAAAAGTTATTCAAGGTCTCATTAGGTCATTAGGTTTCATTTTTCAAGGGCCAAAAATGCACCATGTCATATCAATAAGGTCAGCAAAAGGTGTGAGAGTGATTCAATAAACATTTCATTATAATTTACAGAGCATTATCAACATGTAAATATAATATTTTAAAGTTGCAATTATGGTTTCTAGTATGAATTTCATACTCAAATGTAATTATTTAAAAAAAAAAGAGTTTTTTATTTATTTCATTTTTTATGTAATTTTATGCTTCTTATATGTAATAAGTAACTTCCCTAAAATCTATCAATTCCAAATTCCATGCCAAAGAGAAGATCACCACTAAACCAAAGTGACAAGTGTTAAAATCCAACAACTTCATCCTGTAAAGAAGAAAAAGTCAAAGAAAACGAATATTCAGCATGCTTTCAAAAAGTGAGAAAAAACATAGGAAAAGTGGGTTTTTGGATATAAATCTAAAATAACTTAAGTATTTAAGACCCCTAGACATCAAATTCAAATTCATTTCCCACTTATTTCATTGAGAAAACAACTAAGGAGAGTGAAATTTGTGATTTTCTGAGCAAAATTGAGAAAAACATAGCAGAAGGGTGCTTATCCTCTTAGTGATGTGCTTATCCTCTTGGGGCTGTGCTTATCTTCTTATCATTGTGCTTATGCTCTTCGTGTTGCACGTATCCTCTTAGCCCTACACATATGACCAGAAAGGATCAGAAACTCATCAAAGTTGCAAAAAATCGCCCCCAAACTTCAGCAATCATTTTTCACACTTCCAATCAAGCAAGTGACTTTTACATCATTCTCCTTTTCATCAAAGTAATTTTGAATGTGTGAATTGGTTAAAAGAAAATTTGGTGTCTTCTTGAACGTGAAACCCTATTTTTTATACCTTGCACTCATAATTCCCAAAATCCCATTTCCCTTACACTCAATACCATCCCTACATTGTTAAAATTCATGCCTAAATCCTTGTTATCATAATCCCTATCCCTAAGCTACTAATTACCAAAACCCTAAGCCCTAGGTTCTATTTTGACCAATGCTCCTAAATCCAAATTCCCATCACACTTTCACTCCTTTTCCCTTCCCCATTCCTCATATCCCTAAACACTATTTCTCATAAAATTCCCTTTCCCCATATCCTTTTCCAAAATTCACCTTCCACACTATCACTTACTTCCATAGGGTTTGAACACAAACACACCATGGTAGTAGAAGGATAACATAATAGATCACATAGTGATGAAGAGGAAACAGAGGCTAGGAGGCCACATAAAGGGGGTGGGATAATCATACATGAACCTATCAACATTAGGGAACTTTTGGCTTCTCCAATGACAGTGACATGCTTCAAACATGTTAGTTGTTATGATTTATGTGAACAAATTTAGAGGGTTCAACATCATTTCATGTTAACTAGGCTCTTCGTATCTAAAATTCATAATAACCAGGCTACCCTAGCTGATGTCACCTTTACTGTCCCAACTACCATCATTTCAGTTGCCATGGGGATCCCAAATTTTGGGGAAAGGTGGTTCAAAAATATTGAATTGGAAAATCAACACTTTGAGCCCTTTTTAAAACCTAGATACAATAATGAGAAAACGACGATGTTTCCTTTTTCCTACCTCCTGTACATATTTGCACACATGATGAAGATAAACATGAAGTACTTTACATGTGAAGGTAGATTCTCAAGGTTGTATACCTATCACATCCGGCTCTTAATGCATTTCACTAGGGTAAGGATGCTCAATATACCTTACTAACTTTTTTGGAGTGTTGAAATGATGGATTTTATTGCTCAGAAAAGGGAGTATGAACACCAAATGAATATTTTCCATCTTTCCCTTATCAAAACCAATGTCCTTTACCATCTCAATGAGCTCAACATTGCATGGGATACCTTCATAGCCCATGATATCTTCAGATATCCTCCTACTCAGCATGCTCAAAATCTACCTTCATCATCTTAGCCATCCACTTCTATCCCTCCATCTCAGCCTACTGTACATTCACCATCATCATATCAGTCATCTTCATCCACTTCACCACCAATATATTCATCCCACACAGACTGAATCTCCTATCAGAAATGAGATATATGAGGAAGAAAGGGCTAGTAAGGTTGAGGTTGAGCCATTGTCAAAAACCTACCAGAGAGGCCACAGGCATGTGTTTTATCCACACATAGTTGGAGGGGCCATGTCTTCTACATTATAAAAACAAGTGGAAAAAGGTAAAGGAAGGTTTATTGAGACAAAAACTCAGCCAGAGGTGAAACATGATGAAAACCTCTATGATACTGAGCATGAGTTTGAGTTGGTTGACCTAGGTGATGATGATGACAGCCATATCATTAACTTGGCCATCAAAGGTAAGGATGAAAAAATCAGAGACCTCCAAACTAATCTTGATAGGGATAGATATGTTATACACTTCCTTGAGCAAGAAATGAGCAATTGAAGACCAAACAAGTCATTGATGACGTGAAGTATTTCACTACTCAAAGGGATGTAGTAAAGGCCAAAGTGAAACTTGATGAGGCCTATGGTAGTTATGGTGACATTGATGAAATATATGAACAGATACCAAGAAGAAGACCTAGAACTAGAGGGTTGAAAAGAGCTCTAGCTCTAGAAAGGAAAAGGGAAGCTGAGCTTGCTGATCAGCTAACCCTAAATGAGCAGCTTATTATAGAGATCAATAAGAACAGGGAACCATGGCTTGATAGATCCAATCAACACTTAGAGAAGTTGCTAGCAAAGGAAAATAAGGATAATGAATTGTTGAGGAGGAAAGTCAAACATCAGGCACGGAAGGAGAAAATTGCATTGGCCAAGCTTAAAAGAGCCAATGCCAAAATTGAAGCTCTTACTCATCAAAAGGAGAAGGACAGGTTGGAAATACTTGCTAAGGCTTCACTCCAAGCCTAGACACCTCATCAACACCCTTTCCACAAATTTTGAGGCAAGTAGCAACTTTTTTGTCAAATATGTACATGATTGTGTTTTTTTGCAAATGCAAATATAAGAAAAATGGTCATAAGTGCAGCACCCTTGGCGTTGCGCTTATGTTTGGGAACTTTTTGAGAGAAATAAAACCACCATGAGATTTGTAATGACATATACATCTAAAAAAAACACTTTTCCAAGCTTGATTTGTAGATTCAGTAGGTGAAAAAGGCAAAAAATCACCAAAAAAACATGTTTCTACCCATGTTTTTCCTAGGCACTGTGCTTATACCAGTCTTGGGAGATTGCATTTTTGAGGGGTAAAATCAGCACCATTTTTAGAACTGGAAGCATATTTAAAAACAGGACAAGATAATATTTCTAACAAGATATCCTGGGCCCAATTTGGACACCAATAAGACCTCCAAAAGTGGCCTTGAACATGGAGGGTTCTTATGACACTGCTTATGACAGGAAAATGGCGCTTATGCCAGTTTACTCATTTTTTTGTTTTTATCTGTAATTTTTGGTTTTACCTCAAGAAATTATTTGAATATCAATTTAATTCATCATGTTAAATGTAATTATGTAAAATATAAGCTACCTAGGGGTAGATTCGTTGTGTAAACTTATCCTTTAGTCAAAGATGAATCAGTTTGAATGTAATGAGTAGTGAGTCGCTTGGACCATCCTACACTTTAGCTATCAGTTTAGTTTTTTATGGATTCCTTCCTCACCTCATGGATTTGACCCCTGAGGATGCGTGAAGGGGTTTTTTATTTTTATATCTTCCTTTTCTTCACTCTTAGGAAGGGTTGGAATCAATTTGTGTGTTTGTTAGTTGATCAAGGAAACTATTGTACTCAATTTTGCTAGCTAAGAAAGGGGAGTTGAAGCTATTTTGTGGGATACTTGTGGTGTTTATGTATATCATTGTATTTTCTTTAATTTAATATGTTATAATGTATTGTATTCATGTTCACTTCACCTATATGATATTATCTCTTTCAAGTTTGATAATCAGAATACATGCTTGATCATGCTATGTTTTGGGGAATTGATCATAGTTTTTCCATTTTCATATGTCTAAGAAGAATACATCTTCCATGCTCTTCCTAGCTTCTCTTAAATATCAAAACCATTACATTTAAATCATCTTCAAGTGATAATCCTTGTGCCTACCTTTCCCCATTGATCTTTGTAACCTTATCTCATTCGCCCTGACCTAGCTTTCCTTGACCTAATTCATTCATCTAGTGATTCCCCAACCAAATAAAATTCAAAACAACCCCATGCACCTTATATCTAGCCTAAAAACCCCTAATTTCTCCAGCCCTCCTGGCTGTGATCCTTTTGGAGAGAGACCTCTCCAACTTGGTAAGGCTAACTACCAAGTCAAAAGCTTGGTCTATGGTTACCTATGTTGGGATTCCTTCTTCAGCCTTGGGAATATGACAGAGTGCTAACATCTTAGCACCATTGTCGAGGATTGAAAGATCATATCTTCCCTAGGAAAGAATGAAAAATTTTAGATCTAATTGTTGATGGTGAACAACGATCAGGCACAAGAAGGTTGTGCATCATTCACCTAGCTACTCCAATGACGAAGAATCCAAAGGTTCAAAATTCTCATGGTGACTCTACTCTTCAAGAATTAGTAGTTTCAAGATATTCTTGGTGACCTCACTGTTGTAAAAATGGATTTGATTGGTCAAAGGTGTGATCCTATGAATCGAGATCATATTCTTTGTTTTCTGAATTGTCTTCCTCGTATAGATTGGAAATCAGGACTGTCAAAGTTTACATTTGGTCAAATTTCATTTTCATATTAATAAACTAAAGATTGAGTTTCCTGAAGATTGTCTGATAAAGATACTTATGGATACCTTAGAGGAAAAAGCGAGATACTTATGGATTCTCTAAAGGAATTTCATTCAGTTTTCTTTCAACATTATCAAAGCTCTAATTATTCCTTATCAATGATTGATAGTTTTTGTGAGATCTCTAATAATTTCATTGAGTTTCTTGAAAAGTTGTATGGGGATGAAGAGTGTCTAGATGATGTGATCATAGAATCCCTTCATGATTTTTCTTCCCAACAAGAATCAATAGTTTCCTCCTTGGATGAAGAGATCCTTGAGCCTTTGCATGAGAACCTTTTTCATCACCAAAAAGAATCAATAACTCCCTCCTTACATGAGACAAACTGGGACCAAGAAAGACAAGTGCCATTTCCTAATCCTAAAAATGAAAATCACCAAATCAATGTAAATTGCTATAAAACTCAGTTTTCTCCTTTATCTGAAGATGAAATAGATCAGCTCCTGAAAAATCATGTTACAGCCCAAGCGATTGTAGATTTGCAGCTCTTATAGTGTTCACATCGTCAAGAATGTTTGAGTGAAGCATCTTCCATTATTTAAAATCAAATTCTAGGTCTGAATGATGATAGTCATGAGACTTATGAAGCCATACAGGAAGTTTTTGTGAGTAAAAAATTTGTAATAATGATTTTCTGCAAGGAGATCAGTTAACAGATAGTGTTTTCTTTCATGAAGAAGATAGGGTTGTCATGTTTAATAAACTTGAAGAATGTTTTATGTTCAAATATGATTTAGAATATGGATTTGAGGAGTATGAGCCTAAGAGAGACCGCATCCAAGTGATAGAGTCATAGTTTCCCATGCTTCAGTAATTTGTAGCCAACACTCAGATAGCAGAAAGTCATACTTCCCTATGCTCTCCTATGGATCAATAACCAAGTGTCCTTTCAGATCAGAATGAAGAGTATGATTTTGTTTTTCTTGAATCTCAAGACAAGGCAACATTTCATATTTTTGAAGATCCTTTATTGATTTTCTACAGTTACCAGGGAAGATGTATTTTCTTGTTTTCACAGACCATAAGCACATGTTCAGTAGACACTTGGAGTAGCCTAGTTTTTGTTTTTTCTGCCTACTTGAGGAAAATGAAAGTAGAATTTCAGTAAGTAGCCATCTGTTGGATTAGTTACACTGGAAGGATCACTTCACATAATTGTACATATGTCTTCAACAGGCAAGTGGTTTTCATCAGGATTTGAAGCCCTCAAGTCTCGGTGATATGCTATGATCAATAATTTTAGTAAGTTTTTTATTATTATTTTCAGTCAGTTTCAAAGTTAGTTTGCCTCATTTGAGTTGTCAGCATTTAGTCATGCATTTTAGTTTGAAGTTTTTTTACCATATTTTCCCAATGGTTAAGCACTTGGTCTATGGTGTTCTTAACACCTCCAAGGAGCTACCATCCCCAATAAGGCTGATGTTAGTTTCAAAAGATGCATTCTACCATCAGTGATCAAAATCACTCTTTTCATATTCATTTTAGGTGTCCTATTAGAAATATTTTAATCATTCCAATAGGTCATGCTAAAAATTGTTTCACTAATGGTAGCACTAGTCATAAAACCTCTCTCCCTCACAAACTCTCATTTTCTGGCCCACCTTCATGTCTTTCTGAGCATAAAAACACTTTTGAAAAGCTCATTTCACTATGTCATATCTCAGTAAAAGTCAACAATGGAGTTATTTCATTCAAGGTCTCAATAGGTCATTAGGTTTCATTTTTCAAGGTCCAAAAATGCACCATGTCATCTCAATAAGGTCAACAAGAGGTGTGAGCATGATTCAATAAACATTTCATTATCATCTGCAGAGCATTATTAGCATGTAAATATGATATTTGAAAGCGAGTTGTCTTTAGTGTGACTTTTTGAAGGTTTTCCCGGTGGAATTTTCTGATTTAATTCCTCTAAAATCCAATAGGAAATCATTGAAAATTGAAGTTTGATGGGTAACCTTGCACAATTGAAGTGCCCTAGGGGTTTTTTAGGGTGTTGAATCTATATATATTGTCTAAAAACCAGTTTAAATATCAAAAATAAATATTTCACCTCAAATTTTTTCACCGGATTCCAGCACCGGAAACTCCAAAAAGTCTCACTAAAGTTGTAATTATGGTGTCTAGTATGATTTTCATACCCAAATGTAATTATTTTCAAAAAACAGAGTTTTTATTTATTTCATTTTTATGTAATCTTATGATTCTTATATGTAATAATTAACTTCCCTAAAATCTTTCAACTCAAACTACCATTCCAAACTAAATATCACCACTAAATCAAAGTGACAAGTGTCAAACTCTAGCAACTTCATCCTGCAAAGAAGAAAAAGTGAAAGAAAAATTATATTCAACATGCTTTCAAAAAGTGAGAAAAAACAAAGGAAAAGTGGGTTTTTGGATCTAAATCTAAAATCACTTAAGTATTTAAGAATCCTATACAACAAATTGAAATTCAGTTCCCTCTTATTTCATCAAGAAAATAATTGGGGAGAGAGAAATTTATGATTTTCTGAGCAAAATTGATAAAAACAAAGAAGAAGGGCGCTTATCTTCTTAGCAATGCACTTATCCTCTTGGCGCTGCATTTATCCTCTTAGCATTGCACTTATTCTCTCAGCATTGTGCTTATCCTCTTGGTGATGCGCTTATGCTCTTGGTGTTGCACTTATCCTCTTAGCATTGTGCATATGACCAGAAAGGATCAAAAAATCATGAAAGTTGCAAACAAATGCCCCAAACTTTAAAAATCGTTCTTCACACTTCCAATCAAGAAATTAAGTTACTTTTAAATACTTATCCTCTTCATCAAAGTCATGTTGAATGTGTGAATTGGTTAAAAAAAACTTTGGTGTGTTCTTGAATGTGAAACCCTATTTTTTCTCCCTTGCACTCATAATTCCCAAAATCTCATTTCCCTTACACTCAATACCATCCCTACATTGTTAAAATTCATTCCCAGATCCATGTTATCATAATCCCTATCCCTAAGCTACTAATTCCCAAAACCCTAAGCCTTAGGTGCTATTTTTACCTAGGCTCCTAAATCCCAATTCCCATAACTCTTTCGCTCCTTTTCCCTTCCCCATTCCTCATATCCCTAAACACTATTTCCCATAAAATTATCTTTCCCTGTATCCTATCCCCAAATTCACCTGCCCCACTATCACCTACTTCCCTAGGGTTTGAACACAAACACACCATGGCAGCAGAATGATAACATAACATATCACGTAGTGAGGAAGAGGAAACAGAGGCTAGGAGGCCACATAAAGGGGGTAGGATAATCAAACCTTAACCTATCAGCACTAGGGAACTTTTGGCTTCTCTAATGACAGTGACATGCTTTAAACATGTTGGTTGTTATGATTTTTGTGAACAAATTCATAGGGTTTAGAATCATTCCATGTTAACTAGGCTCTTCATATCTATACTCCATAACAACCAAGTTACCCTATCTGGTGTCACCTTTACTGTCTCAACTAGCATCAGTTTAGCTGCCACATGGATCCCAAATGTTGGGGAAAGGTGGTTCAAAAAGAGTGATTTGGAAAATCAGCACTTTGAGCCCTTTTTAAAACCTAGATACAAGAATAATAAAAAGAGGATGTTTCCTTTTTCCTACCTCCTAGATAGATTTTCACCCATGATGAAGATAATCATGAAGTAATTTACATGTGAAGGTAGAATCTTAACGATGTATACCTATCACATCTGGCTCCTACTTCATTTCACTAGGGTAAGGATGCTCAACATACCTTACTACCTTTTCTAGAGTGTTGAAAAGATGGATTTTATTTCTTAGAAAAGGGAGTATCACCAAATGAAAAGTATTTTCCATCATTCCATTATCAAAATAATTGTCCTTTACCATTTCAATGAGTTCAACATTGCATGGGATACCTTCATAGCCCGTGATATTTTCAGAGATCCTCCTACTCATCATGCTCAAAATCTTCCTTCATCATCTCAGCCATCCACTTCCATCCCTCCATCTCAAACTACTGTAAATTCACCATCATTATATCAGTCCTCTTCATCCACTTCACCACCATTAGCTTAATCCCACACTGAGACTAAATCCCCTATCATAAATGAGATATATGAGGCGAGAGGGCTAGTATGATTGAGGTTGAGCCATTGTCAAAAACCTACCAAAGAGGCCACATGCATGTGTTTTCTCCACACATAGTGGGAGGGGACATGTCTTCTACATCAGAAAAATAGGTGGACAAAGGTAAAGGAAGGTTTATTGAGACAGAAACATAGCCAGAGGTGAAACATGTTGAAAACCTCCATGAGACTGAGCATGAGATTGAGTTGGTTGACCTACGTGATGATGATGACGTCCAGAACATTAAAATGGCCATCAAAGGTAAGGATGAAAAAATCAGATACCTCCAAACTAATCTTGACAGGACTAGATATGTTATACACTTCCTTGAGCAAGAAAATGAGCATTTGAAGACCAAAAAAGTCATTGATGAGGTGAAGTATTTCACTGCTCAAAGGGAGGTAGTAAAAGCCAAAGTGAAACTTGATGAGGCCTATGGTAGGTATGGTTATATTGATGAAACTGATGATTAGGTACCAAGAATAATATCTAGAACTAGAGGGCTGAAAAGAGCTCGAGCTCTAGAAAGGCAAAGGGAAGCTGAGCTTGTTGATCAGCTAACCCTAAATGAGTAGCTTACTATAGAGATCAATAAGAATAGGGAGCCATGGCTTGATAGAGCCAATCAACACTTAGAGAAGTTGCTAGAAAAGGAAAATACGGATAATTAATTGTTGAGGAGGAAAGTCAAACATCAGGCACGGAAGGAGAAATTGCATTGGCTAAGCTCAAAAGAGTCAATGTGAAAATTGGAGGTCTCACTCATAAAAAGGAGAAGGATAGGTTGGAAATACTTTCAGAGGCTTCACTCCAAGCCTATCCACCTCATCAGCACCCTTTCCACAAATTTTGAGGCAAGTTGCAACTTTTTTGTCAAAATTGTACATGACTGTGTTTTTCTGCAAATGCAAATATTAGAAAAATGGTCATAAGTGCAGCGCCCTTGGCATTGCGGTTATGTTTGGGGCACTTATTAAGAGAAATAAAACCAACATGAGATTGGTAATGACATATACATCTCTAAAAATCACTTTTCCAAGCTTTATTTGCAGTTTCAGGAGGTGAAAAGGGCAAAAAACCACAAAAAAAGCATGTTTCTGCCCCTATTTTTGCCTAGGTGTTGCACTTATACGAGTCTTGGGAGATTTCCTTTTGGAGGGGTCAAATCATAACCATTTTATCGACTCGAGAAGATAATATTTCCGACAAGATATCTTGGGCCCAATTTTAACACCGTGAAGGCCTCCAAAAGTGGTCTTCAACATGGAGGGCACTTATGACAAGAAAATGGCGCTTATTCTAGTTTAGTCACTTTTTTGGTTTTTCACTGTTATTTTTTGTTTTACTTCAAGAAATGATTTTAATATCAATTTAATTCATCATGGTAAATGTAATTATGTAAAATATAAGTTACTTAGGGGTAGATTCATAAACTTATCCTTTAGTCAAAGATGAATCAGTTTGAATGTAATGAGGAGTGAGTCACTTGGACCATCCTACACTTTAGCTATCAATTTATATTTTTGTGGATTCCTTCCTCACCTCATGGATTCGACCCCTGAGGATGAGTGAAGGCTATTTTGATGTCTATATCTTCCCTTTCTTCACTCTTAGCAAGGGTTGGAATTAGTTTGTATGTTTTCTAGTTGATCGAGGAAACTATTGTACTCAGTTTGGCCAGCTAATAAAGAGGAGTTTTCACTATTTTATGGGATACTTGTGGTATTTATCTCTATCATTATCTTTTATTTAGTTTCATATGTTATAATGTATTGTATTCATGTTCACTTCACCTACTGATATTATCTCTTTCAAGTTTGATAATCAGAATACATTCTTGCTCATGCTCTGTTTTGGGGAATTGATCATAGTTTGTCCATTTTCATTTGTCTAAAAAGAATACATATTCCATGCTCTTCCTAGATTCTCTTCAATCTCAAAACCATTCCATCACAATCATCTTCAAGTGATGAGCCTTGTGCCTACATTCCCCCCTTGATCCCTGCAACCCTATCTCATTTTCCCTGACCTAGCTTTCCTTGAACTAATTCCTCCATCCAGTGATTCACCAACCAAATCAAATTCAAAACAACCCCCTGCACTCTATGTCTAGTCTAAAAACCCTAATTTCTCCAACCCTCCTAGCTGTGAACCTTTTGGAGAGAGGCTTCTTTGACTTGGTAGGGCTAGCTACCAAGTCAAAATATTGGTCTGTGGTTACCTTTGTTGGGATTCATTCTTTAGCCTTTGGAATTTGGTGGAGTGCTAACACGTTCCATATGACCGGCAACAAATAATTCTTTAGTAGCTTGGAGGAGAAGGATCTCCATAAGCACATTGATATGGGTGATGATGGGTGGTATAGCTACTATAGTGATGATGGGTTTAGGTATAGTTACCTTTCATAGGGAGTCAAGTAATCCACTCACATTAAAAGATGTCATGTATGTTCCTGGTTTAAAGAATAATTTTCTTTTTGTTGCTATGTTGGAAGAACCTAGATATGATTTGATATTTAGTGAAGGAAATGTGTTCCTTCGTCACAAAGCCACAGAACAGGTGAAAATTATTGGGGTTCGAGTAAATAACCTCTACAAACTAGAGAGTCGAGACATCAGTGAGTTATGGCACAGGAGATTGGGAAATCTACACCATGGTGCTTTGAAGATCATGCAACAGATTTATACAGGACTTCCAAAGGGTACACTTGTGCAGAGAGATACATGCAAAGGGTGCACATTGGGGAAGTATACCAAATCCACCTTTCATGATAAGTAAATCCTAGCAAAAGTGATGCTTGAGAGAGTTCATTCGGACGTGTGTGGACTGTTATTGACAGCTTCCATGGAAAAACATAGGTATTACGTGATTTAAAAAAAAAAAATTTAAGAAAATGTTGGATTTTATTCATGCAAAATAAAATTCTAATGTTCTCCAAGTTTTGTGAGTTCAATGAAATTATCGACAAAGATACAGGAAAGAAGGTGAAGGCTCTGAGGAGCGACAATGGTGGAGAATATATATCTAATGAATTCAAGAAATTTTGTACCTTATAAGGAATTTGAAGAGAATTGATAGCACCTTATAACACACAGCAGAATGGGGTTGCATAAAGAAATAATAGAACTATTTTGGGACCAACACGAGCTATGTTGCATGACCAGGGCCAATCATTGCATCTATGGGCAGAAGCATGCAATACAATAGTATTTGTGCAAAAAAAAAAATCCTCATCAAATACTTGGGATGAATACACTAGAGGAAGAATTTTTAGGTAAGAGACCATATGTGTCACATTTTAAAAATTTTGGTTTGTCTGTTTATTTCCATGTGACCAAAGATGCTAGGAAAAAACAAGATCCAACAACAAATTTGGGGATGTTTGTGGGGTACACTTAAAAACCTCACAAATATTGGGTGTACTTTCCAGCACTCATGATGACAGTGGTCAGAAGAGATGTGAAATTCAATAAAGAAAAGGCCATGCAAATTTTCCTTGAGAGGGAGATCCAATTGCATGTATTTGAGGAGCTCTTTGCTCCAAAATAAGAACCTCAATATTTGGATCATCCACAAGCAGTGGAACAGAGAGTGGAAGAACCCACTCATGTAGAGCCATCCACTAGAGATGAAAGGAAGCGCACTAGAGAGGCAGACAAATTTTTGCTAGCAACCATTTTGGGTTGATGCTATGGTTGAGGAGTATGAATCCATTATCAGAAATAGTGCATGGGAAGTTGTCCCAAGACTAGTGGTCAAGTCAATTGTAGGATGCAGGTGGGTATATTAGGTGAAGCAGGAAGCAAATGGGAGTGCGGAGAATCACAAGACCAAATTTGTGGCTAGAGGGTTCTCTCAAGTAGATGGTATTGATTATAATCATAATTTTTCACCAATTGCAAGGTACTCACCAATCATATCCATCCTTGCACTTTAAGAACAAATGGGATGGAAGATACATTAGATGGAGGTAAATACAACCTTCCTCAATGGGGTGATTGAGGAAGAGGTGTACATTGAGCAGTTGTAAGGTTTTGAGATCTTCGATAGGGAGTCGCGTGTGTGCAGACTCAAGAGAGCATTGTATGGCTTGAATAAAGCACCTCATGCTCAGTACACTAGGATCAATAACTATTTCACCAGGTTGGGATTCACCAAGAGTGAAGCAGATTCGAACATTTATCATATTTTGGTAGAAGTTAAGATTATGATTATTATAATTTATGTCGATGATCTGATACTAACAGGTGATGAGTTGCTCATCAATTATTGCAAAGAGGATCTTGCAAGAGAATTTGAGATGAAGGACATGGGGATCTTGCACTATTTCCTGGGATTGGAAATATGACAAAGATATGGAGATTTATTTGTATCTCAGGGAAAGTATGCGAATGAGATCCTTAGGAATTTACACATGGAGGGTAGCAAACCCATGGAGACTCCTCTAGTAGGAAACTAGACGTAGGAGGATGTTACTTCAGGTGAAGTAGTGGATGTTATTGTTTACAAGCATCTTGTGGGTTCACTCATGTATTTGATGAACACATGACCAGACATATGCTATGCAGTTAACCAACTTAGTCGAGCTATGGTTAAGCCTACCAAGATATTTTGGAAGTCAGTCAAGCATGTGTTGAGATACCTCAAAGGCACCATAGAGTATGGGCCATGGTATAGATGGATAGAGAGAGTAAATATTCATGGCTTCACTGATGTAGATTGGGTAGGGAGTCCATATAACATGAAGAACACATCAAGAGGCATCTTCATCATAGGATCAGTAGCAATTCCTTAGTGCAACAAGAAAAATAGATCATTTTTCCTTAGTTCAGCAGAGGTAGAGTACATGATGGCTAGTCAGGTAGCATGTGAGGCCATATGGATGAGGAATATACTTATTGGTTTGTTTGGTCGACAATTGCATCAAACTCTCGGTTAATATAGTTTTTCATGATAGGTCCAAGCATATTAATATCTATTATCTCCATCTCATAGATTGTATGCAGAGGCGGATTATGTCATTAGTGTACATTTCCACGGAGGAGAAAGATGCAAACATCTTGAAGAAGGTTCTAGCAAGAAGATTCTGAGAATTGGTTGAGTATTGGACCAATTTTGCCTAGATCGGAGTAAGACAGTCAACAGAGTGAAAAGGTTTATCAATGACGGAAATAAAATTGTATTGTTTCATGGTATTGACCTTATGCAATATATAGATAGTGGGGTTTTGAGAATTTATTTTCCCCATATCATTTTTCCTTAGTTCAGCAGAGGTAGAGTACATGATGGCTAGTCAGGTAGCATGTGAGGCCATATGGATGAGGAATATACTTATTGGTTTGTTTGGTCGAAAATTGCATCAAACTCTCGGTTAATATAGTTTTTCATGATAGGTCCAAGCATATTAATATCTATTATCTCCATCTCATAGATTGTATGCAGAGGCGGATTATGTCATTAGTGTACATTTCCACGGAGGAGCAAGATGAAAACATCTTGAAGAAGGTTCTAGCAAGAAGATTCTGAGAATTGGTTGAGTATTGGACCAATTTTGCCTAGATCGGAGTAAGACAGTCAACAGAGTGAAAAGGTTTATCAATGACGGAAATAAAATTGTATTGTTTCATGGTATTGACCTTATGCAATATATAGATAGTGGGGTTTTGAGAATTTATTTTCCCCATATTCATCTTGTGTTGTGCGATTGATAATTTATTTCTCTTACTTTTTATGTGATTGTGCGATTGAAATTTTTTCTCGTAAATTTGTAGAAGGATTCAATATTTTTTTCTAGTACATTAAAATATCATATTGAATCCCTTTGGATAATTTCTACATAATAGAGATGTATTACAATTTCTATGCTCAACTGAGCACAACCTACAAGTGCGTAACTTATCTCCCTTCTCACTAAGAATCTATGGCTCAAACTTAGTCAATTTATTCCTCTACTTGAGCCCATATTTCCTTACGCTATTCATTGAGAAATTCAGACCCTATTATTTAGGAATTTATCGTATATGGATTGTGAAATTCCCTCGGTTGATTGTTTGACTGCATGCAACACATGTACTCTCAATAATAGTCTACAACTGATGTTACAATGCCTTGGAATCTCCAAAACAGCTGGGGAACTCGAATTCTTTGCATGCTCTAGCTATTTTGGGTTGATTTATCATTTAACTATATGATCGTTGAATTTTACTGAAGTCCCACTACTTAACTAACCTTCCACTAGTTTCTCAATAGTTAGAACTAGTTTAACTGAAAATAACTTGAAATAATTGACCTTGATTGCTAAAAATTAGCAATCACACATTCTTAACTGAACTCTATCTCCTCTAACTTGGATTTCCTGAGGTAACTAAGTGAAAAGAGCCATGTCACCTCAGTTAACTACATCCAAGTTGTCTACTAATGTGGAAATTCAAATTTTCTCAATTTAATAAGGAAAAATCAAATTGAGAATTTCTTGTTGCATTTTTCAACACAACTCAAGGGGGGATTCCCTAGGATAGGATTATTAAAGCTTAAAAAAAATAAGGTGATTTTGAATATTATCTTCAACGAAAAAAAATTGTGTTGTATATATTATAAAGAAGGGGTGATGGGAGGACCATGAATATTAGTTCCAATCCTCAGTGAAAATGGAGGCAAGGGAGGCTAGTCCAAGAAAGGGATTAGTTTATGAAAGGTTAGGGAAATTAGGACCCCATGTAGATGCCACAAATAAACCCTAACATGTTGTAAAATGAATGTAGAAATAAGATAATATGTCCTAAGTATTTTCACATCAAAACAATGTAAACTAGGTTGTGTCGCATACAATGGAGTATTACAAGCTCTTACTCTGGAGAGATGATTGGAACAATGTAATGTAATCATGCATAAAACAGCTAATGGAGATAATGAAAAATTTCTAGGTTATTCTACAATCCATTAGCAACATGATAAATAGGAAGAAGGATGCTACACTTTGAATGGAGAATAAACCCTCACACTTCAAGTTACCACATGAAGATTTCTATTAGGCTTTACAAGAGAGAGAGCTATCAAAATCCAAACATGAATTCAAATGCAGAAGAGTTTATGTTATATGGGATATATAGGAAAGGATCTCAACTTCCTTTACAATAAAATAATGGGTTGGTCACTTAATCAAAGGATTTTGAACATTTCGTTGACATTAAGCATAGAATATCCTACTCTTCTCCCCTAGTTGAGCATGCACAAAAAACTAATCATCATATCTACATCGAAGAAGCTAATTTTATTGCTAGGATTGACCATTTCCATCATTGTAAGTGAAGGGAAGCCTTACAGATTGAAAAATGGCCTATTAATCTCAATAGGGATGATGGTTGGAATATTAGCAGGTGTTGGATTCCTGCCTTATATTCCTCAGTGGGTTTGATTAATTTTTGTCCTATTCCCCTTTCTTTTTTCTTAATTATTATTATTATTAAATCTATATAATATATCCTTAGTTATAATTAGGGTTTTAATAAAAAAATTATTCAATCCTCTCATTCTATAATATTCCCTTATATTATAATTAAAAAGTATTATACAAAATTCGTTTTATATATTTACCTTATTTTAAACCGTTCTTATAGTAAAATTTATTAAAATATGATTATTTATTAAAAATATTATTAAAAATTTAACTAATTAAAAATATAAATTTAAAATAAAATAAAATTCCATTTAAATTTAATTAATTAATTATTTAATTTCTTTCTTATTCAAACTAGGTGTTGTGCCAATGGCTAGCTTGGCCATCTCTATAGCTATTTAAGCTCATCGCCTCGATCTGATTTCTCATCTTGTCCTGAAGATGAACCACACAGGTTGGTTTGAAACGTGTCGACAATGTTCTTTCTCATGTGATTTTTATCAAAAATATTTCTTTCAAATTACTATGGATCACAAGAGCCTCAATTAAAAAAGTTACAATATTTTTAAAATAAAGAAAATTTTTCTAAGTCATAGGCGTGAATGTTATAGTGAAGGGAGTCATGAAAAACATAGTCGATTTGGTGCTTGTCTAAAAACTCCTTTATGATCACCAAAGGAGCATCTAGCACAAACTCGTCCACCCATATACAAATATTAGAGAAAAAAACATTTAGTTAATCACCCAGTAAGGATGTAGCACAACAACCTCATCAGTCCATCACCTCTATGTAATGAATTAAAATAAACTAACATAACAACCTCATTACTTGAGTGTGTTTAATTTTTAGAATTAATTCCACAGTAGCCATTTTTGTGTCAATGTTAACAATCAAAATTCATTACTTATTTAAACATGAAATCAGTGTCTATGTCACTATCATCCACATATCACATAATACAAGTCTCACAAGCAAAAACCATGGGACACCATTAGTTAAAAAAAATTGATCACTTATTTATAATGAAAATTCCAACCATAACGATGACAAACTCGTCAACATATTACTCAATGTCAATGTTACAAAATCCACTGGATAAAAAATCCTGTCTAGTAATAATATTAAATAAACTAGCAACCAGACTCTTTTTCAACAGTTTAGATAATCCTCAAACAATTTCATCTCAAGAGAGGGAAAATTAGATTTGAATATGGATGGTACTACCTTTGGATGCACACCATGCTCAACGATAATAGGAAAGGCTTATCCTTCTAACATCATTGCTTTAAGGACTCCTTTCTTGACATTACTAACTACATTTCCATTGAATACCTAAAGAACTTGTTATAAGGGAAAGGAAACAAAAATTCAATTTTCATCTCATTTAAAAATTGTTTCTCAAGGTTTTTTCTTACCAGTATAGGATCATTAGGTGTTAAAAAATATTATGGGTTTGTGACTGCATGCATATTCTTGTTAATTATGTCCTTCCCTAGCATTTACTTGCAGTCATGTTGCCTACCTAGCCTGCGGAAACCTCAATTGGCCTAAATTCCTGCTCTATGGAATTTGTGAGTTGATATTGGCTCAATCAAATACAAATCCAATATTTCTATTAACAATTCCATTTGCAATAGTTCAGGTTGTTGTCATAAAAATAATGTATGTCATAAAAATAAAGTATAAATAAAAAGAAAGTATAAATAAATATATCAAGATATTTCCACTAAAAAGGCCCCAAAATTTTACCCTAAAAATATTCCACAAGATAATGATCCTAATCTTGATGAAACCCTACTAGATATCTCTTTTTATAAATATGAATTTTGTTGTGTTCAATATTTTCAACATACATTTATTGGTTATTCCATGTGTCACATTACTTTGAAGGCCATGGTGGAGGCCTATATGAAGTAGGTGGAAGAGACTCATGATTTGATTTGTAAGACCAATTGCAACCTATTCGGAATGAAAAATAATAATAATAAAAAATACAAAATTAAATTAAATTAAAAAAAAAAAAAACAATAAAAAAACAAAAAACAATAAAAATACAAAAACAAAAACAAAAACAAAAACAAAAACAAAAAAACAAAAAAACAAAAACTAGAAACAAAACAAAACAAAACAAAAAACAACAACAACAAAAAACAAAAAACAAAAAAAAAACACTTTACTTTCTAAACAATTCTTCCTAGTATGAATTTTTTACTCCTAGTCCTTGGGATTGTAGAAACAACCTCATATTATTGCAATCATATAAAAATTTCTATGTCAAGGAAAGTGTTGAATTGTGTTTCCCTATGTGGGTTTAGTTTCTTGACATACCTTGAAATATTGACCTTTCTTCAAATATATTTATATGCCTCTTAGTAGAGTTATCTATCACAACCATAAGGATTTTTTTAAATTGTCACAGTAAAATATTTTTCTTAAAAACACTTTACTTTCTATACAATTCTTCCTAGTATGAAATATTTACCCCCGGTCCTTAGGGTTGTAGAAAGAACCTCATATTATTGCAATCATATAAAAATTTCTATGTCAAGGAAAGTGTTTAATTGTGTTTCCCTATGTGGGTTTAGTTTCTTATCGTACCTTGAAATATGGGCCTTCCTTAAAATATGTTTATATGCCTCTTAGTATAGTTATCTAACACAACCATAAGGATTTTTTTACATTGTCCCAAGAAAATATTTTTCTTCAGGGTCAACTTGTCCAAATACCTTAATGATTATCCTCTAAGTAGGGTTGTAAAAGATATGTTTAGAAAACTTGTGAGATATATTAACTTGCTAGTAATTTCATTAAGTGTTAGGTCCCTTATCATAAGATTTTAGAATTCCCTTTATAGCCAAACCCGAACCTTTGTACCCAAGCCCCATAAGATCCTTAATATTTTCTAAAATATCAATTTGTGCATACCTATCAGTGAAATTCAATTAAGTGTTGAAAATATCAAATATTGCTCCCAATATTTCTAATTTTTCTTTAGCTTTTTAGATTTCCAATGTTTCAGATATTTTCATAGTTTTACAGATCTAAGTTTATTATTTTCAATATGTTCCAATAGTTTCTGATATTTTTGTTTCCTCTAATTTTGGACAAAATTATATGACTATTGTGGATTATTCCAAGCGTACTCAAGTGCTAGACTTTGCATGCATCCATTTAAGCTTTATCACTTTCCCAAATAACAAAGAATTTCTTAGATATATTTCCAACATTCATAGAAGAATATGAACACTGAAGAAAAAAACAAGTGCCAATTTAGGATTTTTGGCATACTACTAAGTACCAATGATGCAGGACAAAGAGGATATTTTATTTTTTAATTGTGATCCCCACAAGTTTCAATATTTACAAGAAATTGAACAACATGAACCAATCCATTTCACATAGTGAAATACCAAAGGAGGAGCATATCTAATTTTTTAAGGCTAGCACTACAAGGAAAATACCCTATAGCATAGGTTTTTGCAGAGGACCCTATAAAAATAACCCAAAAATTCGTTTGTAGTAGAGGTCACTAGCGAAGGTGGGCGACTGGAAGTTTTAGTGGATGATTTTTGAATGGTGCGTCTAAAATACAGAAACACGCCAATGCTTTACTATCTATATGAGCATCGGTGCTGCAATAAAATGGTGCATTGTAAAAAAAATATTTTTTTAAAATAAAAAAACACGGTGCGCTAAAAAATATAATGCATTGGTGATTGAACAATCGATAGCACTGATTCCCTTCACATAGTAAACTTTCCCAATGCATACCAGTAAGAAGCACCGCTATAGTTTTAAATTTCAGAGAAGTCTGGTGTTATTTTCCAACAATGCCTTGGTGTGGAAATCTTAACAAAATGCCACAGGGAATTTTATAAAAAGCACCACTATATGGTTTTTAAATTATAAAAATATAGTGGTGCAATAGTAGAAATTTTAGATTGGTGTGGTACTTGTAGAGGAACGCCTTGGGTAATCTCAAGGAAAGCACCGCTATATTTTTTAATTAAAAAAATGTGTTTCTTTTGGCCATATCCCACACTGGTGCATTTAGAAAAACGCATAGGAGCGATTAAATAAAAAAAACCCTCCCAACCGTAATTTTCATTTTTATAATATACAATGCGAGAGAGATCTGAGGCACCAGTGCCAATATTTCCACATGCAAGTGCCCTGACATCAGTTCTTCTCTTTCTCACATACCGTGCTCAATATTTGAGTTTTCGATTTTTTCAAGCCATCCTAAAAATAAAAATTCTCCATTACGTGTCCAAAATGCCTCCCTGATGACAACATGTCTAGGTAATGTCTATGTTTCTTTGTAATTTAATTTTTTAGTGGATTGGAATTGTAAATTATGCTAAATTTTCCACTATTTTTCAAATATATTTTTTCACCATGCGGTGTGTTCAATACGTTCGACTCGCATTGATAGTTGTGGGCCCTGTAAATTTACAGGGTGCACCACATATCGGTGCATGAAAATAACACACCACCATTGTTGTGGTGCATTTTGTAAAATAAAATCACCAGGATTGATGTGACATATTATACGTTGGTGCGTCATGCCCGATGCATTTATATTTACCAAATTCATTGCAAATTTTATATTTAATAATATAGCCATAGCTTAGTGAGTTTGATAGAGGAGGTTAGGTTCCTCTTGATATTAGTCACAACCATTGCACACTCTAGTAGTGATGGGAAGTGCATTAGTTTCGCTCTTTTGTATTATGTTGATTCTTTGATTTAGGTTCCACATTGTAGTAGATGGTCTTCCATTTTTTTAGGCAGTTTTGCATGGCTTTAGATAGATGTCATGCATTGGGACATGGGAGAGAGTGTTGAATATTGCAACAAGAAACAGTGAAGGAGGCATCCTGAAACATCTTTCCTGATCCTAGTTGGAAAGTGATCACCAAAACTGGGTGGGGGCCACACAAGTGATTTTTGTCACAAAGTATATTTTTAGACATATGGATCATGTTCTATGAGTTGCAGAATGCTATTTGTGGATGGTTGGTCAAGTTGGTAAAAATAGATGGACCTCTATTTTTAGACATTGGGCATAGTCTATTTTTAGACTGCCAGTCTAAAAATAGATCAGTCGAATATTATTAGCCCTTAATAATATTTGGACTATAAACATTATCTTATCCTCTTGGAGCACTTCAGTTTGATGCTTGGATGTGGCACATGCAGCTGACAGAAGGAATTACACTATTCCTAGGGTTTGGTTGAGCTATTGCATGGTTGAATTCAGTTAGAACTCACGTGGCAAAGTTTGGTGGAGTTGATGAGACAGTTGGTGGAGTTGTGTTCGGTTTAACTTAGTTGAACTAGTTGTATTTAGTCTAATTGATAAATACACTAGTGATGAGTGGTGTGAATTAATTATTAATTAATTCACTAATTATTAACTCATAAATCAACTAAAGAATACATCAGTTAACTGCAATGCATGGACAGTTCAGTGGAGAAAAGTGTTAGAGGTGGGTGAAAGGGTGAGTCTGCGATCAGTTGTGACTATAGCTGTGCATGAGATTTGCACACACATTGATTGAGATTTCCAATGAGGATTGCGCAGTATAAGCTAGTGGGATTTGAACTTGGATCTCATTCATTCTCATCTTGGATTGCGCAGTAGAGGCAGGCAAACAGTGGGGGAGATTTGAACCTGTGACTTGTTCAGATCTGAGCTAGTTTATGTGTAACAATTGGAGATAGTGCTGAGAGCTGTGAGGAGCTTTGTGCTATGTATTGTTACATGTTCTCTATCATTATAATATACAGATATTTGGGGGTTTTCAGCTGTAACCTTTCCCCATTACATATTGTGTTATATGTGTGTTTGATTATGTTTTAATGTGCGCATGCGACTGCTTCTATTTCCGCAAATTGATGATCAATTGTAGAAGAGGTTATGTATTATGCATGAAGCTTAAATATTGTGTAATCAGGATAATCTTGGTGAATAATTCAGCTATTATTCAAATTTCTACATGGTATCGAAGCTAAATTGATCATCGAATCTATTACAGTGATTACAATTTATTTCGGTAGACAGAGTCTGTAAGCGGGCCAGGTAGCCTCTGGATCCATCCTTTCTTTGAAAGGTGATATATCCAAGAATGCCCCTGCACATTCGATCCGTGCTAGAAATAATTTTTTCTCTTCGCATCGCAAGGTTGAGTTTTTGAGTCAGTGGAATTAATCATAGCTTTTTCTCGTGTCGAAGTCGTGCAAATGTCTTATCAAGGATTACATTGGAGTATGTCTTTGAGGGTAGCTCAAATTATATTGCATGGAAGGACAGGATGGAGGCAGTGTTAGATGACAATGGGTTGAAGGAGTTCATAGATGCTGAAGTCCCAAAGCCTACTTCTAGCGATGCTGCCGTAATTGAGGCTTGGCAAAAGAAGACAACAAAGTGTCGAAGGATTCTGTTGGAGGGCGTGAAGGATCACATAGTGTCCAGCCTACACGGTAAGGCTTCTCCATTCTTGATGTGGAAAGCCTTGACATATTTATTCCAAATCAAGAGCGACCAAAGGAAGTTGGCGCTCAAGGATAAACTCAGAAACATAAAGATGAGGAAGAATGACACTAAGGATTCCCAAGATACTCGACAAAGTTTGTCCGACCGCAGGATGAGCTTGGGAGTGTAGGAGTTATAGTGGATGAAGAGGACTTGGTGAGCTTGGCTCTCCTTGGCTTCCGAAGAGTTGGCATTCTCATGAGGACTCTGGCTAATGGTCGGAGAAATTGTCAGATGGGAGCTACCTTCGGGCTTGATTTTGCAAGAGGAGAGGCGCGAGTATCAGGGATGGATCTTCTACCAGCGTATCCGATGAAGAATATTGCGCTAGCCGCTGGGGCAAGGAAGGGGAAGGGCAAGGAGAAGGCTTCTCAATCCGGTGCGGATGGTAAAAAGCGTGACATGTCCAAAGTGAAGTGTTTTCACTGTCACGATCATGGACATTATGCCACGTATTGTCCACAAAATAAGAAGAACAAGCAGGCTGCTGGAGCTGCAGCTGGTGAGGCTCTTGCCTCGTAATTTGAGCTGGACTTCTCATTGATTGCATGCATGGTGTCTAGTGCATTGGGATCGGGGTGGTATTTTGATAGTGGCCCTTCTTTTCACATGACGAGAGATGTGAATCTTTTCAGTGACTTGGTGGAGAAAGATCTCCAGTTGCATGTTGAGTTGGGCGACATGTTGAAGGAGTTGCTAATGTGAAAGTTAAGGAACCTGATTCTTATGATGTGATGAGGAGTGCAAAGACACTTGGTAACTTCTTATGAGATATGAAGCAACATTTGGAACATTTGGAAATTCCTAATGAAGAGGCCAAAGTAAAATTAGTTACTCAATTCCTCACAAAATATTCCAAGATGTGGTGGAGAAGGAAGGTTGACCAGATTTCTCATGGTGAGGACAATGACATCACTACATGGGAAGAAATGAAGGAACCTTTGTAGATCCATGTTAACCCACAAGGTGAGACTTGGGATGCAATAATGAAGAATAAATATATTAAGTAAACAGGGAGTCTTCAACAAAGATCAATGGGATTCCCAAAGTGTGATCTTGGAACTTTCGGACATGGTGGAGAAAGACAATATTTTCAACTTTTTTATTAGGTTGAAACCTTGGGCACGCAATGAGGTGAAGAGACAAAATATCAATACATTGGAAGAGGAAATTTTCATGGTTGATAGATTGATAGACCATTATGATGAAGGGACTAAAGAGAATAACAAAAAGTCTGATAAACTGAAAGATAAATCTACAAAAGAGGAGAATTTGAGATTGAGTGGCAAGTCAAAATTGGAGAAACCTCTGAAGTGTTGGTTGTGCAGAGAATATCACATGGTGAATAATTGTCCTTCAATACTGGCAGTGGTAGCGACAGCACAATGTAAGAAGAAGAAAAGAGAGGAACCAACGATTCGGATGACGTAGGTAATGGGATTTGTAGCAGTTGTGGAAGTTGTACCTAGGCGCAATCTTGAAAGGAACAAACTGGAGTATTTGGATATGAAGATTGAGCATGGCACACTACTCACGATGGTGGACAGCCTTGCAACTCATAACATCATTAGAGAAGAAGCTACGAGGAAGATTGGATTGAAGTTCAAGCTAATCCAAGCTCATAATAAAGCAGTGAATTCTCCTCTGGATCATGTTATTGTTGTGATTGAGAATGTGCAGGTACACATTGAGGAGTGGCATGGGAATGTCGACTTCATGGTTGTACGGATTGATGATTATGAAGCTATGTTGGATATTAAATTTATGAAAAAATATGAGGCTATGATGGTACCACATATAAAGAATTTGTACATTTATGACGGACAGGAGGATGACCCTATAGGCATTCTACTGTGGTAGCTATGATGACGGGGTGTAAATTTACATCAATGAATGTGAAGGACATTAAGTGGGATGAAGAACTCTATGACAGATTGTCTATTGAAAATAAAAAACTCACAAAGTAGGAACAAGTTATGAGAGCATTTTTAGATGGTATCCTAGATTTGAAAGGCAGGCTAGAGATAGTGGAAGGAAAAAATATGTAGGACCGGACATTCAAGAAGAAAGCCAGGAAAAATACATGCAAAGATTGGAAGAGGAAGATCTAGATAGGTGGACTGAGTTATTAGAGAAGGATGAGGGAGATCCTTAGGCCTCCATATCCTCCCCCTCTTCTTAGACTAACATGGGGATGAGTCTCATTATCTTCTACTCATGGAAATTATTCCTCTTGACATAATGAGAAACTTGTGGGGCGAGATGGACACGATTGATAGTAGGATGCTTTGACATTCATGATGATGTAGGAGGCATGTGTTTGTGTGGAGCATATGTTACGGTTGGATTAGCTACCCAACTAATCACCATCACAGGAGGATCCAACACATGATATTCTTGTAGAGTTACGACAGATTTAGAGCATGGATCAGGTCATAGGCAGAGCTATCTGGGTGTTGACATGATATTTTGAGCCTTTTGGAGGTTCAAATGAGATATAACAGACTTGGTGGCATGGACATATGGATTTTGGAGCCAGTGACACTTTGCGAAGATATGATAATGTTGTTGAGGGCGACAAAATTTTTAGAGTGGTGGAGAATGTCAGGACTTCGATTCAGGGAGTCATGCGACTGTGTTGTAGAGGGTGCGCCCATGTGCGATAGGCACCTATATTGACCAACTTGAGTAGTGCGATGACTTAGTGTGACATTCGGCAGTACGATGACAGGCGCACACATGGTAGCCATGTCATATTGGCGGGCGTCAACCATTGCTGATGAGCGGGCGAGTCGTGTTGATGAGCGGGAGAGTAATGGTAGTGTGCACGGTGGACAAGCGAGTCATGGTGACTTAGTGGGTGAGTCGTGCATGGTGAGCGCATTAGGCGAGGGAACGTCAGGTGACTCAAGTCGGGCACCTGGGAGATCACACACCCATAATGGGAATTTGGAGACTGGCAGGCAAGTGCACCCCATAGCGAGCAAGTGGAGACCGACAGGTGACCACTGTGTGGAGTGGTGGTGGAATGGCATGGGCCGACTTGCATGACCAAATGGTGGGTATTGAACATATTCGATATGTGATTATGTGGTTGGATCAACCAATATAGTGTGCAGGCCAACGTGCAACATAGTTGGGCCGATATGATAAAGGGAAGATAGTCGCGGTGGTTGGGTGGAGTTGGGACCACCCCAATTCGTATATATATGGCATGGGTGATGGTTGTTCAAACCATCAATCACACCATCTAAGCATTCAAATATACAATTGACCAAAGCATTCAGGAAGACATCAAACTAAGAGTTGAACTAGTTGGGCACAAGCATATTTGCAGAAAGCATAGGTTGGAGTTTTCCACAATGAGTTTGGGGGTCTCCCTAAGTGAACAGGCTGGTGGCAAAGGTTTCGAGCAAGTTGGATTTTGGCTGCACGACGCAGAGTGCATTCATACCCGTGGGCAGAGATATCGTGCAAGTCAGGTCAAGTTGTAGCGCATAGCGTGCAAGCCACTCGTGGACTTGTGGTTCGACGTTTGGGCAGAGGCCATTATTTAGTGACCCGAGTGACCTGAGGTTGCTATGGCAGATCTGCTGGTAGGGTTGACACATTTGGTGGTTTGCCATTTAGTGAGTAGTGTTTAACGAGTTGGACAGTTGGCAGACGAGTTCGTGCACGTCTTCACTGTTCAGGGTCATAGTGTGTAGTGTGGCTCATGACTTGAACGGTAGTTTGGGCAACATGTTAAAAAGGTCACCAGGTAACCCAGAGGTAGTGTTGTTTGGTACGAAGAATTGGAAAAGTGTGCAGGTCGAATTTTTAGTTGCACCATCTGTAAATTGTATTTGTATAATACTGGAAAAATGTTTATTATATTTATTGGGAATACTTTACAGGAGTTTCCCCTCCCAAGTATGTATGGGTGTACTTGTGTGACGATGAATGTTTAATTAAAAGATTTATGTTATTTTGTTGCATTCAATGAATAACACTTGAAGATTAAATTGGCTAAGTGTTATAGTAGGCATATTCCATATACTTTAGTATTGTTAGAAGAGTACTACAAGTATAGGTTCATGACACTATGGGTCCCACCTACACAATTTTTTTATTTTTATTTTGTCTAAAACTTTAGATGAGTCCATTTTCCTCATAAGATCTATGACTTGATGCCAATTTTTTTGACATTTGATAACTTTTAATTTTGGGCTTTTTTGGATCCTCCTAGATCAAGAATCTCCAATCCTACCTTTTCCATAAAGATATTCTTGTAAAGGAGTGCAATGGAGACAATGTGAATTATTCCATCAATGATGGTTCTCTTCTAAACATTAAAGTTCCAAGAATACTTTTACAAGTGTAGAAGAAATGTGGAGCAAATCTATCATCATAGACTTGGGTACATAAAGTGTTCAATAATTGTTATCATTCCTTCTATTCTTTTAGGATGAAGTATTTCTAAGAGGTGATATCACGTAATATATCTAAATTATATTATTCCCTTCATGTATAATTAACCTAAATATATAATTGTATTTACCTATTATAAGTAATCTAAAAGGACGTCATGTCTATGTGAAGGGAAATAACTATATATATATATATATATATACACACACACACACACACACACACACACATATATATACATATACACATATAGATATATACATACACACACACACACACACACACACACACACACACACATATATATCACACACACACCCATTTGGTTCACTCAAAAATCATTCTTTAGTGAAAGAGCATTTAACATAAAGAATTCAATAAGAGATTTTATAAGTCGGTCAAAACTAATTCATTGAGTTCAATCTCTTCTCCCTTTGATAATGAATTTGCAGACATGTTAGTTGAAATGATGTGTTATTAGGTTTCCATGCTATTAACATTGTGCCTATATTCAATTTTGCAAATCTATAGCAAATGATGAGGAATTTCTTTAAACTTATGCTAGATAAATTGTAGAGCTCGGTGAGACCTTTCCAATGGTATAAGAAGCATGTGAAATAGAGTTTACGGTAAAAATATATGGTAATAACACCAAATATGTTTTTCCTTTTATGTTATGTTGTGACCATATTAACTTCTAATGCAGTATTTCCTCTATCCTCTCTGCACTCTCCAAATATCTTGTCTTATTCAAGCTTCATAAAAGCTTAGTTTAATAGTTAGCTTTCAATGTATTGTACCCAAAACATTCTCTTGATAATGCAACCCTATGTATATCGTGTTTACAGTATTTTAGTATAACATGATTTAAGTTTAAAGTATGTCACATGATACCTGATTTTATGATCCCCTTTAATTATGTACATTAAACATGCCTCAAGTGTTGGCACTTTATGCACGCCCTTATTTTCTTTTTTCGTCTTATGCAGAAGTAATGGGGTTTTGTCTTATCTGTATATATTAAAACCTCTCTCTCTCTCTCTCTCTCTCTCTCTCTCTCTCTC
This sequence comes from Pinus albicaulis, assembly GCA_034641835.2. Taxonomy (NCBI): domain Eukaryota; kingdom Viridiplantae; phylum Streptophyta; class Pinopsida; order Pinales; family Pinaceae; genus Pinus; species Pinus albicaulis. Next base: position 785,883,197 of record CM076570.1, on the reverse strand, counting down.
TCTCTCCACATCATGTCTAATCAAGATGTTGATTTTTGCAATGTAGAAATAAGAGGAAAATATTTCTAATGAGTGGCCATGCAATTCTATTCTAGATAATTTCAGTAGCTTTCATAAGCAAGGATGCTTAGTTCACAGGGTATCCTTGGTGATCTTTTTTGTAATTTTGGACCTTGTATTTGGATTTCACCAATTATGTTAAGTTTGTAATCCTACAAAATATAAAATAGGTTTATTTAAGAGGTCAAAATTTTGCTTTGATCAACACCCATGATTATGCATAGAAACATTTTTTTAATAGAAGTTTGGGCCCCATTCTTGCCCTTTCTTTACTTTAATTTAGTTTTTTCAACTCCACTAACATTTATGCTAAACAATATTTTAAGATGTTGATTGGGACTAGGGTTATCCATAAGCAATTGAGATATTTTATTTTTAGAAAACAATCAATTGATATTTGGAACACTTGGTATTTAACATTGGTGGGAGTATTGATTCCTTTTTAAAAATAATTTAGAGATAGTTTATGCCTTAAAAATGTTGCAGTCAACCTAGATGATGATATATGGAACTTCCATGAGTCTGGATTAGCTAAAGAACAAAGAGGTGCAAAAATACATGCAAATGTGACTTGCACCATAAGAATCACTTGTGATGCAAACAAACTCAACAAGACTATTACCATACTTAATCATGATTGTAACATGAGGTGGAACAAAACAATGAATAGTGTGACAATAATAATCCATTCAACCAACAAATGCTAAACAATTAAAAACTAAGCGAATGTGATTAATGAGTAAAGAAATCAAAGATTTGAGTTGAAAAATATTAGTAGAGGCTCCAAGGTAATGTAGTTGGGGGATTATTGAGGCCTCAATAGGCACATAAGACTATTTTGAAGATAATTTGGCTATCAAGCCGATTAATTAATAAGTATTTCATAATGAAAGATCTTTAGTCTATTTTAACAATGCAAATGGCACTAGAGTGAATTGGAAAACTAAAATATATAAGTCGTCATATTCATCACATGTAGAAAATATTAACATAGTATTGCAAATAAAAACATGGTTGAAAACCGTCTCATGTCGATGAGCCAAACATGTTGGACACCTAATCCGCTAAGGCGTGGTGTGGAATTGATCTAGGTTGATATTGGAGGCCACTTTCCCATTCTACTTGGGGCCCCACTATTGTTTCTTTTAGTTTTTCAGTTTCCTTAATTATAGCACAGTGTACTATTTTTAGCATTTTTCGGGTCCTGAACTTCTGGAGCCGTTTTGAGGCCCTAAAAGACGTCTTTTGGGCATCAAACCTCCGACAAATTTGAGCTCAATATACACTCAATTTTAGTGGTTAGTAGTTGTATTCCTCGGATAGATATTTATAACGATGTATCATGTGCATGAAACGGAGATAGTATGCCAAAGTGACAACCCCGGGAAATTGATGTACTAATTTACCCCGATGGGGCCCATATTATGGCATTTCATCTTCTAGGGTTAGGTTTTTGGATGTTTAGGGTTTTCCATTGTTGCTCAATAATATATAGGCCTTTGAGCCTCATTGTAACACAGATTTTAGAGGCATGTAGCCACCACATCTCTTCTCAGAGATAAGTTACCAGCGCCCTAGCTAGTTTATTTCCATTTTGTATGTAAAAAAAATCCAGTTCTTTGATACGGATTTATGCAGGAACCCAACAAAATACACATATAACCATAGATATAAAAATGCAGTGGAAATAACACTTCATTTCATTAATATCAAAGAACTGAATTTGTTTACAGACATAATGGAAATAAACTAGCTAGGGTCATGTTAGCTTATCTATAAGAAGAGATGTGGTGACTACAGGCCTATGAAATCTATGTTACAATGAGGCTCGAAGGCCTATATATTATTGAGAAACAAATTAAAACCCTAAACATCCAAAAACCTAACCCTAGGAGATTATACGCCAGAATGTGGGCCCCATCGAGGTAAATTGGTACATCAATTTCTCGGGGTCGTAACTTTGGCATAGTATCTCTGTTTCACGCACATGATACATCGTTAGAAAGATATATCAGAGGAATACAACTATGAACCATGAATATCTATTCTAAAATAGAATCATATTTTTTAGATGCCAAAAAACGTTGTTTAGGGCCTCAAAACAGCTTCGGAAGTTCAGGACCCGAAAAACTACTAAAAATAGTAAATTGTGCTATAATTAAGGAAACTGAAAAAACTGAAAGAAACAATGGTGGGGCCCTAAGTGGAATAGGTGGGTGGCCACCAATATCCACCTAGATTAGGAATGTGAACAGTCACCAGATTCGAAGAGACCACTTGGTATATGAATACCAAGGATCATAAGAATGTATAATAAATGTATATCATTTGAATAATAAATAATTTCATGTTTATCTTATTTTTTGTCTTTTCCATGTTTGTGTTTAACATGGTAACAGAGTGGGTGAATTCTGGCCCTGCTCCAATCTGATCCATTGGTTTTGTGGCCTTTAGTTCTTCCATTCTAACATGTCATGACCAGCTTTTACATGGTTATTTGGTTACGATACTAATAAGGCATGCAACCTCTCCTGTCATGCTACAAATTTGTTATTACTAGTTATAATTCCTCACAAATACTATTTTTAGTACCTTTCCACCCTCTTATATTATCTAACCCTTCATTGCTTCCATATGCCAACGTTACTTGATAGGCTACATTATATGACCCAATGCATGTCTCTTCCATTAAACCCAGACTCCCCTACCTCGAATATTGACTATATAATCCTTGGTTACTGCAGTCTGTGTAATGCTAAACACATTGTAGATTTGTTATACCCATTTGCGCTAGAATCCTAAGGCTATTGGTTTGGTTATTATTGTTTGTTTTAGAGTGCCTCTCAAGTTTTCATATGTTTCTCATGTACGCGCCAATATTGCATTGAGGATAGTGAATGAGGGTATTACAAGTGATTCTATTGTGTTTTATGGATTTTAGTAGTCACATATCAATGTTCGTCTCCCTCTAGTTCTGTTTATTCCCTCGTACGAGCAATCCATGCAACCTATTCATGAAAATTGTGAAAAGTTAAATTTTTTCACAATCCATCTCTCAACTATTTGATTTTCCATTAAGACTTCCCCAAGCCTCCTCCTTTGTTGTCGTTTATAGAATATATTTTTTGTAATCCATTCCTACAACAAGTATTCGGGTTACAACTATATGCCAAAAGGGATGGTGGAAGCTTCTTCAAGAGGGATACGAAGGTGATGAGCAATTTTTTACATATAATAGTCACATTATACCGACTCAAAGAAATGTCCTTGGCATTTTTTCTCTAATGTTGAAGAAAATTTTGAAACAGCAAACAGTGAAATTTGCAAAATATCACCTTTGTACCTTTATGATTACAGGATTTCCTTGCGATGCAGTTCAATATTTCATATGTTTCCTTTATTCATCAAGCAAATTCAGAGGTAATGTCATTGTGTGTTGTGCATTTGGTGCTGCTGAAGGTAAAGAAGGTTTGTTTACAAATGGTGATTGTGTTGGACCCTGTGTTAAACTGGATTGTTGTACATTGAGAGTCATGTTACATCTAATCTAGTTGGTGCAATTTCTTGCTTTGAAAGGCATTCTGCTCCAATAAAACTTTCCATTAATCGAACTTGTGACCTCATCCTTCTTGTTGGACTCAAATGGTGACAACATTGTATCTTGTGTTTTATTCTATGCCCATGGTTATTCTTCATTCTATTATATTCTTGATATCGGGTACTTATCCACAATTATACTAAATGTTGAACCTAAGTTTCAAGGTGTGTTAAATGTATAAAATATAATAACGAGACTCAAATTGATCTTGTAATGTACTAAAAAAATATATTTAATCCTTCTACAATTTGCGAAAACAAAATACGATCACACAATCACATAACAAGTAAGGGAAAGAGACAATAAATCACACAACACAAGATCTATTTGGGAAAGGAAAATTTCCTAAAACCCCGTTATTTTTATATTGTATAAAGTTAAGACCATGAAATAATACAATGCTTTTCTCTCACCAAGAAACTCTTGCACTCTTCCAAATGTCTCATTCTAATCTAGGCAAAATCAATCAATTACTTAACCAATTCTCAGCCTCTGCTCAACCTATTGTTACCTGGATAAATCCCTTTTTGCAGAGAAGAGTGATCTCCCTAGTATCCCAACATATAACTAGAAACAAATAGACATAAGAATGTCCCTTTACCTAAGATATTAGCATTCATACTATCAAAACTAGAAAAGAGAGGATGATGCTCTTACCTTTCAATGAGATGCTTGATGAATAACTTTCCTTTTGACCCAAAGAAGCTCTTCAATGTTGAGAAGAAACCTGCGACCACAAACATACAAAGAATCAAAAGCATCTGCAATATAATAATAATCCAATTACCATATTAACTTAATGATCAAGGAGATTAAGAAATGATTGTTTTAATGAATCTGGAAAACAACATAATGAGAAAACGTATCCAAATGTATTATTCTGGAATAAAAAAGAAATCTTACAACCAAGCCTCGATGTCGTATAGGTTCCTCCCATATGCCTCCCAATATTTCTCCTTGTTTTAACAAGAGTTCCACTCTAAAATGACCAGCATAAGATTACCATTAGTAAACTCCCCTAGCCCTGAAGTCTCAGCTCAATTTATAGGAGAGACTGAGGAGGTTTTAGATCCACCAAAGATGGGTGAGATCCACAAATTAGGGGATTAGGGTTCCTGGATCCAAGGGGATAAGCTCCATGATTAGAGGGATTTAGCTCAAAATAATTATGACTCAGAGGCTTCTAGTTGAAAAATATGTGCCCAAATATGCTTCTAGAAGTTACTTTCACCTTTTAATTTATTTTAAGTAGGGTGTGCAGGTTTTATTGGAAAACAGAGCACAAAGTTCTGCGGGGATGTTTAGTAATATCCAAGCATGCGCAAGAAATGACTGCAAAAGGCAAGCCATATTTAAGGGTTCTTAAGAGTTATTTTCCCAAATTTCATGACTTGGCCAAGGATTATAAATTTTTTACTTCTAAGGAAGCATGAGTATGGATGGTGATAGATCCATTTGACCATCAAATGTCATGGTGACAAAATGATGTGTAACAGATCACCCCCTAAAGTGCAAAGTCTAAGAAAATATTTCAAAAGAGTGAAGTGCTTTATCATACCAAGGATTGGATCGAAGACATCAGTCGAAAACCTGTAACAATCATTCAATGCAAATATATATCATCACTAAGGTAGGTATTCCCATACTCAAAGAAAAACTAATTCTATGTGCTGGTACAGAAATGACCTAGAATCACATCAATAGTAGACACAATATGGATGCAACCATCTCCCATGAATTGGCCTACTCAAACATGAATACATAATTCCTCGCAAGCTAGTAGATGAAACTAGATCTAGGGTCTTGATCCCTGTCTCTCAAACTAGTGCAAATCTAACCATGCGATTGAATGTGTCGAAATCGAACATGGTAGAAACCACTTGATTACCGGTCAATAATGAAAAATCGATAAAAAGTGTGAGGGAAACCACCAATAATGATAATATATCTCAAAGTACTTCAGTACAATCTATGAAATGTGAATGAATGATCTGCAATCGAACACTCATAAATTCATTTTATCGAAGTCCAATGATGAAAACCTATCATCGAAGGCGAGAAACCTACCATTTAGGCATGCATATTTCAAGGTACTGATAAGGTTTCTGGATGAGCCTCCTAGATAATGAGATGAAGTCGATAGGAAGTGATCTGTCGTAGGAGGGCCTACGACATGAAACTCATTGTGTCAAGTTTAAATAAATATTTTTCAAGGATTAACTCGAGGATGGTCAACATGAATCGAGACAAATATTTACAATGAAAACCGAATTGAGGTTGAAATTTCCCTTGAACATATAACGACATTGTAAATGACTTGGAATAATTTGACTTATAGATAATACCCAAAACTAGCTGAATGCTTTCAATGAGGTTCGATTAATTGTAAGACAAAAGGATTACCCAACACAGACACGAGTGTGACAAAGTGTCGTGTTCAAGAGTGACATGCTGCCTTTAAACAAAGTATAAAAGATGGATTATTTTTCTCAAATTTTCCCCCACCATTATTGGTAAGCACCTCTTTATTTTTTTCAATCTTGAGGACGATAACATTTGCGTGTTGTGTAATCTCATCCTTTGGATGAGTCCTCCAAAGTATTCTTAACGAACCCTAGGAAGGAGTGGTTTGGTCCCATTGTGATCGATGGGTAACGAGTCCAGCATAGGATTAACTCGATGTTATTTTCATGTTTAAAAAGATTGAAAAGACTCAAAAATAAAACTCATGTTTTTCTTTCAACTTAAACTTTTAACGAGCTCAGAGAAAGTAAAACTCGATGTTTTTCAGTTTTAGCGAGTCAGGAGAAAAACATAAGTAAAATCCATAGTGTTTTTTTTCGAAAATTTAGTCCCTCAAGCCTGAAAAGGGATGAAATAATGTAGGAGAGAACTCTATTGACCATGCTTAGTCAATGTATACCTTTTTTGTAAATAGTATAGTTTAGTCCAGAAAAGGGGTAAACTTATATTGAATAGATGATTTTTCATTTACTTTAACAAGTTTGAATAGTCAAGTGCTCGATAATATTTTCATGTTTAGAGAGTTTGAAAAGGTATTAAATGAGAACTCCATGGTTTTTCTTTTTCGTGTTTTTCGAGAGTCTGAAAAAAATGATAAAAATTTACTGTGACCAACTTTCAATTTAATTTACGAGAAAGAAAACATAGAAACAACTTGGCATTTTCATGTACGTTTTACGAGAATGAAAATAACATAAAAATAAGCTTGGAATTTTCATGAGTTTAACAAGTCTTGAAAATAATAACCAAAATGAACTCAAGATAGGTTTCATTTTTATACAAGCTTGAAACAAATGAAAACTATGCTTGAGATTGGTTTCATTTTAACTCAAGCTTGAAATGGATAAACTTGTGCTTGAGATAAGTTTGTTTCATTTTTACAAAAGCTTTAAACAAAGGAAAAACTATGCTTGAGAGTAGTTAGAATGCCCCCCAAGCACCACCTGCAAGGGAACATGCCCCACGAGCTTCATTTCATTCACCTAAGTAGACTACTTGTTACTAATAGCTAGATGGAATGAAGGTTCATTTATGAGATCATATGAAAGACTCTACTTCATATTTACGAGATCTAGTCAATGACTCGACTCAATTAGGAGAGGATTTGTTTCATTTTTTAACGAGCTTGAAACATGAAAAGAACTATGCTCATTATGAACAGATTCATTTTTTAACCAGGTTCACACAGTAAAAGGAACTATCCTCATGGGGACCAATTTCATTTTTTAACGAGGTTGACATAGTAAAAGAACTATCCTTATAAGGATCTGTTTCATTTTTTAACGAGGTTGACACAGTAAAAGGAATTATCCTCATGGAAACCTAATTCATTTTTTAATGAGGTTGACACAGTAAAGGACCATCCTCATCGGAACCTTATCATGGCTTCTGAATGGAAGAAACACATGTCAAGGGACACATCTCAATCCTAGCTTCTAAGAGGTCTTCATCAGAAGGAAAAATATTTCTCTAGAAGGAACACATGTAAAGGGACTCAATAGGGATGAGAACATCACATTCAAATACCCCCATAGGGTTTTCCATGTCAATTACCGGATCTAAGTCAAATGAAGTCGAGAAAATAGTGGGAGGCTCGCTTACATCAATAACTGAAATCATGGGACAGGTTTCCACATAATTAACTTGTGGTGGGGTAGATACCACTTCCATATAAGGAACATTCAGGGACATCGAATGAATGGTAGTCGAATTAAGACTAGCGAACGAAAGTTGTTCAATAGTCACAATGCTTCCAGTGTGAGGGAAAGACATCACGTGAAAGAATGTCGATATGACAACATTCATGGCATATGCATAGTCTCGCCCAAGGATTAAATTTAAATACAAGGGGCCTTGGACGGCCATAATATCAATCCATACATTTTTACCTTCCAAGGAAATAAGAAACTTAGGAAGGATTCATAAAGGTTCACTAATGGTTTTGTTAAAAGCTGACAGATTATGTGTATCAGGCACAAGCAGAGGGGAACCCAAAGCTTGCCAAGAAGTTGAGGATAAAATACTAACAAAAGCACCTTCATCTACATTTGTGCGATGCACATTTTTACCACAAGCCTTCATAATTATTTGGAAAGGGATGGAAGAAGGAAGACAAAGTTTTGTCAATCTACTCCAATCAAAGGAAAAGACCTTAGTAATTGGATGGGGTTCTGTAGAAATAGGTGAAATGCCCCCTACTGTAGAAGAATCTGATTAACAAGAAGAACCTGAGCGGTATGAATTTCACTCTCTACAGGGAGAGTGTGATTGACTAAATGTGAAATCAAGTCGACCAATTGATCAACTAATGGTTCATCAACCTAAGTGATATGTGTTTCACTCTCCAATGGAAGAGTGGGATTGACTGTACTTGGAATTAGATCAATCACTTCATCAACTGATGGTAGGTTGGGAGAAATTTTATGGTAACCAGTTTGAAGTTGTTGATGTGGAATAGTATGGTTTTCCAACAATTTTCAGGCTTCATCTATATGAGGGCAAAGGTGATTATGATGACTCCCTTTTCATAACCTACAAGGAAACCTAACTTTACCCTTTTTCCCAAGAACCTGACAATCACGGGTTGATGGATCAACAGTAAGTTGATAAGAATTTTCATACCATACTTCCAACACCTAAGGAATACCAGGACAATTGATAAGGAAGTGGTCACCCTTACAAAGCTTGCATGGGTATTTTTTCTTGCGATGCATGTTGGAGGTTTCCTCAATATTACCAATACTTACAGCCATGGTTGGTTGGTTGACTTCTTTCTTATATTGCTTCTTCTTCCCTTTCTTATTCTTATTAGCCACTTGGTTACTAGCATCAAGGCTTTTACCAAGAGAATAAGAAGAAAGGGAGGAAGACATGTTGAGCGAAGAAGGTACAGGGTCAACATGAGGTTGGTGATATTGAGATAGTGAACTTTGTTGAGGTGAAGCATCTGATTGAGGTGGAGCAATTTGAGTATTGAAGCCAACGAAGTTGAAAATATCCATATTGTTAAACCTATGGTAAATCCAGGTAATGAAAATGTAGCCATGTAAGGAGGACCAAAATTTCCAAAGCAAGGAAACGAACTAGGATTATTGTTAAGAGGGGTTCTTTGGTTGGTGAATTCCAAAACTATTTCCATTAGTTTCAACTTTAGTGAATTTTACTAAAAAATTAAAAATATTAACAATTCAAATTCACAATGCACACCTAAGGTCTCTAAAAGTAACCAAACAAATGGACACGCGCTACAAAATCTAGGAGGAAAACCACACACAAACAATATGTTTCCACAATAAATCACTTGTTGGTGATTAAATCCAACCTCGCATAGATCAATGTAGAACACTGGAAGTTGGAACGGTTACCCTAACAACCTGCTTATTGAAACAATCTGGTGCAAGTAATTCCACTATGCCATCTCGAAGTGAAGACTACCCTCCAGAAAGTCCAAGTGAGTCTGGTCAACATCTGCTCTAGGTACCATGGGACCTTCCCTCCACCGTCACCTTGGGAAAAATCCTAATATTATAGCCAATAAGGTTACCAACTTAAAGAATTCAACCTGGGGGAACAGTCTATGGCCGATATACATGCAAGGGTAGAGTATCAAAGCTAAATCCCCTTGAAAATTCCTCAACATGGTAAATGCAACGTTTACTAACAAGTGATCCCAAGCTCCTCGACAATGGTTAATCCAATGTTTATCATTTGCAATATGTGTAAATCTTCTACCTTTACCAATGAAGTAGGTACGATTACTCCACTGGGTCTGACATGACCTCGTGCTTAACTCTTTTAAGAAGAGCTCCCTTGAGAAAAATTGCAACAATTGGGTTTTTTTCTACTGCAAGATGTTATTTGTTTGTTTAATTGCTATGGAAAGTTAATTACTCCCTATTCCAAAGCACTAATACTGAGCTAGATTGGTGGAATGGGCCCTAGAAAATGTAAAAGTATCTAGATTTATTTTAATTAGCATTGTATTAATTGGTTGTTGTTTACACGGAGGGGTATGGAAATGAAACTTAATGATGTTCTTACCGACTCAAAAAATACTCTAAATGGATTCAACAATGAACATGCAATTCTTCATTTCAATGAATTCCTAGTTAAGGGAAAGTAGGAGGTTCTTTGAACTCAAAGAAAAAATTCAAATTCCCTAAAAAATCCCAAAACATTCCTTTTTCATTAAGAAATCAATTTCACTTTGAAGCATGACCAATAACACTTGTAATGAAAATTGTCGTTGATTCCAAGCCAAAATATAAAATTTTGTTTGCAAACAATCTTTCCATTCTTCAAAATCCAATAAAACTACAAAAACCTAAAAATTATAAATCAAAAATGAAAGCTCTTAATTAATGATCTGACTAATGATACCTATGAGGGTAATTTCATGACTAATTCCAGCTGAAATCAAAATAAATCATTTTTTTCACTTATCAAACAGAAGCAATTTCATAAAAGTTTACTTTTTCAAGAGAAATCCTACTTCACTTATCTAGAAGTTTTCCTTTGCAAATGAGAAAAAACAATTACTCAAACAAGTAGGACTAACAAGGCATCTGTATCTCTAGAAGAAAAAGACAAAAAAATAATGATTAGGGCAGTCAATCTATCTTTTCAAATAGAGAAATTCAGCAAATCAGGGCAAACCCTACCCGAAAAATGCAAAAGGGATAATTTCTCAAAAAATACGTTAAGGCCATTAAAATGAGTTCACAAAGAGACTCTGAGAGTTGATATAAGTAAGAGTGAACCTTTATAAATTAAACATCAAACTCTGGTAGAGAAAAAAAATCATTTTTTCAAAAATTCTCAGGGGTGCGCAGGTAACCAGTGCAAACCAGTGTGCATGTGCACTGTATCAAACTAAGAACTACGCAAATTTGCGCTCTGTTTCTGAAATAGAACCGCGCAGGGGTGAGAAACTCAAAAAAAAAAAAAAAAAAAAAGGTGTTCTAACTCAGAAGATATAAAATTTTATAAACTCAACAACACTCAGACTGAATCAAACTAGAAAAATAGGAGAGACAAACCAAAGAGAACTGAGATAACTAAGTCATTCCCTAGCAGAGTCGCTAATTCTTTACCTGGATAAATCCCTCTTGCGGACAAGCGTGATCTCCCTAGTATCCCAACAAATAACTAGAAACAAACAAACATAAGAATATCTCTTTCACTAAGCTATTAGCATTCACATTATCAAAACTAGAAAAGAGAGGGTCATATGCTCTTACCTTTCAATGAGATGCTTGGTGAAGACCTTGCCTTTTGACCAGAAGAAGCTCTTCAATGCTGAGAATACACATGCGACCACAAACATACAAAGAATCAAAAGCATCTACAATGTAATAATAATCCATTTGCTAGCTTAACTTAATGATCAAGGATATTAAGAAATGTAATTGCTTTAATGAATCTGGAAAACAACACAATGAGAAAAACTACCCAAATGTATTATTCTGGAATAAAAGATAAATATTACAACCAAGCCTTGATGTCGTATAGGTTCCTCCCGTATGGCTCCCAATCTTCCTCCTTGGTTTAACAAGCTTTACACTCTAAAATGACCAAAATAATATTACCATAAGTGAACTCCCCTAACCCTAAAGTCTCAGCTCAATTTATAGGAGAGACTAGGGAGGTTTTAGATCCACCAAATATGGGTGAGATCAAAAAATCAGGGGATTAGGATTCCTTTATCCAAGGGGATAAGCTCCATGCTTGGAGGGATTTAGCTTGAACTGATTATGACTCAGAGGCTTCTAGTTGGAAAATATGCGCTCAAATATGCTTCTAGAAGTTAATTTCGCCTTTTACATTATTTTAAGTAGGGTGCACAGGTTTTAATGGAAAATAGAGCACAAAGTTACAGAGGGAGGCTTATTAATATCCACGCATGCGCGGGAAATTACCATGAAAGGTGCACAAGCCATATTTAAGAGTTCTTAAGAGTTATTTTCCCAAATTTTATGACTTGGTCAAGGAGTATAGATGTTTGACTTCTAAGGAAGCGTCAGTATGGATGGTGATTGATCCATCTTGACCATCAAATGTTATGGTGACAAAATGACGTGTAGCACCTGCCTTTCTCACACATTATTGGAGGAATTGTTGCCATATTAAATAGGAAATTCCCAAGAATTGATTGTGGAATGCATCATAGGATCCCACATGACTCTATAATTGACCTGTATAATTTTCTAATTGCAACTGATAGTTATCATCCCTTTAACCTCGGTCTCAACTAGACCTTCCTTATAACTGACATGCAACAACTATTTATAGTGAATTATCAATTAACTGATTAATCACTACTTGTAAATTAAATCAGATTTAATTCATTGGACCTCTCACTAGCCCATCTCTCAGTTAGAACTAGTTAAACTGATTTTAACTCAATTTCTTAAGTTAACTAGTTAAAACTCACAAATAATTGTAGTTGGACCCCCTTAAATCATGGGGGAACTCTACATGCCTCCTCTCTGACCCTAAACTCAAATTTCCTAATCTAACTCAGTCATTCTGACTTAGTTAACTAATACTAGCTAACATGAGATGAAATTACAATTTCTCTTCTAGATTTACTTAGGGAAAATTAAATCAGAAGCCCCCTTAGGGTGTCATTTCAACACTCCCTCTCAACAAGAAAGGGATTATCTACTACCCTTATCCTAGCAACTTCGTAAAGATGTTAGCATCATGATCCTCCGTGGGAATGTACTCTAATGACATAATCTGCCTCTGAACACAATATCTGATATGGTGATACTAGATATCAATATGATTGGACCTGTCATGGAATTCTGGATTAACCAAGAGTTTGATGCAACTATTTTTATCACAATGTATCACTGTCGAATCCATCTGTTGACCAAAAAAACCAACAAGTATATTTCTCATCCAGATGGTCCACATGTTGCCCGACTAGCCACCATGTACTCTGCTTCCACTGAAATAAGTGCAATACAATCTTTATTTCCTTTTGTACCAAGAAATTGTTGTTGATCCTATGTTGAAGATGCCTCTTGATGTGCTCTTCCTTTCGGATGGAATCCTTGCCCAATCTACATCGGTGAAACCTTGAAGCTTCAATCCCTCTATCTATTTGTACCATAATCCATACTTTGTAGTGCCTCTAAGATATCTCAACACGCACTTTCCTGCCATCCAAAAGAGCTTGGTAGGCTTAACCATATCTTGGCTTAGCTAGTTAAATGTGTAGCATGTATCGGGTCATGTTTTCACCAAATACATGAGTGAACCCACAAGCTACCTATAAATAATAGCATCCACTACTTCGCCTGAAGTAGCATCATCCTTCCTCCAATATCCCGCTAGAGGAATATCCATGGGTTTGTTTCCTTCCATGTGGAACTTCCTTAGAATATCTTGGCATACTTTCCCTAAGATACAAATAACTCCCCATCTCTTTTCCATATTTCCAATCTAAGGATATAGTGCAAGAGCCCCATGTCCTTCATCTCAAATTCTCTTGCAAGATCCTCTTTGCAATAATTTATGAGTTGCTTATCACTTATCAGTATCAGATCATCAACATAAAGTACAATAATCAAAATCTTACCACCAACCACAATATGATATAGGTTTGAATTTGCTTCACTCTTGGTGAATCCCAACCTGGTGAAATAACGGTCAATCATGGTGTACCAAGCACAAGGTTCTTGATTCATCCCATATAGTGATCTCTTGAGTCTGAACACATGTGACTCCCTGTCCAAGATCTCAAAACCTTCTGGATGCTCAATGTACACTTCTTCCTTAATAACTCCATTGAGAAAGGTTGTCTTCACATCCATCTGATGTATCTACCATCCCATCTGTGCTGAGAGTGAAAGGATGGATCTAATATATGAGTACCTTGCGACTGGTGTAAAAGTCTCATCATATTCAATCCCCTCCACATGAGAGAACCCTTTAGCCACAAATCTAGCCTTGTGCTTCTCCACACTCGCATCTCCTGCCTGCTTCACCTTGTAGACCCATTTGGATCCTACAACTAACTTCCCCACTGGTCTTGGGAAAACTTCCCATGCACTGTTGTTGATAATGGAGTCATATTCCTCAACCATGGCATTAAACCACATTGGTTGTTGCATTGCTTCCTCGAAAGAGGATGGTTCTATGTAATATTCCTACTTATCCCAAGCTAAGAGGAATATTCAATTTTGTTTCATTTTCTGTTGATTGAATAAATGAACCAAGGAGGACATGTAAAACTCTGAAAACAATGAACAAATCCATGCCTATCTGAACAGAGACAAATCTGGGCCATTTAAAATAAACACTTGCAGGTGTGAATGGGTTTGAACTATGAGACTGGGTCAACCTTGACCAAATCTACAGCGCAGTCTAGATACAATGTACCTCATGGAGGGACAGCGCAGTTCTAGAAGGAGGCCCCTCATATGAAAGGAGATAATTCATCAAGGTGGTTTAGGGTTTGCCAAGGCTTTTATCTTATAAAAGGAAGGGGAAGGCTCAAGAGAAGGTTGTTCATGATATTATATTTTCAGAGTATATTGTTTGTTTAGACATATCTCATTCTCTTGGTTGTTTAGCAGAGAATTATGAGGATTTCCTGTTTAGGGATTCTCTCTCCTTCCATTGAGTAGCTCTTGGAGGGAATTGTACTACTCTTCCACTATCAAGCATATGGCCAAGCTCCATCTCCCTTAGACAACGTAAATCATGTTGGGGTTTACTTGTTTCAGTGAGCTGCAGCAACTGGAAACACTACATCTGCTCAGATCTAGATTATACTAGTGCCTCTTCTCAGTGAGGGTGTCTTTTAACCTCCTGGAAGAGTGTATTAGCTATTGGGGCTTCAGATCTTGATCTTGGCATTAGGCCAATTTGTGCTTTAATTTTATAGCACAGTTTATCCTCTTGGACTGCATTATTTCTAGTTGCATACTTTCAGGGCACTTTGGCATTCATTTGGAGAAGAGATCTATGTTTGATGGATCCTTCCTTCACCGTGGTGATCCATGGATTAGCCAACTAATCTATGTCTATTCAGATTTGATATATTTATTGTTATGCTCACTTCATATTTTCTGAATCATTCTGCAGATCTGTTGCAGTAAAACTCAGATCTACTCCTGTTCTTTCATGTAATGTTGAAAACCCCAAGGGGTATGTATAATAAAGACATTTCTACATATGGATTTGTTGTAGATCTAGTTTTTTATGTATTATCTTGCTCTATATCTAATTTATAAGCCACTACTACATTATAATGCGTTTTTCAGATCTAGATCTACAGATCTGCATTTTTATACATTGTATCTCATGAAACCCTTGTTGGGTTATCCTCTTTGATGTATAAAGGAACTGAATCTCCATTTTTCTTCATGCTCTCATGTAATAAACTCCAGATCTAATAGTTAAGCTATTTTTTATTCAAACCCTTCAGAAAATCACGCTGCATAAGCTTCAGTTAATTTCTGTTGAGTCAAGTCATCGGGATTGGGCATTTTTAAGCCATATTGGAAGTGGGAGATCTATTTAACATAGCTAGAGTCATTAGTTTCAGCTCAAATTTGGTATGCAAGTCCCTCATGACCTAAGCTAAGGGATCCCACCATCCCTTTTCCTTTTATGCACATTTCTGAAATTAACATTTTTAGGGTTGAAATAGCTGTTTTTCCTCACTCTGGGTTGAAGAAATGAATCATATTGCTTACTGTTGAACATATGCTTGGAGGACATATGATTTAATACCTGTTATGAGCTATATTGCTACATCTCCAACTCTATAATATCTTAAGATATTCTATTTTTTGTATAAAATCCCTATTTTGGGATATTACATTCTATCTCAACAACTTCGCTCCTAAGAGCCATGTATCCAGTGTACCACTCTGGGGACCTTCTCTGCCCGTGTTGTGATGTGGGTGCTTCCACAATATATCTCGCATCCAGCAATAATATGTTAGCCTCTCTGGTGTGCTTCCTTCCATCTCTAGTAGATGGCTTTGCATGAGTGGTTTCTACCACTCTCTGTTCCTATGCTTGTGTTTTCTCCACATCCTAATGTTCATCCTTTGGAGCCAAGAGCTCCTCAAATGCATGCAACTAGAGCTCCCTCTTAAGGGACAATTGCATGGCTTTGTCTTCATCAAATTTCACCTCTCTTCTAACCTCTGTCATCTTGTGTGCTGGAAATTACACCCAATATTTGTGAGGTGTATCAAGGTACCCCACAAATATCCCCAACCCTGTTGTTGGCTCTAGCTTTCTCCTAACCTATTTGATTACATGTAAATAAACATATGAACCAAAAATTTTAAAATGCAACACATCGGGTCTCTTACATAAAAAATCCTCCTATGGTGTTATTATCCCAAGTATCTGATGAGGACTTTGGTTCTGCACAAATTTTGTTGTATTGCATGCTTCTGCCCACAAATGAAACAATAGGCCCTGATCATGCAACATAGCTCGTGTTTCTCCCACAATAGTTTTGTTATTTCTTTCTGTAACCCCATTCTGTTGTGGGTTATGAGGTGCTATCAATTCTCTTCGAATTACTTATGAGGCACAAAATTTCTTGAATTTGTTAGAGATGTATTCTCCACCATTGTCACTCCTCATAGCCTTCACCTTCTTCCCTGTATCTTTATTGACAAGTGCCTTGAACTCACAAAACTTGGATAATCTCTGATATTTCTTCTGCATGAATAAAATCCAACACTTTCTTGAAAAATCATAAAAAAAAAATCACATAATACATGTGATTTTATGTGGAAGTTATCAAGCACAATCCACACACGTCTAAGTGAACTCTTTCAAGGATTGCCTTAGTTTGAATTTCCTTATTTTTGGAACAGGGTCTCCTAACAAGCTATGAAACTGGTCCATTTTGATTATTTTTTATAATATTTAGTCTAGCACAGGGGTTTTGGGGCGGGTCAAAGCCCCGAACGCATTGTAATGGGTTAAAGGGTAAATTAGGGGTCCGAAAACCATGGGTTGCAGACCATAGGAAAGTCAGGGCTAGATTGTTATAAATAGAGATGTATTTTGTATCGAAAGGGATAGGAAATGATGAGCTATTGATGCGATCCGTTGTTTAAGCGATCTGTTTAGGTTTTGGGGAACAAACTCTTGCTGGCTGTGTGCATGGAGATCCTAGTCCAATTGTGTGCGAACCCTGTTGCTGTGTGCGCGGGTTGGGAATGGAATTGTAAGGAAATATTGATGAATGAATGCGAAGGATTATTAGAGATCTGAATCTGTGAGTACTATTGTATGAATTGCTGATAATTGTTGTGTTATTAAATTTTTGTCTTTTCGCTGCAAAGATATGTGTACTGAATGCTTGGATTTAGATGTATTTTGCTCTGTTTATATAATACTATGTTGATGTTATAGAAAGCATATAATTATATATCTAGTGCACGTGGATGCAATTAGATACATGATTAACCCTGCGAAGAACAAGGTAATCTGGGAATTACAGAACAGAACGCAGCTTTGCTTGCCTTACCCTTCCTTTCTCAGGGTGCGGAAACCTGGTTCCAGCACCCACCCATACTACTTTGGGTGAGACTTTGACCTGTGGAAGCAGGTCACTGCCAAAAGGGCCAGTAGTATAGGGGTTTTTTGGAAAACCTTGCACACCAAACCTGGGTCAGGACCCCTCAAGCCAACAAATGGTTCCATTTCCAGGACCCGAAGAAGTCTAAGAAACGGGATCGAGTAATGGAATTAGAGATCTAACGCAAGGTTGAATGAATGGTATTCTAGGTGGAAGCGCAACACGGAACAGTAAGAACTATCGAGACAGTCGAAAAGAGGATTGCTCTGCTCATAGTCCGCCGAGACCTACGCAAGGTCCATCAGCAACCTTGATGTCAGGCCCCTAGGAAGATAAACCAGAGGAGCCCATGGCGGCACACTTAAAGTTACCTGCCTTTAAAGGCGCAGCTGATGAGGACATGGAACGGTTTTGGTTCGTGGCCGACTTAGTATGGACGATGCAAGGGGTGGTAAGTGATACTATGAAGAAAGCACAGCTATCCCTGGCTTTCTAAGAGAGGGCGCTGGACTGGTATATGCAGTATATATCTTAGAATGGGAGTGCATCGCTTCAAGATATTAAGGATGCCCTAAAACAACAATTTTAGAAGCCGAAGTCATACACTCAATTGGTAGCCGAAGTAAAATATTTCAAGCAAGGTACGTCTGAATCGGAGTGGGAGGCCGATCAACGATTGAAGAAAGCAATTAGGGAAGGGGGATTCAAGTATGACGACAGGAAACACACGGAATGGTTCATAGCCATGTTGCTACCTCGCTTACACATACCAATGGGCCAGCAGACCTTCGAATCATAGGAAAAAGCCTTGGAAACCGCTATGAAGCTCGAAGCCGCACCCAAGAATGACACGTTGGGGGGAGTACAGAAAATTCAAGAGTAGCTCGGAGCCATGCAC
The DNA here is from genome assembly GCA_034641835.2 of Pinus albicaulis. Classification (NCBI taxonomy): domain Eukaryota; kingdom Viridiplantae; phylum Streptophyta; class Pinopsida; order Pinales; family Pinaceae; genus Pinus; species Pinus albicaulis. Next base: position 785,864,549 of record CM076570.1, on the reverse strand, counting down.
AAGGAAATACAGAGCTTATGGGCAGAACGAGGAAAAGGAGTCAGCACGGACCTCTGGTGCGAAGATTTCCGGGTAGCGGGACTACATGATATAGCCCAGTGCCCTTGGATAAATAGGGGTGAACTAAAGCAACAATGGTGCAAGTTCTACCGATTTTTAGGACACGGTGAGTAGAATTTTTGCACATATGTCTTGTTGGTATATCAGGGAAACCTCTATAGCGTATAGTCTGATCCTGCCTCTCTGATATCTCCCGCGATCTTTGGTGGCTGTCCTGCGAGGGGCAGGGGGAGCAGGGAGGGAGCATAGTATGAGGACGCGACCAGCTGATCTGATATAACTGTGGAGAGGTAGGGTACTTCGCCAGGGACTACCCAAATCCCCTTAGGAAATCCTTTAAATATTACCGATGGCTAGACCATGAGATCGAAGATTGCCCGATCTTGTTAACAAAAATAAAGGACAAACAGTCTACCCCCACACAAAATGTACAGAGAGTCAAAACGGAGCTGAGGAGTGAATATCCAAGTGTAAAAGTCCTAACGCGTAGCATGGTCACCCAGGAAGCAGGGGAGGAGCTTGTTGCTCATAAGGAACCAAATCCCAAGAAAAAAGAGTCGCTGGAAGCCCTTGCGCGGCTGCCAGCGCACCTCCAGACAAAAGAAGAGGTTGAACCCTTTTTAAGGGCATTCTTGAAGCTACTACGCAACCCATTGGCTGAAGAAAATCTCCAAGTATTACTACAGGACTGCCCATCCCAAGCCAGCACAGTAGTTGAGATTAAGGAAGTACACAAATTACACAGCTACAAGAGGCACACCGGGAGGGAAGTGTGATTGACTGTGCAAATTGTTAACTATGAGATAGATCAGGTTATTCTCGGTCTGGGGTCGGATTCGAACGTCTTACCAAAGCAAACATGGCAATGAATGGGAGAACCTAAGTTAGACTGGTCCACCATCCATCTGCGAATGGCGAACCAACAGAAGATCATCCCTCTGGGAAGGCTGCCAAAAGTCGTGGTAGATATTGCAAGAGTAAAGGTCCTAGCTGACTTTGAGGTCATAGAAATTGTGGAAGATACAGATCCTTATCCTACACTCTTAGGAATAGATTGGGCTATCGACGTGGGGGGTGTCATTAACCTAAAAAAACGTAGCATGGTGTTTGAAAAGAACGGTACGCGCGTAATAGTACTACTAGATCTCACTGAGGGTGTTTGGTATACATAGCCAGCATATGAAGAGGAGGAACTGGATCACTTCTACAGGATGATGGCACGGGACAAAGACCAAGGTGGCCTTACAACAGGCAGAGTATTCGATTGGGAGAATAACAGGGAGTACTTCTCTAACCCGGATGAAGAACTAGAGAGTTGGCAGACTCGACTACATGATGTCTCAGCACTACAATGCCCTTGGGTTGCAAGGACCCTCTACTGCATTACTTCAGAGGTACGAGACCTTCCCCACTTTGATGGGTCTCGTAATGTCCAGGAATTCTTAAGAACATTGGAGTCTAGGGTGCCAAAAGAACAGCGGGTCTGGGCACTCAATCTGGCACTACGTGGCACACCTGCACGATGGTGGGATACCCACAAAAAAGCATTCCTGGAGTGGGAGATGTATCGGGATAGAATGGTGCTGTGGGTCACACCTCCCGCTGATGTGCGCACCAAGACATTTTTGGGGCCCAGGGATCCCCGTGCGCATCTGCGTACTTGGAAAACCAATTGGGCCGACCAAACCCCAGACGAATGGATCCATCTATTTATACATGCCTTGGGCCCTATCTCTGCTACTTGGTACTTAGATGCAGAGTTACATCAGTGGACCCGCCATTGGGAGATATTAAAAGAAGACTTTATTGGAACATTATGACTTATTGGAGGCACAATAATGCTTGAAGAAGCTTTGCAAGACATTTATGTGTTCATCTTTAAAAAGCCTCACCCACACACCACACCAACCGTCCAGACATGGGAAGCCCAAATGCAAGACATAGTCAACTGCCGGAGCTTGGCGATTAACGAAGAAGAGGATAACAAGCGAAATATCGTTGTTCTGGAATCTGAAGGAGAACGTACCATTATCGGACCATCGCTCCAGGATGTTGATGTAACGCAACCTCTCAAGCTATGTGAAGTTAATATTGGGATAGAAGAACACCCTAAGCTGGCTAAGATTGGGGACTATTGGGATGAAGGCACCGTGGGAAAAATTGTCGAGCTACTTACGGAGTACCAGGACTTATTCCCTACAAAGTTTTCTAAGCTCAAAGGAATCAGTGGGGACCTCGACATTATGCACATCACTCTAAAGCCTAAGGCGTGGCCCGTCAAGCAGCGGCCCTACCAGCTGAACCCTAAATATAAGCAAAAGGTCAGAGAAGAGTTGGACAAAATGCTGACTGTCGGTATCATTGAACCAGTTGAACAGTTAGCTTGGGTAATTCCAATGGTCTTTAAGGAGAAAAAGACAAAACGGGAGATACACATCTGTGTGGACCTACGAAAATTAAACGATGCCTACATTCATGACCCCTTCCCTACGCCCTTCTCCGATGAAATCCTTGATAGCATGGGTGGCCAAGAAGCCTATTCGTTCATTGATGGATTCTCAGGATATCACCAGATCAGAATCGTACCTGACGATCACAGTAAAACTACCTTTGCAACCGAATGGGGTTCCTTCAAGTATACGGTCATGCCCTTTGGTCTCAAGAACGCACTAGCTATCTTTTCAAGGGTTGTAGTGGTTGTGTTCAAGGATTTTATTTATAAGTTCCTCGAGTTTTACTTCGATGACTGGACAGTTTTTGGCTTGGTGAAAGAACATGACTCGAACCTACGATTAATGTTGGATGCATGCCGGAAGCACTAGATCTCCTTGAATATCAAAAAGTGCATCGTCTGTGTACCTTTCGGAATCTTGCTTGGATACATAGTTTGTCGCCAAGGATTGATGGTTTACCCTATGAAGATAGCCGTAATTATCAACCTTGCAGCCCCCACAATGGAAAAACAGTTGCGCTCTATTCTCGGTCACACAGGCTATTACAGAATATTCATTCAAGGGTATGCTCTGATCATAGCACCCATGGAACAACTACTAAAAAAAATTTCCCTTTTTTCTGGAATGATGAATGTCAGAAGAGCTTTGAACTACTAAAAGAGAAGATGATTTCTTCACCCATACTGATATTCCCAAACTAGTCGATGTGTCAGGCATCGCCCTGGGCACGGTCCTCACTCAGCTTGGCGAAGGAGATATTGATCACCCAGTTGCCTTTGCCAGTCACAAACTCTGAAGCGTCGAAAGGAATTACTCTACCACTAAGTGCGAAGGACTGGCTATGGTGTACGCACTACAAAAGTATCAACACTATCTACTGGTTGGACACTTTAAGATGTTCACGGACCACTCGGATTTGAAATATCTGGTCAACAAGCCTATGTTGGGAGGGAATATTTTCTGCTGGCTGTTGCTATTTCAAGAATATGATTTTGAGATCATTGTTAAGCCTGGGAGGTTGAGTGCAAGCCCAGATCATCTGTCTCGTATCGATACATGGGAAGAACCCACTAACTTGGACGAAGGCTTACCCAATGCACAGTTGTTTACCATTAAGATGGTTGATACTCACTTTGCTGATATCAATGAGTTCCTTACTATTGGCGTCACCCCTGCTATGAATTTGGTACAACATAAGAAGGAGTTGGTTACCTGGGCTGCAGACTTTACTATCATCGCAGGACAGCTATACAAGCTACGTGTTGATGAAATACTCCGCAGATATGTATTGGAACATGAATGGCCCACCATCCTCATAGAAGCACATGATGGATTCGCAGGCGGCCACCATGCAGGCAGGGCTACGGCACAAAATATTTTGAGGGTTGGCTTATGGTGGCCTACCCTGCATCAGGATTCTTACACCTATTGCAAATCGTGTGATACATGCCAGCAAACTAGCCGACCCCCATGACGTGATGACATGCCATTACAGCCTCAAACGGCCCTACAGGCTTTTGATAAATGGGCCATTGACTTTATAGGACCCATTAATCCACCAGGCAAGAAAACAGGCGTGCGCTACATTATCACTGCCACTGACTACGTCACATAATGGGTTGAGGCACAAGTAGTAAAAGATTGTACTATTGATACTGTTGCGCACTTCATCTTTAAGCAAATTCTGACTAGGTTTGGCTACCCAAAGATCCTAATGAGCGACAGAGATACACATTTTGTTAACCAAATGATTCAAGCTTTGAATGCGGAATTCTGGATCCACCATGCCAAGAGTACACCATATCATCCCCAAGCCAATGGGGAGGTTGAAGCTTTTAACAAAATTTTGGAGCAGGCATTAACAAAGGTTTGTAATGTCGATCGTAATGACTGGGATGTTCGCATCCTTTCGGTTTTGTGGGTATATCGAACGACCTGCAAAAATCTGACAGGCAGGACACCCTTTTCAATGGTCTATGGAAAGGAGGCCATTATGCCCATAGAATACGTTGTTCCTAGCCTACGCATCGCAACATTCACGAACATGGCAGACTCTGGTAGCATAAAAGAGCACCTAGCGCAACTGGTGGCTTTGGAGGAAGATCGGTTTATTGCTCAGTTTCACCAACAGGTTCAAAAGGCTCGAGATAAAGCCTGGCATGATCGACACATCCGTCAGAAGACATTCGTCGAAGGTGATCTCATCCTCTTATATGATAGCCAATTTTCGAAACATCCAGGAAAATTCCGGCAGCACTGGCTTTGTCCCTACACAGTTAAGGAGGTTACGAATGGCAGAGCAGTCCAGTTAGCTACCCTACGCGGTGACCTCATTCCTAGATTTTTCAATGGTAGTCGACTCAAACCATACCAGGCTACAGACTATGTAGTTGCACTAGTACAGTGACTCAGGACGAGTCACAATATTGTGTTGGGGGACTGTTGGAACGAGGTCTCCTAACAAGCTATGAAACTAGTCCATTTTGATTATTTTTTATTATATTTAGTCTAGCGCAGGGGTTTTCGGGCGAGTCAAAGCCCCGAACACATTGTAATGGGTTAAAGGGTAAACTAGGGGTCCAAAAACCATGGGATGCGGACCATAGGAAAGTCAGGGCTATATTGTTATAAATAGAGATGTATTTTGTATCAAAAAGGATAGGAAATGATGAGCTATTGATGTGATCTGTTGTTTAAGCGATCTGTTTAGGTTTTGGGGAACGAACTCCTGCTGGCTGTGTGCACAGAGAACCTAGTCCAACTGTGTGAAGACCCTGCTACTATGTGCGCAGGTTGGGAAGGGAATTGTAAGGAAAGATTGATGAATGAATGCGAAGGATTATTAGAGATCTGAATCTGTGAGTACTGTTGTATGAATTGCTGATAATTGTTGTGTTATGAAATTTATGTCTTTTCACTGCGAAGATCTATGTACTGAATTCTTGGATCTAGATGTATTCCGCTCTGTTTATATAATACTATGTTGGTGTTATAGAAAGCATATAATTATAGATCTAGTGAACGTGGATGCAATTAGATACATGATTAACCCTGTGAAGAACAAGGTAATCTGGGAATTACATAACATAATGCAACTCTGCTTTTCTTACCCTTCCTTTCTTAGGGTGCGGAAACCTGGCTCCAACACCCACCCATACTACTTCGAGTGAGACTTTGACCTACGGAAGTAGGTCACTGCCGAAAGGGCCAGTAGTATAGGGGTTTTTTGGCAAACCTTGCACACTGAACCTAGGTTAGGACCCCTCAAGCCAACACTTATCATGAAAGGTGGCTTTGGTATACTTCTCCAAAGTACACCCTTTGCATGTATCTCTCTGTGTAAGTGCACCCTTTGGAAGTCCTGTAGAAATTTGTTGCATGATCTTCAAAGTGTTATGGTGTAGATGGCCCAACCTCCTGTGTCATAACTCACTGATGTCTCGAATTTCCACCTTTTCTTTGGTGATCAATGTTGCACATTTTACTGCATCTATTTTGTAGATATTCTTTACATGAACCCCAATATTTTTCACCTATCCCGTGGCTTTGTGAATAAGGAACGCCTTTCCTTCACTAAATATCACATCATAGCCACGATCTTCCAACATAGCAACAAAAACCAAATTCTTCTTTAAAATAGGAACATACATGACATATTTTAATGTGAGAGGATTACCTGACTCCCTCTGAAAGGTATATGTACCTACATCGGTAGCGCTATACCTCCCGTCGTTACCCAACTTGATGTGCATCTGGAGATCCTTCTCCTCCAAGCTACTGAAGAATACTTGGTTTTCGGTCATATGGAATGAATCTCCACTATCCAACTACCACCGATGAAAATATGCATGTGATGAGGGTGAAATCCAACTTGAATTGTGAAGTCATTACTTCACCTGCTGCTCCTCCTGAGGCCTTCTTCTTGGTCTTCTTTTGTGGACAATTTTTGGCATAGTGTCCATGCTCATGATAGTTGAAACATTTTACCTTTAATAAGTCTCTCTTCTTGCTTTCCTTGCCGAACTCATATTTGGAATGGGACACCTCCCCTTTTCCTTTCTTTGCCTCTCCATCCAAGGCATAGTTCTCCTCATCATCAGACTTTGATGAGGTCCATATTTGGTGCTCCATCAAATTTTTTCTTGTGCCAGATCAAACCATATTCGCTCCCATTTCGGTAGCTTCTTCCTCCCATTCATAGATTCCTAGTAGCTATGCCAACTCTTGGGAAGGAATATAAGAGTTAAGCTCACCAAATCATTTGAGGCAACATTTTTTCCCACACTTCCAAGTTCATCTCGACACTGAGTGAACCTTGTCAAGTATTTTTGGAACGTGTCGCCCTTCTCCATTTTGATCTTCCTAAGCTCATCTTTTAGAGCCAACTTCCTATGGTCACTACTATCTGGATACAGATCTATAAATACCTTCCACACATCATATGGAGTCACCCTCCCATGGAGACTCGAGACAATATGATCTTGAACTCCCTCTAACAAGATCCTTCTCACCTTTGATACATTCTTCTTCCATGAATTAAGAATTTGAACATCTATTTTTGCAGGCTGGGGGATAACAGTATCTATGAAAGCCTTCAGTCCATTATCCTCGATCACTGCCTCAATCCTATCCTTCCATGCTATGTCATTCAAATTTCCCTAGAGTGCATATTCGAGTCTCAAGCCATTGAAATAGATCTTAATCTGCTGTTGGATCCTGAAGAAACAAATCTACAAATTCAACCCTAATCAAAACAAACTTTGTTATTCTCTTCTTATTGTGATTCCTGGCACTCTCAGACCATCTAGAAAATCTAACAATGAGATTCAAATTGATGTTGTAATGTAATAAATCAAAATATTGAATCCTTCTACAATTTGGGGAAACAAAACACGATCGCATATCACATAACAAGTAAGGGAAAGAGAGAATAAATCGCACAACACAAGATGTATCTAGGGAAAGCACGATGCCTAAAACCCCACTATCTGTATATTGCATAAATTCAATACCATGAAAGAATACAATTATTTTCTCTCAGCGAGAAACTCCTGCACTCTGCCAATTGTCTCACTTTGATCTAGGAAAAATCAGTCAATTACTTAACCAATTATCAGCCTATGCTCAGCCTTCCTTGCTCATGCAATCTTGGAGGAATTATCGCCCTATTAAATTGGAAATTCCAAATAATTGAATGTGAAATGCATCATAATATTCCACATGGCTCTATAACTGACCTGTACAATTTTCTAATTATACAACTGATATTTATCATCCCTTTAACCTCAGTCTCAACTAGGCCTCCTTAGAACTGACATGCAATGACTCTTTATAGTGAATTATCAGTTAATTGATTGATCACTACTTGTGAATTAAATAAAATTTAATTCATTGGACCTCTCACTAGCTCATCTCTTAATTATAACTAATTAAATTGGTTTTAACTCAATTTCTTGAGTTAAATAATTATAACACACAAATAATTATAACTGGACCCCCTTAAATAATGGGAGAACTCTACATGCCTCCTCTCTAACGCTCAACTCAAATTTCCTAGGCTAACTCAGCCATTGTGACTTAGTTAACTAATACAAGCTACGATGAGATGAAATTACAATTTATCTTACAATTTAATTAAGGGAAAATTAAATCATAAGCCCCCTTGGGGTCACAATATAAAAATATGGGGACCACATGGGCACGACAATAAAAATAATGGGGCTACATCTATGGGGCACAATAATACCAATATGGGGAATACACGGGCACAAAAATAATAATAATGGGGATACACTAATAACAATATGGGGCTACACTAGTATTATAGGGATCTAACATTCCCCTCTCCTTCAAACAAGTGTTGTCCTCGACGCTTGACTAGTAGTTCTCGGTGCTTCTATTTAAAGTTTCTCATCCTCCCTTGAGGAATCTTCAGCTGGTAAGTTCTTCCACTTGATGAGAGACTTTGAAATTGATCAATTTTGTAGTTGTTGAGTTCTTGTTTCCGTGATTGCTTCAAGTTCCAATATGATTTTTCCTTCCTCGTCAAGTTCTGGAAATATTTTTTGAGTTGGGAGATTGTTGCCTATAACCTTCTTTAAGCATGAAACATGGAAACTAGGTGCACTCAGGAAGATATCGGAAGCTCCAATTTGTATCCCATAGTACCAATATTTTGCAACACCTTGTAAGGACCATAATACTTTGGTGATAAATTATTATTCGTCTTAGCTTGCTTGAGGAACATCTATTTGTATGGTTGTAGGCGTAAAAATACCCAGTCTCTTATTCAAAACTTATTTTGCTAAGATGTTGATTTTCCTGTTGTTTCATTTGATTTTGCATCAAAGTGAGGTTATCCTTCAAGATTTGGAGAACTTTTTGTTGATGCTCGATGTGATCTTCCATTGCTTCAACCTATAGTGAGAAAAATTGTTCAATTACGCCTTGTTATTCTTTCTTTAGAAGCTTTGTCATGAAATTAGCACTGATTATCTTTCCTAGTTTCCCTTCAATACCCTATAATTCAACTTCCTTTCCTTCTCAAAAAAAATTCAAGAAAATTTCTTGAAAATTAAAAGCTATAGTCCCCAAGGGTTGTAACCATTGGACTCCTAGTACAACATCAACACCACCCATTTGCATTGGACTATTCAATACATATTCCCCCATGGTTAACTTGATATTATGGCACTTTCCAAAGAAATTTATAATTCCTCTATTTGCAACCATCACTTAACATTCTAGTGCTAGATATAGGAAGCAATTCAATTCCTTGGCTATCTTATAATGAATAAAATTATGGGTACTACCTGAATCAATCAACACTATTACCTTTTTCTTCTTAATATGTTCTTCTATCTTGAGAGTTTTAGGAGTGGTAAATCCTGCCAATGCATTACAAGATATCATCATATTCATTTATTCCTTCTCTAGGGTTGGTTCCTGGTGTATATCCTTTTCTTTTGAATTTTCTTGTTCATTTTCTTCCTCCTCTTCACAATCCATGTAAATTATTTTTTTCTCAGCACACATATGGCCTTTAGTGTATTTACTATCACAACTGTAACAAAGCCCTTTTGCTCTTTTTTCCTCCAATTTTTATGGTGTAAATATTGTAGGTTGTGGAAAGCTATGAAAAACAACATTTACATATTTATAGTTGTGATTGGTAGACTTCCTTGTTGCCATAATTTTTCTTTCAACTTTTCTTGCCACCATGAATGCCTTCTCCAATGAATTAGGTTCCCAAAGGAAACCTCATGTTGAATGTTATCCTTTAAAGTCCCTATGAAGACATCAATCATATGCTCATATGGAATATCTATTACTCCGATATTTAATATTTGGAAGACCTCAATGTGCTCCATCATTGAACCCTTTTATTTGAGATTTATCAATTGGATAAAGAAGGTGTTGCTCTTTGTATCCTCATAAGGTGCTATCATTTCCTCCATAAAAATTGCCCAAGTGACAAGTGGTTTACGAGAAAAAATTCATCAATGCCATATATATTGATTGGGTTCTAAATATGAATTTTCAATGCATACCTTTTGTGTGTTTTTCACATTACAGAGATCAAAATATTGCTCCATCTGAAGTATCCATGTTACTGGATCCTTGCCATAAAACTTCCTCATATCGATATTTGGAATATGGTGGGTCCTAAATCCAAAATTAGAGTCTATGAAATCATGATTAACATTTATTTTGTTCTCATCATGAGTTTCATCTACTACCTTTTTTCCATTAGGAATCATTTCTTGTAGCAACTTTGTCAAAACTTCCTTCAAACCTTCCATGTCTGCTTTTAGGTCATTCTTCATGTCTTCCACGTTGCCTTTCAATTTTTCTTATATACCATCGATCTTAGCTTCCATTCCATCCATGCCTTTCTTCAAACCATCCATCTTAGCTTCTATGTCTTTCTTCAAAACATTCATCTTAGCTTCCATTTCATTTTTTATACTTTTTGTGAGGGAAAAATTTGTTGCACTTAGTCTAGTAATTTTGATATATCATCTTGCACTTCTTCCTCTTCATGTGTAATAGTAGTGATTTCTAAGGGCTTAATGGGTGTGGAATTATTTTTGGGAGGCATTTTAGAACCCAATACTAATATCAATGCTTTAATATTCCCTTGGGAATCACTTCAAACTGATTTTTTTAAATAAAATTTATACAATTCTTTAAAAAAACACACACTTTTTTCTTTCTTTTGAGGAACTCGATATTGAAATTGATGTATCTCTGTGATTTCATATCCCAAAAATTTGAACTTAAGTCCTATAGTAGACCTCTTAGTCTTCTTTCCAATGCCACATGTCAGACCTAATTTGGATTCTCCAAGACAAAGTTATGCTTGATCTCCTACAATGACCTAATTATGGACTCGTTCAGTAGAGAAAACTTGTGGTGTACCACTTATCATTATTTCGACCTTAGGCCCTAAAATAGATACAAAAGAAACTACAGTCCATGCAATTTTTACTACTTATTACAAAATTCCAATCTGATGTCAGAAACGAAAGTTATGATGATTTTCTCTCAGTCATATGTTTGAGATGAAATTTTGGATCCTGCAAAAACCCTAACTTCCACAAATCATATCTCCAAAAATATTGAAAACCAAGGTCTAAAATTTTTACACGAAGTTCATCAAGATTTTTTCTCCACATTCTAAGCATTTCAGCTTCTGAATCTTCGTAGAAAAAAAATTATAGTGAAAATTTAAAGATGACCTGTTTGAAGAAGTAAAACCCTAGAATCCCAAGCTCTGATACCAAATATTATGAAACCAGCTCACAAAATAGAAGAAAAGATAGATCAACGACTTATAAATAAATCTCTTCAAGGGATAAACCTCCTTTACATTACATTAATGAACAATTCTTGGATGATACAAATGACAAAACCCACCTTCTATATATAGGAGTCTAAGGGGTCACAATATAACAATATGGGGACCACATGGGCACAATAATAAAAATAATGGGGCTACACCTATGGGGCATAATAATAAAAATATGGGGAATACATGGGCACATAAATAATAATAATGGGGATACAATAATAATAATAAGGGGTTACACAAGTATTATAGGGACCTAACATTGTCCATGTGAAAAGTCATTGTTTTTATCTTCACTCGTGCAAGCATTTTGATCATCACACTCATTATTCAAACGTATGCTTCAAAATAAATCCTCCTGTGAGAATACGTATTTAACTTGGATGGATCACTTCTTGGAAATGGGATTCAACATCCAAGAATATATTTTTCTCATATCACTAAATTTATTCTCGATTTTTGAAAAGTCTTATAGTTGAGTTCTCTTCATCTTCTAATTGTGTATCTGATAGGGGGAGAAGTGATGGTCATATACAAGTTTAAAATATGCATCAAGAGAGCCTGAGCCACAAACTGAACCTACTACCTGAGCCTACAACTAGAGACAACCATGCTCAAATTCCGAGTTGTAGCTAGAGACACAGAAGCCCTTGAACATGCCTTTGGTTGGTGGCCATCCTTAAAGCCCTTGAACATGCCTTTGGTTGGTGGCCATCCTTAAACCACCGCAGGTTGCATACCTCCCTTTCACAATTTGGAGGTCTCTCTCTTCACATAATTAAGGAGCACTTCCTCTAACAGAAGACTTCAGCTTATTGCCAAATTTTGAAGAGTTATGGGAATCACACTAAATATTCCTTTAGTTGGTGGTCTTCCTTAAACCACTACAAGTTGAAGACCTCCCTTTTTTCTAGGTTGAAGGTATCCCTCTTAAAATCATTAAGGATCGCTTCCTGTAGTAGAATACTTCAACTTCTTGCCAGATTTGGAAGAGTTCTAGGAACTACACTAAGTGTTCTAGTGTTGCTGGTCATCCTTAAACCACCATCGCCACTAGTACATTTGGTAGAAATTCCAACACTTTTGACGAAATGTCGGAAATTTCCCCAAATTTTATCAATTTTTCAAATCCCGCCACAAACTGTCGCTATACCAACGTTTGGAGACAAGTGTCGGTATTGCGACACTTAGAGGTAAGTGTCGGTCTTGCAACGTTTATAAACAAGCATCGTAATTGTGACGGATTTCTGAAATATGTCTGTATTGCGACACTTAGACAAGGTGTCGCAATTGTGACATTTCAACGAAGGCATCGTTATTGCGACTGTTTGGGGAAAAGTGTCGCGCTTGCGACGTTACAAAGAAAAGGTGTTGCTATTGTGATGTTTAGAGGAAGGTGTCGCTATTGCGATGGTTTGTGGCAAAGTATCGCTCTTGCGATGGTTTGGGGCAAATATACTTTCATGGAATTCTTGCGCTTTACAACTTGCGGTTCTGTTTCGTCTCAAGAATTCTTGCGCTTTACAACTTGAGTTGGCTGCAAATATCAAACCAGAATTCGTTCGCTTTAAAAGTTGTGCTTTACAATTTTTGGTTATGTTTCGTCTCCAGAATTCTTGCACTTTACAACTTGAGTTGGCTGCAATTATCAAACCAGAATTCTTGTGCTTTACAACTTGTGGTTCTTTTTCGTCTACATAATTCTTGCACTTTACAACTTGAGTTGGTTGCAAATATCAAACCAGAATTATTGCACTTTACAACTTGAGTTGACTGCAAATATCAAACCTCGTCTCTATTTTAGGGACACCTCGGGGATCAGGATGAATTCCATCCAACCGAAAATTCCCAAGACACTTATTGTCCTCGATAAACAAACAGAACCGAGCTCTGAAAACAAGGTTCAAACCTCCGATATTTATTTATTTTTAATATCATTGGCTAGCTCGATAGGTCGGCAAGAAGGCCACTAGACATGTCGTCAAGAAGGGCTTGGTTGACCCTGGTGTTAAGAGTGCCGAGGACGCCGAGAGATCATACTTGCGATGACCAGTGCCTGTTGTTTTCCATTTTTATATTCTTCTATTCGGTGGGATAATCCCACATTCACCAGGCATATAAGCCATATTGGTGTTTATAAACGTGTTGAGGTTTTACATGTTTCGACTAAGAGCCGAAGGCTATGCACACTCATACATTCAATTGGGACTAGTTGCATGCGTTGGTCCCCTCCCCTCATGACTTGGACTTGGTTGTGGTTTAGCTTGTGGTTATCGACCTCAGTTCTGTGGTGATTAGTGTAGGTGCTTGGGCTGAGCCAAGGGCTCGATGGAGTTAAAGAGCCCACCTTTTGATTAAAAATATAAATAATTTTATACACCTTTTTATTTGCCCAATAAAATAAGCTAGAATATGATAGGATTAGGGCATTTTGAGATATTTTACAAAAATGGAAAAAGAGGGAAATAGATAGGACAATCATTAAGATAGTTTAGGAAAAATAGGATTTCATATATTTTATCATGCAAATGGCCAGATTGGGGTAATTTAGGGCTTTTTATCAAAATCGAGGTATATGATAACGACAGAAAATGGTGAATATAGTGAAGGCATAAGGAATCATATCCAAAAAATGATCATCAAAGACAACTTTCGAGGGTGAAAAAATGAGTGCTAACAAGATGCATGCTCTGATTCTAAGTCAGAAACCGATAAGGGGAAAGACAAAGGGAAGCATATGATTGATGCAGAGCTCAGTGCCACTGTTACCACCACCAAGATCCATAAGGATGAGCCCAAAGATTCAGAGGAGGGGGATCGCCTCTTCCACTCATAGATGTGGGTGAAGAGTTCTCCGTTGCAGTTCATTGTCAAAAACAAGAGCCAAAAGAACCTCATTTCAGTAGAGATTGTGAATCAACTAGGCCTACCAACCACAACACACCCATAGTCATACACCATCGGGTGGCTTCACTCGCAGTCATACACCATAGGCCCGTTTGTCGTTTGCTCCCTTGTGGCATATTCATTCAGTCAAGCGCGTCGTGTTGCGCCGTGTGAGGTCACTCGACCGAGAGCGTTCGGGTCGCGTCCTTTTTTTCAAGGGTGCTCGTATCATTTTTGCTAAGTTGTGACCACCCGGGTGCCTTGTGCACATTCAGGCGGCCCGTTTTCCATTTTCTCCCTTGTGGAATCGTTTGGTTGGCCGCGCGGTGTTGCGCCGTGTGAGGTCGCCTGACCAGGTGCTTTCGATTTGGGCCGTTTCATTCAAGGGCGCCTGTATCAATTTTTCTAGGTTGTGACCACCAAGGTCCCTTATGCACATTCGGGTAGCCCATTTTGTATTTATTGTATTCTCGACTTGGCATGAATATGTCGTGCACATTATGTGGCATGGTAAATCGTAGGCAGACATTGATTGAGGTTGTTTCGTTCGAGGGCACCCATATCAGTTTTGCTAAGTTGTGACCGCCCGAGTGTCATTTGCACATTCGGGCGGCCCGTTTTCCGTTTTCTCCCTTGTGGCATCATTTGTTCAGGCGCGTCGTGTCGCACCATGTGAGGTCACCCGACCGGGCGCATTCGTGTCAGGTCATTTTTTTCAGGGGTGCCTGTATCAATTTTGCTAATTTGTGACCACCTTGGTGCCTTGTGCATGTTCAGGCAGCCCATTTTTTGATTACTCCCCTGTGGCATATTCGGTCGGTTAGGTGTGTCATTTCGTGCCTTGTGAGGTCACTCGACCGGGCGCGTTCGAGTCAGGTCATTTTGTTCGAGGGCTCCCGTATCAGTTTTGCTAAGTTGTGATTGCTCTGGTGCCTTCGACACGTTCGGGCGGCCCGTTTTCCATTTTATCCCTTATGGAATCGCTTGGTTGGGCGCGTCATGTCGCGCCGTGCGAGGTCGCCCGACCGGGCGCGTTCGGATCAGGCCGTATTGTTCGAGGACACCTGTATCAGTTTTTCTAACTTGTGACCACCCGGGTGCTTTGTGCACATTCAGGTGGCCCATTTTCCATTTTCTCCCTTGTGGCATCGTTCAGTCGGGCACACCGTGTCACGCCATGCGAGGTCGCTCGATCGGGCATGTTCTTATCGGGTCATTTCGTTCAAGGGCGCCCGTATCGATTTTGTTAAGTTGTGACCACCCTAGTGCCTTGTGCACGTTCGGGCGGCCCGTTTTCCATTTTCTCCCTTGTGGCATCGTTCAGTCGGGCGCGTCATGTCGCGCCATGTGAGGTGGCCCGACCAGGCGTGTTTGGGTCAGGCTGTTTTGTTCGAGGGTGGGCGTATCAGTTTTGCTAAGTTATGACCACCCGGGTGCCTTGTGCATGTTCAGGCGGCCTGTTTGTTATTTGCTCCCTTGTGGCATATTCGTTCGGTCAGGCGCATCGTGTCGTGTCGTGTGAGGTTGCCTGACCGGGCGCGTTCGAGTCGGTTTGTTTTGTTCGAGGGCACCTGTATCAGTTTTGCTAAGTTTTGACTGCCCGGGTGCCTTGTGCACGTTCAGGCAGCTGGTTTGCTATTTTCTCCCTTGTGGCATCGTTCGGTCGGGTGCGTCGTTTCGCTCCGTGCGAGGTTGCCCGATCAAGCGCATTCGGTTCAGGCCATTTTGTTCGAGGGCGCCCGTATCAGTTTTGCTAAGTTGTGACCGCCCGGGTGCCTTGTGCACATTCAGGCAGCCCGTTTGCTATTTTCTCCCTTGTGGCATCGTTTGGTCAGGCGCATTGTGTCACACCGTGCGAGGTCGCCTGACCAAGCGCGTTCAGTTCGGGTCGTTTCGTTCAAGGGTGCCCGTATTACTTTTGCTAATTTGTGACTGCCCGAGTGCCTTGTGCACGTTCGGGCGGCCCGTTTACCATTTTCTCCCTTGTAGCATCATTCGGTCAGGCGCGCACATGCATTAACCCAACCCATGATTTAACACCCTAAACCCCAAACATCTAACCCCTAAACCCCTCAACCACTTGATCTGCTAGGGACCGGTTACCTTGATATTAACAATGGTGTATTCATACTCCTTCTGAATAACCAATAAAGGGTCAAGTAAATTGACCAATATTTTGTCAAGTTTTATCTTATCCATATCTGGGGTTATAAGCTTCTTATGTTGTCACTATCTCCCTTTCTTACCCTTCTCTACCTCTCTCACTCCTCTCCCTCTCTCTCTCTCAGATGATCCATTCCTTCTCTCCCCTCTCCTTCACTTTATCTCCATCTCTCCCTTGTGACTCCCCTTGTCTCGCCACCTCTATCAATCTATGTCTTTATAATTATTCCTTCTCATATATATCTAGAGTTAATATATATCATGACATATTTGCACCTACGATTGGGTTAATCTTGCCTTGTCGGCAAGGTTAAAATGGTTAATATTCGATAGAAAAAATGTAAATCAAATATTTCATCAAAAAGAGGGAACCATACCCTATATTCTTCCAGGCTATGCCTATCAGTCGCTTGGCCTCTTCCTGCTCTCACATGAATGTAGTCTTGCTTGACTGGTATAGAAGAAGGTTTCACATTATCAACTATTTGTTTGGGAAAAATTTTAGTTGTTTCAACACTGCTACATTCTATTTCAAGCTTATTCTTTAAACCATCTTAGTCTTTTGTACTCTCTTCAACTTTGTAGTGCTTTCCATTCCTCTCAATCACATATGTTTCCTTGGTCTGTTAAGGGACAAGGTCGACAACATTAGGATGTTTTTGCAATAAACAAGGGTATTTCCAGGACACAGTGATCAGGTGGAGCAAGAGTATAAGAGCCAAATTTCTCATGATTGT
This sequence comes from Pinus albicaulis, assembly GCA_034641835.2. Classification (NCBI taxonomy): domain Eukaryota; kingdom Viridiplantae; phylum Streptophyta; class Pinopsida; order Pinales; family Pinaceae; genus Pinus; species Pinus albicaulis. The sequence goes on along the minus strand of CM076570.1, from coordinate 785,847,399 downwards.
GGGACACTCGAACTTAAGATTTTCTGGAGTAGTCATGAGGTGCAGTTTGGTTATTAAGACTTCATCAGATGGCCATTCTCTGGACTTAAATTGTGTGACAACATTGTGGCTGAGTTTGAAACTGGAGATTGAACATACATTTGGTTTGATTGCAATAGACATTTTAATCATTAATAAATGTAAAGAAATGGCTAACAAATACTATAAATTAATAAATAAAGAAGACATGGCAACAAGCAACATTAATACTTACAAAATTGTTACATTAAACCCCTAACCCCTAACCCGTTAAACCCTAAACCATTGAACCCTTAACCCTAACCCCTTAAACCCTAAACCTATAAACCCTTAACTTTCCATTTCATTGTTTTCTGTTAGGCTTTCCATTTCATTCTTAAATTGTTGCACAATTTCCATTAACACGCCATTCGTATCACAGGATTCATTCCCCAGTTAGATCTACAATAATGGATGCATGACTTCCTTTCCTCATAATGCTTTCTTTGTGAATGATACAATAAAATTTATTATTTTTCATTCTACAGAGTCTATCATCTATTTATACTATATTATTTCCTTTCCAGTTCTAATACACATTTAAAAAGGTTTGGGATGCTAATTCACTCTCTGACTGACTTTCGACATATGTCAACAATGATTTGACATTATTTGAATTAATTAGGGTTCCTCCCTAGGTTCCACCTTAGCTATAAAACATTTCACATACCCATATTGAAGAATACATAGCTTAGGTGTCAGTGTCTTCCATCTAGTGGCTCATGAGCTAGAGATTGCATAAGGATCTATGGTGCTCATCACTTGGCCGTTTCAGATTAGCGATGTAGGGAGGTTGGAGTAAGTTAGAGGGTAGCTACCCCTCCTCTCCCAAACCTTGTTCCAGGCTAATTTTCCTTTGTCACTAATTTGTAATACCATTGTGAAATTGATTATGGTTTTTAGTCGCAGGAACGGATTGAAGCTCTTGATAGTCACGACCTCCCGAGCTTCAAGTTGGGATTCATTCTTTTTGTTTTGGGGATAAGATTTTATATAATTCTCGCTCAACTTCGATGGTGAGGATTCAAAGACTTGTCCTTTACCCATTTATCTGTACATATATATATATTCCCTATAAATAAAAGGCTATTTACATTTGTTAATTTTTGTAGGGGTCTTTGGCATCATTCCATCACAATCCCTCAAGATCAGGATTGATCCCTTCCAAAGTGAGCTATCACACTATTTTATTAACCCCCCTTCATGTTATAAACTAAATTTCCTTATTCTAGTTGGCTTAGTAGAAAATTAGGGTTTTATTTTCTTGTTTCTTTTCATTATGGTGTCTTGGAGCTTGTTCGACCACTAATAAACTTGTTCAAGTAAATGTTTCTAATTCTCTCTATGGAAATTACTCCCATCTAAGTTCCAGCTGATCTCTCTTAAGTCATATCTCTTGTCCTTATTCTATCTCCCTTTCTCACCTTATACCTCCCTCTCTCTTCCCCTCCCTCTCTCTCTCTCTCTCTCTCTCTCTCTCTCTCTCTCTCTCTCTCTCTACCCTCCAATCCTCTCACTATATCCTTGTTACATTGAGACGCAAAGAATAAGCAACTAATGTACACAAACAGAGACCAATGAAACTATCATCTTAACCCCTAACCCCTTAAACACTAATTCCCAACCCCTGACCCATTTAACCCCCTAAACCTCTAAACCTATAAACCCTTAACCCCTAACCCATTTAACCCCCTAAACTCCTATTAAACCCCTAACCCATTTAAACCCCTAAACCTATAAACCTGATTTGTTCGAGGACGCTCGTATTAGTTTTTCTAAGTTGTGACTGCCTGGGTGCCTTGTGCACGTTCGGGTGGCCTGTTTGATGTTTTCTCCCTTGTGGCATCGTTCGTTCGGGCGCGTCATGTCACGCCATGTGAGGTCGCTCGACTAGGCGCGTTCAGGTCAAACCACTTCGTTCGAGGGCTCCCGTATCAGTTTTGCTAAGTTGTGACCGCCCGAGTGCCTTGTGCATGTTTGGGTGGCCCGTTTTCCGTTATCTCCCTTGTGGAATCGTTCGGTCGGGAGCGTCGTGTCACGCTGTGTGAGGTCACCCAACCGAGAACATTCAGGTCGGGTCATTTAGTTTGAGGGCGCTCGTATCAGTTTTACTAATTTGTGACCGCCCGGGTGCCTCGTGCATGTTCAGGTGGCCTATTTTCTGTTTTCTCCCTTGTGGCATCGTTCATTCGGGTGCGTCGTGTCGAGCAGTGTGAGGTCGCTTGACCGAGCGCGTTCGGGTCGGGTCGTTTCGTTCGAGGGCACTCATATCATTTTTGCTAAGTTGTGATCGTCCAGGTGCCTTGTGCACGTTTGGGCGACCCTTTTGTCATTTTCTCCCTTGTGGCATCGTTCAGTAAGGCGCGATGTGTGAGGTCTCTCGACCGGGCGCATTCAGGTTGGCCCGTTTCGTTTGAAGGTGCTCGTATTAGTTTTTCTAAGTGTTAACTACTAGGGTGCCTTGTGCACATTCGGGCAGCCCGTTTACCATTTTCTCCCTTATGGCATCATTCGGTCGGGCGGGTTGTGTCGCGCCGTGTGAGGTCGCCCGACCGGGCGCGTTCGGGTCGGGTAATTTCGTTCAAGGGCGCCTGTATCAGTTTTGCTAAGTTGTGACCGTCCGAGTGCCTTGTACATGTTCGAGCGGACCGTTTTTCGTTTTCTCCCTTGTGGCATCATTCGGTTGGGCACGTCGTGTGAGTTTTCCCGACCAGGCGCATTCAAGTCGGGCCGTTTCATTCGAGGATGCCCGTATCAGTTTTGCTAAGTTACGACCGCCCGGGTGCCTTGTGCACGTTCGGGTGGCCCATTTTCCGTTTGCTCCCTTGTGGCATCGTAATTCGTTAGGCACGCTGTCATGTCGCGCCATGTGAGGTCGCCCGACTGGGTGCATTGGGGTCGGGCCATTTCATTCGAGGGAGCCCGTATAAGTTTTTTCTAAGTTTTGACCGCCCAGGTGCCAGCTTTTACACGTTTTGGAAGCCTATTTGCCATTTTCTCCCTTGTAGCATCGTTTGGTCAGGCGCGCCATGTCGCGCCGTGTGAGGGCGCTCGACCAAGCGCGTTCGGGTTGGGCTGATTCGTTCGAGCGCACCCGTATCAGTTTTGCTAAGGTGTGACCGCCTGGGTGCCTTGTGCACGTTCGGGTGGCTCGTTTTTTGTTTGTTCTCTTGTGGCATCGTTCGTTCGGGCGCGTCATGTCGCGCCGTGTGAGATATCTCGACCGGGCGCGTTCGATTCAGGCCGTATTTTCTCAGTGGCTCCAACAGCGAGTGAAAATCATCCTTCGAGAGTTGCAGAGCGGCGCCATTGGCTTCCTCGTCCAAATTTCTCGTCTTACCATCGCCCTTGATCCTCCATGATTTTTTCTCCGGTTTGAGAAGAGGGGGGTTCATACTAGCTTCAATTCCCCAAATTGACTCATGCCAAGTATTTTAAAGATTTAATGATTACAAAAGTTTCCCTATTAGACATGTAGTTTGGTCAGTCACATATAGGAGGATAATTTAAATTTTAAACCACATTTTGATTTCTAGATTCCAAAGCTCAGGTATAAGCTTGAACTGTAGCAAGGGTTAATGCCATTGTTAATGGGGTACATAGCCTATGACATACAAGCTGCCATAATATCCATTATGTGAACTGTAAAACGAGGCAATTTTGGAATCATATCAGCCTTTAAATCCAAATAATTTTAGTGTAACTACCAAACAGGCTTGTAGATCTGTTACCAATAGGGATGCCCCTCTTTTGGAGTGTATGGAGTAGAATCAATTTGAATTTTGTCTTTTAATTTTAAGGAGCGTAACTAGGCTCCTCATAGAACAAAATCAAAGGAATCGGCATTACTAAGGACTGTGCGTAGAATCCATATAATGGCCCTATTAAGTGATCCCTGTCTGTCATTCCAATTTCCTAACCTAATATGGAGTCTCGAAACATGATAAAAAATTAAAATAGTATTGATAATTACAATGGAGCTACCAAATCTGAATTACCATTTGCATTCAATTACAGGTAAAGATCCAAGGAAAAAATAATACATAAATTATAAAGAAAAAATATATAAAAAAAAAGAGATTAAAACTCCAAATATTTAAAATACAACATAATTTAATAGTGTAAAGTTTAAAACTCCTTTTAATAAAGCATGATGATTTAATAGGGTAGAAGGATTACTATATGAAAAAATCAGTCCATTATTTACTCATATAATTTTAATTTCTCTTCAAAAAAATATGTTTTATTTTTTTTATTGTAAATATTTTTAAACAATCAAAATAAACAAACATTTAATTATTTAGAAAATATTTTAGTTATTTAAAAATTATTATAATTATTAAAAGATATATATTTTTAAATTAATTTGAGTAGCATTAAAAAAACACACGTGTTTCATTTCAAAATGTCAAAAATTTTCAAATATCAAAAGTTTTAATTTCCCTCGTTCATTTCCCTCTGGTTGCATGTTTTGTCCAGGGAAGGAGGGAGGATGCGGCCATACTGTCGCCGGTTTTGAGGAAGGATGCAGCCATACTATTGCAGGTTTGGAGGAAGGATGCGGGAGATTTGTGTCCCGAGTCGTGCTCATGGATCTGGCACCATGGACAATGTGAGGATCTCTCCATTGCTCTCAACTCCACAAATCCAAAAACAGGTACTCTTATTCTTCAATACAACAAGAATTTTGGTTGGCCTTTTAGATTCTTTTCAGGATCTTGTCTCATGGGTCTGCTTGTAATTTTTTCTATTGGGACGACAACCCATTACCAACCCGATCTGATGAAACAAATGCACAGTGGCCTCTGTGGGAGCTTATAAGTCTGATCAGACCTTACCACAAAAGTTGCACTGCTATCACTCGTTGCAGGTGTTACACTAGCTAAGATTCACTTTGCTTCATTGCCTTTTCCCCCTTGTTAGAACCCTACTATATGGCACATTTTATTGTCTAGACGAATAATATTATTTGTGTGTGCGCGCAGGTGCTAATCTGCCTAAATTAAGGGTTTGGGTTTTGATCCCTAGCTGGAACTTGTATTACCTGCACTATTTGATCATTGTTCTGTTACATAAGTTAAGTGTCCAACTACTAGGAGCAATGGCTTACTATGCACCTCAACAGCTATCACAATGTCTTCCAAAAATTGTTCCTAAACTGACTGAGGTTTGGATCAATGAAGAAATATTGAAGTAAACTTTGAGATTGCTTAGGGTTCTGAACTATCACAATCTTTGTTTTACCTAATTATCTTATTCTTTTGGTTCAGTGATCTAATTCTTTGTCATGGACATTGTAGGTTTTAACAGACACACACCCAAAGGTTCAATCCACTGCTCAGATGGATTTACAACAGGTAACATGCCTTGTATCCGAGTGTCAATTCCAATCGTCTCTATTTTGTTCAATATTTATTGCTTATTCTTCTATTCAAATAATTGTTATTTGACTGGTGCTAACTGCATCAACAGGTTGGCAGTGTAATCAAGAACCCTAAAATATCTGCACTAGTTTCAACATTACTCTTGAGTATCTCAGATCCCAATGAATACACAAAACATTCCCTTGACATTCTTCTGCAGGTATTTTTTAAATTTTTGTGTCAGGCCTTCTATACCATTTTTTGCGAGATTTGATGTTGTTTATTTATTACCAACATCTTGTATTCCTTTATTTCTTACCATCATTGCAGACAACATTTGTCAATACTATTGATGCTCCATCACAAGCATTATTGGTGCATATAGTCCACCGTGGTCTTAGGGAAAGAAGTGTAGATACTAAAAAGAAGCAGCCCAGATTATTGGAAACATGTGTTCTTTGGTAACAGAGGCAAAGGATATGCTACCATATATAAGCTTGATGCTTCCTGAAGTGAAGAAGGTATTGGCAGAATCTTTTTCCCTATATGTGTCTCCACCTCCTGCGTACATCTTGACCTCTGAAAACAACTCAGAAGACTTTGAATTATTTTGTGTAGACTGAGAAATGTTTGAAAGGCTTGCTTGTAGTGTTAATATTTTAATTTTTCCTAGGCTCTATGGCAGAAAGAATGTATTTGCTTTAGTAGTACAAACTTCTAGAATCTTAAGTGACTGCTTGAACACCAAAAGTTGTCATTATATTTTTTCCCTTCGAATGAGAATACAAATTTTTAGCCTTAAAGGAGATTGGATTCCAACCACTTCTGTATTTTAGAAGCTTATATACATTTTTTTTAATACAAATATATTGCAGGATTTTTCCTTTACTAATATTGGAACTATGGCATCTAGATAACAAGTTGAGCAAGCACATTTGATAAAAACGAATTTTGTTAGTCGAACTCCTTCAAAAAACAATACCTTGGGAAATGGAATAAACGTGTTAGGGTGTTCTCATCAATTCCAAGCCATCACATCTTATTACATTTCGATATAAAATTCTAGTGATTGTTGGGTTACCCTTGTACAAGACGAGCATACTTGCTTGCTATGTTGCACTGTGTGGGATCTTTTTTGAGATGTGTGGCTTGCGCTGTTGTTTGCCATAAAATTGCATTGTCCTACAGGTCTATGTGAGATGCCTGTCAATGTGCCTTTATTTCTCATCTTGCAGGTCCAAGCCAGGCATTGAGTCCAATTTTTCTTCCTTTATTTCTCATCTATTCGTTTTTACTACTGTTTATATGTACCAAAAGTGCCATTGCCAATGAAGGTAGGTGTTACTAAGAATTTTAGGTGCAATTTCTTTAAATTTCTCAAGTTTTTGCCCTGAAAGTTGAACTCTTGAGCATGCATTTCATCCTTGCCTCAGCTCTGCCTGGCAGAGCAGACTAAAAATGTAAAGGAAGACATGTTTGTTCAAGTGAAGCCTGGCCATATAGAACTACCACCTTTATGAACTCTGCAAGAGGATTGCCTTTTTTTTGGTTGCAATTAAAGTTGCATTTTGTTCATCAGGCAATACAAACTCTTATCAAATTGCAAGGTGTAATTCCAATCTAACTAATATGGGGCAGACAACATGCCATGAAAATCCAATTCATAAGTGCTTGTTAGGGTTTAATTAGCTTACAGTTCTTGTTCCTGACATTAGTTTTTGAAATATCAATTTGCTGAACTGTTTTAACCCAATTTTCTCTTGATTTTATGGAAATCGGGTGCTTGGATCTAGAAAATTTAATCTTTATTATTTTGGATTCTCTTAGTATGAATACAATTTTAATATGTAAAACCCATTACAGTAAGTAATCAAGTGTTCACTAGAGAATCAATACCCAGTTTCAATACTCATGCTCTCCTCCTTAGTATGGTAGTTCACTCAAGTCCTCTGCCTCCTGCATACATCATGACCTCTGAAAACAACCAAGAATACTTTGAATTATTTTCTGTAGGCCAAAAAATGTTTGAAAGGCTTGCTTGTAGTGTTAATATCTTAATTTTTCCTAGGCTTTATGGCGGAAAGAATGTATTTTCTTTAGTAGTACAAAATTCTAGAATCTTAAGTGACTGCTTGAACACCAAAATTTGGCATTATATTTTTTCCCTTCGAATGAGAATACAAATTGTTAGCCTTAAAGGAGATTGGATTCCAACCACTTCTGTATTTTAGAAGCTTATATACATTTTTTTAAATACAGATATATTGCAGTATTTTTCCTTTACTAATATTGGAACTATGGCATCTGGATAACAAGTTGAGTGAGCACATTTGATAAAAACGAATTTGTTAGTCCAACTCCTTCAAAAAGCAATAACCTTGGGAAATGGAATAAACGTGTTAGGGTGTTCTGATTCACACCTCTTGGAAACTGTCTTGTATCATAACTTGGAAAGTGTGAGGTCATGGAACTTGGTTCCAATAAGGTTACATAGGGAAAATTGCAAACTCCAGGAGCTCAAGCAATATTGTGTTGCCTTCTGCTTCTTTAAAGCTAAACCCATGTATTCAGTGCTTGTGATTTCCATTGCACTAATTTAGTTTAGTCAAGGAAAATCTCTTTGGAAATTGTCACTGTACATCTATTCTAGTACCCAAAGAATGAAAATTTTATTACCAATTGCTTCCAATATCCAAAGAATGGAAATTTTATTACCAATTTCTTCCTATATATGCAGAACTTGAGTGGGCCTACTGTAAAGAATGTGTTTCCTCCTTGGAGGCCTCAGGTCTGCACATGTTTGAATGATTAATATTGGTTTGTTGTGATATGAGGCTTGAAATTTGGGCACACCCCATGGAGTGGAACCACTGTATGTGAGTGTCTAGATATCTTAGCCCTTGCCAAGTCACAAGTTCCTGCTAGTACTAGCTTGCAGGTTGTTGGTACTAGATACACAATTTTTTGTTATTATAATGTTTCTTTTATAGGTACAGCTTGCAGTGTTTTTTTTATTGGGTGGTTTTAGTGTATCATTGTTGCCTCTTGCTGTCAAAATTGTTGTTACTAGATACACAATTTTTTATTATTATAATGTTTCTTTTATAGGTACAGCTTGCAGTGTTTTTTTTATTGGGTGGTTTTAGTGTATCATCGTTGACTCTTGCTGTCAAAATTGTATCGTGTATTTTCATCATACTCTATGGCCTTTAAGTTATCCATCCCTCCTTTCCATATTCCTATCTTTATTTGATTATTTTTAACGTCTTTCCCATTTTTCTCATCAATGCCAAGCCATCACAACTTATTACATATCGATATAACATTCTAGTGATTATTGGGTTACCCTTGTACAAGACGAGTATTCTTGCTTGCTATGTTGCTTTGTGTGGGTTATGTTTTGAGATGTGTGGCTTGCGTTGTTGTTTGCCATAAAATTTCATTGTCCTGACAAGTCTATGTGAGATGGCCTATTAACATGCCTTTATTTCTCATCTTGCAGGTCCAAGCCAGGCATTGAGTCCTGTTTTTCTTCCTTTATTTCTCATCTATTCGTTTTTACTACTATTTATATGTACCAAAAGTGCCATTGCCAATGAAGGTAGGTGTTACTGAGAATTTTAGGTGCAATTTCTTTAAATTTCTCAATTTTTTGCCCTAAAAGTTGAACTCTTGAGCATGTATTTCATCCTTGCCCCAGCTCTGTCTGGCAGAGCAGACTAAAAATGTAATGGCAGACATGTTTGTTCAAGTGAAGCCTGGCCATATAGAACTACCACCTTTATGGACTCTACAAGAGGATTGCCTTTTTTTTGTTGCAATTAAAGTTGCATTTTGTTCATCAGGCAATACAAACTCTTTTCAAATTTCAAGGTGTAATTCAAATCTAACTAAGATTAGTAACTCCACTACTACTAGGACTGGATCAGATACTAAGACTTGATCAGATCAAGGTACCTATATATGAGAGCTCCGCCTCCTGCATACATCCAAACAAACAATAAAGCTGTCTTTAGCCAATGTAATCCCTGAACAATGGATGTTTTCACAATGCTTGGACTTATAAACTAAACCATAAAAAACAATAACCCAACAATTTACAGCCTTAAACCCTGTAAGATTTAGTATTGCAGATAACTTAGATTGCAGACACCGTTTTCATTTTTGAACAAATAAGAGAATCTAAAATGAGGGCTGCAGAAAGGGTCAAAGCTACTAACCCGATTGTAGAAGCTACACCTGTTGTTGCTCTATACATCCGTTTTCATTGTTGAACATTTGGCGAAATTAAATTGGGTGTGAAAATAAATATACCTGTAGCCTAAAGGCATTGTTTGGTAAGTATTTTTATGATTTGGACTGAATGTGTTGGCCCGTAAACCCTGTTGTGATTTGTCCTGAAGGCATTGGCTCTTAATCTCTATTATGGTTGTATATTGGCTTGAAGATGTAAGATCTGGTATAGTTTTCCAAGCTTTGTTATGAATTGGATCATAATTTCTATTATGATTTGGGTTAAAGGCGTTGGCTTTAATATGGTTGTGAATTGGATCAAAGGCTTTGAATTGGAAGCTCTGGTCATGTACTGGCCTGAACTTGTTTGCCTATAAGCTCAGGTCATGTATTGGCCCGAAGGCGTTGGCTCTATTATGGTGGTGTATTGTCCTAAATTCATTGGATTAAGCTGGAGTCATTGGATTAAGCCCCACTCACATTACCAACTAACCACACTCACAAGACATAGGTCGATAATAGAAGCAAATGTAACACCAGATTCAATAACGATATTTCGAACACATAGATACTTGATCGATAAATATACAATATATGGTAGTTTCTCAAATTCGTGTTTGAAGAAGTTTTTCGGATTGACACCATCCCACAATACTAGCTGCTGCACGAGTCATTATATTTACCGTAGGTTTTTACCTACTGTGATTTTTTTTTAAATTTTTGTAATGTGCCGTCGGAAGAGCTACGCCTTAGATGTCGAAAGAGCGACGTAATTTTTTTTAATATTTTTACATTTTCGTCAGAAGACTGACACCTCTATCGTCGGAAGAGCGACGTTATTTTTTTTAATATTTTGACATTTTCATCGGAAGACCGACACCTCGATTGTCGGAAGAGCGACGTTATGTTTTTTAATATTTTTACTTTTTCATCAAAAGACCGACGCCTCAATCGTTAGAAGAGTGACATTTTTTTTTAAATATTTTTAAATTTTTCATCGGTAAAGTGACGTTACATAAGCGTCGGACGCACGACGTTCTAAACATCGGATGATATTTCGTTGGAATTGCGACGGTTTGTAAAACGTCGAAATTAAACGTTGGAAGCCATAACGTCGGAATTGCGACGTTTTTTTGAAAACATGAAAAGTGTTGGAAGACCGACAGTTGGTTATCGTCGGAAGACTGACAGTTTTGGTTCGTCAGAAGACTGACGCTTATAAAACGTCGGAATAGCGACACCTTGCAAAACGTCAGAAAATGTGTCGGTATTTTGACACTTTGGAAAAGTGTCGAAATTGCGATGTAATGGCTAACTACGTTTTGTCCGGCCTCAAACTGTCGCTCTTGCGACGACTGTGTATCGAAATAGCGACAAAGTGGCCGTCGGAAATTGGGCCAAATTTTCTAGTGTCGATTGAGACCTCGGTTTCTCCCACCTTATGCTATCATCTTAAAGATCACATTAAACTTATTGCTATCAAGTGTTGTTGTGTTTTGTTATTAGAGCTCTCTTCTTGGACTCTTATATACCCCTTCAGATTTAGGGGGGAATGTTAGACACCTAATCTGCTAATGGTTGGTGTGAAATGTGAATAGTCACCAAATTCCAAGAGACCACTTGGCATATGAAGACCAAGGGTCACAAGAATATATTATAAATGTATATCATTTGAATAGTAAAAGAAATTCACGTTTATCTTATATATTTTCTTCTCCATGTGTGTATTTAACAAAACACATACTCTATGTGATATTTTATGGGGAAAATAAAGAATTAGATTTCCTAATATATATAAGAAACCAAAAAAATGAATCAAGTGGAATATATTTTAAGAAGTAACAACAAGACAAGTTAGGAAAGTAATCAAAATATGTTTCTGTCACTTACAAAAACTAATGCAACAATATTGCAAATAGACACAAATTCAAACCCATTTTGAAATAATGGGTGGAATGCATTCATCATGTTGGCCTGTATATAGTCCGACTCAGGTTAATGCTCAAAGTGTGGAAAACAAAACCCCATTAGATGTTGACCCTTTTGGCATCACTTGTGAAATAGGTAAAGTCTCACCCCATGAACCTATGGGGGTTTTAGGAACCAACCTTCTACAACAATGAAGGGAATTGGAATCAAGAGTGTGAAAACATAACACAATGCTTGGCTCATGATTCATATGCTAACTCAAGTGGTAAATACTCAGAACAACCATTGAAGAAATGGAATATATAACTTTTTTTTTAAAGGGGTACCTTAATTATCTATAGCACTATAATATTCCCTACTAGAATAACACACAATTAACACATTATGCAGTCATCTCATAATACATGGGAAAATGGAACACAACAACCTTTAACCAACTTCTATTTTTATTAAAAGGGGAATTGAGCACAAGGATATAAAATTACCATGTCACTCCATCTTGAGTCATAAGTCTAAGCATCATATGATTACAATATTACAACAAAAATGTTAAACTAACAAATACTAAGCATGAACCAACCCATAATTATCCAACTAACCAACCAACCTGGATCACTTCGACATCCACCTATTTATACATAGTTACATAGTCCCAAACTAACTTTGATACCATGAGAAATACTAGGGAATATAATTACAATGGGAAATAGAATACCATTGTTAATCTGGACCAAAACAAGAATTGGTTTGAAGATGTAGTCATACTCAACCATTCTTTTCCATTCACTTCGCACACCTCTCCTTACCATGTAGTTCTCTTTTCTATGCTAATACTACGCACTACTCCTTCCAAAATCAATCTACCCATTAATATATTTGTGTTGTTTTTTATCCACCTTTCTGTGCGCAAATCCCAAAACTACCTTAAAAATTCAACATTTATTCAACTTGTTCTTCCCAAAACTATCCCAATAGGCCCCCAACACTCACCTATGGCTCGTCCCAAGCCACTCATCCCTTCTACTATTCCATACTTTTATTAGGACCCCTTGTTTCACCTAGCATGACACTTATCAAAATGATACACACTTATCTGTTCACTATTATTGCTCCTTATGATGCATAATCTCCTACAAAGATAACACTTTTGCACTTTTACAAAAATTTGTAGGCCACCTCTCAGTGCATGCAAGGTCGATTGGTTCTAGATATTATAGTCAATATGAGATCGACCAAGGAAACACTATCATTTTAAATCCATCCTTAAGTGTGGGCTACAGGAAGTGTCCCTATAAACTATCTAGACCAATTTTACATTTGTAATCCTCGGTGATACCTCTCCATATAGAGCTTCTCTTTGTGTTACCTCACTTTTTTACTAATAGGCTAAGAAAATTTTAAAACTACATAACCTCATTGAGAATTCCTAACATCTAAACTCCTAATCCTTTCTTCTTTAAAAGTGCCTAAAACTTCCAACGATGCCTTATATTGTAGTTCCCAACAATCCTAATTTCTTCTCCTCTCGTGCTACCCTCCGTATTTCTTTGATAGAATGAAATAACATAATTTCTCCCTTGTGCTATATAGGCATCCGAATGTGTTGCGACATATTTCAAAATCACATCTACCTGGATCCAATCTGTTGTGAGAATTGATTTCACTAGTGTGATCATTCATTTGGTGCGTGCTCAAGTTTAGTAGTCATCCCATCCATAATTGTGGATATTAGGTCAGTTCCCATTAAAACAACTTTGCTACGTTGGCACATTAATGAAAGCATTATTTATGTGACACATCATTCATCATATGAGCATGCTATCATTTGAACATGATGCAAGGTTTCATTTCCCTGTACTTTGTCATTGTCTTACTATAGATTCCACTCATGTGGAATAGTAACCAATCACTTCCTCTTGCACCTGCTTTGTGCCTCATCCTTATTTGTCTCTTTACTGGGCAATTATCTTCCACTAGTTTCACTTGCCCCCAACACTGCATGTTGCACACATATGTGGCATTACTGCACACTAGAATATTTGGTCTATAGTACTTCCCATCATGAAATTATTTTCATTTTTTTGCAACAATGAATACAATTGTAGATTCTATGGAAAAACATAAAAACCGTATAGTTTGCAACACAAACAAAAACTATCAACTCTACCAATTTATTTATATACAAAAAAAATAGAAGTCCTTGCTCAATTGTGCATGGAAGATCAGTTTTCCCTATACAGTTTCAACCAAATCCCATTTATAAATCCCTCCAAATGAACACCATTCAAATTTTGAAGTTGCATTACCCCTGTATTTGTCACGCTCTTAATCACATATGATCCAAGCCAATGCATCTGGAACTTCACTAGGTGATTCAAAAACTTACTATCATAGAGAAAAACTAAATCCCCTCGTTGAATTGTTTCTACTCAATGTACCTATCATGACAGGCTTTGTTACGTGCCATCTAAATTTATTGATGGAATCCTACGAGTACTTGATCTTGTTCCAATGCCATCAATTCTCTAAGCATGTGCTCCAATGCACCTGATTCAATCATTTGTGTGAAGGAAACAATGCACAAACTAGGGTTTAGAAATTCCATTTCCATAACTACTTCTTTCCCATATACTAGCTTGAAAGGTGTTTGTCCTATCAACCACTTGCAATTTTTCCTATAGGGCTAGATTATTTCAAGTATCCCTAGGTCCTAATCATCTCTATTCATATTGAAAAATTTGTTCAAATCATTTTCCAAGATATTGTTAAAAGCTTCTATAGTTCCATTGGCTTGAGGGTGATAGGATGTACTTTTCTGGTGTAGATCTCAAATTCCTTGGTTAACGCAACAATCATCTTGTTCAAAAAATGATTTCCTTGATCACTTGGTAAAATTTTGGGACACCCAAATCTAGTCACTACCTTCTCAAATAAAATCTATGTATTAGTTTTTTTCAATATAATCGTTCATGAGTGTTGCTTCATCCCATCTAGTCAAATAATGTGTTTCAGTAATTATATACCTTATTCCTCATATTTTCACTAGCAGGTTAATAAGACCCACAAAATATACTACCAATTTATCAAAATCTTGAAGTGTAATCTATGGAGCTAAGGGAATTTCATTTCTTCTCGAAGGCTTTATGACACTCTAACAAACATCACATTGTTTACAAACTTCCTTGGCATCTTTAAATAGAGTTTCCCACCACAAAATTGTGTGTAAAATCTTCTACGCAGTAGCCCTACCTACATAATTCCCTCCAACAAATCCTTTAGGGGCTTCTGTCATAATAATCAAACTTTCATGTTGTAGCACTCATCTATGCAATATTCCATCAGCTCCCAACTTATACAAGCATCCTATGATCAACTATTAATTGACATACTTCACTACCAATTTATTTTTCCGGGCAACATTATATTCTACGGGAACAACTTATGTACTCAAAAATTGTGCAATCTCAACAAAATAGTCATCATCCATTGTGACTGCAAATAATTGTGCATCGATCAAATTGTCATCCAAATTTTTAGCATCTTCCCTTATGGTAATATTGGATAGATTATTTGGGCTTGCATTCAACCTCCCAGGCTTAACAACCACTTCAAAATCATACTCCTAGAATAATAATAAACATCTTCATATGCTCCCTCCCAACACTTTCTTATTTACTAAATACTTTGGAGAAGATTTTTCTGTATATAGCTTAAACTTATTCCCTAAGAGGCAATGCCAATATTTATACAAAGCATAAACCATGGCTAATCCTTCTCACTCGATGGTGGTATAATTTTTCTCTGTTGTTAACAAATTTATACTAGCGAAAGTAATCAAATGATCCAAGTCTACCTCTCTTGGTTGTTCTAGAATTGCTCCCAAAGCTATGGATGACGCATCTACATGCACGTGAAACTCCTTTGTCCAATTTGGAAAAATTGAATGGGCACATAAACCATCTTCTCTTTCTACATTTCCAACACCTGCTAATGGTCCTTTGTCCATTAAAACTCCACATCTTTCTTTAATAACCTCTCCATGGGCATTGTTATATGTGCATATCCTTTGATACATTTGTAATAGTGCCCTGTATAGCCTAATATTCTCTATAATTGTCTAACAGAAGTAGAAGGAAGAAAATCTAATATGATGGAAATCTTAGCAAGGTCCACCAACAAACCTTTCTTAGAAACAATGTATCCCAACAAGATACCAAAAGGAGAACAAAAAATACACTTCTTTAAATTTAAATAATTTTGCAGTTGTCTACACTTATCCAACATCAAGCACAATACCTCTATATGCTTCTTCAGCAAGTTGAACATGGTCTAATAATCCATATACACCTCCAAGAACTTATGGATGAACTTCTTGAATATTACTACCATGATCTTGAAGAACCTAGCATGTGCATTATTCAATCCAAAAGGCATAATTGTATATTGAAAACAACCCCACTAAGTAGAAAATGTAGTTTTATGTTGATCTTCTTTAGAAATTTTAATATGATGGTATCCTAAAAATCAAACAGTGAAAGAATATGCCTCTTATCCCCAACATTATTGAGGACCTCATTTGTAAATGAGGCAGGGAACAGATTGTGCACACATGCATCATTGATTTCTCAAATTGACACAAATTATGATTTCTATTGTCTTTTTGTCATCAACCACCATATGACTGATCCACTATGATTCATCAATAGGCTCGATTACCTTACCTCTGATATCTGATTAAACTCCTACTTTACCTTATGATTATAGATCGAGTTCAGTCTATAGGGTCTCTTCTTGACATACTTAGCATTCAGCTTTAAATGAATCTTCATTTCTCCCAATTCACCTATTATTGCCTTCATCTTTCCAAAAGTATTGTGGAACAAATCTTGATACTCCCTCAACAAATCAATTATCTTCTCTACCATCTCATCTTCACAATAATCCCCTATCAAAACCATCTTTGGGTTCTATTCATTGTCAATGTTCACTTTCTTCGTATCAATAGGATTCGAATAATCTTCCATCTCTAATTCAAGCCCTGATATGGTGCACTCTCCTTTAGTCTCTAAAATGTGCAAGCCCCTTGGATCCTTGTTTTCATAATGACCTTCTACAATTTTATAGCATTCTGTAAAATATTATATCTGTTATAAATGTTGATGGGTTAGACATAGGGGTATTGTCCTGTGCACAATTTGAAATTATGATAATAAAAAATTCCTTCAAAACCCTAAGTGCTCGATCAAGTACATCATCCTCAACTATAAAATTGAATGTAGATGTAAAGCTCTTGTTCATTTCCTCCCATAGTATTGTTCCTCTATGCACTTCCAATTCAATGTACCAATTCTTGGGAATAACATCTAAATTGTGCACAAACCTATGGAACCATTCCTCCTAAGGTACCCATCTTCTATTCCGAGTAGAAACATAGATTTTTGAATGGTTTGTTGGACAATCCAACCCAGTGTACTTGACTCCTCTAACTTCTGACTCAGACTCAAAACAACTACATAACATGTGCTTACAACATTGCTATGTTTTATATAATTCTTATGTGTGGTCCGTCGTCACGCTGGGGTTGCTCTCAAAGCAAAATCTAATGCTAACAACCTTAAATATTCACGTACTTTCAGTTCAAACTCTTGGAAAAAATCACAACATAAATTAAACCATCACACCTAGGTGGATCTTTCACCTCTATCCTGATCCAATGTACTGCATGAGTAATATGAATGCACCTACTTGTTGATACTTCATGCAATCAATTTTGCCAGGTCTCTAAGCCTTCTTCAGATTCTGATGGATAGGAGCCAATATTTCACCAACTAAGTATGTCATTTATAGTTGTATTAACATGATTTTCCCTTCACGTAGTTATTTTACAGATATTGTTTAGTGCTTCGACTTCTGACTCCTCTTGAACATGCTCTACATATCTGCCTCCTTCCCTGAGATCTAATGGTGCTATAACTATAGCATCATCACACTCAAACACCATCTACTTTTTCTTTAGATTTATAATAAATTTAATATTGAAGGTTCACTCAATGCCCAATAGTGTTGGATATGGTTTAGTATCATTTACTGTCTCTACAAATTCAAAATTTTCCGGACTCCTGACTCCATCGGTATCCAACTATACATTCTGCAATCTACCAATGGGTAATATCTTGTGTTGATTCGCTAATATTAGCTAGTTATAAGACTAGGTAAGCTTTGTATTTCCCATCATCTCCCATGTCTTCTTTGGTAAACTATTGACATTTTCTCCCAAATCCAAGATGATATTATCCATATCAAAGTCACCTACTTGCAAGTTGAATAAGAATTCCTCGCTTGTTCTCCTCATTCGTGCAACCTTATTAACTACATGCAATGAGTTTTATGTTGAATTTGGCTTTGAATCTCTATTGCATTGATCAATAAACCTACACAGATTTTCCAATGCATTACGATCCTTCATCAATTCCAAGCAACTCTTCAAGAAAGTTTAGTTATGTCTACTTCCAACTTTAGATTCTCTAGTGGTTGTTTTGTCATAGATGGGAGGCATATCATACACCAGGACTTCTTTTGGAATGTCCCATATTTATGCAACCAGTTCTCTATGTACTTCCTTATATGTGACCTTCTCCTCAAGGGGATCAAATTTTGGAGGATCTATAGCTTTTTGGACCCACTTCTAACTTATACCTACATGTGTAACTAGACCTACTCGCGTTTTATCATGGCACAATTCAGTTGTAACAATTTGAATGTTCTGGCCCTTCTTCTCATACCACTTCACAATCAACCAAGGAAAATATTTTGTTGCATGATCCAGGGCACAATAGATACAATTTGAGCATGGATTTGGATAATCCAAAGAAATATGTCCAGAATATCCACAATTATAAGAAATAATCAACCCTCTACCCTGTCCAAATGATCCTTATCATTGACCTAGACCTCCAAGTCCTCTATCCATCATGCCTTGACCTCTTCCTTGTTGATTATAATTTTCATAGTCTCGTATTGTCTCTCTTATACCATGTATGAATCCATAGTGCGATCCCTCATCAAATCCAAGTTACAATAACTATAGATATCATGTCATACCAACTTACAAAAAACACAAAATAAAGTCCTTACAAAGGTTTTGTACTTATGCATAATGGGGAAACTTGGGGGTGAATGTACCCACACTCAGTAGATTTCACACCACAACCCTCTTCCTTGTGCCATTATATTTACTGCATCGGTCTCCATATAATTTTTCATCACTGGACATTCATTTCTATGGGGCCCCACCTTCCTGCAAATTGTGCATGAGGCCTCCTCACATTTTTCTTTCCCTTTGTTTAAATCTTGCAATTTGACTATAAGCGTGGCCAACTACGATTGGAACTAAGCTATGCCAAAAATATCGGGATGCTTCCAATTTTAATGAAATATCCAAGACTTTTGATTAGGACAACATCTTCTACTAGGTCAAAGGCACTCTAACATGGGAAAGTAATCTAGAAATAAGCCAATCCTTATGTTACTCATTTGGGATCTCAAATGCCAATCTTCTTAGCAATAATTTAAATCTTTGTTCATAATCCCAAACAATCTTCTTCTATCCATGCTTGATCTCCTTCAGCTTTGTGATGTAGACTTGAGCCTAAAAAATTATTTTGGTGTCGTTTACTTAATTTCTACCAGAGTTCTTGGTTGTCCAACTATAGCACTACTCTTATACTTCATGTACCAAGTTAATGTCTGATATCTAAATGCAGTTTCCAACTATATAATCTTGTGGGTTCATCTTGAACGTTATTTGCAGCCCATACTGCCTCACACATAAACAGATGCAATTCAATATCCTTAGTCCCAAAACCATGAAATACATGCATCTTATAAGTATCTTATATTTTCTTATGTGTACTAGTTCTAGATAAAAGATTTATAGGTATGTACATTGTTTGATGTAGCACACTTTGAACTATGTGCTTCGATGGAGAACTTTGTAATCCACTTACCTTAAACTGCATAGACTCACTCCTATTGTTAGTCTAACTACTTTCACTTTCCTTACTAACTATTCAAGGAATTGCTTAGGGAACTTACCTCTTGATCAACCGATGTGCGTAGGGTCATGGGTTTGACACGGTGTATTCTAAGCAAGGTTACTAGGATGCACACTTTCTACTACTCTCAAGCTATGTTGTGAAGGTACTTCATCTTCTCCTTTTTTGTGTGATATGCCAATGTACACTTTCTCAAGGCTTCTTTAGTCTTTGCTACTCTTTCATCTCTTATGGCCTCACTTGGTCTTCTTCACTAGACTTTGATAAACTGTATGTACCAATGCGGATCTCTCTCCTCTCTCACTACTACCTCAGAACCTTCTTCCACTATGAAAATTTGCGCTCTTAGAATTTGTCATGATTTCCTACCATGCATTGTCTTCCTTGACTTCTTTGGCATACCTTCTAAAAATCTATTCAAATTTCTCAATAGCTCCTTCATTCTCATCGTCCTTCTACTTTTGCATCCCAACTCTATTCCCTTATATTATTACCTAGACAACCCCCATCTTGCCCTTTGCACACAAGGGGTTTATCGGTTGATGCTATCATATTACATCTTCAAAAGTCCCTTATCGCGTAAAAACATCTTCACGACAATATGAAACAATCTGATATTCCTCCCCAGCAGTACCTTCAAAATTTTTCTTTTGACAACACTATAAGATACTATGGATTAAATAGAAAATTTTATATTTTACCCTCCTAATACACTCTCAAACTAGTAATCTACGATGTATAAAATTTTATTACCGAATGCCTTCAACTGCTGGATCAGTTTATGATTCCCCCGCTTTGGGTCCATAGATTTCCAATTTCGATTCTCATTATTAAACTTTTGTATCCACTCCTAAAAATTGTGGGAACTCGATAGAGAAAATTTCATAAAATTTAGTAAAGACGTATTGTTGTAGCCATTCATTAATGTCGATCTATTGATCTTCGATCTCACTAGCAATGAATTCCCATCATTTATCTTCAATCCACTGATCGATTTCCTCCTTGGTGGAATTTAACATTCCCTTCAATAACGAACCTTAGTTCTGACAACATAACCATTTTTTGGCACTATGCATAGTCTGACCTGGTTAATTAATGCGTGAAGTGCAACCAACAAAACCACATTGGATATCAGCCCTTTTGGCATCACCTGCAAAATAAGTGAAGTCTCACCCAATGCACCTAGGGGGGTTGTAGGAACCAAGCTTCTATAATGACAAAGGGAATTGGAATCAAGAGTGTGCAAACATAAAACAATGCTTGAATCATGATTCATATGCTAACTCAGGTGATAAATGCTCAGAACAACCATCAAAGCAATGACATACAAATAATATATTTTTTAAATGGGGTGCCTTAATTATTCATAAAATTGTAATTCCCTAATAGAATAACACATATTTAACATAATATGTGATCCAAGTGGATATTGGTGGCCACCCGCCTATTCCACTGGGACCCCCACCATTTTTTCTTTCAATTTTTCAGTTTCAACACAATTTACTATTTTTAGCATTTTTTCAGGTCCTGAACCTCCAGAGCCGTTTTGAGGCCCCAAAAAATGTTTTTTAGGAAACTCAGGAGCAACATGGAAGCTCCTTCAATTTTTCTCACTCAAAAGTTTTATTCCTCTGTTAGATCTTTCTAACGAGGTATTGAGCGCGTCAAATGGAGATCATATGCCAAAGTTGCGTCCCCGGGAAGTTGATTTACAAATTTACCCAAACGGGACCCATAATTTTGGCACTTCATCTCCTAGGGTTAGGTTTTTTGGATGTTTAGGGTTTTTTATTGTTTCTCAACAATAAATAGGCCTTCTTCTCAGAGATAAGCTACCAGCGCCCTAGCTAGTTTATTTCCATTATGTATGTAAACAAATTTCAGTTCTTTAATATTAATGAAATGAAGTTTTATATTCACTGCATCTATTTATTTATGGTTATATGTGTATTATTTTGCGTTCCTACATAAATTCGGATCAATATGCAATCATATCATAAGACATGGGAAAATGAGACACAACAACCTTCAACCAACTTCTATTACTATTAAAAGGGGCATTGAGCACAAGGTTACAACATTACTTTATTAATCCATCTCAACTCACTGGCCTAAGCATCATATCATTACAATACTATAACACCAATAATAAACTAACAAATACTAAGCATGAACCAACCTAAAATTATCCAATTAACTAAGCAACCTAAATCCCTTAGACATCTGTCTATTTATACATAGTTACATAGTATTAAGCTAACTTTGATACCATGGGAAATGTCATAGAATACACTTACCATCGGAAAATAGACTTCCATTTCTAATATGGACTAAATAAAAAATTGGTGCGAAGATGCAATTAAACTTAACCATTCTTTCCCATTCGCTTCATGTATCGCTCCTTACTAAGTGATTCTCCTTCCTATGTCTGTTTTGTGCACTACTCCTTCCGAAATTGATCTACACGTTGACCTCTCTACATTATTTCTACTCCACCTTTCTGCACATAACTCTTAAAACTGCCTCAAAATTTCAACATTTCTTCAACTTCTTCTTCCAAAAAATAGGCCCAACACTTCAATTCAAAATTCAACAATTAATTGTTCCAAGGAAAACAACACAAACCTTTTATGGCACCCTTTGTAGAATAGACCAAGTACGTACCTTTACTTGAGCAAAAAACAACAATAGAACAATAAATTTGAATAGCCACCAAGCATGCCCCATCTCACTTGAGTTGAACTCAAATGTAGTTTTGAGGCTTCATAGGGCCCAACCAAAAATTCAATCATTGAATTTGTATTTGGACCCTCTAATGACCCAAATCTATAATTGGGTTAAGGATGACCCCCATCTTCAATCCAGGTGATTTCGTCCATATTAAAAACTAGATAATAACTTTCACAAAAAAACCATGTAAGCCACACAGATGAACAACCCTTGTGTGAAGACAATAGCCAAAATTCAATCTTGTAGCCATATAACATTAAACAATTTAGCTTTTATCCAAGTCCAAACAATAAAACCACAAATTCCATGATTTACATAAGGGAAAAATTGCTCACCTGATAAAAAACATGAATGCAACTAGCATCCAAGTCATAAACCTTCTTCTACTAAACAAGTACACATTCATTTTCCTTGGAGAGACCCACATTCATCAACACCCATATAAGCCCTTAAAAACCTTGGCATTTACTGATTTGTAAGAGAACAAGGGTAGTGCTAAAACCAGTCACTGCAACACCACCATTAACACCCTCACCACAGAGGTACAACTTCACTAGCAATGATCATCTTAGAGAGTAGAGTGATGAATATAAACAAGAATCCACATAGTTCACCCACCTTCAAAAAATATGACTTTATTTATGCACAAAAATAACCTCATTATAAGCAATCACTCTAGAGAGCACAAGGGAAAATGTAAGCAAGAGTCCATGTGACATTGAGCAAAGGGATACCAACAATGAGCAGGGGAATGCAAGTGAGCACATGATCAGATGTAAGGAAGAGGGTGATGACTAAAGGGACAATGTGCAGCTCTCCAAAAAAATGAAGCTCCATGCACTTAATCGAGACAAATGAGAACTATAACTTTTAACCCAACCATCAACTAATTAATGACTGCTCCATTGTTTTGTTGAGAGGAACTCTAGAACTCAATATGGAGAAGATGTTTTTTTTTCTAAGTTGTTTTAATCTATTTATAAAAACATAGTGTACAAAGCGAGCAATCACCTACAGGGTGGCAAAACTAGCCCATGCTGGAGGGAAGCTGAATCAAAAGAAACATACTGTATCAGAATATAGGCCACCCGTGACTGGGAAACCGACCCAAAAATTTGTTACCCAAGCATGGGAAACCAGCTTACTGATACTGTTCCAGAACTGAATGTGCATAAAAATACTAGAATTATCTGTGCTATAGAGAGTACATTCGAAATTTCCAAAAATGCACCGATTCCAAGACCAAAAACTCCAAAAAAAAGAGAAAAGAACCTTTCATGAGACTAGCTGTCATTGTGGGGTGGATTTTCTTCCACAATTGGGCAGCTATAGCCTACATCCGGGTCGCTCACCTTTTCTTTGGAGTTCTGGGCTAAAAGATCAAAGGAATAAGGAGAGTTGGAGCTCTTCAAAATTGTGTCCTCGCGCACGGAGCCGTCACTGTTGGAGGTTTGAGAGCTTGAACCATCATTGCCGGAATTCTGAGAGTCGGTCTTGACTGGGAGGGCGATTTCTTTTCGAGCAACCTGGGGAGGCTTCTCCGAGATAGTGGACTTTTTTTGCCTCTTTCGCGCTCCACAGCCTTGACCTACATCACCATAAGTCTCCTCCTGGAATGCAACTGTGATTGTTGTTGCTACCCATGGTCTGTTCAATTTGTTGTGGAAGATGAAGCTGGCAACGTTGCTGGCGGAAGGACGGTTGGCTTCATCATACCCAACCAAGAGGGGCAGCCTCGAGCCACTTTGTCCACCTTCTCCTCTACTGCCTCCACCCCATAGACATCTCATACGTTGACGTCGCTGCATTTTCTTCTTGCGAACAGTCGAAAGGGAGTGGGAGCCCTGAGAGGTTGAGGATGGAACTTGAGAAGGCCCGAAGGAAGGCGAAACCATGGGTGGTAAAGGAGGACAAGCAGGCGGAGAAGAATTGAGCTCGGAGGCATAATGTAGTGACAAAAGGTTGGGGCTACTTAGAGCCGACTGCGCATTCTTATTGCAGCAAGAGTCTAAACGAAGGCGCAAGAAAAATGGAGGGCTAGAGCTGAGCAGTTTGGGAAAATTGAAAGCGCGAGGGAATGGGCATGAGACATTCTCATTGATAGCTCCAAGCACGTGAGATTAATGTTGAGCAAGTGGAGGATTGGTGTCGAACGGGCCTCCTGCAGGTCTTTAATGGCGGAGGTATTACATGTGGGCAACTGCAAGTGGCTAAGATAGTTGTTGCAATCCACGCCTTCCACCTACAAGTTGCTATTCATCACCCGCATCCGGGAAATATGGGGAAGATGTTGTATTGCTTATAAAATGACAATTAGATAGAAAAAAAAAAACAATAAAACATGATGTCGGCTCAATTTAAAAGTAATAAAACAATAAATTAATTCAATTCAATTTGTTATATTGTAATTTTGTTTTTATTAATAAAATTATATAACTATATGTACTCGAGTTTTAATAAAATTAGAAACATGAATATTTCCATGTATATTGATGTGAAATTTATATAAATATAAATAATATTATTAAGAACGAACATAGATGCATCTTTAGAAATAGATCTATTGAGGTGCAACACTTTTCTCAAATTTTACACTCAAAAAGAGGGTTACATCTTGAGATATTTGATCCTGCTTGAAGCTTGGTAAATCCTGAGTTTTTTTTTTGTAATTAGGTTGAGCCTAGGTCGGTTATTGGATGGAAGACGAACAATCAACCCACAATGAGATGTTATCAACAAGATTGTGTGAGGCTCGATCAAGCCTGGACATGCCTTGGAATAGTTTAATTCCCTCAAAGTGGCTTCCATCCTCATCCCCTCCCTGTGAGGTTTGAACCTGATATCTAGTAGGGACTAAATCCTAACTAGTCAAACCAATTGGTCTACACCTCATGGGTTTGGTAGATTCAGAGTTATGAAAGATCTATGTTGGATATAAGATGTTATAGTTAGATCAAATAATAATAAAACATAATGTCGGTTCAATTAGAAAAAAGGAAAAGTAAAAAGTAATAAAAATAATAAATCCATACAATTCAATTTGCTATATTGTAATTTTGTTTTTATCATTAAATTTAAAACAAATTTTGTTTGTTTTTAATAAATAAGTCATAATATGCATGTTACAATGAAATAAATTTAAATAATAATGATTCATATAAGAATGATATAATTAGAAATTTAATTAGAAATAAAAATATAATATAAATAAGAGATAAGAAGTTTATATAAATATAAACCAGCCTAGATCCATCTTAACTCTAGATCTATCAAGTGTTGAGAGGAATCAAATCTCTCGAACCTCTTTTTTTAGTGCAAAAATTGAGGAAATTTTTTCACCTCGAGAGATTTGATCCCTCTTGGCGCTTGATAGATCCAGAGTTAAGATGGATCTAGGCTGGTTTCAGTCGTGCACTATCACAAAAAGTATGTTGAACATATAACTAATGTGCTCATATTTATGGATGATGTTCTAGTTAATCAAAAAATAGTTTACAATGTGATTGATCTTAATATCTCTTATTCTGATTTTCTTGCAGTAACACCTGTTATTCTTTCCATCTTTGCATATCGATCATATGAAAAGGGAGGTTTAAATCCTATACCATTCATATCTTTAACTTGAGATATTGCAGTAAACCTCATACCCTATCTCTCTTGCTTCCCAATATTAATAGTAGCTTTCTCCAAAGTCAATCCTTGTGACTTATGGATTTTTAAGCCCCAAGCAAGTTTCAAAGGAAGTTGTTTTCTACTACCTCTTTCAATAGGTGTAATAAGAACTATCTTAGGGGATGAATCATTGATCCAGATGGACATTGGTGGCCACCCACCTATTCCATTTGGACCCCGACCATCGGTTCTTTCAGTTTTTTAGTTTTAGCGCAACTTACTATTTTTAGCAGTTTTTCGAGTCCTGAACTTCTGGAGTCGTTTTTAGGCCCTAAATGACATTTTTTTGGAAAACTGGGAAAAACATGGAAGTTCATTCAATTTTTCTCATGTCAAAAGTTGTATTCCTCGGATATATATTTCTAACGAGGTATTGAGTGCGTCAAACAGAGATCATATGCCAAAGTTACGTCCTCGGGAAGATTGATGTACCAATTTACCGAAACAGGACCCATAGTTTTGGCGCTTCATCTCCTAGGGCTATGTTTTTGGATGTTGAGGGTTTTCCATGGTTTCTCAACAATAAATAGGCCTTCGAGCGTCATTTTAACACAATTCAGAGGCTTGTAGCCACCAAATCTCTTCTCAAAGATAAGCCTACCAACACCCTAGCTGTTTATTTCCATTATGTCTGTAAGCATATTTCTGTTATATGATATTAATGAAATGAAGTTTTATTTATGTTGCATCTCTATGTTTTAGTTTATTTCTATATATTATTATGTTCATGTATAAATCTGGATCAGTGGTATCAGAGCGGTCTTCTCTTTCTATGTTTTTATTTGCATGTCCCCAATAAGGTCACGGCATAAGGAGTTAGGGCTCGATCTAGTTGAACCCTTGCAAGATTAGCCTCACAAACCCCGATGAGCTCCCATGGCCTTGCATGTCCCCAACAAGGTCACGGTATAAGGAGTTAGGGCTCGATCTGGTTGAACCCTTGCAAGATCAGCCTCACAAACCCTGATGAGCTCCCATGGCCGAAGAAAATAAAGACAAGGGAGTAAGAGATCCTATCAAATTATTACTTGAGGAGGCCCTCGAGAAACAGAGGAATGCGATGAAGGATATCTTTGCCCAGATCCTTCAACGACTGCCAACCAACGGCACATCTACATCCAACAACCACTTTGGAAGTGCCTCTCCTTTCAATGTACATGTCAACTTTGAAATTCCTATATTTGAAGGCCAAATAGAAGCAGATGTCATAGATAGATGGTTGAATTTTTTGGAAGGATATTTATTAGTCAATGATTTCTCCGACCGAGAAAAGATTACTGTTACACTCCTCAAACCTATACCCCATGTCAAAGACTGGTGGGAAACCTATTGTGAGCACAAGGACGAGAGGGAACCCTCTCTGTTCTTGGTTGCACCAACTTGGAATTCATTCCAAGACGAAATCAAGGAACAATATTACCCTGTAGGGAGATATGAGGACAAGTACATCCAATAGCCCACGTTACAGCAGCAAAGGGATCAAGATGTGCACGAACTAACGAATTTGTTCCATACCCTATGCACAAAGTTGGGTATTAAATATTCAGAGATACATTTGGTGCTCAAGTACCACAAATGTTTGCACGATAAATTCAGGAGGAAATGGAGTTCCTCAACATTACCTTGCTTGGCATGGCATATCGCTATGTCGCCAAGATCGAGCAGGAATTTAAGCAGAAGAAGCGAGACTTTGGATTCGTGAATCTGAAGCCAAGGAAGGGCACCCCCGAATCGCAGAACAAGGGGAAACCCCAAAGAGTAGCGACTCAAAACAACACCACAAATCCAAATAGGGACATGGGGAAGTGGTGTGAATTCCATATTAGACCCACTCACAGCACAAATGAGTTTCGGGCCAAATAGTCGCTGATGGTCGAATTGAAGGCACCCGAATCAAACGCATGTTTCGATCCTGAGTCAGAACCAGACAAGGGTAATGAAAAAGGGAAGAAGATCATTGATGCAGATCCCAGTGCCATTGTTGCCACCACCAAGCTCTAGAGGGAGGATCCTAAGGATGTAGAGGAGGGGGAGTGCCTCTTCCATTCGCAGATATGGGTGAAGGGTTCTCCACTGCCATTCCTTGTTGATAGCGGAAGCCAAAAGAACCTCATTTCAGCAGAGGTCATGAAGCAGCTCAGCCTACCAACCATAGCACACCCACATCCATATATCATTGGGTGGTTTCACCAAGGAAGAGATCTCTACATTCGCCAACAGTGCTGCCTTCCGTACAACATCAAGCCATTCACGTATGAGGTACTTGTGATGTTGATCCTCTTAATGTTTCTGATGTATTATTGGGTCAACTGTACTTGTCGAAGTGACATGATGTGTATGATTCTAGGCCTCATCCTGTTGTTATTACTTTTGGAAATAAATTGTAAAGGATACCAGAGGTAGTACCGCCTCCTATCATCTCTTTGACTACTGGAAAACAACACAGTAAGCTTGTTTCCCAAACTAGGAAATTTATTTGCATTACAATTCACCCACAATGCAAGAAGAAAATTGTGGCCATAGACTCGAAACATGGCTCCTTTGCACGGCAGCAACAGATGGACAAAGTTGTGGAGGAATACAAGGACATTTTCTCTTCACCCACAGAGGTTCCTCAACATTGTCAGGTCAAGCACTCCATTGATCTGACCCCATGTGCATCGTCTCTTGATGTTGCCATACCTCATGCGACCACACAAACATAATCCACACATTTAATGTCAGAGGTTGATAAAGCAACCAAAATTATTGAATACATTCAGCACGTCCACGAGCAAGTTCATGACGTCTTCGACAAATCCAATACCAAGTTTAGTAGAATTTGCCTCATCACATAAGGGAACTCAACACAATGGATAAAATTGCTTCCTAAGGCGGGAGGAATGATCCAGGTGTACATTGGTGGCCACCCACATATTCAATTTGGACCCCCACCATCTATTCTTTTAGTTTTTCAGTTTTAGCACAACTTACTATTTTTAGCATTTTTTCGAGTCTTCAACTTTCGGAGCCATTTTTAGGATCTAAACGATTTTTTTTTTTTTGAAAACCAAGAGCAACATGTAATTTCCTTTGATGTTTCTCACATCAAAATTTGTAGTCCTCGGATATATCTTTGTAACGAGGTATTGAGCACGTCAAACGGAGATCATATGCCAAAGTTACGTCCTTGGGAAGATTGATGTACCAATTTACCCAAACGAGGCCCAAAGTTTTAGTGCTTCATCCATAGGGTTAGGTTTTTGGATGTTTAGGGTTTTCCATTGTCTCTCAACAATAAATAGGCCTTCGAGCCTCATTGTAACACACTTCAAAGGCATGTAGCTGCCACATCTCTTGTCAGATATAAGCCTACCAGCGCCCTAGCTGTTTATTTCCATTATGTCAGTAAGCATATTTCTATTATATGATATTGATGAACTGAAGTTTTATTTCCACTACATCTGCGTGTTTATGTTTATTTTTGTATATAATTATAAAATTTTATTAAAACATATGTGGGTGGTTCTGGGGTGATTTTCCAGGTTTATACATAATTTTTTCTACAATTCCAAGAGCACCATTTACAATTCCTACATCAGTCCATAAGTTAGATGTAAGCATCATTCGAGCTCCAACTGTAATGAACAATTCAAGTTCCATTTCTTCCTCATCTATTTTCATGCAATTTCTTTATACTTTTGTAGCAACACTCGCAACAATGGGACAATTTAGGACTCTTAAACAAAGCTTATTATGATTTTCTACATCATCATTTGTTGCGAACAAATGTATTTCCTTATAAAAGGAATATTTTGTGGAAGGATCCAAGAATCTATTTGTATGAGTCATAAGTGCTTCCCAGTCTTCCAAAGTTGTTATTGCATCTCTTACATTCATTAACAAACAACGAAAATATATTTCTCTTCTTATTGTTTTCTAGTTGACATTTCTGGTGCCTTTCTTTGTTGATATGCTCTTGTTTATTCACTATGCTTTATCCTTTGTTCTTGTTAAATTTGGACAACTAGGTCCAAACTCCATCTTGTGATGCTCAGATAAAGATTCCAATATTTGTATTGGATTCCTCTTTCAGAGAGGTGTAAAATCAATATAAAATTGATTTTAATCTGATGAGCAGAACATTTATTTTGAATTTATTATTTATAATAAATTTAAGTGCAGGTCGGCCTTAAGGTTTTACACCCCCAACAGATGTGTCACACACCTCAATGATGGATATAAATACAGTCAACGTGGGAGAGCATTTCACTCACTCAACATCACACATCTTCTCCTCTGATTATCTACGAGCATCTGAGAAGCAGTTTCATCTCCCACGTGAGAAGAAGGACGAAATCTACTGCAGCAAAAGGACGAAATTTACCGCAGCAAATTTTCTGCAATTAGGGTTTCTGGGGAAGTTTGACCAACGTTGACTTTGGTCAACGCATGGTCCGTTTGAGCTGAAATTTTGTGGAGAGTTCGATTTTTGAAGGCCGTACTCATTGGCACAAAAATCGAGGTCAAAAGGTTGACCGAAGTTGGAGCTGCGTTGACTTTATTGTTGCTGCCCTGCGTTGACTTTTTTCTGGACTGTGTTGACTTTGAGTTGACTGGATAATTGATTTGAGGACTGCTGTTACACATTTTGGGTTGGCCGACCAAGAAGACTTTGCTGGTTGAAGCATCCTGCTGACCGCCATAACGCACCAACACATTCTCCTGTTTCTGGTTTGTCTTCTATAGATCCACTGGTATGTTCTATCAACATTTTTACTTAATTGTTTATGTGATTGCTGTTAGAAAAGTAAAGTTGCATCAAGCATAGAACATCTACAAAAATTTACATGGTATTAGAGCTGAGGTGAAGACAAGCCCTAACTTATAGCAATCACCAAAAGAGAAAAATGAGTTCCACAAGTTATGGCTTCAAGGAGGATGACAAGCTAACTGGAAGGGATGACTTCCATGCTTGGAAGATGATATTAGATCTCAAATTAGAAGACCATGATCTCATGGACTATGTACTGGGTAAGATACAAGAACCTCCATCCACTGCTACTGCTGCTGCTAAAACCAAGTATAAGAAGGGGGAGATCAAAGCAAAGCTAATGATCGGGGAATCCATACATAAAAGTCTGGTTGCCTACATATCTGAGCTAGGCACATCCAAAGAGATGTATGATAAGCTGATACAAATGTTCAAAGTAAACAATGCAAACTAGGTGCTATTCTTCAAGAATCAATTGAAGAATCTGAAGAAAGGCAGGGATGAATGCATCGAAACATGCTGCAAAAACTAACGAGATCAGGAACAACTCTTGGCAGAGAGATAATAAACGTGTGACAATGGCCTCACTTTGCCATAGAGACATCCCATATAGATGACAGTATTCAATCTTACCCATTCTCAAATATACCAATTACACACTAACTTTGGTAATCATCAAGATATGACATGTAATGATTAGAATGAAAGTCTTATGAGGAAATGTCTCGCCACTCATTTAGAAAAAACTCTGAGTAAAGAACAAAGGAAGAGCAGGGGCCCAAGGAAAGAAGGGCAAGTGTTTCACTTGTCATAGGCTAGGTCATCATGCTAGAGAATGTCCTTTCAAGAAGGATTCTCCCGATAGTGATGACAACAACAACAACCGGAGGAATGGAAATCAAAGAAACAACAGGTCCAAAGGAAAGAGGAAGGCTCCCTCTAGCGGAAACAATCAACCTTTCAAAAGGTCTAGAAACTCCAAGTATGAGGAGTCAAATGTTGTTGATAAAAGAAATGAATACATTCTTGTATCTGCCCTCTTCGCTGCGTCCCTGCCCGACACTATGGATGTCTGGCTTATAGATAGTGGTGCCTCAAGACACATCACTGGGTTCAAGGAAGCACTCTCTGACATGGTTGAGAAGGATACTAATCTGGAAATTTTCCTTGGAGATAATGCCACATATCCCGTGAAAGGGACAAGGACTGTGACCCTCCACTTGTCTCAAGAACAAGTCCTACATTTGCAAGATGTACTCTATGTACCAAAATTGAAGAAGAACCTTGTGTCTATATCAGCCATGGAAGACAAAGGTTTCAATGTGGCATTCACTGGTGGAAAGGTGAGCATGTGGAAGAAGAATCTCAAGGAAGCTATCGTGATTGGTTTTAGAGTTGGAACACTCTACCAGGTTGAAGGAAGTCCACTGGGAGCTATGACATGTGATACTATCCGACAAACTACACTATGGCACCGGAGGTTTGGACACCTTCATTACAAGGCCCTTCCCGAAGCAAGGAAGGTGGTGACAGGGATGCCCGATTTTGGAAATAATCATCAAGGTGTATGTAAGGGTTGTGCCAAAGGAAAGCATACAAGGGGACCTTTCCCCTCAAGTGTCACAAAGACATCTGATATTTTTCAATTGGTTCATTCTGATCTATCTGGTATGCTACCCGTTACATCCCTGGGAGGATGTTCTTACTATATGACATTCACTGATGACTTCTCCCGCAAACCTGGATATACTTCTTGAAGAAGAAGGATGAGGCTTTCATGTGGTTCCGTACCTTCAAAGCCTTGGTGGAAAATATGACAGGGAAGAAGATCAAGATTTTGAGGACCGACAATGGCACTGAATATGAGTCAAATGAGTTCAAGGACTTTTGCAGAGAAGCTGGCATTAAGAGGGAGACTACTACTGCCTATACTCCTGAGCAGAATGGCGTTGCTGAACGAAAGAACAGGACCATTGTGGAAGCTGCCCGTGCCATGCTATGTGACCAGGGTCTACCGAAGTTTCTGTGGGGAGAAGCTGCGAATACTATTGTATACATTCAAAACCGATGCCCTCATTCCGCCCTGGACTCCAAAACTCCCGAAGAGGTTTTCACTGGTAAGAAACCTGACGTCTCACATTTTAGAATTTTTGGATGTCTTGTTTATTTTCATGTGCCAAAAGAAAAGAGAAGTAAGCTGGATGCTTCTGGGAAGAAAGGAATGTTTGTGGGCTACAACGAAACTTCTAAGGCCTATAGAGTCTATGTACCTGGTCAAAGAGAAGTAGAGATATGCCATGATGTCACTTTTGATGAAGATGCTTCCCTGAAGAAAGTAGTAGATCTTCCAAGATCTGAGGAAAATCATGAAGCAAGGCCTGGAAATCAAGAAGAACCGCAGGATGAGACAATGCCTGATGTTGAAGGACCAATGGACCCAATCGATCCATCTCCTTCACTAAGAAAGAGACCATCATGGCTCAGGGACACCCTCGAAGATGCTGAGGGACATGCTGCCCCAAGGGGGACATTCCGAGAAAGCAAGAAGCCGTGTAGATACCAAGGGTATCTAGTTGCCATGAGTACTATTGTACAATCTGAACCTGGATCTTTTGAGGAAGCCGTAAAGCATCAAGTCTAGAAGGATGCTATGCACGAAGAATATGAGTCCATAATGAAGAATGATGTCTAGGATGTGGTTCCAAGACCGAAGGACAAATCAGTTGTCACCGCAAAATGGCTCTACAAAATCAAGCATGGATCTGATGGAAGTGCTGAAAAGTTCAAGGCAAGATTTGTTGCCCGTGGCTTCTTTCAAAAGGAAGGAATAGACTATGATGACATATTTGCACCTGTGGCACGATATACCACCATTCGATCAATCATAGCCCTTGCTGCTACGCAAGGATGGAGTCTTCATCAGATGGATGTCAAGACCGCTTTTTTGCATGGTGCAATAAAAGAAGAGGTGTATGTAGAACAACCTCTGGGATTTGAAGTTCAGGATCGAGACACTCATGTCTGCAGGTTGAAGAAAGCCCTCTATGGGTTAAAGCAAGCACCCCGAGCTTGGTACGAGAGGATGGATAGTTACTTGATGAAGCTGGGCTTCACTCGAAGTAATGCTGATCCGAACCTTTACTTCAAGGTTGTACAGGGGAAGCCTCTCATTTTGGTGCTATATGTGGATGACCTCTTCTTGACAGGTGCTGACCCTCTCATTCATCAATGCAAGAGGGAGCTCGCTGTTGAGTTCGAGATGAAAGACCTAGGACTGATGCACTATTTCCTAGGCCTGGAGGTCTGGCAGAGACCTGGAGAGATTTTCCTTTCTCAAGGAAAATACATTGTGAAACTTCTGGAAAGATTTGGTATGGTGGATTGCAAGTCCGTGTCAACACCAATGGAACTCAACTTCAAGAAGTTGAGTGGCAGCGCTGCTGGGCCCGTATTGGCAAATCCTACTCAGTATCGTCAACTCGTAGGGGCCCTGATGTTCTTAGTGAACACCCGTCCAGATATATGTTTTGCAGTGAACACTTTGAGTCAACAGATGGTTGAACCTCATCACTTTCACTGGGTTGGTGCCAGGAATCTTCTGAGATACCTTCGGGGCACGATAAACTATGGGCTGAGATACACTGCCGGGAGCGTGACACTCCTTGGATATACTGATGCCGATTGGGCTAGCAGTGTGGTGGTTCGTAAGAGCACATCGGGATGCTGCTTCAATCTTGGTTCTGCTTCGATTTCATGGATGAGAAGGAAGCAGAAGTCGATGGCTTTAGCACCGCAGAGGCCGAATACATTGCAGCAAGTATGGCCTGTTGTGAAGCAGTTTGGTTGCGAAAGCTCTTTAGTGAGCTATTTGGACATGTGCTAGATACCACCGTGATACTCTGTGATAACCAGAGTGGGATTTGCTTGACCGAGAATCCTATGTTCCACGACCGATCCAAGCATATTGATATCAGGTATCATTTCATCCGGGATATGGTACAACGAGGCGTCGTAAGGCTCGATCATATAGGACCTGATGAGCAGGTCGCGGATATTCTCACTAAGCCCCTGGGGAAGGTCAAGTTCCTAACCTTCTGTGAGAGACTTGGTATCGTGGAACGACCCTGTGATGTGGGTCCTGTTGGGCGATGAGCTCGAGGAGCTCTGGGGGGCTTTGGGGACAGCTTCTTGGAGCTATGAGCAACCACAAGGCTAGGCTTGCCAAACCTTGTTGGTGTGCTTGGACCCCACCATTATGATTATTGAGTTGGTTCACCTCTCATTATCTGTGCCCCGTATGCATCCTACCCATTGAGTTCAGGGCTCATGGGAAGTACCTCTCATTTGGCCAATGAGGTGGGAAAATCTAGAGACCAGTAGCAAAGACTGATGGACGCATCAGAGATTGCCATACTCTCTATCTAGGATGGCACGATCCAACCACTTGATCTGGGATCAAGTCTAGTGAGGTCTCGAACCTTCGCCTGACTTAGGGTCAGATGAACCAACTTTGGGTTGGTTGGAGACTCTTTGTGAGTCCGATAGAGGTTTCGAACCTTTGGGCTGAATTTGTCGGCCGGGGGATGGTGTCTTTGTGACTGACTGTTCTGAAATAAAGAGGCCAGCAAAGCAAGTTACGGCGAGATGACGCACGATGTTTGATTGCACTGGTGGATGGAGTTCTCCCAAGTTGAGAGGGAGTGTTAAATTTGGACAACTAGGTCCAAACTCCATCTTGTGATGCTCAGATGAAGATTCCAATATTTGTATTGGATTCCTCTTTCATAGAGGTGTAAAATCAATATAAAATTGATTTTAATTTGATGAGCAGAACATTTATTTTGAATTTATTATTTATAATAAATTTAAGTGCAGGTCGGCCTTAAGGTTTTACACCCCCAGCAGATGTGTCACACACCTCAATGATGGATATAAATACAGTCAACGTTGGAGAGCATTTCACTCACTCAACATCACACATCTTCTCCTCTGATTATATACGAGCATTTGAGAAGCAGTTTCATCTCCCACGTGAGAAGAAGGACGAAATCTACTGCAGCAAAAAGGACGAAATTTACTGCAGTAAATTTTCTGCAGTTAGGGTTTCTGGGCAAGTTTGACCAGCGTTGACTTTGGTCAACGCATGGTCCGAATTGGCTGAAATTTGGTGGAGAGTTCGATTTTTGAAGGCCGTACTCATTGGCACAAAAATCGAGGTCAAAAGGTTGACCGAAGTTGGAGCTGCGTTGACTTTATTATTGCTGCCCTGCGTTGACTTTTTGTGGACTGCATTGACTTTTTTGGGGTTGAATTTGAGTTGACTGGGTGACTGATTTGAGGACTGTTGTGACACATTCTGGGTTGGTCGACCAAGAAGACTTTGCTGGTTGAAGCATCCTGTTGACCGCCGTAATGCACCAACACATTCTCTTGTTTTTGGTTTGTCTTCTATAGATCCACTGGTATGTTCTATCAGCATTTTTACTTAACTGTTTATGTGATTGCTATTATAAAAGTAAAGTTGCATCAAGCATAGAACATCTACAAAAATTTACAGTTCTTCATGTTCTTCAATTGTCATTTGTAATTCCTTTTTCTGTCTACATGCTCTTACTTGTTCAAATTTCTTTATTGTTTGTTCTTCTCGCTCTTCAAATATCATTTCTAGTGATTTTCTCTCATTATTCTCTATCAAAGTTTCATGATTTTTCAATTGTTATTTCCTCTGGATTTTCTTGTTCATTTCCTTTTTGTTGTGCATTTTCTTCTATCCTTTGTTGTGCCTTTCTTTGTCGATATTTATTTTTTATTCTCTTTGACGTATTCTTCTCTCTTCTTGTTGTTTTGCAATTATCATTTCCTGTGTCTTTCTTTGTCGATATGTTTTTGCATATTCTCTTTGATGTGTTCTATGTTTTTCTCTTTGTTCTTCACTTTTCTTCTTTCTTCGATATTCTCTTTCTTCGTCACACATTTATTCTAAATTGTTTTCCTCCATCTCGTTATTATGAGAAGATATGGTTGCGTGAATTACTATAACACAAATATCAATGCACATCAAATGAAATCAATGTGCATTTAGGGCAATCAATTACACCAAGAATTAAAACATTCACTGAAAACGATGCATTTACTACGATCAATTAGATCAAGAATTAATAGATATGTTGAAATCATTGCATTTATTACAATAAATTAGATCAAGAATTAATAGCTACACTGAAATCCAATTAAAAATAAAATTTAAATCCAATTTACTAACACCAAAAGAAAAATAGAATTTAACATTTACAGTGAAATCATAGCATTACTATTAAAATAATATAATATAATATCTAAATATTATATTATGAGTAGTAATTAAATATCATCTATAATAATTCCTTAATAATAATTAAACATATAAATAAGTGACATAATAAACACTATAAAAACCTAAACTTAGATATTCCCACTTAAAATATAAATAAAAAGCGCCAAATCTTAATATTAAACTTAGATATTCCCACTTAAAATATAAATAAAAAGCGCCAAATCTTAATATTATTTATTATTATCATGTAAATGTGTTAATCTTAATATATTTATTTAAGATCTGTATGTTAATATTAATTTCGACCAAAGTAAATCTAAATTATATTAATAATATTGAATTAAATATATTAAACCTATATAATTTATTTAATATATAAATGCTAAATTTATACATTAATAATTTGGTTCCACATTAGGATTTAGATTATGGTGTAATATATTTAATTATTAGATATGGTCTAATATATAATCTTTCGTCCTGTATAATTTGTTTAATATATTTCAAACTTAAAGTAAGGTTGCAAATTTATTATATCTGTTATTCTTTTAAACGAATATATTTAATACTTGGAGCAACGGTGTTAAATAGTTCTTAATTAAGTTTCTATATAGAGACTAAAGGCTTCTGGAATGAAATATATCAACAATAATATTGTATGTGAGAAGAAGATGGAAACAAAGTCTGTAGTTGGAGGGGGAAAACGTATCGGGTAGTTGGACCCCAGCTTTAATCAAGTCGCGTTGTGTTAACGAAAAGCCAGCTCGAATGTTCTAATTCTTAATTCAGTTTCAAACACTAGTACGTTGAGATTTTAAATTTAATAAAAATTTCCAAATTAATTGCAATTTATTGACACTGAAATTTTTTCTCACAAATATTATTTTGTATGTGGAACAACATCCAAAATCCTTTCTCACAAATAATATCTTACTCTTCACACTATCACACATATGTTTCCTCACAAATACAATTCGACACTTTTTTGTGTTAACTTTGTATATTTAGAGAGAGAAGTGATTTTTCATTAGGATCGACATTAGATTAATTAAATTAAATTTTAAATGTTAAATATTAAACATTACTTTTACATTTACGTTTAAGTGAGATAGACAATATTAAGATTAATAATGTTTTTTTTGCATGATATTAATAATAATTTGGCACATAGTATTTGGCTCACATGCTTCACTTAAATAAAACCTTTGTTTTGAGTGTTCCTAAATATAAATAGGATTATGAAGTAAATATAAAAAGAGGTTTTATTTTTTTACCATGCCTATGGTTTATTTATATTTTATTTCTTTATCATACATCTTTTATTTACCAAGGTATTTGGTCCATAGGGTTGGTATATAAATAGATGTTGATTTCTAATTTTATATGATATATTTTTATTTATTTACCATACCTCTTTATACCTCTTTTATAAATATGGTATTTAGCCCATGGTATTAAAATAGTATTTTGCCCATAGGCTTTACCTAAATAAATCTCTTTTTTAAATTTTTCTTTAAATATAAAGAGGTTTATGGAGTAAATATAAAAAGAGGTTTTATTTATTTACCATACTCCCAGTAAATAAATAAAAATATACTCCCATACATTTCAAATTTTACTTACATTACCTTTCTCACATTGCATCTACACATGTGCCTTATACTCCAACATATCAAATGTTTACATTGCATTTACATCTACACGTGCCCTATATTGGGCTGTAGAGCCTCTCAGCTCAATAATAAATAATATTATTAAGAATCAACATAGATCTCTCTTTACGGAGGATATACTAAATCTATATAATTGCTAATCATTTTTCAAGTTTTAAGATGGATGTATGCTAAATCTATGAAGTTGTAGTCGGTGCAAAATGACACATTAAATACAAAATAATTAAAATATAATGAAAATAATAAATCAAATAAATTCGATTTGTAATTTTTTTTTTTTAATAAATTACAAACACTTTAGTGAAAAAAAAAATTATAACATACATATCACATTAACATAAATTTAGACAATAATATTTCAAAACATATAGAGACTTCATAAATTTAATTGATATACATACAATTAGAAATTATATAATTATGTATATGAAATACATATAAAATATAACTAATAACTATAAATTAATATCTATTTTACAATATAAATTAAAATATTTTTTATATTTCTAACCATTAATATTTAGTGTTTCATACTTAAATTTTATTAATAAATACATCAAAACTTAATACTTGTACTAAACACTTTTTCTAAATTATTTCTCTCAATATCAAATGGATGCCGTGCACTTACACTTATTAAATAAATAAATAAATTATAAAACATATCAAATAAAATTGTCAGGTATGTATATTTTTTTTCAACGAGAAAAAAACCAAAAATATTATATTAAAATATCACTCATTATTTATAGTCCATAAGTGTATATGTTTTCGTAAAAAAAACGACATATATCTTAGGGAGCAATTACATTTCAAACCTACAAAAACCGTAATACATTAGATCGAGGCTCAGAGAGAACATTGAAACACTATTTGAGATCAACATATCAGATATTCTTATATTATGTAATTTGTAAAACCTAACATAAAAACATGTATACATTAACTAAAATAAATATATATTTCCAACGGCTAATTCTTAACAGTAATCTTAACGGGTAGTTCTCAACATCTATTTCTGGGTAATGATGCATCCCCTCTATTTATTCTTTGAGATCGGTTGTCTCTCCACCTTGTCCTGAGGATGAACCACATTAGCTGGTTCGAATCGTCTTGACCTAATCCTAACAATGTGATTAATTCGAAAGCATTTTTGTCTACATTATGGATCAAAAAAGTCTTAGATCTAACAATATATATATATTTATCAAAACTATGTTCCCAATGCATAAAATCGATCCAAGAGAAATCGACGACACTCCTGTGTCAATGGCCTAGAAAGACAACCCTGCTAGATGTAAAGAAGTGTGGTAACAAATATCACAATCATGATACAACATGACTAACTCCAAAATATGATCATTGAACGCCATGCACCAAATGCAATCTTATATAAGAGAATTTACCTCTTCGTTGTATTATGTTGTTTGCATGGTATGAATAGTATATCTCACCAAATGGTATATGTGTGTATTGGATTTATTTTTTGTAAACAAAATGATTATCTTTTATATTACAAGGTCTAGATTTCATGGCCAAAACCATTTACAAGCTTTATTTACTTTTGTTGCTTCAATGTTCCAATACAACCACACACAAAAATTCTTGACTCTACAGGTTTTTTGCACAACAATTTGGATTGAAACCTCTCATATATTTTAGAAAATTGGCCTAAAAAGAGTTCAAATTTACAATACATATGACATATTAAATAAGATGCCCTATAGGGGCTAGCTTCATACTTGTTCCCTGTTGCTATCTCTTTGCCACGAGATTAACCTTCACCATGCGCCATACCATCCTCATTGACCATTTGCGCGTCAAGAGCTAAATCGAAGAAACCTTACATATCAACTCCGCCTTTAGTAACAAAATTTCTGTCTCCGGGTCAACGAATTTTCTTTCCATTCAAGCCTGCAACCATTCAAACTTATGTTCCATGAGCTTGAATCTTTCCTCCCTCTTGCTCTCCAATAACTCCAACCTCATGAAAGTGAGTTCAAACATTCCCATCAATACTTTAAACAACCTCTCCACTGATTTCTTCCAGCGATTTGAGTCCCCCTCTGGACCTTGACTCTCCAAGGCAAACAAAACAAAAAAATTCCAGTTACAGAGGCACCGAATAGAGCGTGGAGGGTGGGAAGGAGATGATGCGAATGCCTAGATTTTTTTCCAATTTATCATTTCTTTCGCTCTCCATCATTGAAATTCCTTGAGAAAAAACTTTAATTCTAACCTCATGCCAAATCTCAAATCGACCTCCACTACCATACAATATAGTTGTGAATAGATGGGATGCTCCAGAGAATTAATGACTGAGGCTTCGAAGGAGATCCAATGGGTACTTGACATTAGGTGAAGAGTTGGTCTCTCATTAAAACATATCCTCCCTCTTGACTGGTTGTACCAACTATTATCACTTCCAAGCAAGGTATTATATGTGGTGATTTCACTCTTACCGCGTGGAAGG
The DNA here is from genome assembly GCA_034641835.2 of Pinus albicaulis. Classification (NCBI taxonomy): domain Eukaryota; kingdom Viridiplantae; phylum Streptophyta; class Pinopsida; order Pinales; family Pinaceae; genus Pinus; species Pinus albicaulis. Next base: position 785,806,149 of record CM076570.1, on the reverse strand, counting down.
TCTTTTTATAAGGAAATGTGAGGGAAGTGGAACTCCACCTGACACTTTTAATTTATTTCCTTTGTTCCTAATGCTACGAACTTCAATCAAAGTGACCACCAAGCCTTTTGCATTAACTCAATTAAATTTCATGGGATTGGAGCTGAATTCCTAACTCTGTCTTGGAATTCAATAATTCCTTGCTCAAGATTTGATCCTTGCTTAGAAAACTTGTCCGCCTCAACATTTAAATATATAAGAATATGATGGAAGGAGATTTCTTCAAATTTGTACATTGCAACGTTATCTTGTAAACAACTCAAAGACTAGAATTGCTGCCTATTGAAGTAATGAAGATCTATCTAATGACAACCATTGAACCCCCCATAACCTTTATATTTTTTATCCCTTTTATTATGGTGATTACCAACCCTTTCCATAATTTCTAGAATTCAACGTGATTGTTTGTTGCTATTCCAAAGCCCCACATGAAGCAATAAACCATTTGTTCTTCAGAGCTATATATTACCCTTCCTGCTCCAACTGATTTGTGTATTGAGATTTTAATAAAATATATTAAAAAAAAGAGTATTTATGATGCAGGAGCATCCAACTCAAGGTAGACAGAAGAAAAAGGTTTTTGTCTCATTGCTACGTTGTTTTTCTGACAGGTAAAAAAACCTGTAGTTTTTTAAATTTATTTTAGGGGATTTATCATTAGGATTAGGAAGCTAATTAAGAACTGTAGGATTAATTAGCTATTTTCTGTTCATTTTAATTTAAAATTACAAATTTGTTCTGTTTCTACAAAGAACATAGGCAAAGAATATTGTTGTAATGAAATGGCTGGTAGTTTCAAAAACTGGAAACTACCTTTTCCTATCATGATACAAAAGGGAAAAACATATTTTCTGGGGGGTTCGATTTCCATCGGAATAATAAAGAAAGAACAAAGCGAAAGTTGAGCACCATCTGTGACCAAGCATTCTACAATCAAGTTATGTTTATTTTTGTTCTTACTGTCTAAAAAATTATTTTGCTGTCATGATGTCACGTATGCAAAATTAACAGGTTGGGCATGTAAATAATTCGAATTGGAGAAAGAAAACGGTACTAGAAGTATTTAGAATTATCACACAGACAAAAATCAACCGACGAATCTGCACAGGCGAGGAAGTTCAGTTTCGCTAACTCATAATATTTCAGAACCAATAAGAAGTAAATAACAGTGCCAGGTAACCGCATAAACTCATAAGAAGCAAATTTATTTATCTCCTCTTTTATTTCTAGCATTAAACAGAGAGAGAATTTATATAATAGTCGAAGGTTGTTTAGAAAGAAACTTAGTATGCAATGAGACGAGGGTGCGAAATTCGAAAACCCCAAACAAAATGAGCAAAACCCCAAGGGCAAGAAACTGTCTATACCGAAGAACAGTGATATGATCGTATAACCAAGCACAACGACCAGTTCTCTGACACACAGGAAGCAAAGCAATTTTCTTTTGCGAATACATTGAAAACACCTATCAACAAGGACTGTGACATAAGACCGAAGATCATTTAAGAGGACTAAACCCTAGCACTACAGAAGCATCCAAAAAGGAGACGACCCTACCCTTAGAGTCCTTAGCAACTGAAGCAGATAGGTGACTAGGTGTTGCGGGTTAGCAAGGGCTTGCAAATACAAGAAATGGTTTAGAATTTAAACCTGTAGCATTTTTCCCTCTTTCAAGTAAATTGACCAGAGCGAGTGTTGAAAGGGGAAATAAGGGTTTCGGATTGAACTTACCAGTAGAGTTCAGCGTCGAGTGGAGGAGGAAAACACTAGTGGAAACCGACAAGACCTGCTCACGAAGGAGCTGAACCGATTAGTGACCCCATATAGTTGAGAAAGAAGCTTGAAGCATGGACATAGAACTTACCTGTGGTTGACAAAGCTGAATGTGTACACAGGAAATATTGGCGGCCCCAACCTGAAAGGATAAACAACAATAGTCAGTTTCATAAGTTAATTAAACAGAGAGCGAAAGTCTCAGGACAAGAAATTGGAATGCAGAAGACAAGAAGCTAGCACCGAAAAATTACCAAACCGACAGGAAGCATCGATTGCCATCGCAGGGTTTGTCGAAACCCTTGTTCAAAATAACCGCACACGAAAACAGTGAAGGACCCTCTTGACGGAGGAAAGGATACATGTTTGTCACACAGTAACGAAGAAAGACACTGGCAAAACCCTCGTGAAACCCTGAGGGACAAACGAAGTTTGAAAACCCTCTCTCCAAGCTCATTTATTGAGAAAAAAACACAGACAGTGGATTTGTTTGTTCAACGTGGAAGTGAAGCTCGAAAAACAGAGTAGGGATCGGATACTGCGCCAGATCACGAGGACTGACTCGTATCTACAGAGGGGTCATAACAAATCAATTAAAAATCTGCAAGTACGTCCGAACAATCACAACAAAAAAATCCATTGTATGACATTACAATTTATTTATCCATCAATACTACAGTGACTTGGCAGGCTGTCAATCACTTTTAATTTCACATATAAGGTTTGGTTAAAAAACTGTGCGAGCGCCATTTGTGATTGAGGGCTGGGTCCCATCATTTTTTGGTATCAAAGCAGGATTGTGAATAGTGAAAATGGAGGTTGGTAAACGAGGGAGAGGAAGAGCCATACGCAGAGTAGCAGACGAGGGATTGAGGGAAGAGATTCGAATTTTGAATGCTCGATTAGCAGCAGTAGAGGTTGGAAGGAGAAGAGATCCTGAAGGGGGAGACGATAGTGATGAGGAGGTTGCAGAAACGACAGATGGTTCCGAAGGAGAAGGACCTGAAATCATGTTGTTAAAGTCAGTTTTGTTATCAAGTAGCAAGCCGAAGCATGATCTTTCTACTTATAATGGAAATTTATCAGCAGATGTGTTGCTGGATTGGCTCAACGAGCTGAACAAGTATTTTGATTATGAAGAGATCAGCGAAGATAAGGGGGTAAAATTCACTGCCACCAAGTTGAAGGGACATGCGTCCTTGTGGTGGGATAACATTCAGGCAGAGAGGAAAAGGCTGAATAAACAACCTATAAAGAAGTGGGCCAGGATGGAGGCCAAACTGAAGAATAAATTCCTGCCCAAGGATTACCATATCATGCTGTACAGGCAGGTACAAAATCTGAGGCAAAGGGGGTTAATTGTTAAAGAGTACATGGAAGAATTCTACAGATTGAATTTAAGAGCTGGGTATGTAGAAGACACCCTCAAAAAGACAGCGAGGTTTGTAAATGGCTTGAGAGGGGAAATAATGGATGAAATCAGTATTCTCTCACCCATAACTATAGATGAGGCATATCAGTGTGCCTTAAAGGCTGAAGATCAAATAAATAGGAAGCAAAATGCCAAAAGAGGAGGAGGATCTGGCAGAGGTAAAGGAAAGGCTTTTGGCAGAGGTAGAGGCACAAATCCCAGTGATGAAGGCAACAGTTCCAAAACTCCAGAAACAACATAAAAAGACAATAACACTAGAGGGGGACGACCATACCAGCGAGGAAGAGGTAATGGTAGGGGTAGAGGAGTTGTCCAGTGTTATAGGTGCCATAAGTGGGGGCACAAGTCTTATGAATGTCCTGAGGGTGAACCAGCAAGAGGTAGGGGAACATATGTTTCTCAAACGGAGGAAGCAGAGGCACCACCCCAAGAGGTAGAGAATGCACCCGAAACAGGGGAAGCTTTGGTGCTGAATAAGGTGTTGCTGAAACCAGCAAAAGAAGTTGTTGAACCGGACCAAAGAAAAGCCTTATTCTGGACAGTTTGCAAATCACATGGTAAGTGCTGCAAACTGATAATTGACAGTGGAAGTACAGACAATTTGGTAGCCACAAAAATGGTGGAGAAGTTGGGGCTGAAGAGACTGAAACACCCCACTCCTTACAAAGTATCGTGGCTACAAAAGGGACATCAACTATTAGTTGATGAACAGTGCAAAGTGTAGTTTCATATTGGCAGATATAAGGAGAAGATTATTTGTGATATCGTGCCAATGGGCGTGTGTCATATACTGTTAGGGAGACCTTGGCAGTATGACAGGAAGGTGGTACACGATGGAAAGACAAACTGTTACAAGTTTGTCAAGGATGGGATTAAGCATACGCTTGTACCCATCAAGGAAGAAGAGACATCAGAGACCAGTGAAGTCAAAGCATTGTTGATGGGAGGAAAAGAATTCCTGAAACAGATCGAGGATAGTGAAATTAAGTTTGTTGTTGTAAGGAGGCCAAAGACGGTGATATTGCATACAAAGATTGCATATTTACCAGAGGAAATCCAGGAAATGTTGCAAGATTTTGGTGATATCATAGTGGATGATTTACCAGACGAGTTGCCTCCTAAGAGAAGCATTATTCATTGCATTGATTTTATACCAGGAGCTAGTCTGCGAAACAAGGCAGCATGCCGTATGAGTCCTAAGGAAAACAAAGAAATTAGGAAGCAAGTGCAGGAATTTCTAGACAAAGGGCTGTTCAGGGAAAGTATGAGCCCCTGTGTAGTTCCGACAATTTTAGCTCCTAAAAAGGGTGGAGAGTGGCGTATGTGTACAGATTCAAGAGCTATCAACAAAATTACTATCAGGTACAGGTTTCCATTGCCACGAATGGATGACATGATGGACTGCTTGAGTGGAGCAGCGTATTTTTCGAAGATCGATCTGAAGAGTGGTTACCACCAGATCCGAATCCGGGAAGGGGATGAATGGAAAATAACCTTTAAGACAAATGAAGGGTTGTATGAATGGCTGGTAATGCCATTTGGTTTGATTAATGCCCCTAGTACATTTATGCGCCTAATGAACGAAGTGTTGAAAGAGTTCATTGGGAAGTTTGTAATTGTTTATTTGGATGATATTTTTATTTTCAGCAAGACGAAGGAAGAACACTTTCAACATGTTTGGAGTGTATTGAGGAAATTGCAGCAGAATAAGCTACTGATAAACCTGAAGAAGTGTACTTTTTTTCAGAAGGAATTAGTTTATCTGGGTTTTGTGATTGCATAAAATGAGTTGAAGATGGACCTAGAAAAGGTTGCAGCTATAGTTAGTTGGCCATCCCCGAAGAATTTGTTTGAGGTTCGAAGCTTTCATGGATTGGAAAGTTTTTACAGGAAATTTATCAGAGATTTCAGTGGGATCTGCGCACCCATGTTGGACACAATAAAAAAGGCAAATCAGCGTTTTTGTTGGACAAAAGCAGCAGAGAGAAGTTTTCAGAATTTTAAGAAGAAAATCACTGAGAGACCGATTTTAAGGTTGCCTGATTTCAACAAAAATTTTCAAGTTCGTTGTGATGCTAGTGGTACAGCCATTGGGGCGGTACTTAGCCAGGAGGACAAGACGGTCGCTTATTTCAGTGAGAAGTTGAACGAAAGTAGGCAGAAATACTCATCCTATGACAAGGAATTTTATGCGGTCGTCCAAGCATTGAAGCATTGGAGACATTATCTGTTAGGCAATGAATTTGTTTTATTTTCTGATAATTTTGCATTACAGTATATTATGCAGTAGCATAAGTTGAACCATAAGCATGCAAAATGGGTTGAGTATCTGCAGAGTTTTACATTTGTGCTGAAACATATTAGTGGACAGGCCAACAAGGTGGCAGATGCGTTGAGTAGAAGAGCTTTTCTCTTACAGGAAAGCACGGTACAAGTGCTGGGTTTTGAGCATTTAAAGGATTTGTATCAAACATATATAGATTTTAAGGAGGCTTATGAAGCCTTTCAAAACCCTTTGCTGAGAAACAATAGTCCATGGTTGGACTATAATTTGTAGGAAGGATTGTTATTCGGGGGAGGATAGTTATGCATTCCCGACTGTTCGATGAGGGAGAACATTATTCAGGAAAAGCACAGTGGAGGTCTAGCCGGACATTTCGGCATAGACAAGACGTTATCACAGATTGAACATTTTTATTACTGGCCGAAGATACGACGGGACGTGCAGAGGTATGTAAGCAGATGTAAAATGTGTCAGTTAGCAAAGGGTTGCAGTCAGAATGCAGGACTTTATATGCCACTGCCTATTCCGATTAGACAGTAGGACTCAATCAGTTTGGACTTTGTCTTGGGTCTGCCTAGAACACATCGGGGTTTTGATTCAATGATGGTGGTAGTGGATCGGTTCTAAAAAATGGCACATTTTATACCCTGCTGAAAAACTAGTGATGCCACTCACGTAGCACACTTGTTTTTCACAGAGATCATCAGATTGCATGGCTTGCCGAGGTCATTATTTCTGACAGGGATGTGAGGTTCACAGGTTATTTTTGGCGTACCATGTGGAAAAAGTTGGACACTCAGTTGAATTTCACCTCCGCTTATCACCCATAGATCAATGGGCAAACGGAGGTGGTGAACAGGAGCTTAGGAAACCTGCTACAAAGTTTGATTGGTGAAAATTCACGGATGTGGGATCGCGTACTTGCTCAAGTGGAATTTTCTTATAACGACTCACCAAATCGCAGCATAGGTTATAGTCCTTTTCAGGTCTTGTATGGCATGCATCCTCGCAGAGTGCATGAGCTGCGGGATTTGGGGAAGCTTGAAAAAATAAGTGTTGATGAGGAAGATTTCGCCCAAGCAATGAGCGATTTACATGAGCAGGTGAAGTCAAAATTAAAGGACAACAATCAAAAGTACAAACAACAGGCAGATTTGAAAAGGCGGGAGGTTCAATTTAATGTCGGGGACGAAGTTCTTGCACACTTGCGCAAGGAACGTTTTCCTAAGGGGGAATATAAAAAACTGAAGTTTAAGAAGATTGGCCCCTACAAAATTCTTCGCAAGTTTTCCACCAATGCTTACGAATTACAGTTGACACCAGGGATAGGCATTTCACCCATTTTTAATGTGGTAGATCTGTTTCCATATACTGCCAGTCCTGAAGATGACAGGGCAGTATGGCTAGAACGGGACACCTAAATTGAAAAAGGTTCTTGGATGAGGCAGATGCCTACGGCGCAACCCCTTGAGATCGAGGGCGTCCTCGACACACAGGTAGCCAAGCGCACGCGCAGGAAGGAGTATTTACAGTACTTGGTCAAGTGGAAGAACCGTTCCATTGAGGACAGTTCATGGCTCGACGTAGCACAAATACAGAAGGCAGGCTACTCAGTCGAAGATCTCATGGAACGGAGCCATGAATTTCTGTTACCCCGGGAGCCTGATGCAGGAGCATCCAACTCAGGGTAGACAGAAGAAAAAGGTTTTTGTCTCATTGCTATGTTGTTTTTCTGACAGGTCATTAAACCTGTAGTTTTTTAAATTTATTTTAGGGGATTTATCATTAGGATTAGGAAGCTGATTAAGAATTGTAGGATTAATTAGCTATTTTCTGTTCATTTTAATTTAAAATTACAAATTTGTTCTGTTTATACAAAGAACATAGGCAAAGAATATTGTTGTAACGAAATGGTTGGTAGTTTCAAAAACTGGAAACTACCTTTTCCTATCATGATACAAAAGGGAAAAACACATTTTCTGGGGGGGTTCGATTTCCATCGGAATAATAAAGAAAGAACAGAGCGAAAGTTGAGCACCATATGTGACCAAGCATTCTGCAATCAGGTTATGTTTATTTTTGTTCTTACTATCTAAAAAATTCTTTTTTTGTCATGTTGTCACGTATGCAAAATTAACAGGTTGGGCATGTAAAAAATTCAAATTGGATAAAGAAAACGGTACTGGAAGTATTTACAATTATCACATAGACAAAAATCAACCGACGAATCTGCACAAGCGAGGAAGTTCGGTTTTGCTAACTCATAATATTTCAGAACCAGTAAGAAGTAAATAATAGTGCCAGGTAACTGCATAAACTCATAAGAAGCAAATTTATTTATCTCCTCTTTTATTTCCAGCATTAAACAGAGAGAGAATTTATATAACAGTCGAAGGTTGTTTAGAAAGAAACTTAGTATACAATCAGATGAGGATTCGAAATTCAAAAACCCCAAACAAAACGAGCAAAACCCTGAGGGCAAGAAACTGTCTATACCAAAGAACAGTGATATGATCGTATAACCAAGCACAACGACCAGTTCTCTGACACATAGGAAGCAAAGAAATTTTCTTTTGCGAATACATTGAAAACACCTATCAACAAGGACTGCAACACAAGACCAGAGATCATTTAAGAGGACTAAACCCTAGCGATACAGAAGCATCCAAAAAGGAGACGACCCTACCCTTAGGGTCCCAAGCAACTGAAGCAGATAGGTGACCAGGTGTTGCGGGTTAGCAAGGGCCTGCAAATACAAGAAATGGTTCAAAATTTAAACCTGTAGAATTTTGCCCTCTTTCAAGTAAATTGACCAAAGCGAGTGTTGAAAGGGGAAAGAAGGGTTTCAGATTGAACTTACCAGCAGAGTTTGACGTCGAGTGGAGGAGAAAAACACTGGTGGAAACCGACAAGACCGGCTCACGAAGGATCTGAACCGATTAGTGGCCCCATATAGTTGAGAAAGAAGCTTGAAGCATGGACAGAGAACTTACCAATGTTTTATGAAGCTGAATGTGTACACAGGAAATCTTGGCGGCCCCAACCTGAAAGGATAAACAACAACAGTCAGTTTCACAAGTTAATTAAACAGAGAGCGAAAGTCTCAGGACAAGAAATTGGAATGTAGAAGACAAGAAGCTATCACCGAAAAATTACCAAACCGATAGGAAGCATCAATTTCCATCGCAGGGTTTGTCGAAACCCTTGTTCAAAATAACCGTGCATGGAAATAGTGAAGGACCCTCTTGACGGAGGAAAGGATACATGTTTGTCACACAGTAACGAAGAAAGACACTGGCAAAACCCTCGTGAAACCCTGAGGGACAAAAAAAGTTTGAAAACCCTCTCTCTAAGCTCAGTTAGTGAGAAAAAAGCACAGACAGTGGAGTTGTTTGTTCAACGCGGAAGTGAAGCTCGAAAAATGGAGTAGGGATCAGATACCGCACCAGATCACAAGGACTGACTCGTATCTACGGAGGGGTCATAACAAATCAGTTAAAAATCTGCAAGTACGTCTGAACAATCACAACAAAAAATCCATTGTATGACATTACAGTTTATTTATCCATCAATACTACAGTGACTTGGCAGGCTGTCAGTCACTTTTAATTTCACATATAAAGTCTGGTTAAAAAACTGTGAGAGCGCCATTTGTGATTGAGGGTTGGGTCCCATCAATATATATATATATATATATATATATATATATGTTTAATTCATATAAAAATTCTAGATCCATATTAACTCTTAAGCATCAAGAAGGATCAAATATATTTTCACTCTAAAAGAGGTTTGTACCTCAAATGATTTGATCCCTTTTCGTGCTTGGAAGATGCACAGTTAAGAAGGATCTAGGTCGGTTTATTATTAATTATAATCATTAAGCCATTCACGGATGAGGTATTATGTGATGTTGCTCCTCTTGATGTGTTTGATGTATTATTGGGCCAACCATACTTGTGGAAGCGACATGTTGTGTATGATTCTAGGCCTCACTTTGTTTTTATTACTTTGGGAAATAAATTGTATAGGATACGGGAGGTAGTACCGCCTCCTACCATCTCTTTGACTACTGCAAAACAATGCAGTAATTTTGTTTCCCAAATGAGGAAATTTATTTGCATTACAATTCGCCTAAAGGAAAGAAGAAAATTGTGGCCACAACCTCGAAACAAGGCTCCTCTGCACTGCAGCAGCAGATGGAAAAAGTCATGGAGGAATACGAGGACATTTTCTCCTCACCCATAGAGGTTCCTCTACATTGTCAGGTCAAGCACTCTATTAATTTGAACCCAAGTGTGATGCCGCCTGTTGTTGCCATACCTCATGCGATCACACAAACATAATCCACATGTACTGTCAGAGGCTGGTAAAACAACCAAATTTATTGAACGCATTCAGCATGTCCACCAGCAGTTTCCTGACATCTTCGACAAATCCAATACCAAGTTCCGCAGAATCTGCCTCATCTCATGGGGGAACTCAACACAATGGAGACCATTGCTTCCTAAGGGGGGAGGAATGATCCAGGTGGACATTGGTGGCCACCAACATATTACATTTGGACCCCCACTATTGGTTCTCTCAGTTTTTCAGTTTGAGCACAACTTACTATTTTTAGTAGTTTTTTCGGGACTTCAACTTCTCGAGTCGTTTTTAGGCCCTAAACGACATTCTTTTTGGAAAATTGGGAGCAACCTGGAAATTCCTTCGATGTTTCTCACATCAATAGTTGTATTCCTCGGATATATATTTATAACGAGGTATCGAGTGCGTCAAACAAAGATCGTATTCCAAAGTTACGTCCTCGGGAAGATTGATGTACCAATTTACTCAAACAAGCCCCATAGTTTTGGCACTTCATCTCCTAGGGTTAGGTTTTTGGATGCTTATGGTTTTCCATTGTTTCTCAACAATAAATAGGCCTTCAAGCCTCATTGTAACATAGTTCAGAGGCTTGTAGCCGCTACATCTCTTCTAGAGATAAGCCTACCAATGCCCTAGTTGTTTATTTCCATTATGTCAGTAAGCATATTTATATGATATGATATTAATGAAATGAAGTTTATTTCCACTGCATCTCTGTGTTTATGTTTATTTCTGTATATTATTGCGTTCCTATATAAATCTGGTTCAATCAGCCCACGATACTCCCATATAATTATCAAATTTTACTAAAACATATGTGGGCGGTTCTGGGGTGATTTTTCAGGTTTATACACATTTTTTTCTACAATTCCAAGAGCACCGTTTACGAGTCCTGCATCAGTCCATATGTTTGATATAAGCATCGCTCAAGCTCCAACTGCAATGATAAATTCAAGTTCCATTTCTTCCTTATATATTTTCATGCAATTTATTTTACTTTTGTAGCAAAACTGGCTGCAATGAGACAATTTAAGCTTCTTAAAAAAAGCTTATTATGATTTTCTACATCATCATTTGTTGCAAACAAATGCATTTCCTTATCAAAGGACTCTTTTGTGGAAGGATCCAAGCATCTATTTGTATGAGTCATAAGTGTTTCCTAGTCTTCCATAGTTGGTATTGCATCCCTTACATTCATTAACAAATAACGAAAATATATTTCTCTTCTTGTTGTTCTGCAATTGACATTTCTTGTGCCTTTCTTTGTCTATATATATATATATATATACTCTTCGATGTGTTCTTCTCTTTTCTTGTTGTTTTGCAGTTGTCATTTCTTGTGCCTTTCATTGTCGATATGTTTTTTCATATGTTCTACGTTTTTCTCTTTGTTCTTCACTTTTCTTCTATCTTCGATCTTCTCTTTGTTCGTCATACATTTCTTCTAAATTGTTTTCCTCCATCTCATTATTATGATAAGACATGGTTGCATGAATTACTATAACGCAAATATCAATGCACATAAAAAATGATTAATTTTTTAGATCACTGAAATCAATGCATTTAGGGCAATCAATTACACCAAGAATTAACACATTCACTGAAAGCAATGCATTTACTACAATCAATTAGATCAAGAATTAATAGATACACTGAAATCGTTGCATTTATTACAATAAATTAAATCAAGAATTAATAGCTACACTGAAATCCAATTAGAAATAGAATTTAAATCCAATTTACTAACACTCAAAAAAGAATTAGAATTTAACATTTAAAATTATAAAAATAATATAATATAATATATAAATATTATATTATGAGTAATAATTAAATATCGTCTATTTATTAAACATATACATCTAATTCTTTAATAATAATGAAACATATAAATAGGTGACATGATGAACACTATAAAAACCTAAACTTAGATATTCCCACTTAAAATATGAATAGAAAGCGCCAAACCTTAATATTATTTATTATTATCATGTAAATGTGTCCGTCTTAATATATTTTATTTAAGATTTGTATGTTAATATTAATTTAGACTGAAGTGGATCTAAATTATATGAATAATATTGAATTAAATATATTAAATCTATTAATTTATTTAATATCTGAATGCTAAATTTATGTATAATTTAAATTATGCATTAGGATTTAGATTATGGTTTAATATATTTAATTATTAGATATAGACTAATATATAATCTTGCATAATTTATTTAATATATTTCAAACTTAAAGTGATGTTGCAAACTTATTATATCTTTCAAACGAATATATTTAATACTTGGAGCAATAGTGTCAAATAATTCTGAATTAAGTTTTCACATAGAGACTAAAAGCTTCGTGAATGAAACAGATCAACAATAATATTGTACGTGAGAAGATGGTGGATTGCCATGAAACAAAGTCTGTAGTTGGACGGGAAAAACGTTTAGGGTAGTTGGACCCCAACTTTAATCAGGTTGTATTGTGTTAACACAAAGTCCTCTCGAATCTTCTAGTTCTGAATTCAGTTTCAAACAATAGTGTGTTGAGATTTTAAACCGATTTTAAATTTAATAGATTTTTTCAAATTAATTGCGGTTCATTGATACTGAAATTTTTTTTCACAAATATTATTTTCCACTTCAAACAATAACCGAAATCCTTTCTCATAAATATTATTTCACTCTTCGCATTATCACAGAGATGCTTTTTCACAAATCCAATTGGACACTTTGTTTGTGTTAACTTTATATATTTAGGAAAATAAGTGATTTTTCATTAGAGCCGACATTAGACTAATTAGATTAAATTTTAAGTGTTAAATATTAAACATTACATTTACATTTACGTTTAAGTGAGATAGACAATACATATAGTGTACTCAAATACCAACCTATGTGATCCGAATTTATTAAATATAATAATATTAATATTATAATATATTAATATGAATTTTAGAATTAATAATAATATTAATATTAATATTAGGGTTAATAATGTTTTTTTTTTCATAGCATTAATAATAATTTGGCTCATGGTATTTGGCTCACATGCTTCGTCTGAATAAAATATGGTTTATGAGTGTTCCTAAATATAAATAGGATTATGGAGTATTTATATAAAAAGAGGTTGGTATAAAATTAGATGTTGATTTCTAATCTTATTCGATATACTTTTATTTATTTAACATACTTCTTTATACCTTTTTTATATTTATTTATTTACCATACCTCCTTATACCTCTTTTATATTTATTTATTTACCATTCCTCTTTTATAAATATGGTATTTAGCCCACAGTATTAAAATGGTATTTTACCCATAGGCTTCACCTAAATAAAACTCTTTTTTCAAGTTTTCTTTAAATATAAATAGGTTTATGGAGTAAATATAAAAAGAGGTTTTATTTGTTTGCCATACCCCAGTAAATAAATAAAAATATACCTTGTACATTTCAAATGTTTATTTACATTACATTTCTTACCTTACATTTCTCACATTACATCTATTTATTTATCATACCCTTGTAAATAATTACACATACCTCTAGAGTAAGTATAAAAAGAGATTTTATTTATTTACCATACCCCGGTAAAGAAATAAAAATATACCCCAATACATTTCAAATGTTTACTTACATTACATTTATCACATTTTATCTACACATGTGCCTTATACTCCGACATATCAAATGTTTACATTGCATTTCTCATATTACATCTACACATTTGCCCTATATTGGGCTGTAGAGCACTTCTAGGCCCAATAATAAAAAATATCATTAAGAATCAACATAGATCTCTCTTCAAGAGGGATATACTAAATTTCAAGAGAAACTAAATCTCTATAGATGCTTCAAGTTTTAAGATGGATGTATGCTAAATCTAAGAAGTTGTAGTGTGTGCAAAATGACACATTAAATAAAAATTAATTATAATAAAACATAATATGTTTCTTTTTCTAAGTTAAGTTAATCTATTAACAGAAGAGATAATTTACATCGGGCCGTAGCCTAGTCTTTGCCCAGTCCTGTGGCAATCTTGACAAAAAAAACCAGAGAAAAAGATTGCCCTCATAGAGGGAAACCAGCCTTAGACAATTTTCGAAATGTTGCAATGCCTTCGCAGGGGTACCATGGAATGATGTTTCTGAAGTTTACAACAATCAAAAACAGAATTATAAACCGACACAACAAAATACTAAAAAACAAGCCCGATAGTATGGGTCGGAAGTAAGCACGAAAACCAAACAAAGAAAGAGCGACTACTCATCAGGCGGTTCTTCCACGACTCTACACTAGAGTGCATCCATGTCTCCATCTTTCTTGAACAAGTCCGTGATGGAAGTGACCACCTGCCTAGAAGGTGTCGGAGCTCCTTATGCCATTTCCACGTCATGAGTCCCGCTCGCTTGCCCAGGATCTCCTTGTGCCATTTCCACATCCTGATTCCCGCTCGCTTGACCAGGGTCTCCTTGCACTGCCTTGCCCGACGAGTGCATAGACCCCGCCTGTTGGTCCGAGGTCTGGGCATCTGCTTTACATAGACCCACCGGGCTCGAGCTGTGTTCATCCGCCTGGGGCTCTTCGCGGAAGACCACTGTAATAGAGGCAGTGACCCAAGGGCGATTTAGTGAGCAGTTGAAAGAAAAATGCACCGTATGAGGTGTGGGAAAAGGCGGAGCGGTGAGAATTGGAGGCTCCGGGGAGCCCAAGCGGTGGCCAGAGCCATGGATACGACCCCTCCTACTTCTGGTGTTGGGATAGCGGCCCGAATGAGAAGACGATTCTGAGGTGGAGCTAAAGGTGGAGGGAGTGCGCCGGGGTTGGCGTCCTGTGCTACCCCTGCGGCACCTCATCCTTTGACGAAGGTGAGGCATAGGCACGGTCTCAGCAAAGGGCACAAAAAGAGGCGGAAGAGTAGGATTGACGGAGGCCTGAGGAAAACGAAAATTCAAAGAGACCGAAGCAAACAGACAAAGACCAGAATGCGAGAAGTGGAGATTATCACCAAGGTCCAAGCAGCAGCTCAGCGGGCTTCCTTTTCCAATCATAGTGTGCACACTGGGGAGCCCAGCGTCCGGGGAACACCATCGGTTCATCGGCTGAGGAGCGTCTGCAGAACCAGAGCAATTCGCCATGTTATCAATCCAAATGGGCCTGCATCGAAGAACGCCTGGCATTAAACCCACATTGATGAGAGTTGAAGGCTGATGCATTGCGTCGCATGCGAAATCACACAGAGGAATGGAGGTGGGATTGCAAACAGCGCCGGGAGTAAATGCAATCGATCTGTTAGCAACCGGTCTTAAATGCCATTCATCAACCGTGATTTGGGTGGGCAGTTGTCTCCACGATGTGCCGCACCCAAATCTCATCGCCTTAGAACCTGTCCTCCTCACCCACATCCGGGAATAATAAAACATAATATTATAATAACAATAATAAATCAATTAAATTCGATTTATAATTTTATTTTTTTTAATAAAATTACAAACACTTTTGTGGAAAGAAAAATTATAACATACATATCACATTAAAATAAATTTAAACAACAATATTTCAAAACATAAATTAATAAACATATAAAAAATTTATAAATTTAATTAATATACATATAATTAGAAATTATACAATTATATAATTATGTATATGAAATACATATAAAATATAACTAATAACTATAAATTAATATCCATTTTACAATATAAATTAAAATACTTATTTATATTTCTAACCATTAATATTTAGTGTTTCGTACTTAAATTTTATTAATAAATACATAAAAACTTAACACTTATACTAAACTCTTTTTCTAAGTTATTTCTCTCAATATCAAATAGATGCAATGCACTTACATTTATTAAATAAATAAATAAATTATAAAACATATCAAAGAAAAGTGCCAAGTATGTATATTTTTTTTCAACGAGAAAAAACCAACAATATTATATTAAACTATCACTGATTGTTTATAGTCCATAAGTGTATATGTTTTCATAAAAAAATCGACATATATCTTAGACAACAATTACATTTCAAAACCTACAAAAACCGTCATACATTAGATTGAGGCTCAGAGAGAACATTGAAACAATATTTGAGATCAACATATCAGATATGCTTATATTCTATAAGTTGTAAAACCTAACATAAAAACATGTATACATTAACCCAACGAAATATATATTTATCAAAACTATGTTCCCAATGCATAAAATCGATCCAAGAGAAATCAACAACACTCCTGTGTCAATGGCCTAGAAAGACAACCCTGCTAGATGTAAAAAAGTGTGGTAACAAATATCACAATCATGATACAAAATCACTGACTCTAAAATATGATCATTGAACGCCATGCACCAAATGCAATCTTATATAAGAGAATTTACCTCTTCGTTATATTAATTTGTTTGCATAGTATGAATAATATATCTCACCAAATGGTATATGTGTGTATTAGATTTTTTTTTTTAAACAAAATGACTATCTTTTATATTATAAAGTCTAGATTTCATGGCCAAAACCATTTACAAGTTTTATTTACTTTTGTTGCTTTAATGTTCCAATACAACCACAACAAATTTTTCTTGACTCTACGGATTTTTTGCACAACAATTTTGCATTGAAACCTCCCATAGATTTTAGAAAACTGGCCTAAAAAGAGTTCAAATTTACATTACATATGACATATTAAATAAGATACCCTATAGGGGCTAGCTTCATACTTGTTCCTTGCTGCTATCTCTTTGCCACGAGATTAAACTTCACCATGTGCCATGCCATCCTCATTGACCATTTGCGCGTCAAGAGCTAAATCGAAGAAACCCTACATATCAACATTCTCCTCAAACTTGTAGCTTCGCTTAATTACCGCTTCAGTAACAAAATTTCTGTCTCCATGTCAACGAATTTTATTTCCATTCAAGCCACTAGAGAATTTGGCAGAAATTCCGACGGCCAATTTGTCGCTATTCCGACACATATTCGTCGCAAGAGCGACAGTTCAAGGGCGGACAAACCGTGGTTTCTCCTGCCGTCGCCGTTCCGACGCAAGTAAAAAGTGTCGCACTATCGACACTTATTCCGACGTTCCGAACAGGCGTCACTCTTCCGACGTCTCACAAACCGTCGCGGCTCCGACGTTTTAAACGTGGTTCTTCCGACGCTTGAAAAGCATCAGATCTACGTACATTGATAATTCGACGTTTGAGAGTTTCAATTCACGACGCTTATGG
Organism: Pinus albicaulis; assembly: GCA_034641835.2. Lineage (NCBI taxonomy): Eukaryota > Viridiplantae > Streptophyta > Pinopsida > Pinales > Pinaceae > Pinus > Pinus albicaulis. Next base: position 785,789,021 of record CM076570.1, on the reverse strand, counting down.
CGCAGTCAGGCTAAACTTGAGTCGACGTTTTGGACGTCACTCTTGCGTACGGAAGATAAGTAATTAAACAGTATGTAGTCAGACGTTTGGGCAGTCGCTCTTGCGACACCATGCGTCTCTCTTAGAGCGTTTAAAGGTTATCATGATTCAGAAGCGTTGCTGGGGTAAACAAACGTTCTTGTCAAGTTGAACGCGTTTACCTGGATTGTCGCGATTCAAGCGTTTAACCGCGTCGGCAACCGGCGTTTCATCATCTCGTCAATGATTACGGATTATGCGTTCCGGCGTTTAACACATTCGATTTTATCGCATCTCGTCCAGCGTTTACGGATTGTTGCGGTTAGGCGTCTACAAATTAGGTGGCGCTCAGGAGGTTAAAATTTAAAAAAAAAAAATTAAAATTTTAAAAGACGAGAAACGTTGTTTTGAAGATATTAATGAAGTAAAACAGTCCATGAAAGTGAAATAGCAGTATGTAGAATAGTAAAGCAACAGATAGAGTACCGACGTCCATTGTTCCAAATACAAATTAAAGTACCCAAAACCCTGCAATAGTGAAGTAAAACAGTCCATGAAAGTGAAGATATTATATGAAGTAAAACAGTCCATGAAAGTGAAGATATTATATGAAATAAAACAGTCCATGAAAGTGAAGATATTATATGAAGTAAAACAGTTCATGAAAGTGAAATAGCAGTATGTAGAATAGTAAAGCAACAGATAGAGTACCGACGTCCATTGTTCCAAATACAAATTAAAGTACCCAAAACCCTACAGCAGTGAAGTAAAACAGTCCATGAAAGTGAAATAGCAGTATGTAGAATAGTAAAGCAACAGATAGAGTACCGACGTCCATTGTTCCAAATACAAATTAAAGTACCCAAAACCCTACAACAGTGAAGTAAAACGGTCCATGAAAGTGAAATAGCAGTATGTAGAATAGTAAAGCAACAGATAGAGTACCGACGTCCATTGTTCCAAATACAAATTAAAGTACCCAAAACCCTGCAACAGAGAAAAAAGCTAATCATAATCATGTGAGGAGTGTGATATGTCCAAAATATAAAAAGACCATCAGACCATATCAATAAACCAGCAACATAGACCAGCATCGCTAGTTTTGAAGGCAGAGTGATAAACATTAATCATTTTTTTTTCACAAGAGAAAAAACGTTGTTTTGAATATATTATATGAAATAAAACAGTCCATGAAGTCATTACATTTTCACATCTGAAGATTGGAACCCAAATATCCATCCAGAAAAGTGGAAGTCCCACCCCAGAAAATGATAGAAAAATACCCCATGTCACATACAAGGACTTGATATAAAACCCAGTAACGGTCCACATGGAGATTATCGACAAATCTGAGAAAGCATCCAAATATGCCCGAGGCATCTATAAGAAAGTGAAATAGCAGTATGTAGAATAGTAAAGCAACAGATAGAGTACCGATGTCCATTGTTCCAAATACAAATTAAAGTACCCAAAATCCTGCAACAGAGAAAAACGCTAATCATGTGAGGAGTGTTATATGTCCAAAATATAAAAAGACTATCGGACCATATCAATAAACCAACAACATAGACCAGCATCGCTAGTTTTGAAGGCAGAGTGATAAACATTAATCATTTTTTTTTCACAAGAGAAAAAACGATGTTTTAAATATATTGTATGAAGTAAAACAGTCCATGAAGTCATTACATTTTCACATCTTAAGATTGGAACCCAAATATCCATCCAGAAAAGTGGAAGTCCCACCCCAGACAATGATAGAAAAATACCCCATGTCACATACAGGGACTTGATATAAAACCCGGTAACGGTCCACATGGAGATTATCGACAATCTGAGAAAGCATCCAAATATGCCCGAGGCATCTATAAGAAAGTGAAATAGCAGTATGTAGAATAGTAAAGCAACAGATAGACTACCGACGTCCATTGTTCCAAATACAAATTAAAGTACCCAAAATCCTGCAACAGAGAAAAACGCTAATCATGTGAGAAGTGTGATATGTCCAAAATATAAAAAGACCATCAGACCATATCAATAAACCAGCAACATAGACCAGCATCGCTAGTTTTGAAGGCAGAGTGATAAAAATTAATCATTTTTTTTTTCACAAGAGAAAAAACGTTGTTTTGAATATATATTATATGAAGTAAAACAGTCCATGAAGTCATTACATTTTCACATCTGAAGATTGGAACCCAAATATCCATCCAGAAAAGTGGAAGTCCCACCCGAGACAATGATAGAAAAATACCCCATGTCACATACAGGGACATGATATAAAATCCAGTAACGGTCCACATGGAGATTATCGACAATCTGAGAAAGCATTCAAATATTCCAGAGGCATCTATAAGAAAGTGAAATAGTAGTATGTAGAACAGTAAAGCAACAGATAGAGTACCGACGTCCATTGTTCCAAATACAAATTAAAGTACCCAAAATCCTTGAACAGATCAAGAAAAACGCTAATCATGTGAGAATTCAAAGTAAAGTTAATCTATTAACATTGCGAATAAAATTACACAGAAGTCAAAAACATTGCCTGGCCATACTCATGGCAAATTTGTCATCAAAAAATCAAAAAATTAAGAAGACTGCCCTCATACGGGGAAACCAGTCTTGAACGTTTAATTCACAGAATTCAAAAATATTGAGTCCGGCACGATAAAATAAACTAAGCGGCCCAGTGTGGAGCTGCTAAGCGAAAAGAAAAAAATCCGAGCTCAGACCCGCCGGACGAGTGCATTCTTCCTCCGTTTGGGCCTCCTCGCGGAAGACCACAGTGACTACAGCTGTGATTCGCGGGCGGTTGAGAGTGCAATCAAAGGAAAATTGCGCAGTGCGCGTCGCAGTGTGCGTCGTGGGAGAAGGTGAACTAGCCTCTGTTGAGGTGCTGGAGGGAGCGCGCCGGGATTGACCTCTAGTGCTCCCCCTGCGGCAACGCATCCTATGACGCACGCGAGGCATGGGTGCAATCGCAGTGGGCACAAGAGACGAATAAGCAGAATTCCAATTAACAGAGGAAGACAGACAGAGACAGAACCGAGAGAAATGGAAATATGCAGCAAAGTCTAGGCAGAAGTTCGGCTGGCCACTTCTCCTTATCATCGCAGTTACCAGACAGTGTAATCCAGCAACCGGCTTGTCTGAAAAACCATGGCTAAACGCCATTTTTTATGTCGACCCGTCTGTAATGCAATCAAAGGACGGCCGTCATAATGAATCTCTGATCATTAATAATGAGAGCCGAAGGCCGGATCAAATTGGAGCGTGCGGAATCGCTCAGAGGAGTGGAGGTCCGATCTTGAACAATGTTAAAAATTAATTAATCTAGATTTGATGTGAAAACTTAATTGAACAGCGTTAAATGTTAATGCGAATGATATGAAATCGCCATATCCATGTCCCATCACCTTAAATGCCATCGAATGCACCCGCAGCCGGGAGCAGGGCAAGTTTTTATTGAGGACACGTGGCAAAAATTGATTGGAGCGGATCTTTGTTTGGGCCGCTCGCGCAGTGGAAATCCGGAACCGTAAAATATTAGGGCGAATTTGATAAGAAATTCGCGTCACAAAATTGGCCGACGTCAGCAGGCTATTTTGGAACGCGAATTTGGTTTGAATTATGGTTTATCGCCGTTTGAAGTCTGGTGGGCTCGACTTAAGAACAATTTTGTTTGATCCCATCTTATAAAATTTGTGTTGGTTTTCTTTGATAATACACATATTAAAATCCCGCTTAATAAAGAGACAAAATTGTTGTGCTTTCAGAACCTAACCCGAGGATTGGACATGAGTTAACAAACAAAAGGATAGCGGAACCAGACATGCACCCGTGGTCAAGCCCTCTACCAAAACCACGAGCGGAATCACAAAAGCGGGTTGCCCATATCGCACCGCTTTTGCGGAGTAGGCGGTATTTCTTATTCGCGAGCGATTCCATAGGGAATGCGACACGTGGCGAAGTGACCCCCGGAAAACCACCGTTTAACCCGCGCCATCGCACGTTAAAGCCCGACGTTGGAAGCCGAGCGAAATTGCCAAGAGTCGTTGATTTGGAGGAGGGCCATCGGACGGTGGTCGCACGTTGAACTTGCCCGGAGGTTAACTAAGGTGTGCGGAGGATAGCCAGGTACGATACGAGTGTTTGATTGGTTATTGATATATATAGGTGGGGCCAGAGTATAATGAAATTGTTTAATTAAACGATTGGCAGATAATTAGCATAAGTCTGGAGCGTGATTGTTGTAAGGCTGGGTGGTGAAATATAGAGCCGAAAGTTCACTACAAGTTATTTATTTAAAAAGAAACGTGGAGTATAAATACAAAGTGTTGAAAGTTAAACATTGGTTATAAGGATTGGAGATATATAAAGTCGGGAATATAAATTAAAGTCCAACCATTGTGGATAGTATTTATTTATCAAATTCTACGAATTTGATAAATAAATCCGAAGAAAGAAGAAGTCAATTAAGACTCAGGCTGGAGGAAAAGAACGGGGTACACCAAGGGAAAATGCTGACACAGCGATTGTAGACACACCAGCTCTCCTTGGGGGTCCAATTTCAGTTTTATTTCGTCACACGATGATCTCTCTTCTATAGCATTTACTTGTATTGAATATCACTATTTTAGGAATAAGGAATTATTTTCTCCAAAAATAACCCTAGCCAAACATTGATAATGCATCGAGGATATCTTTCTATGCTTCATAAGTACATATGTTCTACTTCTAAATCATGTCTTGGAAGTGGTTGTTTTGCTGGAAATTATTCACCAGTTGGTTTCATACCAAAGTCTTTTTCACATTTTCGGCATCCAATACATGAAAAAGATAATGGTTTAAAACAACATAAATATTTGAAATTTTGCAAGAATTGTCTGGCACACTTTGAATATAAATTTTGAAGTCAAGTGCATGATGCTGTATAGGATCAAGTGTCATTTTGAATACCAAATGTTTCACAAAAAAACTTCTCAACATGCTACCCTGCAGTAAGGATTAAATGACAATATTGCATCAACTATTTCCATAATAAAAGTGCACCTCGGCCATAAGACTAAACAACTACAAATGTTATAGATCTAACAAGACCACACAATCAAATGTATTCCACAAGGCCAATATTGTATGAAAAATGAAAAGGAGTTTGCAACCAAAAATACCTTAGGCAACTAATTCAATTAGATACACCAAACCATCAGCAAAAAGGAAAACCAGCCTACTCAAAAGGCAAGCGTTTACCTCCTTTGACAAAATTTTGAGTTCCGAAACAAAGGCCTTTATTGTCTTGTCAATGCCCCTAGTAATTTGAACGGGGTTTGCACCTGCTGCAACAACCTAAACAAAAAGGTTTCATTTCAAATTATTTTCCACAAATTTAAGATACAACCATTGTCAATTTTGTATTTCCTAACAAGCTCATAAATTTTGACAAAAGAACCAAAATTTTTTAATACCTGATAGCAATTTTTTCACTCAAAAAATATCTTAGACTTAATAAGCCCAACCCAAAACTAAAAACCAAACACCATAAGACCCTACAAAAATGAATAGATGATCTTAATCCAGTACTATCGACAAAAAGTTACCTTTACACCCTCACTTATTAAACCTTGTGCTGTTGAATTTTAACTTCAACTGCTGCAGCAGAAGGACGGATGCAGCAACAACATTTTTTTTTGGAGGTTGCTTGCATGCCATCCAGAAATTTAATTCGGCATTTAAAATTCCTGCAAGTTTTTTTTGTAGACGGCCACAGCCATATTTCTGTACAGGATTGTATTTAAACACAACAGCCAGCATTAACGCAATTCACCAACCAGAAATTAAACAAACAGAAATTTACCCGACAGTTTTGTAAATTCAAAAGGAGGACACGTAGAGCATTAATATTGGATCGCATGAAATTGAAGGGAATCTGAAAACCTGAAAACCGGACCCGAATTTTTTATAGGGCACATTGGATTGAGAATTCGAGTTAAAATTAGGCAGACGTCAGCATCCCATTTTGGAACGCGAATTTGGTTTGAAATTCAATCTATTCAGACTTTTGAAGTCCGACGGCAAGGGTTCTTTAATGTTTTGATAGTTTAATATATACATATGTTTTAAACATTTGTTATATATATATCATATGCGAAATGAAAGGTGGGCCATAGAATCTAGTTTTAGTTTTATTTTTTTAAAAAGAGGGTTTATTATAATATGTTTTATATGTTCCGGCATATAAAAATAAAAAGGTCGAAAAAGCTTGGTAGTTTTTTTTATAGACAGTACGTAAATTTTTATTACATAGCAGTGTGTAAAAAGTGAAAAACTGAGTGTAACTTTTTAAGTGTGTATGCACAGCAGTGCGAAAGGGAAAAACACAGCAGAGTGTCTTAGAGACAGAGTATGTTTGTTTTGAACAGACGGTGAGTTGGTTTTATGCACTGCGTTTTGTAGCAGTCATAATTTTGTAATCCCTCTCAGTGAGGAAGAAGTGTAATAGTTTTTTTTTGAGTTATTGAAGGGAATAGAAGTTTGTTTTCAAAGTATTGAAACTATGTCTCCTGTCAAAGAAATTTTTATTTTCTGTGTGTTAGAGGAAGGGAGATTTATGGGTGGTTCTTATGAATCAACCAACCATTCAGAACATGCTCATCAATCCAAACCATAAGTATTATGTGACAATATTCGAGCAGGCACTGAATCGGATTTCTGAAGCTATGTTAGAGAAACCCTAAACTCTCACTGAAAATAGGTGAAATGTGGCACCACTCAGAGATTGACATGTGCCAATTGGTACAAGTGGTAGAAAATTGGCATGCTCAAACAACGAGGTGATGCGGGAATGACATGAGGGAGAAAATATCAGAAAAGCCCCAAATCTGGAGAACTAAAGCTCATCACCAACCTGAGATTGACAACTTTACATGATGTAACCTATGAAATCGTAAATGGAGAAATCATAGTAACGATAAAGTAACCTATGTAACAATAAAGTCGGATTCATCCTGGGAGTGGTAATGGGAGAAATCATAGTGAACAACAGGAAACATGCATAGTTGCTTACAATCAAATAGATGAAAAAACACATAAAAAAAACCTAGATAATAATCGTGCACAAGCTTAATATTGAATTATGAACTGTAAAGGAACTTACAAAATGTGACATTACGAACCTGGTCAAGCACACAAGCAAAAATATCCTGGACATGACCCTGGTTGACAAGTTGTATTGCTCATGATGCAAGAGGATTTGTACCTGCACTGCCAAATCAATCAAAATCCATCATTATCTATACAATAAATACAAGTAATTGATGCAGTATTTTTTACTCTAAGATGCATTCTTATGATAATGTTAGAACATATGTTGAAAACATCAAAACATACATGAATAAGCTCCTCTTCATTTCAAGAACAATTTATTGGAGTCGCATGAACTTGGAACAAGCCTCCCACGATCTGAAAGAGTAGCAACTAAGTCAACAGTGACTTTTTTGTTGCTACACTGGATCAAAGGAGGTTTGCTCCAAGATTAAATCGCTCCAATAAATTATTCTCTACTAAACAGGGCCAACCATGTGAAGGTGGAAGCTCTTATGGCCCCTCCCCCCCCCCTCACATCACTCTCAATTCCCCAATACCCAATCTATATTTCAATTTTTACTTTCACGAGCATAAAAAAAAATATTCAATAACTAGTAAAAAAACAATTCAACAAAAAGTACGCAAGGAAACATTGCAATTAATGCTTGACATAAAAATAGTATGATAAATGAGTTTTTTATATAACGCAAAAATCGTTCCAAGTATGGTAACGTTTGTCTTATAATAATACAATATTTTACATTGTCAAATTTTCTTTTTCTTCTTCCTATTTTTAAAGCTCCTAATTACATCATTAATATCATCGTGCTCTGCTCCTGTTTCGTGCCTTTCAACCCGCACTGCTGACCTAGTTGCGTATTCACGATGTCTGGGCTCATCCAGTGACGGGGCATCGCCTACAAAAACAGATAATATTAAATTTTAATTGTCAGTTTTTAAATATCATTGAACTAGTTCGGTAATATTAATAATAAAAAAATTGCAATGAGATTATTTACCTGGTGCACCAGTTGTCGCCGCTGACCTAGTTGCATTGTCACGATGTCTGGTCTCATCCAGTGACGGGGCATCGCCTCCAAAAACAGATAATAATTAAATTTTAATTATCGGTTTTTAAATATCATTGAACTATTTCGGTAATATTAATAAAAAAAATTGCAATGAGATTATTTACCTGGTGCACCAGTTGTCGCCGTTGGGACTGTTGCCCTGTCTTCCTCTCTGGTGGTAAGATCCTCAAGGGAAACATTCTCTGTCATTTAAACAAAAAAACGTTATAAGGACAACCATCAAGGTATAATTAGAAAAAATTATAAGTGGAAATTAATTACCGTCACGGCCCTCACTGATAGCAGCATTGTCGGCCTGGTCCCCACTACAATGATCAGGTTGCACGAGAGGATCATCTACATCTGGCTCTAAAACTGGGTTATTTACCTCGTCGATAGTGTTGCTCCCCTGATTTAAACAAAGTTGTTAGACATTAAATTTATGGACGAAAACAAAAATATTGAAAGGTTAATGTTTTACCTTATCGGGCATTGTAGATCTTGGGACCTGCCCCAAGCTTCTGCGACGTTCAACTACAGCTTGATAGCCAAAACGGAAAGCAATATTTTTATCTTCCTCTGTAGTTATTGTTCCAAAGTCATCACCCTACATTATATATGATTGTGTATTTTTAATCATATATGATAGGATTACAAAAATGTTGGAAGGCGATACAATTAATTATAAGATGTTTAGCTACTTAATTACAATTCTTGCAGCTAATTTCAAGTAGCCACCCTGGCCGAGCTTGTGATGGCCCTTTTCCTCTATCCTAGCTTTGGTTGCCTTTGAGGTGTCAGGCAACCTAGCATCAAAAGATTGAAGTCAGATATGACGTAGCACACTTTTATTTTAGACATAAAGAAAATTAAAGCTATTGAATTAAAGTTGTAATTTACCTTGCGGGTCCAGTTGGCATTTTCCCTTCTTTCTTTGCCCTTTTCTCTTTTCCGTCATGGATGAGTGCTCTCCACTCACTCTCTGAAACTGCGAGAGGACGCTCATATCTAGGGTTAAATTGAAATTGCGTCCTATAGGTGTCCCTGGTATATTTCAAATATTTGCCGGCTACCTGAGCCACCGCTTTTCTGTCAAATGTGCCGACCCCAAAAAGGGCTTCTAGATAATCTAAAAGTTCTTTTTCAGGTTGGAATTCTGGGAATTCCACCCTGTACGTATGGTTGGGCCAAAAATTACCAACGCATGGCTCTCCAGAATCCTGTAGAACTCATTGTTTCCTACACAGAATAAAACCAAAAAAAAAGAAGATATTATCATTAATTTAAAAATAAAAATCATGATAAATATGTTTTAGATAAAGTACATGAAATAGTTAAAATATTAAAATTTACCTAGGAGTTGTACATGCTTTATAGGGACACCTTCATCGTTCACCAAAAATGTGCCATTAATGGTCCCTGTGGAGCTGACACGTGTAGCTCCAGGAAACGCAATAATGTAGTTGGCCATATCAGCCTCATCATTACCAACACGTTCAACGGTTGGCTGGGTGTCTGCTTGGGCAGGGTGTGTTTCTTGGCTAGCACCTAAAGGAGTAGAAGGTGTACGAGAGGGTTTTTGGGCAATCTCTTGCCCTTGTGTCCCACTACCACCAACACCGGGTTCAACAAATGCCAGAAGACGCTACATACAAAAGAACTTTTTGTTAGTTTAGTCAATGTAAAAATTAAAAATCAAACTATCACAATTCATCTCATGCAGAACAAAAAAATATCCTTTTGACTTTTTATTATTACCTGATATCTATTTAGCTGCCTCATAAGATGTTGCATCCTCTCTTCTGTTTCAGGTGTTTGAGGCGCATCTATCAAAGCATTAAATTCCGACGTTGCATCTCGTGCCTTTTTTTGCAACAACAACACTGGAGATAGGGATGAAAAAAGCTCTTCCTCAAAGAGGGAATCATCAGGCGTACCATGGCCAGGTGTCTGCATATTTGAACAAAATTAATATTATTTCAATTATGTAAATAGCTAAAATACCTAAAGATAGAGCAATGCTGGCACTTTACATGTTCTTCCGCTGGCCTCTTTCCGCGATCATCCTGTCTCGGGGTTGTTCCTGCACTGCTCTGATCAGTCTGCTACATTGCAATAAAATTATAAATGTAAAAACTTGAAAACAATATCTAACTTGAAAACACAAAATGAAAACTGAAATAATTTCTAATAAGACACCGGAAGCCAGAGTTAGAGTTTCAAATATGCCTTGCATTGAATTCAGTCCTGGAAACATGTCATTGCACATTAAGGCACCCAAACATTCAATCCACAAATGATATATTTAAGTAGGCTTCTCCTATTATGGGAAAACACCATACCTATAATGCATTCACTTGCATGTATAAAGGGAAAGGAAAACATGTTTTCATACAACGGTGACAAAGGCATCTTGGGGAAAGGTATCTTCACTTTTTATTTATGTTGTTCACCCACACCACTCGTGTTTTCACTAATCCTGTTTTGTCATTTTTGGATTCAAATTAAGTTAAGGCCTTAAGTATTTTTTGACCTTTCGGTGTAGTTTTTATAAGTGGCATGTATGGATTTTCCATTAATTCTGCCCTTTTTCTCTTCATGCGCATGTTTCCCTGGAAATCAAATGCATGATTTAGTCCCATACATTTAACAAGTTGTTGGATCAACTCCATTGGCAATATCATGTTTCCTATTCAATCAAAATTTATCTCAGTTAGGGTAGGTAGGAAGTTTTTCCCTTTGTATTAATAGGGCACTTCTAGCTTGCATTTTTATTATATCTTTCAAATTTAGTGTCGTTTCAATTAGGGCATGATTTTTTGTAACTTTCAAGGTGAGAATGAACAAAGACAAATTTTTGTGATGGATGACTGTATATGACTCCATGGCTAGAGGAAAAGGCACTAATCTACTTCTTCAAATATCTATAGTTCTCATTCACCTCATACGAAGATGGTCCCTGATTTTGAGCCAAATGTTGCGGCAAAAAGTTCCCCCCCTCCATAATTTGATAGTCAATGGAAATTTCTTAAATTGATGATGGGGCAAGATTATGGAACATTGGCACATACATATGTAATGGAATTCCAAGATCATGATATATGTTTGCATATGTTTATGGAAATGTTCCACCAAGTCCCCTGGAGGTGGGAGCGAGGGGGCAAGGGAGCGCGGGAGCGGCCTATGCAAAAGCTCCCTACCAATTTTCAGGAAACGTGGGGGGACGTCGGGGTCATAAAAATTATAAAATTTAATATTTAAAATGTAACTATATTTTTGCAAGGAATGTATATACGGTCATCATACACTTGCATCATGAAAGATAAATCATAAATGATAAAATTACAAATCGATGAATGATGAATCATATAATTGAAACAAATTTAAAAGTTAAAAGTTAAAACATACATCATACAATCATGCATGTAAGTTTGTAAGTTTGTAACTATATAATCATTAATGTAACTACTAACAATGTAAAATGAAAATAAAGTTTAAGATATCATATGACATATTATATCAAGATTCAAAATAGAGTTTACAACTCAAGTCTGAAACATAAAACTTAAACGCAAATAAGTTATGTCTGAAACATAAAACATAAAACATAACATATGAATATCAAATGATATCATCATACTGATAAATGAGCATAAATGCTCAAGTTAATGCCCCACTAGTCTCTGCATCCAACTTCCGCACGAATATATCAAGATCAACCATGTCACCATCTGAATCAGAATCACTTGGATTCTCAAATATGCTAAGTGGCACATCAAATTTTAACACGAAACCATAAACTAAAAGGGGCGGTGAGGGGACGTGAGGGGGCGTGAGGGAAACATCCCCTAGAAGTCCCCAAGACCCCGGAGCGTGAGGGGGTGAGGAATCTAGACCCCTAGGTGGGGGGCGAGACCCCGTGTAACACTGGTTTATGGAGGTGGTGGAGCAAAAAAGAGCTCAAATAGAGCTGAAATTTTTCACATAAAAAGGACTGTGGGCTTGACTAATGGTTCCATTTAAAAAATGATATCTAGACGGAGAATAAGTGTAGCATGCAAACATGCATTGAAAATCCATCTGAGTTTGCATTGTATTACTTATGATGGATTCAAATTTGGGTTTCAAAATGCCAGGTTATGGCATGATTTTGTCGAGAAACCCATAGTTGGATTCTCATGTTGGTTTAATTTATATTTTAAGTTTGTTTTGCAATCTTTGGGTGATAGTAACTCATGAACTAGGTTACCAATGTGTAACAATCATATTTCAAGAATAAAGTTGTGATTTTTTTATATTATTATTATTATCTATTAGCTACAAGTATTGACACCTAATGCCTGGAATTTTGACATCTTGATAGCATGGATAATTTTGAAAATGTTTCTAGTAATGTTAACATAATAACTATCATTACATGTCTTCACTTTTTTCACCATAATAGACCTGTGATATGGACTCATCACACAACTTCATATGCTATGTCCCAACAAGTTCAAGCTGGTTGAACCTACCTCATAGTGTGGTTATTAAGGACAAGTTGCTTGATATATAACTCGATAGCATAGACCACGTTGCAGTTCTAAAAAGAATCCTCAAGTGTCAAAAAAACTTCACAATATGTTCTACTATAAAGCCTTTTGGGATACCTGAAATAATATATGTATCATTGATGACTTTTAAAGTATGACAAGATCCAGAGGGAAAGGAAATCAATGGAAGAGTGATCCACCAATGAGAACCTAGAATTTAGCATCAGATGAGTTGGAGTCTAGGAAATTGAAACCCTATAATTTTAATTAGTGATGAAGGACATCACATAGGTAATTATATTTTCATGTAGAATAATCTGTTAATTCAAATTTAAACTACATAATAAGAAAGGCATACCATAAATTTTTCCACGTAAGTCCAAACAACCTATAAAAAGGGAAAACCTTCTTTTTCCATGGGAAATAATTTACCTTTCCTTTTTCAAGGCAATCTAAATCACAAAAAATATGAACTATACCGCACACATTCTTGGATAATGTGAAAGTGGAAAAGGAATACCCTACACAACTGATGCACACATGTACATTTGAACACTAATAGATTTTTGTAGTTGAAATGCGATGCTTGTTTTCATTTAAATGTAGGGTTTTTAAAGCAGGGAGAAATAATGGCTGCCAAATTAATAAGCGTTTCTTTGGGAAAAATTTAAATCTTGTATTGGGTGATGAAGATAATAGAGGGTATTGAATCTTGATTCTTGACATCTAGAGAGAACCATACGGCCTAACACAATCCGCCTAACACGATCCAATAGAATTGACCAAAAAGGCAAATAGAGTCAACCTACTAGGAGGAAGGGCACAACGATGGAGAACTTACCATTTCACAGAGGCGGCAGAGAGCGAATGTTGTTACACTGGGCCCCGAGAGCGGCTGGCCAGGGCGAATGTTGTTGCAAGAGCGAGAGGCGGCGCGGCCCGAGAGAGCGAATGCGAGGGCAAGGCGTGCACGGGCCCCGAGGCGAATGCGGGGCGGAGCGCGTGCCGAAAGGGCGGGGGGAATCCGGGGTGAATCTTCATTGCTGCACGGGGCGGGCGAATGCGTGCACGCAGAGCTCGGGGCAGATGCGCCGAAGGCGAGTCTTTGATGCCAAGGCGAGGGCGAGCTGCGGTAATTGCAAGCGGAGGGCGAATGCGCGCGTGACATCAGACGTTAATGTAGCACACATGTACATTTGAACACTAATAGATTTTTGTAGTTGAAATGCAATGCTTGTTTTCATTTAAATGTAGGGTTTTTAAAGCAGGGAGAAATAATGGCTGTGAAATTAATAAGCGTTTCTTTGGGAAAAATTTAAATCTTGTATTGGGTGATGAAGATAATAGAGGGTATTGAATCTTGATTCTTGACATCTAGAGAGAACCCTACAGCCTAACACAATTCAATGGAATTGACCAAAAAAACCCAAATAGAGTCAACCCTACTATAGGAGGAAGGGCCTGCAGTAAGAACTTACCATTTTGCAAGAGCTGAGGGCGAATGCTGTTCTGCAAGAGCTGAGGGCGAACGCTGAAGGCGAATGCTGTTCTGCAAGAGCTGAGGGCGAACGCTGAGGGCGAATGCTGAGGGAAAATGTTGTTCTGCAAGAGCTGAGCTCGAATGCTGACCACAAATGTTGTTCTGCAAGAGCAGAGAGCGAATGTGCGCGTGATATCAAACGTAGCTATTGCGACAAATACCAAACATTTTTATGTAGCGCGCATATAAGTTTCGAATTTTTATGTAGCGCCCATATAAGTTTGGTATTTTTATGTAGTGCGAAAATAACTGTCGCTATACCGACGGCGGAAAAGGCGTCGCTATTAGGACGGTGCCTCCAAACGTCGCAATGGCGACACCTAGACATTGTGTCGCCGTTGCGACGTTTAGAGTCGTCTCAATAGCGACGCTTTGGGCCATGGTGTCGCAATTGCGACTTCTTCCTTTAAACGTCGTAATTGCGACACTAGTTTAAGTGTCGGTATTACGACACTTTTCTATAGACGTCGGTATAGCGACGGTTTCGGGCGGGATGGAAAAAATTTGGGAAAATTTCCGACATTTGGTCAAAAGCGTCGGAAACAGGTGTCGGAATTTCCGCGAAATGTAGTAGTGAGCCTACAACCATTCAAACTTATGTTCCATGAGCTTGAATCTTTCCTCCCTCTTGCACTCCAATAACTCCAACCTGATGACAGTGAGTTCATACATTCCCATCAATACTTTAAACAACCTCTCCATTGATTTATTCCAGCGATTTGAATCCCACTCTGGACCTTGACTCTCGAAGGTAAACAAAACAACAAAATTCTAGTTTCAGAGTCACTGAATAGAGCGTGGAGCGCAAGAATGAGATGATATGAATGCCTGCATTTTTTTCCAATTTACCATTTCTTTCGCACCCCATTGCTGAAAGTCCTTGAGAAAAAAAAATAATTCTAACCTCATGCAAAATCTCAAATCGACCTCCACTACCATACAATATAGCTTTGAATAGATGGGATGCTCCATAGAATTAATGACCGAGACTTCAAAGGAGATCCAATGGGTCCTTAGCATTAGGTGAAGAGTTAGTCTCATTAAAACATATCCTTCCTCTTGACTAGTTGTACAACCTATTATCACTTCCAAGCAAGGTATTATACAAAGTGATTTCACTCTTACCACGTGGAAGGTCTTTTGATAAGGCAATGCAAGGGAAGTGGAACTCCACTCGACAGGTTTAATTTATTTCCTTTGTTCCTAATTCTACGAGCTTCAATCGAAGTGACCATCAAGCCTTTTTCATTAACTCAATTCAAATTTCACGGGATTGGCCTAACTCTGTCTTGGAATTCAATAATTCCTTGCTCAAGATTTGAGCCTTGCTTAGCAAGCTTGTCCGCCTCGACATTTAAAAATATGAGAATATGATGGAAGGATATTTCTTCAAATTTTGTACACTGTAGTGTCATCCTGTAAACAACTGAGGAGAGACTAGAATTTCTGCGTAGTGAAGCAATGAAGATCTATCTAATGACAACCATTGAATAGCACATAACCTTTAATTTTTTTATCCCTTTGATTATGGTGATGACCAACCCTTTCCACAATGTCTAGAATTCAACTTGATTGTTTGTTGCTATTTCGAAGCTCCACACGAAGCTATAAACCATTTATTCTTCGGAGCTATATATTACCCTTCCCGCTCCAACCGCTCTTGTTGGGAAAAATACTGAGAGGGGGGGGGGGTGAATCAGTATTTAGAGCTGACTGAAAAATTTTTACTTTTTCTTTGAGCAGATTTCCATACGCGGTTTTTATGAACTTAACTAGCGTATGCACACAGAAATATAGAAGGAAACTAGCGTATACTGATTTATCTTTTAGATTTAGAGAATTAGTCTTTTAAACAGATTTATCAGTTATGAATAAGGTTAGATAATCTGAAGTCATGAACAGTAAACAACAGTATAAAGCATCACACACATGAACACCAATATTTAAGGTGGAAACCCAAATCGGGAGAAAACCACCGTTGCTGTCGTCTCTGTCTTCAATCTTTATTATATGGAAAACCTTTTACAACATTGTATTGATGCAGAATTATACCAGTATGCAGGCTTCTACCTGCAAAAGGCTGCAACCTTCTCTCGTTTTCCAGCTACAACTGGAAGGGAGCTCCAACCCCCTGATCTCGTTTACCAGCCTCTCCTGGAAGGGAGCTTCGACCCCTTGATTTCAACACCAGCTTCTACTTTCATACTGAAGGCTTCAACCCTCAGATCCACTGCAGACCACGTTTCATCAATTTTCATACTGGATCAAAACAACTTCAACACAACCCCTTAACATTAACAACCATACTTTACCCAAGACTTCAATCAGAACAGTAATACCACTGTAACCAGAACATCGAAAATAACCTAGACTTCAAAAACAAATATGCAGATACAAACTCAACTTTGAACATTCATCAATTCAAATAGCATACGCTACTTCTCTTTACTGAAGCCGCGTGTATACGCGCTTCCCTGCTCACCAACCTGCGTATGCCTCGGTGCATACTGTTTTTCATAACATGAACTGCATACGCTACTTCTCTTCACCGAAACTGCGTGTATACGCGCTTTTCTTCGTATCAACCTGCGTATACTTCTGAAATTACTGATTTTCAGACTGTGATCAATCTCAGATATAGATCTAAGGCTTTCAGTCAGACACCTTCTCAGCAATGAAAAACCTTTAGACAGTCAGTCAAGTTTAACCATGTTTTCTCACTCATCCTTCATCATGTTTTCTCAATCAGTGATTAGATTTGTTCATTATCAAATCAACAACATACTCCATATTCAATCAACCCAGAACTTCAAGTAGACTTCATTGACTGACAACAAAGAGAAAACAGAAATCACAGAAGTAATATCTGTAAATAAACTTCAGAAACCCTAACTTTCATACGTGCTTTTTATTAAGCGAACCCGCGTATATACGTGCTTTTACCGAGACAAACTAGCGTATAGATCTATAAAAGATAAACTTGCAGAACAGACCAGATCTATAAACTTACCCAGATTTCTTCAATTTCTTCATCAGACTTGCGCCAAGTCTTCATCATTTCTTTTGCAGATAATCCTAGAGATTCATCATTTCTAGATCTAGAGATCTTGAACCTTCATCATATCCATAGGTGCATCATAGATTCAGATCTATCAATTAAGAACAAAGTTCAACCATGCAGATATCTCTTAAAGAGATTTATTTATTAACAACCCTTACACCTGCACTCATTGCACTATGATCCTCTTCTCCTTATATATTTTTAGCCTTTATCAATACCATGAGCCAAAACCACACAACTTCCGATGGTATTCTTGGACGAAATCAAATAAACCATACAACGCTCAATACTGTGTGCCAAAACCATGGTAATGCCCCTTGGTATTATAAATTTGGAGCGCAAAAGGGCATACGCGACTTGGGACATACTTATCCGCGTGCATACGCGACTTGGCCTTTACAAACTCGCGTATACATTGTGACATATTTTATTTATCATTTCTCCAGCACTTACTGGAATTCTTTTCTTTGTCACATCTGTAGATACATCATTCTTACATCTTTTGCTATCCAAAGACAACTTCATCAAGTAGGTTGCCATCAAGGACAACACATTGCATCATATTGCCAACAACTCTATGTATTGAGATTTTAATAAAATTAAAAAAAGGGTATTTCTATATATAAAAATCTTTACTTCATATAAACATTCTAGATCCATATTAACTCCTAAGCATCAAGAGGGATCAAATCTATTTTCACTCTAAAAGAGGTTTGTACCTCAAACAATTTGATCCCTTTTGGTGCTTGGCAGATTCACAGTTAAGAATGATCTAGGTCGATTTATTATTAATTATAATTACTAAGCCATTCACGGACGAGGTACTATGTGATGTTGCTCCTCTTGATGTGTCTGATGTATTATTAGGCCAACCATACTTGTGGAAGTGGCATGTGGTGTATGAGTCTAGGCCTCGTTCTGTTGTTATTACTTTGGGAAATAAATTGTACAGGATACCGGAGGTAGTACCGCCTCCTGCCATCTCTTTGACTACTGCAACACAATGCAGTAAGCTTATTTCCCAAACCATGAAATTTATTTGCATTACAATTCGCCCACAAGGCAAGAAGAAAATTGTGACCACAGCCTCGAAACAAGGCTTCTCTACATGGCAGCAGTAGATGGAAAAAGTTGTGGAAGAATACGAGGACATTTTCTCCTCACCCATAGAGGTTACTCTACACTGTCAGGTCAAGCACTCCATTGATCTGACCCCAGGTGTGATGTCGCCTGATGTTGCCATACCTCATGCGACCACACAAACATAATCCACACATGTACTATCAGAGGTTGATAAAGAAACCAAATTTATTGAACGCCTTCAACACGTCCGTCAGTAGGTTCATGACATCTTCAACAAATCCAATATCAAGTTCAACATAATTTGCCTCATCTCATGGGGGAACTCAACGCAATGGAGACCATTGCTTCCTAAGGGGGGAGGAATGATCCAGGTGGACATTGGTGGCCAACCACATATTCCATTTGAACCCCCACCATCGGTTCTTTTAGTTTTTCAGTTTCAGCACAACTTACTATTTTTAACAGTTTTTCAGGTCTTCAACTTCCGAAGCCGTTTTTAGGCCCTAAACGACATTTTTTTTTGGAAAATTGGGAGAAAAATGGAAGCCCCTTTGATGTTTCTCACATCAATAGTTTTAGTCATCGGATATATCGTTCTAACGAGGTATTGAGCGCATCAAACAAAGATCGTATGCCAAAGTTACATCCTCGGGAAGATTGATGTAATAATTTACCCAAACGGGGCCCATAGTTTTGGCGTTTCATCTCTTAGAGTTAGGTTTTTGGATGTTTATGGTTTCCCATTGTTTTTCAACAATAAATTGGCCTTTGAGCCTCATTGTAACACAATTCAGAGGCCTATAGCCGCCACATCTCTTCTCAGAGATAAGCCTACCAATGCCCTAGCTGTTTATTTCCATTATGTCTATAAGCATATTTCATTTATATGATATTAATGAAATTAAGTTTTATTTCCGCTGCATCTTTGTGTCTATGTTTATTTCGGTATTATTGCGTTCCTATATAAATCCGGATCAATCATCCCATGGTACTCTCATATAATTATCAAATTTTACTAAAACATATGTGGGTGGTTCTAAGGCGATTTTCCAGGTTTATACACAATTTTTTCTACAATTCCAAGAGCATCATTTACGAGTCCTGCATCAGTCCATATGTTTGATGTAAGCATCACTCGAGCTCCAATTGCAATGATTAATTCAAGTTTCGTTTCTTCCTCATCTATTTTCATGCAATTTATTTTTACTTTTGTAGCAACACTGGCTGCAATGGGACAATTTAGGTTTCTTAAACAAAGCTTGTTATGATTTTCTACACCATCATTTGTTGCAAGCAAATGTATTTTGTTATCAAAGGACTCTTTTGTGGAAAGATCCAAGCGTTTATTTGTACGAGTCATAAGTGCTTCCTAGTCTTCCATAGTTGGCATTACATTCCTTACATTCATTAATAAATAACGAAAATATATTTCTCTTCTTGTTGTTCTGCAGTTGACATTTCTTGTGTCTTTCTTTGTTGATATGCTCTTGCTTGTTCATTATGCTTTATCCTTTGCTCTTCATGTTCTTCAACTGTCATTTGTAATTCTTTTTTTCTGTCGATATGCTCTTACTTGTTCAAATTTCTTTATTCTTTGTTCTTCTTACTCTTCAACTATCATTTCTAGTGATTTTCTCTCGTTATTTTCTATCAGTTTCATGATTTTCAATTGTTATTTCCTCTAGATTTTCTTGTTCATTTCCTCTTTGTTGTGTTTTTCTTTGTCAATGGTTTTTTTTTTTAAACGTGTTCTTCTCTCTTCTTGTTGTTTTGCAGTTGTCATTTCTTGTGCCTTTCTTTGTCGATATGTTCTACGCTTTTCTCTTTGTCCTTCACTTTTCTTCTTTCTTCGATCTTCTCTTTCTTCGTTACAATTTTTTTTGAAATTGTTTTCCTCCATCTCGTTATTATGAGAAGACATAGTTGCGTGAATTACTGTAACACAAATATCAATGCATATAAAAATAATTAATTTTTGAATCACTGAAATCAATGCATTTAAGGCAATCAATTACACCAATAATTAACACATTCATTGAAAACAATGCATTTAGTACAATCAATTAGATCAAGAATTAATAGATACACTGAAATCATTGTATTTATTACAATAAATTAGACCAAGAATTAATATCTACAATAAAATCCAATTAGAAATAGAATTTAAATCCAATTTACTAACACTCGAAAAAGAATTAGAATTTAACATCTACAATAAAATCATAGCATCACTATTAAAATATAATAATATTTAATAATAATTAAATATCATCTATTTAACATATACACATAATTCCTTAATAATAATTAAACATATAAATAAGTGACATAATGAATACTATAAAAACCTAAACTTAAATATTCCCACTTAAAATATGAATAGAAAACGTCAAACCTTTAATATTATTTATTATTATCATGTAAGTGTGTTTGTCTTAATATATTTATTTAAGCGCGGTATGTTAATATTAATTTAGACCAAAATAAATCTAAATTATATTAATAATATTGAATTAAATATATTAAACTTATATAATTTATTTAATATATAAATACTAAATTTATGTATAATCTAAAATATATATTAATATTTTGGTTCACATTAGAATTTAGATTATGGTTTAATATATTTATTATTAGATATAGACTAATATATAATCTTTCATTTAATATTGCAAACTTATTATATTTGTTATTTTTTAAAGGAATATATTTAATACTTGGATCAGCACTGTCAAATAATTTTTACTTAAGTTTCTACATAAAGACTAAAGGCTTTTTGAATGAAATAGATCAACAATAATATTGTATGTGAGAAGAAAGATGGATTGCCATGAAATAAAGTTTGTAGTTTGACAAGATTCAAATCTGGCTAGATTTTTTGAAATTTTTTTGGCTGGAGTCTGGCCACTTTTAACTATTTAGACAATTCCACTTTTAACTATTTAGACAATTCCTCCTCCTTAGTGGACGATGCCAAGAAAAGGTCCCCTCCCGATAAATATATATATTGAAAACCAACAAACCTCAACATGTAAATGACAACTGCCCAAACCTTTGTGGATAAGAAAACCTCCTCCATTTATTGAGAATGACTCAATGAGCTTTTCTTCCGATAAATATATATATATTGAAAACCAACAAACCTCAACATGTAAACGACAACTACCCAAATCTTCATGGATAAGAAAACCTCCTCCACTTTATTGAGAATGATTCAATGAGCTTTTCTTATGAAGTTATCTACGAAGGTGGAGGAATTGCCCGTACGACCAGGTCAAAATCTGGACAAAAAAATCTAAGAAATCTTGCAATAGCAGTGTTTGAATCATGTTTTTTATCGAGTTGTCTGTAGTGAATTTTTGAAGGCTTTTTGAAGTGCCCTAGGGTTTTTTTAGAGTGCTGAATCCATATATACAATTAAAAAACAATTTAAATAACATAAATCAATATTCAACCTCAATTTTTTTCGCCAAATTCCTATACTTAAAATTCCAAAAAGTCACACTAAAAACAACTCTGATTTTTATTGTGGAAATAGATTCAACACCATAAAAAAACCTTTAAAACATTAAAAAAAAAACTTAAGTTTAATAGCTATAACCTAAATTACAAAAATCCTGAAAAAAAAAAAATACACTTATTATTACTACCATGTGTGGGGGCTGAAACATGAAGTTCCAACGACACTTTATCGAGAAGGACTCCGTGAGCTTCTCTTATTGCTATGCGTGCTTGTGCGGTGAAACATGAAGTTCCAACGACAGGGTTATCACGAGAGTTCGTGCCCCAACATTACAAATAAATAAGAAAGTAAAGAAAATGGAAAAATCCCTGTCCGCTTCTTTATCGCTGCTTATGGAGTGGATGAGTGATGCAAGCCTGTTGAATATAGCTTGCACGTTAATTTCACGAGGGCCCCGCATCATAGCTTGCAGCTGTAATTTCTTTCAGAAAGGGGATTCGGAAGAGTCGGTTCTTGTAATAACTATGGGACAGTGCACATCCATAATTGCCCATCTAAGGTAAACATGCCTCTTTTCCAAGGAATCTATTTGTTGGCATTTGTTGCTTTTTTATTATAATTTCTGTTGTGGTGAGCAGATGACGATAATGGCTTCCCACCTGCTCACATCTCGGTTGGTCGGCTTTCAATTTTGGGGGAATGCGTGTATTGTGAAATGGTGTTTTATACTTTCGTTTGTTTTTCCTCGATCAGCTAACATATATCAGTATCGATGCCCAGGTGACAGTAATCTGGTCCAACAGAAACTGATACCATGATCAGATTGAGAATCCCCGATAACAATGCGCTTTTGTTTGTGAAAATGCCTCAACCCAGGTGACCAAAGCCCCCCTCACTACTGCTGATTTGTTAATGCGCATATATCAGAGCTTTGACGTTTTACTCTATTCTTTGTGTTGTAACTTCTGCATTGTAGCACAGGTATGACTGTTTCTCATTTGGGAGTGAAGGGGGAATCTAGGGTTTGATAGTTGTTTTCTTGCGCTCTGTCCTACTTTTTTTTTCGATTAATTGTGCAGTTCATGTTCTTCTGGCCGATCCTGTTGTATATTGCTTTATGCTTTCGGTAGATCACGGCACCAGTACGGATTGGTATAATTGATTGTCATTTCTAGTGGCATTGACTTATTTTTGTCATTTGGTGATGAGTGGTAAAATTATCATATTTTAGGCTATAGACATGCCATCAGAATCCTAGCAAGCCTCTGAAACAGCCTTGTTTCTGGAACAATAACTTATAGTTTGATGGCAATGTGGATAGTTTGTGAGATGCGGGTTTCAAATTTCATCCTCTCTAGCAACAGGAGCGCTCCTCTGGTAGCCAATTACTAGGTTGGCTATCACTTGGATCTTGTGCCTGGAGGGCATTAGTGATTATCCATCCTAAGTTTCCATTGGATCTTGTGCATCGGCA
Organism: Pinus albicaulis; assembly: GCA_034641835.2. Lineage (NCBI taxonomy): Eukaryota > Viridiplantae > Streptophyta > Pinopsida > Pinales > Pinaceae > Pinus > Pinus albicaulis. The sequence continues at coordinate 785,765,697 of CM076570.1, read as the reverse complement.
CCTATTATCAGAAGCTGAAATGCTGTTGTAAGCCTACTGGTGCCTGGCCATAAATAACAATTTAACTTCGCAACAGCTACATAACGGCCTTGTTTTTTTGAATTTGCTTCCAGATGAGGGGCCGGAGATTATTTCATTATTTCGTTTCAGCCTATGTCTCTATAACCAAACCATTGTCAACTGCCCTTGGAGCTCTCACTTTGCAGAATCATTTCGCTCAAAGGAATTATGGCTTTGGATCAGGAGGACTACACAAATATGGGCATCAGTGTTTTTGCTATTTAGCGGTCCTTCTTCTCTTCATCTATAGTATAATCTTCACATGCCATCGATTTTTTCATTCTCAGTTTCCCGGCGAGGGGTTTATTTCTTCTAGCCAACTCGATGCTGGAGTCAACCATGTCATTCAAGGGTATGGTTCAAACAACTGTGACATTTTCAGTGGGAAATGGGTTCCCGATAGTACATACCCGTTGTACACTGCCTCTTCCTGTCCTTTTGCAGAACTGGGTTTTCGTTGTCAGAACAATGGCAGGGAAGATGAAGACTACCTGAAATGGCGATGGCAACCCCTGAGGTGTGATATACCGAGGTAAATCTAAATAGCCTCATTAGCAGTTAGCTTTTTTAACTATGCACCACATTGGAAGACCACAATATCAATTTTCGATACACTGTTTTTCTACTTCTAAAGTTTATATGATCTATCTTGTTCCATCTTTTATCATGCTGTATATCGTCTATTCTAATTTGTTAGAATTTTTTTGGCTGTAACTACATAAGTATTTACAGTCCAAAGACTTTTGGGTGAACACTTCAGTCATCATCAGGGTGCAATGAAGAATATGACTTATGTTAAATGCAGTTACAGCCAAAATGTTTTCTAACAACTATATAAAACTGTGAAAGCCTATATTCTAAGCTATTCTATTTTACTATTTTAATTTTATTTCACATACAATCAGCAGCTCTGGGGTCTTGACTAGACTTAGTGTGGATGCAGGTTTAATGCACCTGATATCCTAAGAAGATTGCAGGGTTTGCGTGTTGTGTTTGTTGGAGATTCCATGGCCAGAACACAATGGGAGTCTCTTATCTGCCTTCTAATGCAAGGTGTAGCTGATAGGCAGTCAGTTTATGAAGTAAATGGAAACAACATTACAAAGCGTATCCCATATTTGGGGGTCCGGTTTAGTACATTTAACTTCACCATTGAGTACTATCGGTCACCCTTTCTTGTACGCAAGGGAATTCCGCCTAAACATGTACCTAGAAGGGTTCACTCCACTCTTAAGTTGGACAAGCCAGATGTTGCAAACAAAAAGTGGCGTGAAGCAGATTTACTGATTTTCAATGCTGGACATTGGTGGACACCTTTCAAAACCTATGAAATGTAGGCATCTTACTCCCCTTTCCACATTTTTTTCTTTGCATTAAAACTAGGTAATTTTTTGCCAGCTTTATTTCAGCTTCTAGCTATTGTTTATTTAAAGACGAGTCGTTGCAGAGATAATGGGGTATTTTCTAATATGAGTATGATACTAGCCCAGGTCAAGACAAATACTGTGGATTATTATAATTTTGGATTGAGTAAGCTACTTCCAGGTGTTTTGCACCATGAACTGAGGAAACTTTTGAAGGTGAAGTATACACATGGATCCTAGGAGACATCAAGGAAAATGGTGCGGACCATGAACATTACAATAACATGCTTTCAATCACATAATGGATTTCCACTGAAGTGTATAACCCTAGGCAACTAGATAAAATAACAGATGATACTTTACTATAGTTAGAAATTGCCAATGAGTTTCAGTTAATGCTAATTATTGCCAGATAAGACAGACACACCACTTTTAATTTTTAAGTTATTAATATCTGTGCATGTCAGGGGTTACTTCGAATTTGTTGTCTAGTGTTATGCCTTCTCTGTTTCTCTTTCTCAGCACGGCCTTGTGATTTGTTGTAAATCTCATAACCTGTAAATGTCTCTGGTGATGATAAGTCTAGGCATTTTAATTTAATTAAGTCTGTTTCATTAAACTAAGCTCTGAAAAGCACAACTGGATTACGATTCAGCCATTGGTGATGGTTTGTCCAGGTGTCCTCAGTCAAGTTCTGAAAAAAAATATTTACACTTGTTCTTCCTCACCAGTATAGCAGGAAAAGAGTGGTGAAAATCGGCCTTTGCAGGGGCATGCTGAGCTAATTCCAGTGAACTGTTAGCCGTTGGTTTCTTCAAATTAAATTTTAGTTGGGCTTGTTCCTTGAGATCTGCTTCCACTTGGTATTAGGTTTGCTCATTTTCTTATTTTTCCTTACTGTTGTAATAAGATGCAGTGTTTTGATAGGGTAGTGCATATAGCAGAGCATGTGGGAAGACAAGTTAAAAATTATTAACATACTATGCAACTATACTATGAAAGTATTAAGTAATATTACAATATTCATAAGGTCTATTAAAAGGATCACCTAACATAGTTGTTTGTTTGCAAGAACTGCTAGTGCTAAGGTAACAGAGGCTAAGGACTATTAAAAAGACCATTTAAGATAATTGTTTTTATGCAAGAGATGCTAGTGTGACAGAGAACAATCTATTGAGAGGTGGAAGAGATGCTGTAACCTGGGTTGGGGTGAAAACGTCTCGGTGCATGTAAAATGGATCATGTTCCTTTACACCAGGTTCTGAATAGGCATGTGTAAAACCTTTTGGATTTGATAGCCTGTAGAGAGATATCCTATTTTCATTTAGTGTTTGTCATATGTTTTAATTGTTCTGGGACTTAAGGCTATGTCATGGAGAAGGCAATGACCTTTTAAAGTTTGGCCAACTATAAGATTGTGCTGCCCACATTGAAATGCTACTAAAAGGCAGATCTGAAGCAATATAATGTATGGCTAGCTTGCAGGAAAGAACAGCAAGTATTGCTTGGGTCATCAAATGGATATGCTATAAGTTATAACTCTTAATGATTATTATGATTTAATCATTGTTATGACTTCTTTATTTGACCCAGCACACATGGAAGAGTTTGCTCTTCTATTTCTATTATCGTTTCTTTTATATTTCCTGGAGAAAAAAATCCCGTGCATTCTTCCTAGGCCAAGAAGCTTCAAAAAAAGGCTATCCAGAATAGGATCAGCAAAGTATTATGTCTAAAAAAATGCAGAAAACTGCTTCTTAATCTTAACAAAAGGATTCATTATACATTTCAATACCTTTCAACTCCTGAAAAAGTCAGTATATACTATAAACCTTATATATAAGTCTTTTTCATCCAATTTATAACCATCAAGGAATCTCCATAAGTTCGAGTATGTGTTATCTCCCTTTGCAAGGTGAAGTAATAGTTTTAAAGCCATTAGCTCAGCATAATTATTGGTGGCAGAGCTTATACTAGTTGAAAAGGAAACATGATTGAAAATGAGAGAGATAAAGTATTCCCCATGCTCCCCACTCTCTCCTGGATGGTTTTCCTTGAGCAACCCTCTCAAAGAACGCCCATGGCAAGTTGAATTGGATAATAATCTTAGGTCGTTGGGGCCTTTGTGCAGTGCCTTGGATATTGTGAAAAGAATCCATAATGGGTAAGCTCTGAACTGCAAGTTTTATGAAGGTACCATATTTTCAAAAATAGCATGATTTCACTCTAGCAGCCCCCCCACACAACACTAAGAGGAAGAACTTTGTGATCTTTATTGTGTTGTGCTGAGAACCACTTTTTTAGGCCTTCTTCGAAAGAGGGTCCTTCCCAGATATATGACTGATCCTCATAATTATGAATTTCAGCCCACACAACCTGTATGAAAGGACAATGAAGGAAGAGGTGATCCACAGATTCAGTATTTTGTGGGCACAGTGAGTATTTGCTGGGTCCATGAAAGGAACGTTTCTGAAGGTTGCCCCAAGTCGGTGCTTCATTGCAGAGGAGGAGCCACATAAAGAGTGTTGCCTTCAGAGGGCATTTCAATTTCCATAATTCTTTTTCCACCAGGGATTTGGTGCGGGCAGATGTCCCTATTGCATACAAAGATAGCCAGTTTTGTGGGTGTATACCCTAGAGTGATTATGCATGCATATGGGTTGATCTGGCTGATCAGAGAGAGACAAATCATTGTTGTAGAGACCGAGTGAATATTTTCCAGGTCACAATATGGGGTCCTTCCAACTGAAGTTCGGTGACAATAACCCAGAGTTGAGATCCCTGAATGAAGTCGTGGCAAAAGATTTGGTTTAAAACTATGGAGGACCTTTTCCAGTTCTTCCTTTTAGAATTCCACCATAAGCCTCTCATTTCCTTCCTGAGCTATAAAACTGGGAAAATGGCTAGCTACCTGACCAATGGTAGCCCTCAATTCTTCATGGAATAAAGATTTGAAGTGCCTTGTGCCTTAATTTTCCAAGTCTGAGAAAGATGTTGCGAGAGATCCATTTGCCCGGGATATATTCCAAACTTCAAAGGGTATTATGGCTTTCCTATGATTGGCAAAACAATGAAAAACTGTGTTTTCATCGCCTGCCGGCAATTTGTGAGCATGACTCTTCATTCTTTATTCCTTCTCTCTCGAAGAATTTCCTATGGTTATACTCCAAGATTTTTAGCTAAGACCGAGAAATATCTAAAAGGATACTCCCAGCTTCTCTGTCTAAGCAGTCCTTTATCAAAGCTTCTGTTTCATCTAGAGTTTTAAGGTCTCTTTCTCTCTTCTGCTTCATGCAAGAAATGGTAGCTGCTTTACCCCTTTTTAGATTTGCTTGACATTGGATCGGAGGTGATGCTTTGTCTGCATAATTGTGGGGTCGTCAAATGTTTTTGATGGCCTGACGAAAAAATGGGTCTTCAAAGCAATGCAGGTTTGGTTTGAAGGGACTTGGAGGCTGTGCAGAGGAAGAAATCATTTCTAAGATAATGGGACAGTGGTTTGAATCACCACCCACTAAGACCCACTGGCAAAATATCAAATTAGTGTTAAGGAATGACTTGGAGATAAGAAAGTGATCCAATCTTTTGGTAATCCTTGCACCCCTAGCTTCTTTATTTCTCTAGGTGGGCAGAAGTTTAGGTGGTTGTATGCCTAGAAGACCTATTTCTTTCAAATGGTTCAACATAAAATAAAAATCTGCTATAGGATCAGGATGAGCAGAAAAAGCCCCATATTTTACACGGCCCCAAAGTGAAGTTTAGATCTCCTCCAGTAACAATTTGACCAGATTGTATGAGGGATTCTTTAGGGTGATTCCGCAAAATTACTTCTTATATATGTAAGGACCATACAAATTGAAACAATTTATGGACATGTTCAGGTCTAGTGAATGAAACTCTGGTGCCAGACCCAACTCAATCGACCATGTAAAAAAAAGCTTTAAAAGATTCTTTGGCCATCTTGAGATGAGGCCTCCTAATCTTGCAAACATATCCAAGGCTAAAAATTCCCAATTTGGAAGAGAATCCTTAATTAACTTTACAACTTTGTCACCATCCACCAAAGTTTCTTTGAGAAAAAGGATCTGGGGAGAATGGGTCTTCACCAGACACTTTATAGCCAATTTTTTGGTAGGATTGGCTAATTCTCAACATTTCAAAGATGACATCTTCATAGGAGGGACTTTAAAGGGGTTGATGCTCTAAGGGTCCTGATAATGGATTTTTATTTTCCTAATCTAAATTATGATTTTGCTTGATGTTGTGTGATGGAAAGATAGGATTTTCGTCCTTGAATAGGGGGTTTTTCTTGCGGGCCTTAGATGCATCCCAAATTGCATCCAAGGGTAGAGTCAAGTAAGAGCTTCTCTAAAATTTTCAGCTTCGAAAAGGGGTGATCTTTGATTTTGATTGTAGATTGTAACTAGGAATAAAGACTATTGGGGGAGGCTCCACCTCACATGGACGAGTGGAAAGGAGGGAAGGAGGAAACAATGTTTTAAAAATCGGACTGGGGTTTTGAAACGGCCAAGGGTCGGCTCCGACTCCGACTCGGTATCGACTCGGCCGGTTCAGTTTCAATGACTCAGTGTTTGTAAAAAATACATTAAATATATATATTTTTTTTTTGTAAAAAATACATTAAATATTAATTATTTTTGTAAAAAACATAATTTTAAAGATTTTCATTCATGTTTCCAAACACAAAGTATTACAATATAGACAAAAGACAACATATGATCAAAGCAGCCTCATGAATATATCCATTATATTAAAATTGCACCCAGTGCACTGTCCAATACATGATGATGATATAGAGATCAGAACAAAAAACATAACCAAGGGGGCTCTAAATGGCCTCTACAACAAAAAATGAATAGACACTACTGCTAGACATCTGACAAGCCAATGTCCTCTTCCTCAAACTCTGAACCAGAGGGGGAAATCGCTCGCTTCTCTGAATCATCATCCTCAACTAGAACTGTAGCACGCTGAGCCTGAGATAGACGAGTTATGCACCTTCGTCGTGGCTGACTAGAGGAAGTGCCTGTGTCTGCAACTGGAGGGCTTGGGACTGGGCTTGCTAATAGTGGATCTGCATTGAGCAGAGGCTCTACCTGTGTATCGAAGTCCATCCCCACACCAATATCTTCATCAAAATCAAACTCTGTTGGACAAGACTCCACTACCCAATCTGATGTTGGATCAATATCCTCCAACACAATGGGATCTGAATCAGGTCTTTTGTTCAACAATTGGTTGCGTCTTAGTCGGAGGTTACACTGGACATACATTAGATCATTTAACTGCTTTTGCTCCAAACAATTTCTCTTCTTTGTGTGAATCCTCTCAAAGACAGACCAATTGCACTCACACCCAGAAGCACTGCAAGTTTGACTCAAAATGTGGATTGCAAACCTCTGCAATTTAGGACAATGGCTACCAAATGCCTCCCACCATTGTGTTGCAAAAAATGAGTTTCAGTTAGCTCAACAAATTATATCCAACTTTGAAATTGAAATTATAAACAATTATACAAAATAATAAAATATGAATTTGAAAATTGAAATTCTTTGTTTACCTAGCTCATTTGATTCCCTTGCAATCCTTGCAAGATTCTTGCTAAAGGTACCTGTGGCTTGGCTGAACACAGTGATCTGATTGTGTATCTGCAACTGGCCACTCTCTGTGGGGATCATGTGATCAATGCAGTCAATCTATCCATCTCTAACCTCCCCAGTCAAAGCTCTTGCTTCATGAGCTTTATAATGATACCTTAGGTTTAGAAAATATCCAGCTGCATGTATAAGGCGATGGAGTTGATTGTTCCATCTTTGATCAATGATTGCCCCAATGGGCCCATACTTACCCGCTTTGTCCTTGTATGCTAGCCTTATTTGCTCCTTTGCTTGATCCATAGCCTCATAAATGAAGCCCATAGACAATCTTTCCCCATCCACCAACCACAACACCTTAACCAGTGGCTCAACAAGTTTCACTATCTCTGCTGCCTTTTTCCAAAATATTTCTTCATTAACTTTTTTTTTTACATGTTTGCGATCCTATTTGCGAGCCCACTGACATTCATTCCATTCATCACTAGAAAACAACTTTTGCAAGTTTCTATGTTGGGCAAGCATAGATTGCAATGTCAAAAAATGTGTTGCAAATCTAGTGATGGCAGGCCTAATAATTTCTTTGCCTCGTGTGTTTCCTCATCAGATTCAGAATCCAGGAGTGATTGTAAATATATTTTTGTGATGCTTTTGGCATGCTCTATATATTTTTGTGATGCTTTTGTGTTCTTGATCCAGTTTATTTTGCCAATATCCTCAAGCATGAGTTCTATGCAATGTGCAACACATGGGGTCCAAAAGATGGTTGGGTGTTTTTCCACTGACAATTTACCAGCAAGAACATAGTTAGAGGCATTATCTGTGATGATTTGAACAACATTTGCCACCCCCACTTCTTCAACAACCTCATCCAAAAGCTGAAACAACAAGTGTCCATCTTTCACCCTATCAGATGCATCAACTGATTCTAGAAACATGGTTTCTCGTGGGCAAAAGACAAGATGTTTATGATGGTATGGTTCCTCTGATCAGTCCATCCATCTAACATGATGGTACATCCTATATGTGCCCATGAGTTTTTGAAATCTTTCAAATAATCATCAATGGACACAATCTCTTTTTGCAGAAGAGATCCTCTTAACTCATGCATAGTGGAGCCTTTGAAGCCCTTTCCAACAACATATATGGCATTAAACATAGGTTCATAATATGGTGAACGAGTAGCATTGAAGAGAATATCAACATCATACCACCATCTAGCAATGTAATCACAAGCAGCTTCTCTCAATTCTTTTTTCCAATGCTAATCTAAAGTGGGTTGCACTTAACCTCTACTTGTAGGACTAGGACCATGTGCACTATCAGAGGGAGAAGAGGGTATGAAAAAACTTTTGATAGTACCCTTATTTCTCATTGCACCCTTACCATTTTCAGAAATAGACTCCATAGAGGGAGGAACATAGCAAAACAGGTCTGATGCATTAGTGCAAGGGATAGATGAAGAACCCTCATAATCAAAAGTTGGGTTGGTAGCTACATGTGTTGTATATTTCTCTTCCTCCCAATTTCAACCTCTATTTCTTTTTGCCTAGCTTTGTCTTCCTCAAAATTTTGAAATTGCTCTTTCAACTCCTTCCTAATTTCCCCAATGTCTTTTGCTTCACATGGAGTAATTTGGCCTCTAAGACCACCCAAATGTAGTTTCAGTCTATGAATTGCCCCTCCACCCCCCTTATTTTTTCTCTTACAAAATTTGCAATGCATTTGATCATCAAACATTTCAGCATATGCCCAAGCAGCATCTTTCATTCTAGGGGCCATTTTGGACTGAGTTTTTGACTTGGAAAGAAAAGGTTTAAATTTGAAAATGAAAACAAAAAAAGACTATTCATTTTATGTTCATTTCTTTCACCAAAAACTATGTTTACCATTTTCAGATTTGCAAAAAAAATAAAACAAGCAAAGGCAGATTTTAGAAGGGAAAAAAAATACCTCTAGGCTCTAGCCTCCTCAATGCAGCTCCAAAAAATTAACTCCTCAATGTTGCTCCAAAGCTTGTCCAATAAGTTCCTCACTGCTGCTCCAAAGCTTGCCCAAAAGACTCCTCAAAGCTGCTCCAAAACCAACTCCACAACTCTTCACAATTTCCTCACAAATGCTCACTTAAATTCAATGAGATAGATGTGAGGAAATGAGAGAGGTTGGGTAGCTTTAATAGGATGGGGAGGGGTTAGAACCTTGCATAAAACCCTAACAACAACAAAAAATAACTTTTCAAGTACATTTTTTAGCTTTAGAGGGGCCTGCGGCCGGCTTGGAGTGGCTCGACCGGCTTAGCTCAGGCTCGGCCAAGCCGGCCGGTTTGTGACCGAGCTGGCCGAGTCGGTGTACGACTCGGCTGGCTCGATCACAAACTGGCCTTCGGACTAGTTTTTCCACCGAGTCGGTCCGGCCGGGGGTCTGGCTCGGTTAACTCGGCCGATTCCGAGCCGGTCCGACCATTTTTTAAAACTATGGGAGGAAAGGGGAGTGAGGAGGCTGGATTAGAAAAAGACACATAGTTCAAAGTGAATAGGGGAGACTAGGGAGGAAAGGAGAGACATGAGAGATTTCTTAGGTGGTCTCCTATAGGGTCAGAAGGAAAGGGGGAAGCTAGGGATGTGACATGAATATTGCATAAATCAACAAAAACTTGAAAGAGAAGCAGAGGGTTGAATCAGGGATTCCATACTTTAGGAGGGGGGCCTCTGAAATAGTGACAGGAAGTTGTGTCCCTGTGAACCTCTGAAGCATTTGCTGGGAAAATGAAGGCCTCCCAATCAGACAAGTAGGAACTGTTGACGTGGACGTCCTAGAGGGGATTTAAAACTCCTTATCTTGGACCTCCTTTCGAACCCATTTTTGCCTTTGTTGGAGAGCGAGCAATCCTTTCCCAAATGTCCATTGGTGTGGCATCCACACTTGAAGGGTATACCTTCATAATCTAGAGATTGTTTATGGACAAGGACCCTGGATTTAATGGAGATAACATCCACCAAGCTTTGGAAAGATTTATCCCTGCCATAATACGTGCCATACCCATGTAATTGGCTTGCAAGTATGAGGAGTCCTCTTTGTAGGAAAACCCTAGTGAATTCCTAATCTCTTGGAAGACATTTGCTGACTAGAAGGTAAGTGGAAGCCCAAAGATGGACTCAGAATTGGGATAACCATCAACTTCTTTAAACTTGCTTCGAAATCAATTGTCCATTTTTTGTGAAGAGAGCCCTAGTGCCATTGGGACTGTAGAGTTTTTTGTGCATCCACTCTTGATGCAATCACCCATCCCATCTAGCGGTTTGCCAACATGTAGTGAGTGGAATAACCTAGGTTCTTGGTAAAATTGGAGGTGTACTCATCCCTATTATCTGATGTCAAGACCCTGATATTCTTGATTGTCTATTTCTCACCTAGGCCTTGAATTCCTGGAACTGATTGAATGCCTCATCCTTGCTCTTCATGAAGAAGATCTTGGTTTCCCTAGAATAGTCATCAATGAATGTGACATGGTGTAGTGCTCCCTGCACTGATGCCACTGACATTGGTCCAAACACATCTAAATGGATGAGATCCAAGATCCACTTGGACCTACTTGCTACTCGGAAAAACATCCTTGGCATTCTTGCCAAGTGCACATCTTATACACATGCCTTGCTGCTTAATATTGAAATCTGGGAGACCGATGACAATCTCCCTTTAGGATCGGCAACACCTTGTAGTGTAGGTGTTCTAACCTCTTGTGTGACAACTTGCATAGGTTGTCACTGTCTGTACCAAAGCTTGAATGGGTTTTCCCTTCAACTTGTATAAGTTGCCCTCTCTAACCTTGATAGCTACTACGTTTTCTGGGCTAGTATCCTTTGGACAAATAAGCACTCGCCCATTCTCGAACATGGCCTCATATCCTTTGTCCTCCATCACTCGGACTGAGCGCAAGTTCTTCTTTGGCTATGGTATAAGCAACATATCCTTGGCTTCCAACATTCCTTTTGACCTGAGCTAGAACTTAATGGTTTTTTCTCCCCTCATTGCACAATGCGTACTTGGCATCATCACCAAGCTCCACAAAACCCTTGAGTCTTTCTTCATCAGACTACTAAACAACTTCCGTGCTTTTGTCATATGGCGTGATTGTGTTGGTAGATAGAAAAGAGATCAATGAGAAGTCCTTCTCGAACTTTGTTGCAAACACATCAAGCTGTACCTCTGCTGATGCTTCTATTTGTTGTGACTTCCCATTCCCCTTCTTCTTCTCTAGACACTGTGATGCATAATGCCCATTCTTGTGGCAAATGTAGCACTTGAGCTTGATCAATCCTTTTTCCCCAGTTGTGATCCTTCACTATTACCTTCAGAATCCTTCCCTTTGCCCTTTTTGGCCTAGTTGACCAAGGCCAGGTTCTCCTCTTCATCTCCTTGCTTGATGGCCTTAGACTTTGCCCACGCCTCTTCCTGGATGCAATCATCCCAAAGCCTTTCCCAGTCGGGAAGTTTTTTGTGAGCACATACTCCCTTGACAAATGATTCCCAGGGCTTGGTGAACCCTTTTAGTGCCACATTGATGAGTTATGTCTAATCCATTTTTCCCCAATGGCTGCAAGCTGATTCCTTACCTAGGTGATCTTCATGAAATCACTGGCACTGTTATCAAACCTCAATATTTGGATGGGTCTGAGCTTGTTCCTCAAGATCATCTTCCTATTCAAGTTGTCACTCTATAGCAGGTCTACTAGAGCCTTGAACATCTCTCTAGTCAATTTCTTCTTTGCTATGTGCTGGATCAAATGATCCTTTATGGTATCCATGGTAATCCGATGGATTCCAATGTCCTTTATATGAGCCGCCTTATCTGCCGGATTTGTTGGTTCAGGAACAATTTTTCTGCAAATTCCCAAAACTAACGTTCTTTTAACAACAAGGTGACCCTTATCTTCCTTGTAGGAAGTTAGATGCTCCATCCAACTGGTCTTCAAACTTAAGATTGGGAGTTGCCATTTTTAGATCTAATAATTATGCCTTGTTGTAAGTCTTTCTAACACCCACGAGACTATAAATGCTGCGAATGATTGTGGATTCTGTGTCTTACTGGTTGTCTCAGTTGCTGTCAATTCTGGTGTGTCAACCATCTCTATGCCAAATTTGACTCTATATGGAATTATTTGTGGTCTTAACAAATGAATGTACCTTCTAGTCCCTTTGACCTACTTTTGTGGTCTCTTATTGGACATTTGTAATATTTTCTTATCTTATCTCTATAATGTTGTTTTAAGGATCACCTTTGTCAAGTAGTAGGAATGGATTTCACACCCTTTTAACAGAATGGCAATAACCTTAACCTGCTTATCAAGCAACAAAATTTTAACCAAAAGGGAATATCATACTCTTTGAAAGAGTTTGTAACAGAGTGGTAACGACCGACTTTTCAAATATATTTCTGATTTCCAGTTGTGGAAATCAGTGACGCAGTTGGTTAAGGACACAATCTGCTATAGTACAGATTGGAGTTCTAGAGTTATGTCCCGGGAAACTTGTTTTATATTCTTTCAATGGCTTTGAAAATGTATACTGGCATGTCTGAACCTGGATAATTTTTTGTTTCTTTCGTTTACCCTTATTTCTTTTTAATGTGTATATGACATGGGGGGAAGGTAATGTGGTATATGTGGTATGTGCATAGAAGTTCTGTAAGCATGTTTTCTGGATTTTTGATAGAGGAATCTTCCAGCAGTTTATCACACTAATCCTGGAAACACCTGGATCCAGACAGGGGGTGTTACTTCCAGGTAGGTGACTCTTTGAAGTTGGGCATGACAATTCATGATGCCTATCGGAAAGCAATAAGTACCTGGGCTTCATGGGTGGAAAGTACTGTCAATACGAGCAGAACCCATGTTTTTTTCCGCAGTTTTGAGCCTTCTCATTGGAGGTAAGTAGATTTCTGTACAGTTCGTTATCATTAAGTTGAAGCTTTGCCAAGATGGATGAATCTAATTGCTTATTCCTGGGGTCTTTTAATATAATGAATACAAAGCGGAACATATTTTGGGGAATTACTAAATACTGTAATCTGCAGGAATTCTTTTACTACAAATGTATGCAAGGTGAGCAGATACCCTATATCAGATCCTGGAAATCTTGGGGAATATCCTCTGTCTCAGATTTTGCTGGATGTTGTAAAACGCATGAAAGTTCCTGTTACAATTCTCAATGTTACAACATTATCTGCTTATCGAAGTGATGCACATGTTGGTCAGTGGAGTGATATGCCCTCTGTGCCAGACTGTAGTCATTGGTGTCTTCCTGGAGTACCTGACATGTGGAATGAGCTTCTTTTTGCCTCTCTATTGATGAAAGGACGAGGAGTCTGGGGAACAGATATTACGCTGTAGGAAAAGCATCAGGGAAATTTCTTCTGTTACACCATAAATCTGTAACATTCTGAATTGTCATTGTGTTGCTATATCTTAAAAGCTCTTAATGGTGGCCTTGGGATTTTTATTCTTCGAGTTGAGCTATTCAGGCATCTGGTGATCAAACAAATTAACACAGCCTTTTCATTTTTACAAACAATCATGGTTCAATTTATTTAATTTGTAAAATGTGATCAGTATTTTTGTACACATTGAATTGGTGGTTGCAGTTCACTATAAATGAGAATTGACGGCACAAACAAGTTGAGGGTGATGGCATCTTCTTTGCTATCTATAATTATTGATGAGTCTCGTAGGCTTGAAGGGATATGCTAAGGATCTGACATGTAGTTATGCTTGTTTCATAAAAACGCCCCCTTGCAATACTTGGATTGAACCTAAAGACCTTTCTCTGATTAAGAACTAGGGATAATGTGTTTTAACTTTTTTCAACAAGATGGCCCAGTAATTCATCAGAACTACAATACATCCACTAAATCAACAGAGCATATACATTTTCTAGCCATTCTCAGTTTTAACTTTCAAAACCATGAGTAGCTCAGACGAAAAATAGATGATGATTAGTGGGTAGATTGCAAGTACTTGGTTACATTTAATGTTGCACCTATTGTAGAGGTTATTCATCCCACAAACTCAGATCCTCCCAGCTTAAAAAATTCATGAGAGAGGCTTGGTAGAGTGTTTGCTAGATTTCTTGAACCCAGACTAGATTTAATGTTCGATAAAATTTCTCAGAACATAAATAAAACTATTTCTTCAGATATGAAAATTTAGTACAAAAAATATTTTAGGCTCCTAACTCAGTTATACACAGCAGAAATAAAACATAAAATCAAGCACATAAAAAGTTGTTTGACACATTTTTTACTCTGGAAACCCCAATGTGGGAAATCCAGCAAACTTGGGCTTTTTATTCAGTTTCAGAAAATTGATTACAACAACCATTTTTTTTTTCGGAATTAAACCACTCAGAAATTTCAGCCCTTCGACCCAATGAAAAATAGTTGTACAGTCTGATGCAAATTGATTTGTATGGCCCAACCAATCAATCCACAATTCAACCTTTTTCAGCCCACGCGTATTGCCAAATCAGTCCTATCAAATTGGCCCGATCCTTGCTCAATCAAATCGGCCTGTATGACCTTGTATCTTGACCTCCTTAAGTCTATTCACTGCCCCAGAAAGATAGCCTCTTCGCTGATCCAAACTTTGTTGTCACTTCGATCCCTTTCACTATTGAATGCCCAATTCTTGTGCCAAATTGAACTGATCTCTCCAACAACCCCTTTCCCTCTTTTATAATTTTCTAACGTAATCACCAAAGTGATGGATGGTTGAGATTGCACTTTCATACTTGAGATCAACTATTATGATATAATCTTTCGTTGAACTCTTAATCTTTTAAAAAAGTGGCCAGTGATAAAATTAAATTAATGATTTTATGCCTAAGATCCAAACTTAGGGAATATTTAAGTAATTCACCTGTGAGAAGAATTTGGTGATTTGTTGCATATCATAGCACTTGACCAATGCAAAATCACCTTCCAAGCTATATTTTCAACACTCCCTCTTAGCGAGGAAGGTGATATATGCCACCTCTAACTTATTTCTAAAGAATATAAGTTTGCCTTTCATCAAAGCCTTGGTCAGAATGTATGCACCTTGCTCGTTTGTTGGGTACATAATGTAGCTTCATTATCCCCATTTGCACACAACCTTGAATGAAGTGGTACTTTATCTCAGTGTGTTTCAACTTGCATGAAACAACAAATTCTCCATGAGCTTGATACAACTCTGATTGTCACAGTGAATCAAAGTCAGCTTTATCTCTTGATCAAATAACTCTATGAGAAGTTTTCAAATTCAGATTGCCTCATAAGTTGCCAAGCTAGTAGCCATGTACTTGGTATTAGTAGAACTGACCTCTGTTTCCTGCTGAACTAAGACATTGTTCCTGATTCCAAGTTGAAACAACACCCAGAAGTGTTTTTTTAATGTTAGTTGTACTACCTTCCCAATCAACATCATTGTACCCTTCTAGCTTCACTCCACCCATCTGAGTATATTTCAGTACATAATCATTTGTGCCTCGAATGTATATCAACACATGTTTTGTAGCCACCCAGTGAATTTGCCTTGGGCTCCACCATAAACTGATTGAGTGTATTGATTGCATAACAAATGTCTAGTCTAGTATTGATCGAGTACATGAGAGAGCTAATCAATTGTCTATATAATGTAGGGTTCATTGCCTCTGATCTGGAAGCATCAATATTCTTCTAGGAAATCACTAATGGCATAGACATGGGTCTACAGTTCATCTTGAATCACTTCAGGATCTCAATTGTATATTCCCCCATGCTTGAGGAAGATCTCCCCATCCTTTTGCCACATCTCCAAGCACAAAAAATAATGCATCAACCCTAAATCCTTCATGTCGAACTTTGTTGCTAGGTCCCTCTCGCATTATGTTATGAGCCTCTTGCAACTTCTGAAAAATAAGTCATCCACATACAACACCAAATTGAAAGGCTCGCCCTTAACCTGAATGCATTACATGTTTGGGTCAACCTCACTCGCAGTGAAGTCCATGCCTTGTAAGTAGCTGTCAATCTTGGGACACCTCGCCCTGGGAGCTTGCTTGGGTCCATATAATGCTCTCTTAAATATGAACACATGGGAATCCCTCCCATGCACCTCAAAACCTTATGGTTGTTTAATGTAAACCTCTTCCTCAACCACACCATTTGAGGATGGCCATCTTCACATCCATTTGGTGAATACTCTAATTCATCTACGCTACAATAGAAATTGCTGCCCTGATGGATGAGTATCTAGCTACTAGGGCGAAGGTCTCATCATAGTAAATCCGTTCCTTCTGTGAAAACCCTTTGCCACAAATTGGGCCCTAAACTTTTCCACACTGCCATTTGCAACATGCTTAATCTTGTAGACCCATCTAGAGCCAAACACAAATTTGTCTTCTAGTCATGGCACAATCTCCCAAACATTGTTCTTCATGATGGAAACATACTCGTCCACCATAACATCCTTAAATATTATGTTAGGAAAATTACCCTTAGGGTTGAAAAGAGCACATGATAAAATGTACTAGTATCACAATGTTTCTTGTAATTTCAAACAGAGGTGATATTGAATGCACAATAGTGTAAAAAAGTAGTTGATTTTACTAACAACACCAGTGCATAACATGTTGCAAATTCGCAATCTCACTCCTAGTGCTATTATGTCTGTAGACCTAGTTGTAAAGTACTCGTAAATTTGTAATCAATGACAATCTTTTATTGAATGCACCAACAATATACACAAGATTACAACATTAGTTAATCCTATTAGCAACACACTACATTCAGCTGATTCAACACAAATAACCAACTTACAAGATCATTAATTTCCTTGCTACCTCAAGGAAACACCTTGACAATGTCCTTGGCACTCCTCAAATTGCACCTCACAGACTTTGCTGCCCCAAAATACCATAACAAACCTTTACTGCCTTTGTAGAAGCTGTAACAAGGCTTTGTTGTTGCCTTGTCAAAATTGGACAACTAGGTCCAAACTCAGGGTTGTGCTGCTCAGATGGCGATCCCAATATTTTTATTGGATTCCTCTTTCGGAGAGATGTAAGATTGATCTAAAGATCATCTCGATCGGATGAGCAGAACATGTACTTTGAATTTATTCCACTTATGTGCTAGGTCGGCCTGGAATAAAATATAGACTTGAATGTCTGGATGTGTCACACACCCCCAAAGATTCCTATATATTGGAGAGACTTAGAGTTCATTTGAGACACATTATTGTGGAGGAATTCTCTCTCTCTGGATAGCGTTGGAGCTGTGATATATATGGACTATTCTTTGTTTGGGTTGTTTTGGGTTATGTGTGACACACTTGGCTGAATGACCTATTGAAGACTTTGCTGGTAGAAGCATCCTGTTGATCATCGTAACGCCACCATTTATTATCTCTGTTTTGGCTTGTCTTCTATCGATTTATTAGCATGTTCTATCTTCTTCAGTATTGTGCCCTAATCTGAAATGGCATAGAACATAGGCATACATTAACATGGTATCAGAGCCGAAGGGAAGACATTGCCCATTTTGTGTTAAAGGACCGTTGATTTAACTATCACATCTTTCGCTCAAAACAAAGCAACTGCAACCCAAACAGTTTGGAATTCAAATCTTTCAGCATTTTTTGCCCTGTTCGCAGCTCTTTCACTGCAAGGCGAAAATGGTGCAAATTCATGTAAAGCAGAGCGAAGAACGCCAATTCCTGTACGAATGCCCTACAACCCAAAGTGTGGACACAATAATAAGAGATGTTGTGAGCATTCACAGTCTCTAGGTGAGAATCCAGTACCTTTATATCGAAGGAGAGCAGCTGAGCTTGCATGGGCGGGCACAGCTTCATGACAATGGCGAAGGCCAGACCCCAGAAGGAGAAGACGCGTCTTCTTCCCGCAGATTCGAGGGCCCTTCTATAATGAGGACCCTTCTAGAAAGCGCACTGGTGACAGGGTTTGGCTGCTACAACAAAACAAAAGACCAATTAATAGATCCACGATTGGGAAATATGAAAAAAGAAGAAGAAGATAGAGATAGAGCCCCTGCTAATATTATTAGTAGACTTGGTCCGCATGCAGAGAACATCAAACCGGGCTTTAAAATTTGAGTGATTGGCAGTAATTTATAATGTTCTGCGTATTATCCAATGTCGTGGCCAGTGATGGCTCCTCGACGGTAAAATTAAATTTTGGAATGCGAGAGCATCCAGTGGCCGGGAATGGAAGGATTACGAAGACGCTGTACAGGAGAAGGACCTCGCGTGTGCTCTGCACTGTTTGGAATCTCTTGAAGAGTGTTCGCCTTCTAAAGATTTACAGCAGTGGAGGTCGCAATTGAGCGAACAAGACATTACCTTGGTTATGCAAAGATCTGGAATTATAATGGCATGGAACGTGTTCAAATTTTGCACGACACTCAGGGATCTCGGCTCTGTTATGATTCTTCTAGTTCTGGGAATCGTGGGAGTGACGTATTACGCAATTGTAATAACGAATTACAGCCCCACGTTAGAGAGAAGAGGCTTGGAAGCCGCGGTGGCATTTTTCGTATTGATCCTGTTCCATGCTTTGGTTGAGTATTCGGGCTGCGGAACTTCAACTGAATGACGTGAATATTTTTTGTGTGGGCACACACAAAGGGAATTCATAAACATTTGAAGAGATGCAATAGACATTCAGTTTGCAAAATTCAGAGTTGGCAAAATTCAGACTGGCTGCATTTTTAGAGTGTGGTGGCGAGGTGGGTCTCATGTCACTACAAGCTTCTTGGCGTGCCTAATTGAGTGATCAGTTTGCCTAAATCGATATTACCCATATCTTAATTCTGGTATTGCCGGAGGAAGCACTGGCTAGTTGGACAAGCTTGACGAGGAAGCTTTGAGGAATTATGAGATTCGATACCCATCTATTGGAATTTTCAATTTGATTAGTAATTGCTGAGAGCTAAAGAATTCAAATCAGGTTGTGAATTGAAAAGAACTGGATGCTGGGCGGTATATCTAATACTGAGAACAGATAGAAAGAAGCTTCAGTGTGTTATGGGGATTTAAAAAAAAAAAAAAAAAAAAAAAAAACGATGGAAATTATCGGCCTCGTCAGAGTTCCAGCAGAAGCAACATTTTCCCCAAGTCAATTCGTCTTGTTTCTTCTTATTTATCATCAGTGGATTTGGGTAGCATAGTGTCCACTGTGCATTTTGCTGGAGCGACAATTACATCTTTGCTAACCAAACCAGAGGAAAAAGACTAGGTCCTATGGGCAGAATTTGACAAGTCAGAACTTGGGGAAGGCAATTTTCGACATGTTCTCTTGCTTGGCTATGTTAACGGCCTTCAAATATTCGATATTGAGGATGCAAACAATGTACAAGAGCTGGTGTCAAAGAGAGATAGTGCAGTGGCATTCACGCAAATACAACCAACACCATTTACTTCAAAGGCATCCACGTGGCAATTTGAAGCTCACAAGCCATTGTTGTTGATAGTTAAAGATGCAATTGCAAATGAAGAAAATTATGAATATGAATTTGGGATTGTGAATGGTGAAGGTGTTGGAGGACTGCCTCAAGTAGAAAAAAAAAAAAGTTTGTTTCTAATGCTGTTCATTTTTATTCATTAAGATGCCATAGTTATGTACATCAATTAGGGTTCCAGTCGGCTATTTATGCAGTTGGATGCAGCTCTCGTGCACTAGCTGTTGCCCTTGCTACATAGATATGCTGTTTTGATCTTGCTACACTTGAGAAAAAATTCAGCGTTCTCACGTATCCTATTACGCAAGGCAGTGAAGTACTGGGTGGTGTAAATATAGGTTATGGCCCAATGGACGTTGGCCCTAGGTGGTTAGCATATTCTCCAAGTTAGACTCTAGTTTCAGATATGGATCATATGAGTTCTAGACGTCTGATCCCAATTTCTGAGATCTGAAGTCTTGGGCAGATCTGTAAATAAGAAGCAACCTTGGATGAGATATCAGATGTAGTAGATGAAGCTCTCAAGTGCAGAATTATGAGAGAAGGAATCATGTTGGATTCCTAGTTTTGTGGGTCACAGTGAAGAGGGCTGGTTGAGGAAGCTACAACAGACCTCCTCAGAATAACAAGACTTCTATCAAGTTGAGCCGTGTTGATATATTCTCCGTGTTGGACAGTGACACCTATGTAGCAGTTAGCATGAGACATTAACAGTCTCACTGAAGCGTAATAGTAAGATGTGTTTCGGCAGCATTCAGACACGTTGGAATCTTGAACCATGGTCAGTAAAGCCTGTTGGATGGCTTTGACTGTGGAAGATTAAGTCCTCCTTTCCAAGTTGGTGTCTGGGATGCCCTCATTTGACATAAATGTCTTCTCTCAAAAGAGAAGCTGGCATTAAGAGGGAGAATATATCTGTATATGCTCCTGAGCAGATACCTTCGTTGAACGAAAGAAGATCCTCATGGCTCAGGGTCATATGGATTCAGAGGGGGAAATTCCGAAGGAAAACCAAGAAGCCATATAAATACCAGGGTATCTAGCAGCCATGAGTACTATTGTACAATCTGACCTTGGATCCTTTGAGGAAGTCGTAAAGCATCAAGTCTGGAAGGATGCTATGCACGAAGAGTATGAGTCCATTATGAAGAATGATGTCTGGGATGTGGTTCCAAGACCATAGGACAAAGCAATTGTCACCTCGAAATGGCTCTACAAGATCAAGCATGGATTTGATGGAAGTGCTGAAAATTTCAAGGCAAGATTCGTTGCCCGTGGCTTCTCTCAAAAGGAAGGCATAGATTATGATGACATATTTGCACCTATGGCTCGATACACCACCATTCGATCTATTATAGCCCTTGCTGCTACAGGATGGAGTCTTCATTAGATGATGTGAAGTTCGCATTTTTGCATGGTGCGATAAAGGAAGATAATATGTGGAGCAACCTCTGGGGTTGGAAGCCCAGGATCGGGACACCCATGTCTGCAGGTTGGAGAAAGCCTTCTATGGGTTGAAGCAAGCACCCAAAGATTGGTACGAGAGGATAGATAGATACTTGATGAAGCTGGGCTTCACTCGAAGTGATGCTGATCCGAACGTTTACTTCAAGGTTGTCAAGGGAAAACCTCTCATTCTGGTGCTGTATGTGGATGACCTCTTCCTGACAGGCGCTGACCCTCTCATTCATCAGTGCAAGAGGGAGCTTGCTGCTGAGTTCGAGATGAAATACCTAGAACTGATGTCTAGGCCTGGAGGTCTGATAGAGACCTGGCAAGATTTTCCTTTCTCAAAGAAAATACATTGTCAAGCTTCTGGAAAGATTTAGTATGGTGGACTGCAAGTTCGTGTCGACACCAATGGATCTCAACTTTAAGAAGTTGAGTGGAAACGTTGCTGAGCCCGTGTTAGCAAATCCTACTGAGTATTGTCAACTCGTAGGGTCCCTGATGTTCTTAGTGAACACCTGTTCGGACGTATGTTGTGCAGTGAACACTTTGAGTCAACACATGGTTGATCATAACATTCACTGGGTTGGTGCCACGAAACTCTTGAGATATCTCTGAGGCACGATAGACCATGGGCTGAGATACACTGCCGGGAGTATGAAACTCCATGAATATACTGATGTCGATTGGGCTGGCAGTGTGGTGGATCGCAAGAGCACATCTGGATGCTACTTCACATGTAGATCTGCTTCAGGCAGGAATCTAAAGTCGGTAGCCTTGAGCACCGCTGAGGCCGAATACATTGTAACATGTATGGCCTGTTGTGAAGTCACTTGGTTGCGAAAGCTCTTTTGTGAGCTATTCGAGCATGTGCTAGATGCCATCATTATCCTTTGTGATAACCAGAGGGGGATTAATTTTTCATAGAATCCCGGGTTCCATGATTGATCCAAGCATGTTGATCGCTGGTACCACCCTATCCGGGATATGGTACAATGAGGCGCCGTAAAGCTCGATCATATAGGAACTAATGAGCAGGTCGCAGATATTTTCATAATGCCCTTGGGGAAGGTCATGTTCTTAACCTTTCGTGAGAATCTTGGTATCGTGGAACGACCCTATTCTGAGGGTCCTGTTGGACGATGAGCTCTGGGAGCTCTGGGGGGCTTTGGGGACAGCTTCTCGGAGCTATGAGCAACCAAAAGGCTAGGCTTGCCGAACCTTGTTGGTGTGCTTGGACCCCACCGTTGTGATTATTGAGTTGGTTCACCTCTCATTATCTATGCCCCGTATACATCCTACCCATTGAGTTTAGGGCTCATGGGAAGTATCTCTCATTTGGCCAATGAGATGGGAAAGGCTAGAGACTAGTAGCAAAGACTGATGGACGCATCAGAAATTGCCGTACTCTCTATCTAGGATGGCACAGTCCAACCACTTGATCTGGGATCAAGTATAGTGAGGTTTCGGACCTCCTGCTGACTTCGGGTCAGATGAACCAACTTCGGGTTGGTTGGAGACTCTTTGCGAGTCCTATATAGGTTTCAGACCTCTCGGCTGAATCTGTCAGCCGGGTATGATGTCTTTGTGACTGACCCACTTCTGTTTTGAAATAAAGAGGCCAGCAAAGCAAGTTACGGCGGGATGACGCACGATGTTTGGATTGCACTAGTGGACGAAGTTCTCCCTAGTTGAGAGGGAGTGTTAAAATTGGACAACTAGGTCCAAACTCCGAGTTGTGCTTCTCAGATGACGATCCCAATATTTTTATTGGATTCCTCTTTCGGAGAGATGTAAGATTGATCTAAAGATCATCTCGATCGGATGAGCAGAACATGTACTTTGAATTTATTCCGCTTATGTGCTAGGTCGGCCTGGAATAAAATATAGACTTAAATGTCTTAAAGGACGTGTCACACACCCCCAAAGATTCCTATATATTGGAGAGACTTAGAATTCATTTGACACACATTGTTGTGGAGGAATTCTCTCTCTCTGGATAGCGTTGGAGCTGTGATATATATGGACTGTTCTTTGTTTGGGTTGTTCTGGGTTATGTGTGACACGCTTGGCTGAATGACCTATTGAAGACTTTGCTGGTAGAAGCATCCTGCTGATCGCCGTAATGCCACCATTTATTATCTCTGTTTTGGCTTGTCTTCTATCGATCTATTAGCATGTTCTATCTTCTTCAGTATTGTGCCCTAATCTGAAATGGCATAGAACATAGGCATAAATTAACATCATTGCTCCCATAAATGCCTAAAAAAGCCTTATTGTTGACCAGAGGTTGCCCTAAGATACCTTGCTGCTACCTAGAAAAGCCATAACTAACCTTCGATGCCCCAACAATGCCCTAATAGTCCTCACAACTATCTAGAGATGACTTAATAGGCCTCGTCGCTACCTAGAGGTGCCCTAACAACCTATGCTACATGCCTAAAGATGCCTCAAGTCTTAGCTGCTGCCCCAAGTTTCCTTGAGAAACCCTTATTGCCATAGATTAAGCCTCAAAAATGATTTCGCTACCACAAATATGATCTTAAAGATGAGTTGTTGCCATAAACAATACTAAAAGAGCAACCCACAATCGCTGAAGGGTTTAATCAAACCCTCACTAGCTTAGAACATGAGATTTCCAAGTTGGGAGTGGCCTCAGAAACCCTTGTCGCCCAGAACAATGCCTTAGAAGTCCACATTGTCACCTAATTATGCCTCATGAGCCCACATTGTCACAAAAAATCCCTTAAATATATGTTGTTGTTTCATATATTGTCTCAGGGATGATTCTCTACTTAGGTAATGTTATGAAACCAACTCCAAAAGTAGAAGAAAAGAAAGATCAACGCCTTAGAAATCAGCCACTTCGAGGGGGCAACCTCCAATACATTACACAAATGAGCAATTCTTGGATCATTCAAATTACCAAAACCTCCTTTCTATATATAAGAGTCCATGGGGCCACAATGTAATCTTAGCCGACCTAACAATAATAATGTAAGGGCACAATAATAACAATATGGGGGTTATAGGGGTATAACAATAACAATAAGGGGGTTACACTAGCAACAATAAGGGACTATACTAGTAATATAGGGACCTAACATGCTCCTCTCCTTCAAAAAAGTGTTGTCCTCAACGCTTGAGTAGCTCCGGGTGCTTCTGTATAAAATTTTCATCCTCTCATGTAGAATCTTCAGTGGGTAAGTTCTTCCATTTGATGAAATACTCTGAAATTGATCGATTTTGTAGCTGTTGAGTTCTTGTTTCCGTGACTGCTTCAGGTTCCAATATGGTTTTTCCTTCTTCATCAAGTTCTGACAATATTGTTTGAAATGGAAGTTTGTCCCCTATAACCTTCTTTAATCATGAAACATGGAAAACTGGATGCACTCGTGAAGAAGCGGAAAGCTTCAATTTGTATGCCATAGTACCAATCTTTTGCAACACCTTGTAAAGACCATAGTATTTTGGCGATAATTTATTATCCTTCTTAGCTTGTTTGAGGTACATTTGTTTGTATGGTTGTAGTCATAAAAATACGCAGTCTCCTACATCAAAAATTTTCTCGCTGCGATGTTGATCCGCTTGTTGTTTCATTCGATTTTGTGCCAAATTTAGGTTATCTTTTAAGAGTTGGAGAACTTCTTGTTTATGTTCGATGTGATCTTCCACTGCTTGAACCCTATAACTTTCCCTTAAATAAGATGTGATGGACGGTGGATGATATCCATAAAGTGCCATAAATGGGGTCATTTTTGTTGCAGAATGGAAGGAAGTGTTATACCACCATTCAACGAGAGGTAACCACTTGACCCATTCTGCTTGCTTATCAGATACAAAACAACGAAGATATCCTTCCAAATATTTATTCACTCTCAGTTTGACCATCGGATTGAGGATGATAAGATGAACTATGAGTTAGTTGAGTATCAAACAAGAAAATAATTCTGTCCAAAAATTTCCTATAAAACTAGGATCTCTGTCACTTACAATAATCTTCAGGTTTCCATGTAGCTTTTGAATTGTTTTCATAAATGCAGTAGCAACTGTACTTTCTTTAAATGGATGAGATAATGCACAAAAGTGTGCATACTTGGTAAATCTATCAACTACCACCATGATGACACTCTTTCCTGCGGACTTAGGGAAACCCATGATAAAATCCATTGAAATCTCCCCCCAACGTTAACTTGAATGGATAAAGGTTGTATAAGACCTCGGGTTTTAATTGTCTCAACTTTATTTTGCTGGCAAAAAAAACATTCCGCCACGAACTTTTGAATATCCGATTTAAAGCCATCCCAAAAAAATTCTTTCTTCACCCTATGGTAAGTTTTTAAAAATCATGAGTGTCCTCCTAAAGAAGAAGTGTAAAATTCCAAAATAATATTTTGTTTTAGTTGGGAATTATTGCAAATGTATAAGCGACCTTTGTACCATAAGGAATCATTTTTCCAACTAAATGTATCATATGTACTAGGATATTGCTGTTGGAAACACTAAGAGAGGGGTGAATCAATATTTCTTTTCAATCGTTAATTTAACCAATTAGATCACTTATATTTAGAACACAAAATGAAAAATAAGAATAAATGCTTTTATTAGTTTCTTCTTTACAATAAATTAAGTATAATATATGTAGGGCTCCAACCCTAGATGAAGACACCAATCTTCAATTTCCTAGGCTCCAACTTGTGTTTTCCAAGCACCGACTTGGACTTCCAAGGCTCCAACCTTGTCAATTCTGAGGCACCAACTTCAAGGGCTCCAACCCTATATCTGGTACAGGCTCCAACCTGGTCTTTTGAGGAATCCTATCCTCTAGGGCTCCAACCCTATCTTCCAAGGCACCGACCTTGTTTCTATGAGGCTCCGACCTCCTGCTTCAGTTCGTCAAGATATATTTGGTTATACTTCATGGCTCCCAATGTCTTCTTCAACAAGCCCTAACAATCTTCAACAATGCCTTCACTTAGTCTCCACGTCACATCATCAATGACAACCTTATCTACTCACGAAGGTGTCTTCACAACTCTTCATGTTACCCAAACAATTTCTCCAAGTTACTCCATGAGTGTCTTCAACAATGCGTCATGAGGCGTCCACTAAAGCTTCCAAGATTAGTTACAAGGTCTTCAATAATGCTTACCCCAACAAGATGTCCTTAATGGTGTTCCCTAAGGGTGCTCCAAAAACTTCTTAAATAGATCTCATTAAATTGCTAGGGATCTTAAGCTATGTTTAGAGATGCTCCAATTTGCAAACCTCCAAACGATACTTCAAGAATGCCTTCAAATGTCACACAAAAATTGCTTTCAGATGCCCACAAATCTGTTCTCAAATGATCCCACGTGTCACAAGTTCACAAGGATAGGTCTGCAAAAACAATTACTATTATTCTGCTTTCACCAAATAGTTTGTTTTCAAATAAATCCAAAACTCCCAAGATTTGCAACCACTGCCCCACAAAGTTTGCAAGAGTTCTTCACAGGATGCCTTCATAATAGCTCCATAAGATGGCTTCAACACTGCTGTAATATGTCTTCAACAAATGTTTTAGACTGCTTCAAAATATGCCTTTAAGCTGCTCCAAGAGATGTCAATGGACTGCTTTAAAATATATCATTAGGCTGCTCTAGAAATTATTATAGGACTGCTTATTCGAGGCCAAGATCTAACTTGAATAGAGCTGAAATCAGCCCTCCACTAGGTTGTGATCTGTTGTTCCTACAGGGCTAAAAGTCTGCTCTCCACAAGCTCTTGAATAGCCCAAAAAATTCCTGCCACAGTTATGAGATCTAATTGCTAGTCATAGGTTCGTGTTTGCAGTTCTCCACTAAATTTGTAGTCCAAAAAAAAGTACTTCACAGATCTGTAACAAGAGGTCGATGTCTGAGCTATGAGAAGGCCAAATTTTAGAGAGCCTCAGGGCCGAAATTCAGAGAAAAACCACAGTTCTGAATTTCACTGTGTCTACAGGTCCGAAGTTCAACATTTTGCTTGGTCCAAGCTACCCAAACACTTGCTAACAACTCACTGTGTTGTTCGAGCTGTAGTGGTATAATGTCTCTTCACAGTTCTTTCCACTGGGCTAATAATTCGTCCGTTTTCAAGATGTTTAACCCAAACAGAAATCTTTTTGGCCCAAAACAATTATTTAAAAATCCTTCTCGATCTTAGTTGCTGTTCCTTGTCTTCCTGTAATTTTCACCGATTTTTTTTTTCTTTGAATAATGAAAAACATACTTGTATTTATAGTAATTTCGTCCTTTAAAGAAAGGACGTGACTATTGGAGAGTGAGAGCCGACATATGTAGGTTGAATTCGGTCGACTTGAAATAAAATATATATTTCTCAACTTAAAAATTCATTTTATCTTCAACTACTGGGAGTTTTTGGGCAAGTGAGGGCTCATTAGAAAGAGGAAAAAATCCTCTTTAAGATGGTGTAGGATTCATTTTGAAAGGATGCCTCCAAGGTGTCCAAATTTATTTTTCTTTGTGACTGTCCTTAATTTTTGTTTGCAGAAAGTGAATAGGACAGCATGGCTTCTTCATTGCTTGGCTTCTCCTTTGTTTGTCTTCTCCATTGTTTGGCTTATCAATCATAGGATCATAGTGTTACCATGTAGGACATCCATGTCATCATGATAGGTATAGCGTCATGTATTCAATAATAGTGCAGTAATATGTCATAGTGCAGCATCATCATTAGGAAAGTTCTAAGATAGTAAAGTCTTCCAACCACCTATTGAGATCAAATGTATGCAACATTAGATCAAGTAATTCTTAGGGATTCCTTCATTAGTGGTTTGACTTCTTCGTGCCTTTCCATCTTCGTTGATGGTATCCTAGTCAACCAAGAGTCATGGCATCATCATCTGGAACCAGACATCTCAAGAATATTTGACATCTTGGTCAATGCCACATTGACATCAATGACAACCTTAATTAACAATCTCCCCATTTTTCATTGATGACAATATTCTTGCCCTTCTAATTTCTCTCCCCCTTTGACATCAATGGAAAACGGGGTGCCCAAATACTCCCCCTATCAAGCTGCTTCTTTTCTTCATGATTTGTAGTCCTTCATAGGCATGTTACTCCCCCTGCCATGGTGCTCTTTCTTCTGGCAATATGTTCCATGATAGATGTGTTTGTATTTCTTTGTGTGATGTACCATCTCCCCCTTTCTGCACAAATTCCTTTAGCTCATGAAGGATTTCTCACCTTGTGTGATCAAGTAGAAGGCATCATCATAATATCATGTTTTTCTTCAATGGAGTTACTTCCGAGAGATGATTTATCAAGGTTGTCCATGTGTATCTCATCAAGGATTTCAAAGGGCCCACTCACGGATCACTTTCTGCAAGAATACTCAAGAATCACAAACTCCCCCTAACTGTATGCATGGTCTCCTTTTGGTAGGGTTTCATCATCAAATTCTTGGAATATCAAGGATGACTTCATCTAGTCAAAAACATGTGTTGTTCGCTGGAGTGTTCAAGAGACTTCCGGATTCAACTTGTTTCCTTCTCCATACTTGTGTAGCTTTCTTCTCTGGCATGGTTCTAGCTTGTGCAGGGGCCCAAGTCAAGTTAAAATCGCATGCCATATGTCCAATCTTATGGTAATTGAAGCACTCTATTTTTTTCATGAATAAGAAATCATGACTTCTTCTTGCAAAATTGCTTCGAGGAGATTGACGAGGACCATTATATTTGTCTTTGTGATATGCCCTACAGTGTTTTTCCATGTGCCCAAAGTTTGTACAAGAATAGCAATAACCAAGAAATATACTTTGGTACCTCGGAGATGGAGTTTTCCTTGATGTACTTCTGAAGTCTTTTTTCCTTGGGATTCTTTGATGATATTCATTGCCTTTTGTATTCTTGACACCATCTGCAAGTCTCCTTGGAATATAATTTCTTCCATTGTTGTCTTGATTCTTCTCCTTGCCCTAGCTGGAACTGGGAGCATCAACATTTCTTTCTAGGTTCCTAACATCTTTGTTGTTTGAAGCATTATCATTCTTGCTTGAGGATTCTCCTGCATAGCCAAGATCTGATTTATCAAGGGGATACCTTTGATGAGTTAGGATGTCATCTAGGGTTTGAGAGCTTTTCAAGTTCTTATTCAGTAAGTCAACTTCCTTTTTAAGAAAGACAATTTCTCCTTTCAACTTTTCACAATATTCATCTTTCATAACTAGTTGCTTCTTCATTTCTTCCATCATCCTTGTTGCTTCATGTGCTTCGATTTTAAGGGAGATGATATTTGATTTCATTATGAAGACTTCTTCATTCTCATTTTCTAGACTGCTCTCCATTTCTTCTTTTATTCTTGTAGCTTCACATGTTTCAACTTTGAGAAGATTGATGTCTGATTTTAGTTTTAAGATTTCTTCATCCTTTTCTTCTAGTTGGCATATCATGGTGTTTCTCTCCTTTTCTGCTTCATTAACTTGTCCTTCTATGAATGCCAAAGTTTCCATCACCTTCTCGGCTCCTTGCGCTTGTTTCCTTACTTCTTCTAGTTGAGATCTAAGAGAGAAGACCTCTTCCTTGTATTGACTAGTCTCTGCTTCAAGATTGTTCAAGCTCTTAAGTCTTTGTTTAAGGTGGCTTGACAAAGTTTCTTCCCTTTTATTTGCCTTATCCAATTGATTTGTCATAGATATGACTTCTTCATGATGCTTTCTTTTTGTTTAGATGAAATTCCTCTTTAAGTTTGGCGAGCTCCTCATCTCTTTCTTGTACTTGAAGCTTAACAAAGTCAACTTCCTTCCTTGTCTTGTCTTGGTTACCATCTTGTGCTTTCTTCTTAAGTTCCTCATTTTTCTTTTTTAAACTATTAATCTCTTCCATGGAAGCCATAAGTTTATTCAGGAGATCTTCTTCAAAGTCTTATTTGTTCTCTTCATCTTCTAGGTCTTCTTTAGCCTTGTTGTCATCTCTCTTATCTTCACCTTCCTTGATGGATTTTGGACTTCTTTCTTGTTTTCCATCATCTTCTTGACTGGAGATCATTGTCAACGCTCCTTTTGAGTGAAGATCATGAAGTTTGTCCCATATGACTTTTGCTGACAAACATTTTTCAAAATTGGCCTTCACAAAATTTGGTAACCCATTCAAAATTGCCTTCATTTCTCTTGTATTGTACTCCTTGGACTCTTTGTCCATCGTGTCATTAGTAATCACTGATTTCCAAACTTCAATTCCTTGAGTCTTCAAGAAATTCCTCATTCTTGCCACCCATATATCAAAATTTCCATTGAATAATGGAGCCTTT
The DNA here is from genome assembly GCA_034641835.2 of Pinus albicaulis. Taxonomy (NCBI): domain Eukaryota; kingdom Viridiplantae; phylum Streptophyta; class Pinopsida; order Pinales; family Pinaceae; genus Pinus; species Pinus albicaulis. The sequence continues at coordinate 785,735,423 of CM076570.1, read as the reverse complement.
GCAAATTGATTTACTTCAATTTCAATGGTTGAGGAAGAAACATCTTTAGGAGGATTGGAGACTTTCTTCCTTGGCTTTGCCATTTGTGTTCTAATGATCAACTTTCAAGCTGTTAGGTTTTGAGTGAAGGAACTGGCTCTGATACCAATTATTGGAAATACTGAGAGGGGGGTGAATCAATATTTCTTTTCAATTGTTAATTTTACCAGTTAGATCACTTATATTTAGAACACAAAATGAACAATAAGAATAAATGATTGTATTAGTTTCTTCTTTATAATAAATCAAGTATAATATATGTAGGGCTCCAACCCTAGATGAAGACACCAATCTTCAATCTCCCAGGCTACAACCTATATTTGCCAAGCACCGACTTGGACTTCCAAGGCTCCAACCTTGTCAATTCTGAGGCACCAACCTCAAGGGCTCCAACCCTATATCTGGTACAGGCTCCAACCTGGTCTTTTGAGGACTCCTATCCTCTAGGGCTCCAAATCTATCTTCCAAGGCACCGACCTTGTCTCTACGAGGCTCCAACCTCCTGCTTCAATTCGTCAAGATATATTTGGTTATACTTCACGGCTCCCAATGTCTTTTTCAACAAGCCCTGACAATCTTCAACAATGCCTTCACTTAGTCTCCACATCACATCATCAATGACAACCTTATCTACTCACGAATGTGTCTTCATAGCTCTTCATGTTACCCAAACAATTTCTCCAAGTTACTCCATGAGTGTCTTCAACAATGCGTCATGAGGCCTCCACTAAAGCTTCCAAGATTAGTGACAAGGTCTTCAATAATGCCTACCCCAACAAGATTTCCTTAATAGTGTTCCCTAAGGGCGCTCCAAAAACTTCTTAAATAGATCTTCTCATTAAATTCCTAGGGATCTTAAGCTATGTTTAGAGATGCTCCAATTTGCAAACCTCCAAACGATACTTCAAGAATGCCTTCAAATGTCACACAAAAATTGCTTTTAGATGCCCACAAATCTGTTCTCAAATGATCCCAAGTGTCACAAGTTCACAGGGATAGGTCTGCAAAAACAATTACTATTATTCTTTTTTCACCAAATACTTTGTTTTCAAATAAATCCAAAACTCCCAAGATTTGCAACCACTGCCCCAAAAAGTCTGCAAGAGTTCTTCACAGGATGCCTTCATAATAGCTCCATAAGATGGCTTCAACACTGCTGTAATATGTCTTCACAAATGTTTTAGACTGCTTCAAAATATGCCTTTAAGCTGCTCCAAGAGATGTCAATGGATTGCTTTAAAATATATCATTAGGCTGCTCTAGAAATGATTATAGGACTAGTTATTAGAGGCGAAGATCTAACTTGAATAGAGCTGAAATCAACCCTCCACTAGGTTGTGATCTGTTGTTCCTACAGGGCTAAAAGTCTGCTCTCCACAAGCTCTTGAATAGCCCAAAAAATTCCTGCCACAGTTATGAGATCTAATTGCTAGTCATAGGTCCGAGTTTGCAGTTCTCCACTAAATTTGTAGTAAAAAAAAAAGTGCTTCACAGATCTGTAACAAGAGGTCGAAGTTTGAGCTATGAGAAGGCCAAATTTTAGAGAGCCTCCGGGCCGAAATTAAGAGAAAAACCATAGTTTTGAATTTCACTATGTTTGCAGGTCCGAAGTTCAACATTTTGCTTGGTCCAAGCTACCCAAACACTTGCTAACAATTCACTGTGCTGTCCGAGCTGTAGTGGTATAATGTCTCTTCACAGTTCTTTCCACTGGGCTAATAATCTGTCCGTTTTCAAGATGTTTAACCCAAACAGAAATCTTTTTGGCCCAAAACAATGATTTAAAAATCCTTCTCGGTCTTAGTTGCTGTTGCTTGTCTTCCTGTAATTTTCACCGAAATTTTTTGTCCTTGAATGATGAAAAACAGACTTATATTTATAGTAATTTCGTCCTTTAAAGAAAGGATGTGACTATTGGAGAGTGAGAGCCGACATATGTAGGTTGACTTAGGTTGGCTTGATATAAAATATATATTTCTCAACTTAAAAATTCATTTTCTCTTTAACTAATTGGAGTTTTTGGGAAAGTGAGGGCTCATTAGAAAGAGGAAAAAAAGCTCTTTAAGATGGTGTAGGATTCATTTTGAAAGGATGCCTCCAAGGTGTCCAAATTTATTTTTCTTTGTAACTGTTTTGTTTGCCGAAAGTGAATAGGACAACATGGCTTCTTCATTGCTTGGCTTCTCCTTTGTTTGTCTTCTCCATTGTTTGGCTTATCAATCATAGGATCATAGTGTCATCATGTAGGACATCCATGTCAACATGATAGGTATAACGTCATGTATTCAATAATAGTGCAGTAATATGTCATAGTGCAACATCATCATTAGGAAAGTTCTAAGATAGTAAGATAGTCTTCCAATCACCTAATGAGATCAAGTGCATGCAACATTAGATCAAGTACTTCTTAGGGATTCCTTCATTAGTGGTTTGACTTCTTCGTGCCTTGCCATCTTCATTGATGGTATCCTAGTCAACCAAGAGTCATGGCATCATCATCTGGAACCAGACATCTAAAGAATATTTGACATCTCGGTTAATGCCACATTGACATCAATGACAATCTTGATTAACAATTGCTGCAAATTTTGAATGAGTGTCCACAATTTTTCGTCCTTCTTCCATTCATCCCTTGCTTCAGTTATCCAATCTGGTTGAATAATAGAAATGGAAAAAAGCAATGCTTCCACCTCTTCATCCTTTCTTGAGAGTGCATTTGCAACAACATTTAGCTTCCCTTTTTTGTAGATGATTTCAAAGTCATAACCCAACATCTTTGTGACCCATTTTTGCTGCTTTTCTGAAGATAGTATTTGTTCCAAAAAGTGTTTAAGACTATCATGATCGGTTTTTACCTTGAAGTGTCTTCCTATTAGGTAAGGCCGCCATTTCTTTAGTGCATGTAATATTTCCAACATTTCCTTCTCATAAATAGCATTTTGTAAATACTTTCATTTGATTGGACGACTTTCAAAAGAAATGGGTCTTCCTTTTTGCATTAAAACAACACCAATTCCATTTCCTGAGGCATAAGATTCCACAATAAAGGTTTTTGTGAAGTCTGGCGTAGCTAATACTGGTGCTAGGCACATTTCCTCCTTAATATGTTCAAAGGCCTTAGTTGCTCCAGGAGTCCATGAAAATGCATCTTTCTTCAATAATGTTGTTAGAGGTGTTGCTATTCTCCCATAATTCTTAACAAACTTGCGATAATACTCTATTAACCCGAGAAATCCGCGCAACTGCTTTATGGTTATGGGGACTTTCCATTCCTTAATGGATTTAATTTTGTTAGGGTCTACTTTAACACCCTCATGAAATACAATATGACCCAGATATTCTATCTCTTGCACTCCAAATAAACATTTTGATGTTTTTGCATATAATTGTTTCTCCTCCAGTAGTTTGAGCACCTTGTCAACACGTTGAACATGATCCTTTCAAAACCCGCTGTAGATTAGTATATCATCAAAAACTAATAGCACAAATTTTCTAAGGAAGGGTTTGAAAATGGAATTCATCAAACCTTGAAATGTAGAAGGTGCATTGTTAAGGCTAAAAGGCATGACCAAAAATTCATAATGACCCTCATGAGTTTGAAATGCTATTTTTGGAATATCTTCAGTCTTCATTATAATTGGATGATGTCCTGAAAAAAGATCCAACCTAGTAAAATAAATTTCTCCATGTAATTCATCCAATAATTCATCAATCACATGAATGAGAAATTTATTTTTAATAGTGAACTTATTGAGCTCCCTATAATCCAGACACATGCGCCATGATCCATCCTTCTTGTGCACCAATACTATTGGAGCAAAGAAAGAACTTTGACTAGGTTGAATTATACCAGCCTCTAACAATTTTACAATCATACGTTCAATTTCGCTCTTTTGGACATAAGGATATCTGTAAGGCCTGATGTTTGGAGGAACACTTCCTAGAATCAAATGAATAGCATGATCATGATCACGAATAGGTGGGAGTCCTTTTGATGTTGGAACTTCTAGTGAGCATAATTGTGCAATTACGCTTCGTTGTTCTTTCTTCAGAAGTTTTTTCATGACATTAGAGCTTATTATATTTCTTGGCTTACCTGTGATACCCCTTAATTCGATTTTATTTCCTTCCGAAAAAAATTTCAAGAAAATTTCTTGAAAATTAAAAGCTATCGTCCCCAAAGATTGTAACCATTGTACTCCTATTACAACATCATCACCTCCCATTGGAATAGAAAGCATTGGAATATTCAATACATATTACCCCATGGCTAGCTTGATATTATGGCATTTTCTAGAGAAATTTATAGTTCCTCCATTTGCAACCATCATTTGACATTCTGGTGCTGGGTATAGGAAACAATTCAATTCCTTGGCTACCTTACAATGAATAAAATTATGGCTACTACCTGAATTAATCAACACTATTACCTTTTTCTTCTTGATATGTCCTTCTATCTTGAAAGTTTGAGGAGTGGTAATTCCTGCCAATGCATTACACGATATGGTCGGACCCATTTTGTCTTCTTCTAGGGTTGGTTCCTAGTGTCTATCCTCTTCTTTTGAAGTTTCTTGCTCATTTTCTTCTTCCTCTTCACAATCTATGTAAAATAATTTCTTCTCAGCACACTTATGACATTTTAGTGTATTTTCCATCACAACTATAACAAAGCCCTTTTTCTCTTTTTTCTTCCAATTGTTGTGGTTTCAAACTTGTAGGTTGTGGAAGTCTAGTAGTAGCAACACTTCCATCTTTATAGATGTGAGTGGTAGGCTTCCTTTTCGCCATAATTTTACATTCAATTTTTCTTTCCAACCTGAATGCCTTCTCCAATGAATTAGGTTCCCAAACGCGAACTTCATGTTCGACGTTATCCTTTAAATTCCCTATGAAGACATCAATCCTGTGTTCCTCTGGAATATCAGTTACCCTTATATTCAATTTTTGGAAGTCCTCAATGTGCTCCCCCACTGAACCCTTTTGTTTGAGATTTATCAATTGGCTAAAGAAGGTGTTGCTCTTTGTATCCTCATAATGTGCTATTATTTCCTCCATGAAAATTGAGCAAGTGACAATTTTTTTACGAGAGCAAAGCCATCAATACCATACAAATGTATTTTGTTTTAAGTTGCAATGCGTACCTTTTGTGCGTTTTACACATTATTGAGATCAAAATATTGCTCCATTTGTAGTATCCATGTTACGAGATCCTTGCCATCAAACTTCCTCATATCCATCTTTGAAATATGGTGTTTCTTCCATCCAACATTATATTTTATGAAATCACAATTAACATTTATTTTGTTCTCATCATGAGTTTCCTCTACTACCTTTTCGCCATTAGGAAACATTTCTTGTATCAACTTTGTCAAACCTTCTATGTTTGCTTTTAGATCATTCTTCATGTTTTCCATGTTGTCTTTCATTTTTTCTTCCATGTCATCCATCTTAGCTTCCATGCCAACTTCCATGCCATCCATCTTAGCTTCCATGCCTTTCTGCAAACCATCCATATTATTTTTTAAACCATTCATCTTCGCTTCCATGCCTTTCTTCAAAACTTCCATTTCATTTTTTGTTGTTCTTTGCGAGAGCGAAATTTGGTGCACTTGCTCTTGTAATTTTGAGGATTTAATGGGTATTGAATTCTTTTCAGGGGGGATTTTAGAACCCAATACTGATATCTATGCTCAATAGGCCTTTGGAATCACTTAAAACTAATTTTTCAAACAAGACTTATGCAATTTGGAAAAAAAATACACACTTTTTTCTTGATTTTGAGGAGCTCGATATTGAAACTGAATTATCTCTGTGATTTCGGATCTTCGATATCTGAAATTTGGCCCTGAAGTAGCCCTCTGAATCTTCTTTCGAATGCCACAAGTTTGCCCTGATTTGGATTCTTAGAGACAAAGTTATGCCCAATCTTCTAAGATGACCTAACTATGGACTGGTTCAGTAGAGCGAACTTGTACGAGTTGCCACATGTCACTATTTCCTCCTTCGGATCTGAAATTGATAGAGTAGAGTGAAATTGTCCTTGCAGACAATTTTTACAAAATTCCAATCCAATGCTCAGAGAGGGAGTTATGATGATTTTCCCACGATCACCTCTTTGAGATGAAATTTGGGAGCCTGAAAAATCCCTAACTTCCACAGATCCTATCTCCGAAAATATGTGAATCAAGCTCTTAAATTTTTCCACGGTGTTCCTCAGAATTGCGGCTTCGCTCTGTGAAAATTTAAGCTTTTGAACCCTCGTAGAAAAAAAGTTATAGCGAAAATTCCACGATGACCTGTTTAGGTTAAATTCAGGAGCCTGCAAAAATCCCTAACTTGCACAGATCATATCTTCGAAAATATTGCGAATCAAGATCTGAAATTTTTCCATGATGTTCCTCAGGATTTCGGCTTTGCTCTGCAAAAATTTCAGCTTCCGAACCTTCGAAATTTTTTTTTATAGTGAAAATGCCACGATGATCTGTTTGGAGCAGCGAAATCCTAGAATCCAAAGCTCTGATTCCAAATGTTATGAAACCAGCTCCAAAAGTAGAATAAGAGAGATATTAATGCCTTAGAAATCAACCACTTCGATGGAGAAGCCTCCAATACATTACATAAATGAACAATTCTTGGATTATTCAAATGACCAAAACCTCCTTTCTATATATAAGAGTCCATGGCGCCACAATGTAATCCTAGCTGACCTAACAATAATAATGTAAGGACACAATAATAACAATATGGGGGTTACAGGGGTACAATAATAACAATGAGGGGGTTACACTAGCAACAATAAGGGACTATACTAGTAATATAGGGACCTAATAGGTAATGCCTTAGAACCCTCGCTACCAAAAAATTGCACTTCAAAAACCCTTGTTGCTACAAAATGGATGAATGTTGCCTCAAAAATTATGCTAAACAGAGGAAAGAGAAAGGTGGATTGGCTAAGCTGGTATCTTTCACCACCAAAACCAACCAAAGAAAAGGGGTCTTAGAACCCTCCAAGAATCTCAAATAAAAAATAAAAAACAACACAATCCACAATGATTAAAATGAATCTCCTCCCTCATTTTTATAGATTTTCTTTGCAATTTTTCCCTCCTAATTTAAAATTTGAGTCGCTCACAATTTTCCCTCCATTTTCCCCAAATTTGACTTCTATTGCAAGTTTCCCTCCATTTACCCCAAATTATCTAATGTTACGCAAATAACATCAAATAATGGGTTTTCCACTTTACAAATGACTATAGCCTACGACGTTAAATAAGCTACTATGTCCTTACTTGGGAAATTCAATTAGAAGAAGACATTACACATACATCCACACTTGATGCTTGGATGCTTCCTGAAAGTTGGAAGGCTCAACCTCAATCAATTCACTCATCAATGCCATATAGCTTGAATATCTCTGTGGTGCCTTGCTCTATTTGATTGAATATATAGGAGTACCCACGTACTTCTGTGCATCTCTTAGTGTTTTCTCTGCCCACTTGGCCCTCTTCTTTTATATGTTGGAAGTCTGAGATCGAGAGAGAGGAACCCTCTGCTCCTCATCCTGCTCCTCTTGCATGGCTTGCTCATTCAACTCACCATGATGTGTCAATAGTATCATGATGATTTTTCACTGCTTCTATCTTCAGTGTCACCTGCTCTTGAACATCCACTGTAGAGGAATATATGTTGCAAGACTTCCTGAGATCCCTCTTCTCCTCAAACCTTTACATCCCTGCATAACCCTGTTTTCTTGAGTGTTGGAATATATATCTTGTAGTCTTTTGAAGTTTTAGTGTACCCCAAAAGAATTCCTTTCACTATAGTAGGTTTCAATTTGGTTCTCTTCTTTCATGGAACATGACAATATACTAGACAATCAAATATACAAATATGTGACAAATCTTGCTTCATCATTGTAAAAACCTCCTTAGGTGTCAACTTTCCAAACACCTTATGTGGAATCCGATTATGAAAATAAACAATGATGTTGCAAGCCTCTGCCCATAAAAACACAGGCAGTCCTCGGTGTTGAATGGTGTTGTCATTGGTACCAAAGTTAGTCTTTGATTGCTCTTAATATATGTCTATGCATCGCATTGGTTGAAAGCTCCAATAATCAAGAGGCCTTGGAAGGATGAGAAGATTTCACAGTGTGGTCACGATGCCTCACTTTTGATAAAGTTTTTGAATGGGGAGATCAAGGTATTTCTTATGTAACCACATCACAAAGAAAACAAACCAACACTTGAAAATAAAATTCTTCGAGGGGGAAACCTCCGTTTACATTATACAAATGAACAATTCTTGGATGATACAAATGAAAAGACCTCCTTGGTATATACAGGAGCCTAAAGGGTCACAATATAATCTGGGCTTACATAACAATAATAATGTAGGGCACAATAATAACAATAGTGAGCTTCTATGGGGCATAATAATCACAATACGGGGGCTACATGGAACACAACAATAACAGTGTGGGTGTTACACTAGTATTATAGGGACCTAATATGTCCCGCTCCTTCAAAAAAATTGTTGTTCTCAACGTTTGAGTAGTTCTCGATGCTTTTGTATAAAATCCTCTTCCTCCCATGTGAAACCTTCAGCAGGTAAGTTCTTCCACTTAATGAGATAGTCTGAAATTGATCGATTCTGTAACTGTTGGGTTCTTGTTTCCGTGACTGTTTTAGATTCCAATATGAATTTTCCTTCCTCATCAAGTTCTAGCAATATTGTTTGAATTGAAATCTTGTCAACTATAACTTTCTTTAAGCATGAAACATGGAAAATTGAGTGTACTTGGGAAGATGGAGACAACTCCAATTTGTATGCCATATTACCATTGTTTTGCAATACCTTGTAAGGACCATAGTACTTGGGTGATAAGTTATTATCCTTCTTAGCTTGCTTGAGATACATTTGTTTGTATGGTTGTAGTCATAGAAATGCCTAATCACTTATGCCAAAACTTCTTTAACTGCGCTATTGATCTCCCTATTGTTTCATTCAATTTTGCGCTAGATTCAAGTTATATTTTAAGAGTTGGAGAACTTGTTGTTGATGCTCGACGTGATCTTCCATTGCTTGAACCTTAGAATTTTCTCTTAAAAACAATGTAAACTATCAAACGAGAATTGTATCGAGTACTTGGTTTTTTGAGGTAACAAAAAATCATTTGATTTTAAAAAATGCTGATTTAGAATACATCTGTTTTTTGGAGCATATTTTTGACAATTTAAATTTTCTTATGTATCAAGTACACACATTTTTTTTTCTAAATGTTAGTGATTTTCATGCTGGTTTTGAAAAGTACAACATCAACCCCTTTTTTTAGAGGGCTTATTTTGACACTTTAAATTTTCTAATGTATTAAATGTAGATAATTATTTTTTAAATTTAACAATTTTTGTAGTCATCTATGCTTCTTCTTCCTCATTGCGATATTTATTTTTAAGTGTTTTTCAGGTTAGTGTTTTTTTGTTTTTCTTTTCAAAATTTTTTTTTGTAATGAAATCTTCATTTTTTTGCTTTGTTATAAAAGAAAGTCAGTATTTTAAAGTTACGATTTTCTATATATTTATGTATCGTTAATTAATATTTCAATGGACATCAAATAATTGTCACTAAAAAAATAATAATTTTAAACATTTGACAAAAAAATACACATTTTCAATATATATATATATATATATATATATATATATATATATATATATATATATATATATATATATATATATATATATATAAAACCAAAAAATACATATTTTGAGATTTTTTTTTCCCTAAAAATGATATGTTAAATAAACGATTTTTATGGAATTTTTTTAACAGGAAAGGTTTAAAAAATAACAATTTTTATGAATTTTATGTCAAAAAATAATAATAATCACATTTGTTTTTCAAAAAATAACGATTCACATAAAAATTAAAGTGAAAATCAATGAATACAAATATTAAAATATAACAACAATAATTGAATACTTATTCTTCTCGTAAAATCTGAAAGTCAAAACATTATAGGTATAACTAATGAATAATTCTCAAAATTGAGTTTGATTAGCAAGCATAACTTAAATTTAATCAGTAATATCATATAATCCATGCTCATCATCTTCTAGAGTTTCATTATTGTCTTCTTCCATAATATTTTGTGCTTCAGTTTGGTCATTTTCCTCTTCTGATGGATCTTTGATGTTTGCAAATATCCCAAAGTATCCCTTTCCAATCATTCCATCTAATGCTGGCTGAAGTTTTTTTGCCTTCCTTGCCACACATGATTCATTAAAATCTTTTTTCTCAAACCAACTTCTTGCATTGCATCGGAAAGAAATTGAATACCATTAATTCTTTACTCGATAAAATTGCATTGTAGTGAGTCTTTTTCAATGACAATACAATTTATTCCTTTTTGTAGGCAACATGTTAGTGTTGTATCTAATCATCAAGTACAAAAGAAATAATTAAGTAAATTAGTATAAACACATAAAAAAAAATATCAAAATTCAATTTATATAATAAAACTTACCTGAAATTGAAAATAAATCCAAAACCTAATCTTCTTCAGTTGAACATAAATCTATAAGATAGTTAATCAATATTTGTGATTTTCCATAGATGTTAACTATCTCTCTTTTTGCTTCTTTATCTTCATATGTTAGTTTTTTTACAACAACATCATGAACCTATGCTTGGCTATTACTCTTTACATCTACCTCATTATGAAGAATAGACTTATAACTATCTTCTTTTGTCTAACATTCAACATGAATGAATTCACAATCACTTATAATTCACTAATATCCGCAACCAATAGAATTTTACTTTTGCCTGTAACATGAAATAGTAAAAGTTCAATTAATTTGTTTATAAATATTTTTTTTTAACATTAATCAAACATACAATATCAATGTCTTACCATGTAAGCTACATGATTGAATTTGTTTTTCCCTTGAAACTTGATAATAACATTGCAAATTGTGTGTCTGAATGAAATGTCACAAATCTCCAAAATGATGACTTTGTAACTTGTTGAAATCTTGTAACCAATTTACTAAAAGCTTGATAACTATAAGGCTCACTATCATATCCAATGTTTGAGAAATTGAAACCATGAGGAATATCTACAATAAATAGGAAATAATCCCTTTTAAGTATGAGTTTTGCAATGACTTCACAATCACCTCATATTATTTGATATTGGATAGTCTGGAGCTCATTCCAAATGAAATGACTAAGACTAGGATCAAGTTTAACATTCTTAAAGCAACACTTTCTCAACCTTTCCAACTTAATTTTTTCAACCAAGGTTTTGAAACTATCTAGTACTCTATTTGCATCATTCTTAAACATCTTTAATGAAATAAACAAATAATGTATACGTAATAGAATAAAAATAGTATAAATATGAATAAAAATGAATATATAAATCAACATATGTTTTTAAATGCAAGATAAAAATATTTTAGTTTTGATGTAGAACTTGAATATAGGTATTTGCGTACAACATCATCCCAACTATATTCATTAAACAATTTAACCACCTGTTCTTGTATTTTCATATAAACCTTGTGACTGAATAAATAAAGTAAAAAAAGTTAATTTAGTGATATGTATAACAAATACTACCAACAACAATATGTTATATTTAAAAAGAAATTATAATTCAAAAATAAGTAAAAATAATCCAACAAAATTACTTTTGAAATTCCTCACACATTCCTTCCAATGATAATTCACTTGACTTCACACGAGATAATATTGATTAGACAAGTTTGTCATCCTTCAGCCCTTGCATTTTTCTCCAAGGTGTGATAGTCATATTATCTGGAAGGTGTTTGATTTCAAAACCTGTCTTACTATTGGTACATATTAATGGTTTATAATTTTTAACCTTCTGGTTTTTTATGGAAATGTTCTCCCACATATCCAAAATCTCATTAATCAATTCCCATATCTCTCTAGTTTTAAATATCAACTAGAAAATGTTATCCTTACATTTGAATATATCTGAATTTACTTTTCCACCTTTTGAATTGATTTTTTTCCTCATTTTGATAGTTTATTTCCATACAACATTCCTTATGAAAGTTTAGATTAACATTTGTCTTATCCCCACCACATTTTTCTTCAAATTCAATATGGATAAATCTGATCCTTTAGATGAAAATCATAGACTTCCTATACTCATTATCTGTATTATGATCACATGCCAATAACTTTGCTTTTGTGTCTGTTAAACCAGCATAAATGATACATTTTACGATTTTAAAACACGAGTTATTGAGATTTTCCTCCATCAATTGTCTTCTAGCCTCTGCAGAATGGTTCCCCCCCAATTACATAATATTTGTATTCAAAACATCTTGACTTATCAAATGTATCTATGTTGGGAACTTGAATTGGACAAAAAAGAAACACATAATCAACCACATATGCATATGGCCCTTGTACCTTATCAATGTTTTCAAGTTATGAACATGCATGTGCTGTGACTTTTTAATTTGATATTTAGATTGTCCTTCTTTTGGTTTATATAATTTGATGACATTAAGCTAAAATGTACGACCACCCCTAATTAAGTTTTTCTTCATCAACTGATTTCAAATTTCATTTTGTTTTGCTTTAATAATGTTATCATCTAAATCAACACCCGGTGTTATGATTCCCTGCTCCCTTTTGAGCTTTCATTATGATCTTCACTACTGCCCATGGTTTTTTCAGAATGACCAACTTTTGATTTCTTCCTCCTATTGGTTATCATATTTTCTTCTAGATAAACAATCTCCTCATCATCAACTGGAAGAGAGATATTCCTGAACATTTTTGTTTTTGGCCTTTTATGCTTTTCTCCTTTTCAACAACGATGCTAATCTCATTTTCAGTAATGTCAACATATTTTTCAGCTTCAGCTTCCACATCTTGAAAAGTAACTTGTCTAGCTTTATTAGATTAATCCACTATAGACATTCTTTGTTGATCCCTTGTATGTACTCTTGTAGCTTCATGAAGTACTGTTCTTTGCTTCTTTCTCCTATCTTCTTCTATTTCTGTGTGGAAAAAACTGATCACATTCATAATATCTCGCTCTATATAATAAATCCCCCCCAACATAATTGAAAGGCCCTCAACAAAATTATATCAAACAAAATATAATATGTCAATAATAAATGACTTATAAAAAATATAATGATACTTACAACAATGCAAAAACATAAATATAAATAAGCAAACTTACAGTGTTTCGTGAAATGTTGTTTATGATTTGTTCACATATATTTGTAGAATATTCATATGTGTCATAATTCATCTTTAAGAAACGATATCTAACCTCTTCCCATGTGGCATTTTTGTAAGAAAATAAAAAACTTCTGTATTCGACACCAAACATATGTCTCATACTTTTCCCAACACCTCATAACTTCCACATTGTAAATCATATAAGAATATAGATATATGTGCACACCTTCGTTGCTTTCTCTATCTTTAACATGCCATGTAAATTTTGTTTTATTTATTTTTCGTGCCATTTTCCAGTATGAAATAATCTTCAATTCATTTGAGGGGAGATTTGCTTGAATTTTACCATATGTCTCAGTTCGATTTCGTTCAACAGTATTCATACAAGGTCCAATTGTATCCTTGTTCCAAAAACATTCATAGAGAACTTCTTTGATGCCATTTACTTGTAATATATATATATATATATATATATATATATATATATATATATATATATATATATATATATATATATATATATATATATATATATATATACATATATGTTAATTAAAAAAAACTCATATCTTAATTAAACGAACAAAACAAATCAAATTAAAAAATATACATTATAATTTAATTGAAAAAAAAACATAAAAAAAAACTCCAAATATATATAAAAAAACAACAATAACAAATACAACAATCAAAATGATTTTATTAAAAAATAATTAAAATAATTTTATTAAAAATAATTAAAATTTGATTTTAAAGTTTTGAAATAAAAAATAAAAAAAGAGAACCTATTAAAATTTAATTTTAAACTTTTAAAATGAAAAAAAAAAACAATAATTTTTTTTTAAAACAAAGAAATAAGAAAAATTTGCATTGGGCAAGCATGCTCTTGGTTTTCCAGCCCCCTGTTGGGTGCGCCTAGGTAGGTTGCCTAAGGTCTATTGGCCTCCTGCTGGGCGTGCCTAGGTAGGCCGCCCAAGGCCTACCGCTCCCTGCATTGGGAAAAGGGGCCGATTCTGCCTAGGTGTGCCTAGGGACTGCTACCCCCTTAGCTGGAAGAGGGGACTGACAGGCCATAGGTAGGCCTGGGCTTACTTCCCCCCTGCCAGGAAAAGGTGCCAATTCCTGGAATCGACCCCCTCGCCTAGTGGGGGCCGACTGGCCCTGGACGACTTGCCCAGGCGCGCATCGACCTACTGAACTCCCCCTGGGCGAGGGGTCTGAAAGGCCCTTGACGACATGCCCAGGTGTGCACGTGGCTTGTCGGTCCCTCGTTCGGTGAGAGCGTTGATAAGCCGCAAGCGATATTGAACCATACACAATTTTTTTTATTTTTATTTTGAAAAATATTTCTATTCCTTTATCTATATATATATTACCCTTCCCCCCAAAAAATTAATGAATTGAGCTGTCCCCCTTCGCAAGACAAAAAAAAAAGAAAAGAAAAAAAAAAGAAAAAAAAAAAAAAGAAAGATATTTTTCAAAAAAAAAGTTGAACACTCGTTTTTCTATTTCAAAACCCTAAAAAATATGATTATTTATTTAGTTTTTCTCCTAAGAATCCTACAAATATGAGTATTTTTCATATTTTTCCCTATAAAAATCTAAATAATTTGATTTTTTATGTGGTTTTTCCCCTAAAATATGATTAAAAAAATTCTTTGGGAAAAATAAAAATAAAAAAGATTAGTTTTCAACATAAAAACAATAAAACAACCTATTTCCCCAAATTCCTCAGATTTAAATTGTCAAAATAGGAGGGAAACTAACCTTTGAAATGTGAAAATCTCCCATTGAATGTCTTATCGATGACAATGTAGCTCCTCCACAAAATCGTTCTATGTTTTTTAATGAAACCTCCAGAATATTAACTTAATTACCTAGTTGAAGCGAAACAATTAAAGTAAAAAAAATATTTTAATTTCAAAAGAATGTATTAAAGGAAAATTTGAATAGAAAGTAGGGTCAAAATTTTCATGAAAAAAATTTAGTAGAATGTTTTCAAATAAATTTTAAAAGGAAAATTTGGAGGGAAATATTTAAAACGATTTTTTTGGAGGGAAAATTTTCGAAGAAATTTTTTGGGGGAAACTTTGGAGGGGAATTTTAATCCTCTAAGCTATAAATTGTCATTGGGAGAGAGTGCATTTCTATCATTCAAAATCTTCTGTTTGAAAGTCATGGATTCTTATGATAGTGAAGCTTTTCTTTCTGAAGCATCTACATCGTCCTCATGTAACAAATTTATTCATATTGATGAATGTAACAATAATTATTTCACTATGAATAGAGAGTCAAATTTTCCACTTAGTCATAATCCTAAGGAATATGAGAGAAACACTGATGAAGGGCAGGATGAAGAATTTCTTATAAATAGAGAGTCAAATTTTCCACTCGGTCCTAATCCTAAGGACTATGAGAGAAAAACTGACAAAAGGCAGGATGAAGAATTTCTATTAAATAGAAAGCCATATTTTCCACTTAGTCCTAATCCTAAGAATTGAGATAAACACTGACAAAGGGTAGGATGAAAAATTTCCAGTAAATAGTGAGTTAATTTTTCCACTTAGTCCTAATCCTAAGGATTATGAGAGCACCACTAATGAAGGGGAGGATGGCGAATTTCCAGTAAATAGGGAGTCACATTTTCCACTTAGTCCTAATCCTAAGGATTATGAAAGCACCACTAACGAAAGAGTGGATGAAGAATTTTTTGCAAATGATAATTTTACTATGAATAAAGAGTCAAATATTCCACTTAGTCCTAATCCTAAGGATTATGAGAGCATCACTGACAAAGGGGAGGATGAAAAATTTCTTCCAAATGATAATTTTAGAGGTACATATGTGAATAATTCATTTTCTCCAAGTCAGGATTTCAAAGGCACTCATGGTGCTAATGAATTTCCTCCAAGAAAGGATTTCAAAAGCACAGATGGGGATGGTGAAGAATCCCCCCCAAGAAATGATTTGAAAGGTAAAAACAATGATGATGAGATTCCTCTAAGCAAGGATTTCAAAAGCACAGATGAAGATGGTAAAAAATATCCTCCGAGTCAGTATTTCAAAAGCATAGATGATGGTAGTGAAAAATTTCATGTAGGCGAGGATGGTAATGAATGTTTTCCAAGAAATGATGGTGATGAATTTCCTAACTATGTTCAAAATTATCATAGTAAGGATAATATTCCTCTTAATTATGATGAGAATGCTTATAGAGAGGATGATGAAATGATGAATACATTGCCAACAAATATTGTATCTAGGATTAGGAGTATACCTTTACATATCAATCCAAGATATTCTGTTTATAAAAGGGGTAGGGAAGAATATCTCACGAGAAAAAGTTCTATCAATGATCTGATTTAAAGTGAATGTTGTCAAAAATATTGCTTGAAACACATGGATTTCAAGTTTGTATTGGAGAAAAGGAAGAGATGTTTTTCAATGAATAAAAAAATGCAAAAATCATGTTTAGTGGGGTGCATGCAATAAACATTGACAGGTTATGACTATTATATTGGGACTTTAGTGCTTTTAGAAATACTTTCAAAATGTTTCATTCAGTTGGTAATTTTCGTCTGTCAAGAATCCAAGAAAAATTGGAAAAATATCCCACATTTTATTCAGAAGTATATCATAAACGAGAGTTTGGACCATTAGAAAATACTGCAATGTCATGGATGCAAGGCTTATTTTTAAAGCGTGAAGAGTGTATTCCAAATAAAGATAAAACATATTCCAGATAGTTTCTCAAGACGGGAAATCTATAGTTTATATAAAGAATATGAAAAAGGTGTTGAAGGAGATGGTAATTTTATTATATATCAATATTTTGTGAAGACATTTCGGAAAAAAATTCAGCAATGTCCGTATTCTTAAGAAGACAAGGATGGAGGTTTGCAGTACTTGTGCAACTCTTAAATTAACAAAGGGATAAGTGTCAAGGGGCATCAAGAGGTATGCATTCATAACATTATTTTTAAAATTTTTATACTTATCAACTATGAAAATATATTTATTAACAGGTTTATTTTATGTTATGTGCATATTCCATTGTCAAAACACTTCAAGAGCATCACAATCAACAAATAAGTGAAAGGAAAAAGTTGTATAAGCATCGAAAAAGGTGTTATGATAATCGAAATAAATATTTGGGTTTGATAATTGATGGTGTGGACCATAAGAAAACAATTTTACCACATTTTATCCGTACACCAAATAATTTATAGGAAGAAAATTTTATTCAGTTTCACTTGGTCAGTTGTATGGCCTTTAATGAGAAAATGTCACCAAAGGTTTACTTCACAAATCCAAATATTCATAATGATGCAAATCTTACCATAACCATAATTCATGATGTGATTTCTCATTGGTCTGGTAATCTTACTGAAGTTTTGCATCTACAATTAGAAAACACTTGTCATGAAAAAAAAAATCAATTTGTTTTTGGATATCTAAACATGCTTGTTGAATTGAGAAATTTTCAAAATGTAAAGGTTGGTTTCCTTCTTGTTAGGCATGCTCATGAACATATTGATCAAATGTTTAGTTGTTTTTCAGTAACATTAAGGAGGAACGATGTTGGGAGTTTTCCGTGATTAATTGAATGTATTAAGAAATCATACATTCCAGAGCCTATTTTTCATGTGTAGTGTTATGAAACCAACTCCCAAAATAGAATAAAAGAGAGATCAATGCCTTAGAAATCAACCACTTCGAGGGGGAAACCTCCTTTAAATTACATAAATGAACAATTATTGGATGATACAAATGACAAAAACTCCTTTCTATATATAGGAGTCCATGGGGTCACAATATAATCCTAGCCGATCCAATAATAATAATGTAAGGGTACAACAATAACAATAGTGGCTTTTATGGGGTACAATAATAACAATATAGGGGCTACAAGGGTACAAAAATAACA
The DNA here is from genome assembly GCA_034641835.2 of Pinus albicaulis. Lineage (NCBI taxonomy): Eukaryota > Viridiplantae > Streptophyta > Pinopsida > Pinales > Pinaceae > Pinus > Pinus albicaulis. The sequence continues at coordinate 785,717,218 of CM076570.1, read as the reverse complement.
ATAAGGGGGCTACACTAACAATAATAAGGGACTGCAATAGTAATATAGGGACCTAACATGCCCCTCTCCTTCAAAAAAATGTTGTCCTAAAAGCTTGACTAGCTCTGGATGCTTCTGTATAAAATTCTCATCCTCCCATGTGGAATATTCAGTGGGTAAGCTCTTCCACTTGATGAGATACTTTGAAATTAATCAATTTCGTAGCCGCCGAGATATTTTTTCCATGACTGATTCAAGTTCCAATATGATTTTTCCTTCCTCATCAAGTTCTAACAATATTTTTTGAACTGGAAGTCTGTCACCTATAACCTTATTTAAGCATGAATCATGGAAAACTAGGTGCACTCGAAAAGATCAGGAAGCTCCAATTTGTATGTCATAGTACCAATCTTTTGCAACACCTTGTAAGGACCATGGTACTTCTCTCGCTGTGATGTTGATCTGCATGTTGTTTCATTAGATTTTGTGACAAATTTAGGTTATCCTTTAAGAGTTGGAGAACTTGTTGTTGATGCTTGATGTGATCTTCCACTCCTTCAACCTTAGAATTTTCTTTTAAAGATGATGTGATGGACGGTGGATGACATCCATAAAGTGCCATAAATGAGGTCATTTTTTGCTGCAGTATGGAAGGAAGTGTTATACCACCATTCAGCCAGAGGTAACCACTTGACCCATTGTGTTTGTTTATCAGATACAAAACAACGAATATATCCTTCCAAAAATTTGTTCACTATCTCAGTTTTCCCATCAAATTTAGGATGATAAGATGAGCTATGAGCTAGTTGAGTACCCAAACAAGAAAATAATTCCGTCCAAAAATTTCTAGTAAATGTGGGATCTCTGTTGCTTACAATAATATTTTGGTTTCCATGTAGCTTTTGAATTGTTTCCATAAATGTAGTAGCAACCGTACTTGCTTTAAATGGATGAGATGATGCACAAAAGTGTGCATACTTGGTAAGTTTATCATCTACCACCAAGATGACAATCTTTCCTTCAGACTTAGGTAAACCTGTGATAAAATCCATTGAAACCTCCTCCCAACATTGAGTTGGAATGGATAAAGGTTGTAGAATACCTGATGTTTTAATTGTCTCAACTTTATTTTGCTGGAAAACCAAACATTCTGCCACAAAATTTTGCATATCAGATTTAATGTCATCCAAAAAAAAATATTTCTTCACCCTGTGGTAAGTTTTTAAAAATTCTGAGTGTCCTCCTAAGGGAGGGGTGTGCAATTCCAAAAGAATCTTTTGTTTTAGTTGGGAATTCTTACAAAGATATAAGCGATCTTTGTACCATAAGGAATCATTTTCCCAACTAAATTTATCAGATATATTAGGATCTTGCTACAAATTTTGAATTATTGTCCACACTACTTATTCATTGTTCCATTCATTTCTTACTTCGGTTATCCAATCTAGTTGGATAATAGAAATGGCACAAAACAATCATTAGGGGAATTTTGAGGTCTAAAATGGGCCTCCTAAGGAAAATGTACAATCAAAATTCACTTTATAAGAACCAATCACATTTTAGGGGATGACATCATCCCTAATGGTTGAGGTGTTATTACTTTAGTTAAAGGTAATTACTTGTTACATTCTCAATGGTGGATAAAAACTCATGGTTAACCATGGTAGTACTCTAAGTACTTTTAAAGTCAAAGTAAAGTACTCATAATAAATGTCATTTCACACTTTTTGAATAAATATATATTATTGTCATTTCATATTTCTTGAAAGAAACAATGCATGTCCCTATACATTTATTATATTATATTATTTTTATATGGTATATTAATTACATGTTATTATACAATTCAAATAATATAAATTTTAATTAATAGCATATAATATAATTAAGAATTTATAAATTTATATTTATATTTTATTTTAAGTTATTTAAGTACAAAGGACAAATGCATTAGTTGTTCAATGATAATGAATTTTTCTTAAAAAGCTCATTCTTATTTATAGTCACATCAATACAATTGTTTTATTAATTTTATTTTGGTACAAATTTTGAATTGAATTTAACTATGGTTACATGGATTGTGGTGCAAAAAGTGAATTGCAAATTCATAAATATTATTTTATTGGCTTAGCTATTATTTTATTATTTCCTTAGGAGGCCCATTTTAGACCTCAAAATTCCCTTAATGGCTTCCACCTCTTCATCCTTTCTTGAGAGTGCATCTGCAACAACATTTAGCTTTCATTTTTTGTAGATGATTTCAAAGTAATAACCCAACATATTTGTGACCCATTTTTTCTACTCTTTTGAAGATAGTATTTGTTCCAAAAATTATTTAAAACTATCATGATTAGTTTTTAACTTGAAGTGTCTTCCCATTAGGTAAGTTCGCCATTTCTTTAGTGCATGTAGTATTGCTAACATTTAATTCACATAAATAGCTTTTTGTAAATACTTTCATTTGATTGGACGACTTTAAAAAACAATGGGTATTCCTTCTTGCATTAAAACAACACCAATTCCATTTCCCGAGGCATCACATCCCACAATAAAGGTTTTTGTGAAGTCTAGCATAGCTAAGACCAGTGCTAGGCACATTGTCTCTTTAAGATGTTCAAAGGCCTTGGTTGCTTCAGGAGTCGATGAAAATGGATCTTTCTTCAATAATATTGTTAGAGGTGCTGCTCTTCTCCCATAATTCTTAATAAACTTGCGATAATACCTTGTTAACCCGAGAAATCCTCGCAATTTCTTTATGGTTGTGGGTATTTTCCATTCCTTAATGGATTTAATTTTGTTAGGGTCTACCTTAACACCCTCCTGAGATACAATATGACCCAAATATTCCACCTCTTATACTCCAAAGAAACATTTGGAGGTTTTTGCATATAATTGCTTCTCTTCCAATAGTTTGAGCACCCTGTAAACATGTTGAACATGATCATTCCAAGACCTGCTGTAGATTAGTATATCATCAAAAAATACTAGCACAATTTTTCTAAGGAAGGTCTTGAAAATGGAATTCATCAACCCTTGAAATGTAGAAGGTGAATTGGTAAGGCTAAAAGGCATGACCAAAAATTCATAATGACCCTCATGAGTTTTAAATGTTGTTTTTGGAATATCTTCAGTCTTTATTCTAATTTGATGATATCCTGAACGAAGATCCAACTTGGTAAAATAGATTGCTCCATGTAATTCATCCAATAATTCATCAATCATAGGAATGGGAAAATTATCTTTATTAGTGAGCTTATTGAGCTCCCAATAATTCAGACACATGCACCATGATCCATCCTTATTATGAACCAATACTACTGGAGTAGAGAAAGAACTTTGACTGGGTTGAATTATACCAACCTCTAACATTTTTGCAATCATATGTTCAATTTCGATCTTTTGGACATAAGGATATTTGTTATTAGGGGAATTTTGAGGTCTAAAATGCGCCTCCTAAGGAAAACGTACAGTCAAAATTCACTTTATGAGAACCAATCATATTTTAGGGGATGACATCATCCCTAATGGTTAAGTTGGCATTGCTTGAGTTAAAGGTATTTACTTGTCACATTCCCAATGGTGGATAAAAACTCATGGTTAACCATGGTAGTGCTCTAAGTACTTTTAAAGTCAAAGTAAAGTACTCATAATAAATGTCATTTCACACTTTTTGAATAAAATTCATACATAAAATAATATATTACATTTATTATATTATTTTTATATAGTACATTAATTACATGTTATTATACAATTTAAATAATATACATTTTAATTAATAGCATATTATATAATTAAGAATTTATGAATTTATATTTATATTTTATTTTTAAATTATTTAAGTACAAAGGACAAATGCATTAGTTGTTCAATGATAATGACTTTTTCTTGAAAAACTCATTCTTATTTATAGTCACATCAATACAATTTTTTCATTAATTTTATTTTGATACAACTTTTGAATTGAATTTAACCATGGTTACATGGATTATGGTGTAAAAAGTGAATTGAAAATTCATAAATATTATTTTATTGATTTAGCTATTATTTTATTATTTCCTTAGGAGGCCCATTTTAGACCCCAAAACTCCCCTAATGAAGGCTTGATGTTTGGAGGAAAAATTCCTGGAATCAAATGAATAGAATGATCATGATCACGAATAGGTGGGAGTCATTTGGGAGTTTCAAACACCTTGGAATGATTGTCCAAGAATTTTTGGAGATTTGGAGAACTAGAAGATTTTGATATTGGAACTTCTAGTGAGCATAATTGTGCAATTACGCCTCATTTTTCTTTCTTCAAAATATTTTTCATGACATTATAGATTATTATGTTTCTCGGCTTCCCTGTGATACCCCGTAATTCAACTTCCTTTCATTCCCAAAAAAATTTCAAGAAAATTTCTTGAAAATTAAAAGTTACCGTCCCCAAAGATTGTAACCATTGTACTCCTAGTACAACATCAACACATCCCATTGGAATGGAAAACATTGAACTATTCAATACATATTCCTCCATGGTTAGATTGATATTATGGAATTTTTGAGAGCAATTTATAGTTCCTCCATTTGCGACCATCACTTGACACTCTGGTGTTGGGTATAGGAAGACATTCGATTCCTTGGCTACCGTACAATGAATAAAATTATGGGTAATACTTGAATCAAGCAACACTATTACCTTTTTATTCTTTTTATGTCCTTATATATTGAGAGCTTGGGAAGTGGTAATTCATGCCAATGCATTACAGGATATGGTCAGACTCATTTCTTTTTTCTCTACGGTTGGTTCCCAGTGTATATCCTCTTCTTTTGAAGTTTCTTGTTCATTTTCTTCCTCCTCTTCACAATCTATGTAAAATAATTTCTTCTTAACACACTTATGGCCTTTAGTGTATTTTCTATCACAACTGTAGCAAAGCCCTTTTTCTCTTTTTTCTTCCAATTGTTGTGGTATCAACCTTGTAGGTTGTGGAAGTCTGGGAGTAACAACACTTCCATCTTTATAGATGTGAGTGTAGGCTTCCTTGTCACCATAATTTTACATTCAATTTTTCTTGCCAACCTGAAAGCCTTATCCAATGAATCATGTTCCCAAAGGCGAACCTCATGTTGGATGTTATCCTTTAAATTTCCTATGAAGACATCAATCCTATGTTCCTCTGGAATATCAGTTACCCTTATATTAAATTTTTGGAAGTCCTAAATGTGATCCACCACTGAACCCTTTTATTTTAGATTTATCAATTGGCTAAAGAAGGTGTTTCTCTTTGTATCCTCATAATGTGATATCATTTCCTCCGTAAAAATTGACCAAGTGACAATTTTTTTACGGGAGAAAAGCCATCGATACCATACAAATGTATTTGTTTCTAAATATAAATTTTCAATGCGTACCTTTTGTGTGTTTTGCACATTATTGAGATCAAAATATTGCTCCATCTATAGTATCCATGTTACAGGATCCTTGCCATCAAGCTTCCTTATATCAACATTTCGAATATAGTGGGTCTTCAATCCAACATTAGAGTTTATGAAACCACGATTAAAATTTATTTTTTTCTCATCATGAGTTTCCTCTACTATATTTTTTCCATTAGGAATAATTTCTTGTATAAAATTTGTCAAACCTTCCTTCAAACCTTCCATGTCCGCTCTTAGATCATTCTTCACATCTTCCATGTTGTATTTCATTTTTTCTTCCATTTAATCCATCTTATCTTCCATGCCATTCTTCAAACCATCCATCTTAGCTTTCATGACTTTCTTCAAACCATCCATCTTAGCTTCCATGCATTTCTTTAAAACTTCCATTTCATTTTTTGTTGCTCTTTGCGAGAACGAAAGTTGTTGCACTTGCTCTTGTAATTTTGATATATCATGTTGCACATCTTCCTCTTCATGAGTCATGGTAGAGCCTTATGAGGGCTTAATGGGTGTTGAATTATTTTTAGGGGGGATTTTAGAACTCAATACTGATATCTATGCTTCAATATGCCCTTGGAATCATTTCAAAATGATTTTCAAACAAGACTTATGCATTTGAAAAAAAACACACACCTTTTTCTTGCTTTTGAGGAGCTCAATATTGAAACTGATTTATCTCTGTAATTTCAGATCCCCAAAATGTTATCTCCAGTCCTTTAGTATCCCTCTAGATCTTCTTTCCAATGCCACAGGTCTGACCTAATTTGGATTCTTCAATAGAAAGTTATTCCTGATCTCCCACAATGACCTAATTATGGACTGGTTCAGTAGAGTGAACTTGTACGACGTTCCACGTGTCACTTTTTCCTCCTCCATCTCTGAAATTGATAAAAAAAAAACTAAAGTCTGTGTGATTTTAGCCATTTTTTATAGAATTCCAATATGATGCTCAGCGAGAGAGTTATGAATATTTTCCCAAGGTCACCTATTTGAGATGAAATTCGGGAGCTTGCAAAAACCCTAACTTCCACAAATCATATCTTCGAAACTATTGCGAACCAAGTTCTGGAATTTTTACATGAATTTCCTCAGGCTTTCTTCGCAAATGGGTTTTTGTTTTAGCTTTTGAACCTTTTTAGAAAAAAAAGTTATAGAGAAAATTCCAAAATGACCTATTTGAAGCAAAAAAACCCTAGAATCCAAAGCTCTAATACTAAATGGTATGAAAGCAACTCCCAAAATAGAAGAAAAGAGAGATCACAACCTTATAAATCAGCCACTTCGAGGGGGAAACCTCCTTACATTACATAAATGAATAATTATTGGATGATACAAATGAAAAAACCTCCTTTATATATATAGGAGTCCATGGGGTTACAATATAATCTTAGCCGACCTAATAATAATAATGTAAGGGCACAACGATAACAATAGTGGATTTTATGGGGCACAATAATAACAATATGTGGGCTACAGGGGTACAAAAATACAATAAGGGGGACACACTAACAACAATAAGGGAATACACTAGTAATATATGGACCTAACATATAGGAATAAACTATTGACATGTGAAGATTTATTATGGTATCACATGGTGAGGAGAAATGCATTTAACAACTTAATGACATTAGATTCCAACATCAATTTCGTATCAAAAAAATTGATGGGAAAATGCTTATATGGGGAAAGCTGTATTCAACTACTAAAAAATGGGGGTCGTCACCAGGTTTAACATTTTTTTTCATTCCAAATCATCCAATATTTGCATCAAATATATTGTTATTACAATCAGTTGCTGAAATCCATAATGCATGAAGGCATAAGGGAGATATAAATTATTATGAATGCTTGGAAGAAATTAAAAAATATATTAGATATACATATAAGTACTTTGATGTTGTTGATTTTGTTTGGTGGGAGTCTTTTTTCAATAATCAAAGTGATATCATTTCAAGATCAAGCAATGAAGATATACTTTTGAATACTCCATTGATTTGGCCACAAAATGTGTCAAATGAACACGAGGAAAGAAACATCGTTGAACATAAAAAATCTCAAGGTATTATTAATTATTCATAAGTAGAGGAAAGATAAATGTATATTGGTTCTAGAATATCACATGCACACTGTGAAGCCATGAAATACCTTTACAGGGGTTCTGTACTAGATGTTAAGGAGGTTTGCATGATCACAGTGTTAGCATATGGAGATCCACATGGCTACCCATTCTAGGTTGCTAAGGTTATAAAGGTAATTAAAGAAAATGAAGATGCTACAACTGTTGAAGTACATTGGTATGCTGCAAATAGACACCCATTCAATGGTATGCACAAGCCAAAGATAGTAGTTGATAAACACATTGGAAGTAAGAGAAAAAAAGGTACAAATATAGATCGTTGCCACACAAACCTCTTAAAATTGGAGGATGTTGACATACTTATTTATGACTTCAATTTAACAAAGAGAGGAACTCTTCACTTCAGGACCATATATATTCTGAAGAGGTTTCTACCAGAAGAAACAATGCTAAGATGAGATTCCACCGAACTGAGTTGTGGATCTAAAAGAATTTTTGAAACCTGAAATGGTGGGCATGCAGTTGACTCAGATGGGCACTAGTTGATGAAAGATAAGAATATGGGTCATCTTCATCTGCATCTAGTCATTCATATGTAGATTTTTTAGATTCTGATGGTGTTCCAGAACATATGAGTGATTTTGAATAATTGTCTAATACATTTTATGTAATTGATGTTTGCATGGTAACTTGAAATAAATATTTTAACTTCCATATGATCTTGCATGAAGTTATGAGTCATTTCTATGTTTGTGGGATTATATGTTTTAATTATGATGAATTAAATTGTTTAGAATATCCACAATGCAACAACAACCGAAATAATTTATGTTTCATTCAATCTACAAGACTTATTAATATTTTGATTAAAAGTAAAAAATTATTGGAAATTAATGTTGAATTTTTAAATTATACAGTGATATTTCCATATATTATTTATTGTTATCATTTGTATACCATATCTAAAAAATTGTTGTAACTTTAATGCCTCATTAAAAGGGGATACCTCATTTTAATGGTTGATTTTATGTTTTTGTTGCAATGGGATAAGATGTCCTAGACTAAGATCTGAAAAGAGCTATACTTTTAGCCTTTAAAATAAAAATTACTCTTGGAATAATGACTCTTTCATTCATGTGTTCATTTTTAAAGTTTTTTTTTAGTCATATAATTTTTTTAGAGTGTCATGGTTGAAGTATGTTGAAAGCTTAAGGTTTTTAATTCCATGGTTGAAAAATTGTCAAAATTTTAAGGTTTTTCTGAGTTATGATGTTTTATCATTAATGCTATGGTTGAAAACAGTTAGAATTTTAGGTTATTTTAGAGTATTGATATTTTATATTTAACGACACAGATGAAAATTGTTGGAATTTTAAGGCTTTTTAGAGATGTGACATTTCATATTTAATGTCACGCCAAAAAATTGTTGGAATTTTAAGGTTTTTCGAGTCCCATTATTTTAACGGCATTGGTACCCCGATTTTTTTTTAATATATATTTTTAATTTTTTTTTAGCATCAACACTTTTTGTTTTCAATGTGTTATTTTCATCTTTTTTTGCACAAAAATATTGGTTTTTACTTCCATTTTTAAAGAATGTTGAAAAATTTCCCTTAAAAAAACATCATTCCACATACACACTTTTCATTTTTGGGTTGTTTTTCATGTTTTTTGGGGGCTTTTTTGGCTAGGGTTATCATTTTGAGTTTATAGTTCACGTTTGATAATTTAAATTATTGAAATACAATGTGATGGATTGTGGATGATATCCATAAAGTGCCATAAATGGGGTCATTTTTGCTAAAGTATGGAAATAAGTGTTATACCACCATTCTTCCATAGGAACCACTTGATCCATTTTGTTTATTTATTATATACAAAGCAACTAAGACATCTTCCAAACATTTGTTCACTTTCTTAGTTTTACCATTAGATTGTAGATGATAAGATGAGCTATGAACTAATTGAATACCGAGAGAAGAAAATAATTCTATCCAAAAATTTATAGTGAAAATGGGATCTCTGTCACTTACAATAATCTTTGGGTTTCCATAAATGCAGTAGTGACTTTACTAGATTTGAAAGGATGAGATAGTGCACAAAAATGTGCATACTTAGTATGTCTATCAACTACCACCAATATGACACTCTATTCTTCATACTTAAGTAAACCTCTGATAAAATCCATTGAGACCTCCTCCCAATACTGACTTGGAGCGGCTAAAGGTTGTAACAGAACGGGGGTTTTAATTGTCTCAACTTTATTTTGTTGGAAAACCAAAAATTCTGCCACAAAATTTTGAATATCAGATTTAAGGCCATCCCAAAAATTCCTTCTTGACCCCGTGGTAAGTTTTTAAAATATTGAGTGCCCTCCTAAATGAGAAGTGTGCAATTACAATAGAATCTCATGTTTGCGTTGGGAGTTCTTACATAGATATAAGAAATCTTTGTAGCACAATCAATCATTTTTTCAGATAAATGTATTAGATGTACTGGGATCTTGCTGCAAATTTTGAATAAGTGTCCACACCTCTTTGCCATTCTTCCACTCATCCATTGCTTCAGTTATCCAATTAGGTTAGATAATAGAAATGACATAGAGTAATGCTTCCACATCCTTATCCCTTCTTGAGAGTGCATCTGGAACAAAATTTTGCTTCCCTTTTTTGTATATGATTTCAAAATCATAACCCAACATCTTTGTGACCCATTTTTGTTGCTCTTCTGAAGGTAATATTTGTTCCAAAAAGTGTTTAAGACTATCATGATATGTTTTTACCTTAAAGTGTCTTCTCATTAGGTAAGGGTGCCATTTCTCCAGGGCATGTAATATTTCCAATATTTCCTTCTCATAAATTAGTTAGTGTAAATACTTTCTCTTGAATGGAAGAATTTCAAAAGTTATGGGTCTTCCTTCTTGCATTAAAACAAAACCAATTCCATTTCTTGAGGCATAACACTCCAAAATAAAGGTTTTTGTGAATTCTGGTGTAGCTAAGACCGAGGTTTGGAACATTACCTCTTTAAGATGTTCAAAGGCCTTAGTTGCTTTTGTAGTCTAAAAAAATGCATATTTCTTGAGTATTGTTGTTAGAGGTACTGATTTTTTTTTTTTTTTTTTTAATTTTTTAATTTAAATTTTTTTTTTTTTCTGTATTTTTTAACAAACTTGCGATAATACCCTCTCAATCTGAGAAATACTCAAAGATGATTTAGGGTTATGGGGATTTTCCATTCCTTGTTTGCTTTAATTTTTAGGGTCTACCTTAACTCCCTCATGAAATATAATATGACCAAAATATTCCACCTCCTATATCCCAAAGAAAAATTTGGAGGGTTTTTCATAAAATTATTTCTCCTCCGATAGTGTAATCACCTTGTCAACATGCTGAACATGATCTTTCCAAGATTTGTTTTATATTAGTATACCATCAAAAAATACTAACAAAAAATTTCTAAGAAAGGGTTTGAATTTGGAATTCATCAAAACTTGAAATGTGGAAGGTGCATTAGTAAGGAAAAAAGGCATAACCAAAAATTCATAATGACCTTCCACACATGCTACAGAACCTCTAGGAGCTAACCAACCCTTCCAGGTGACCAACCCTTGAGGCAGCTTAACTTTTTACTAATTTGGACCCTCAGTTGCTCCCTTGATAAAGAAAGCATGCGACTATAGGCCCCAAATCGCTCCCACAACAAGGCAAGCCAATGACTATGGAATTTTCAACTAGTTCTGTGCCAGCGAACCCAGATTCTATGCCACTTTTTTAGGGATAGGGCTTAGGCCGCTACCCATAACTTCATGAAAATCTCTTAAATGATAAATAATAAGGGAAAAAGGCTACTAATACAAACATTAGTACAAGTAATTGACTGGACCCATGCTATCCATGACAAACATTTCATCAAGCATGTCACAAATATGAATTCTACAGGTCATAATAATAGATCCGAGCATAGGAGTCTCATACTTATCTGAGAATTGCTAAGAAGAATTGATGAATTATCATAATAGATTCATTATCAAATATTAGGTCATAAATTCATTGTTGATTCATATGCTAATCAAAAAATGATGTGATCCATACAACATCACTGTTATAAAACATATTCATAACCAACATATAACCAACATAAATAACAAGGATATAACAATAATATAAACCACATAATAAAAATTACATTTACCCATAAAGTAAAAGAGGAAATAAGTTCTTATTAACATATGAAAAATTCAGCCAGGTATAGGACTTCAATGTACCACCCTACCATATACTAGGATGAACCAAATCTCTCTTTCAATCGGCCACCCCCATGCCATATTCCAAGCATGAATGTGGGATCTCATGGAAAAATCCAAATAAAAACAAAAACAAGGTTTCCAGAGGAAAAACCACCTCAACCCACAACCAGCGATTCCACGTCATGGTCGACCATCACTAACCATCATCATATTGGTCTCTACCCAACCTATCCAGGGCTCTAGAGCATTTGTTTCAACTAGGGATTCCAGGACTAGTAACTCAAGGCACAACTGCTACTGGGCTTTTAGAGCGTTTATCCAACCAGGGCTTCCAGGACTAGTAACTCAACCCACCAAGGGCTTCCAAAGCATTTTTCCAACCAAGGCTTCTAGGATAATTAACTCAACCCAAGATGTTATAGGTCTTCCAAAGCGTTTGTCTAACCAAGGCTTCTAGGAACTAATAACTCAACCCATTGCTAAAGGACCATGAGAACTAACTAGAAAAATAAAGTAAAACCCACAACACCATGGCTATCTGGGAAATGGAAAGGCTAGGAAAAATCACTATCAATCCAGGAAAACCTCCATGCCAATGAAAGATCATAACCATGAAACCACATTCATATTCCATGCATGCTAAAACTAGCAAGAAAATCATACATGCAACTCGGTATCTACAAGAAAAACCCACTGTAGCTGCTGATCCTGAGGTACTCTTGCACTTTCCTGCTCTTCGTTTGCCTTATTGCTCTAATTCCCAAGTATGCCACACTCCTCCAAGAGTGCTCCAAGAAAACTGTAATCTTTCAAGAGTATGAGAGTGAGAGAATAAAATGAGAGCTCCAAAAATGAATTGAAAAAGTGTACTAACAAAAGCTACCAATTGATCCTCAGAAGCCTTTTTATCAATGAGGCCTCTATTTTATTCATTTTCCATTATTTTCCTTCATTTTCCTCCTCACATGCAACGTGTGACCTTTCAAATTCCTTTTCTCCTATTTTCCATTATTTTCATAAAGAAAATGCCAATAAATGCCACTTTCCTTTCCAAAGCCTTTTCCAATTTCCTTAGCCATAATAACCTAAATGAACACCCACTAGGATGTTTTTACCACCATTCATCTTGGAATATGTGTCCCATGACCTTGGTATTATATTATTTTTACATGGATTTTTAATCAAGGCTATTACAGAACCATCCCCCTCGAGGGAACACCATCCTTGGTGTTCAATGACACCTACAACTAGAAAAATCACTGAAAACAAAACATTCTACCCATGGAGATTTATAACACAGCTTGTTACAGTATTTACAATGACCACCGTTGAAACACAAAAAACATACCATTTACTGGAGCTTTATAACATATCTCATCATAGTATTTACAATAGAAACACATATACTCATGCACATTTGCTTCAACAAGAAAATAACCATAATGTTCATGGAGCTTTATAAATATATCTCGGTACAGTATTTAAAATAATATACACATATATACATACACATTTTATCAACCAGCAAATAAAAGGATACGATGCCCATATCAACAATAAGGGAATCCAGAGGCTCACACCTCCACCCTCAAAGTAGTACCTAGATTCACTTCCTTTCTAGGAAGGCCATAATCTACTACCAAATCCAAAGCTGCATCCAATGTCCAACGCTACAATCCTTCACCACTTGTCCTCTCAATGAACAGTTACCAACTCGTCGTTCTAAGGAATACTCCCAATGTGCATATGATTCGATATGGAAATGCTAATGACCAAGAAAAATCCATCCTGACCTTCCCTTCTCTGCTACATATTCCCTCGGGAAATCTGGTCACCCCCTTCCGTGCAGTCACACACCTTCCAAGTTCCATGGGCATCCCCTTCTCTATTAGACAGTCCCTCAGGCGACCTCTCCTTTGGCAAGGTTTCCTTGCATCAGAAGGTCGAAAAACCAAGGCATATTCCTGCCTCAAACCATCATACCGGTCATAGCATGCTCATGGAAATCAATGGAAACTATTGGGTACCAGTGTCTCACAATGGCCATGCTCCTGAAGTGATTTACCAATATACTACTACCTGTTCCAATTCCTTTCACTGCTGCTACTAATTTCTTGCAATAATTTCCAACCACCCAATTGGGAATTTCCATGCTTTCCTGTACCAAGTGTTACACCATTGTTTGGTCATCTAACCTGTTACCGTTAGATGGACCTAAGTACAACATGTAAGACCAATTTTACCCTAAGTAAAATTGCTTTCACTATAAAAAATAACTTAGTAAACCACATTTATTAAGTTGTTTATGGTCTAAACAGGAAACCCCATCAGGAAATATTAAATAAATCCACATTTGTTTGATTTTCCTCAAGGAATAATTAGTTAAACAATAGTTTAATTAATATTCCCGGTCTTATTTAACCCAAAACAGGAAAATCAAGTAGATAAATTATTATTTATCTTATTATTTTCTAGGAATAATTATTTAAACCTTATTTAAATAATATTGCTTGTTAAATTTGACTAAATCATTCTTAAATAATTAAATAAATCATTATTTATTTGATTATTACTTAAACACATCCTTAAAATAATAAATAAATCATTTATTTATTTATTATTTACAAATAAAGGGATTTGACCCAAGTCAAATTCTTTTTCCCTCCAACAAATATAATAAAATATTCCATAAAAGTTGGATCTAGAATTGGTTAATAATATTTTAATTATGCACCAATATCTAGACTAACTCAATATTTTGTTATAAATAGAAGGGTTTTTCCATTCACTCACTACCTTTTGTTGCCTAAAGATCACTCTGGATTTATACTTTTGGTCTGAATTTGATCCACCGTCATTGTCATGTTTTGCTACCATTTTCTTGTGAGCTCCCTTTGAGTTCCATTTTTGTCTGGGTTTTCTACACCATCAAGAGAGAGGGATTTTAGATATGAAGTGCTGAGGGCTTACAAGAACCAATCCCATTGAGAAGGAATGGTAACATATTTCTATGTTCTCCTCCCAAGTTTCATAAATACAAAAAATTCTTTAAAATAATCTTGTCTTGTCTATTGGATGCATGGAGCAACTCTTGCTTTTATTTACTGCTTAATGTCTTTTAATGCATAGATCTATATTTTTGCAACATTTATCTTGGTCAACTAATTGCAGATCTAAAAATATTGGCAGCCATCTTTGTTGTTAGGGCTATTTGTTATGCGTAGCTAAAGTGAGCCTTTTTCGTACGTTTGCGATTAAGATTCATACTAACAATTGGCGACTCCACAAGGGTTTACGATTACGACCTTTGTCGTTTTTCAGATCCCTGCATATCCAGCTGATTCAAACCCTAGGATTTATCTTTAGCTTATTTTTTTTCTTTTCTTGATGTTGTTTTTAATCTATAAAACCTTAAAGCATTGAAAATTCTAACTTTCGTGTGTTTTCGGCCCTATTGCATATGTGACAAGCATCAACCGCAACTGAGATGAATTTTTTTTCTGAAACCTACTCCCGAGATTGTCGGAAGTGCAAGTCTCACTTTTTGGGCCAAAAAATGTGATTTGAACCTCCAGGGCATAGAAAACAGGCCAAAACCTGTGACCTCTGCAGAAAACAAGTCAGAAACTACGACCTGGACTTTTTGCGAGATTTTTTCTGAGATTTTTCTAAGTTTTTTTGGGCCTCTATTTAGGGTTGTCTGACCTCCGTCTCTGCCTGTTTTGGACCTGTACTTGTTTTGGTTTTCTCATCAAAGTGGGAACCTAGCCCCCTAGGGCTTCAGTACCCTCCACCTTTTGTGGAAGAGTTTTAGTTGCTGCAGGTTGTCTGAAATTTCAGAGTGTTCAGCCATTTTTTTCATATATGATCCCTTACCTTCAGATCCACTTCAGATTGGCTATTTATCCATCCAAAACACCTAAGTTTTAGTTTTTTCTTGGTTTTCCTCTAGGGTCCCCTCCGCTTCCCTCCAGGTAATAGCCTTTCGCCACCTCATTTACAACAATTTTTCGTCTGATTTTTTGCTATTTTTCTGCACCTATTTCCATCAGATTTGACCTTTATATCATTGTCCCTCCTGAATTTAGATCTACTTGCTATTTTGGTGTGTTTTGAATAGATTTTTTCCCTTCTACAGACTAGTTGTTGAGAGGCCCACCTCCTTGGGTTTAGATTAATGCATAATTAGCTGTTTATTTTTTGTTATTTCAATTTCATATACTGTTATCTTCAGGTTTATTTACCGTTCTACAACACATTTTTTATTTTTCTCTACAAACATTTAGGTTTAAAAATTAAAA
The DNA here is from genome assembly GCA_034641835.2 of Pinus albicaulis. NCBI lineage: Eukaryota > Viridiplantae > Streptophyta > Pinopsida > Pinales > Pinaceae > Pinus > Pinus albicaulis. Next base: position 785,701,182 of record CM076570.1, on the reverse strand, counting down.
TTTACACACTTAACACACACACCCAAATTGAAGAAGAGCCTGGTTAACATCGCCAAGCAAAGACTTTAACATTGAAATCAATTGATCCTACACCTCTTTGCCCTTGTTTCTACATTATAATCGGTTGGTCCTACACCTCTTCGCCCTTGTTGGTCTCTCTTCCCTTTGTGCCATGTTTGTGCCTTCACAATTGCGCCACCAAGGCATTTATCCCAGATACTTCTTGGCCTTCATCCTCAGTTTCTAGTAGAAAGACTTATTCCTCCGCGTAGGATTCAAGTTAGTCCCCCACCAAGTCCACACTCCGACTCCTCTTTTGGTTCATTGGGTTCCCCTTCTAGTTCTGCCCTCAGTTCTCCCCCTGTCACCCTCACCATGTCTGGTTCAGGACCTAACGCTGGTGGTAACCCCAGACCTAATGCTAGGAATACTACTAGTGGGACCGCAACATGAACTACTCCGGCTGCTCCCTTGCTCCACTGGTACCGAACTTTTGACTTCTTTCTGTCAATTGTCTGCAACCCACCAATCCGATCATGTCCAGGAATGGTGGAGAAGAAAGAAACCATTAGGGGAAGTTTGAGGTCTAAAATGGGCCTCCTAAGGAAAATATAAAATAATAGTGGAAATGATAAGATAAAATTTGATGACATTATCAAATTTTAGAGGGAAAAAAGAAAAAAACTATTTTTCCAACTCATATTTTCAAATTAACTCCCAAATTTTTTACTCAAATTTCGAGCGGGAGTACTCGTTAGATGAAAAATTTAATTCCTCATCTAATGAGTACCCATGCTGCATACTTTCGATGGACCCTTCTACACGAAAAAATGAGAAATACATGAAAAACTTGATTCTCATTTTTCACGTAGCAGGGTGCATCGAAAGTATGCAACATGGGTACTCCTTGGATGAGGAATTAAATTTTATATCCAACAAGTACTCCTGCTCGAAATTTGAGTAAAAAATTTGGGAGATAAGTTAAAAATACGAGTTGAAAAGTAGTTTTATTATTTTATTATTTTTTAATCTTTTTACCCTTTTAGTTAAAAAATGGTAAATCACCACCCATGGTTGACATCATCATCTTGAGTCCTATTGGTTCTTATAAAGTTTATTTTGGTTATACATTTTTCTTAGGAGGCCCATTTTAGACCTCAAAATTCCTCTAATGTATGTCGAGCCCCTACCTTCGAAGACCGTGTCTACATGGACTGGTTCCTGAGATCCCTTTTTCCTGCTATAGGAAAAAATGTCGCATCACATTTCCCAAAGAAGCCACTATCCATATTGCATTAAAATATGACCTGATCTATGCTCAGTCGGGTTATGTTTATACCGTTCTACCTGATCTTCCCAGACCCGGTGGTGCCAACACATTGGGGGCATCTCATGCTGCCAACGGTATCATTGGAGCTCTTTCTAATTCATACACATAACCTCCCATGGGCTATGGTTTCCCTCAGGGAGGGGATAGCACCTCCAGCACTTTTCCCCCTCCCGGTAGCATGTATCTAGGATACGACATGCCTCCTCATTTTTCCCATCCTGTTTACCACAATGTTGCTCAACCTCCTTATTATCTGTATCCACAACCTGGTGCTCCATCTCCTCAAGCATTAGCACCTCCGCCTCCCTTGCCTTCTCAATCTCCGCAATAATAGCCAACACCCCCTCAGGGGCAGGTATATGCAAAGCAAGGTGCGACTAATCCTCCTCCTTCCAAAAAGAAGAGGAAAGGCACTCAAAATCAATCTACCCCCGGTAATCCTAGACTTAATACTCAAAATAATGCACCTAACACTGCTAACCAGCAACAAGGCACTCAGCCCAAGTAGGGCAGGCCTGTTCGCACGAATAAGCCTTGTTCTTGTTGTGGTGTTTATGGTCATTACACTCATGATTGTCCTATTTTACCAAATATGTGGAAGATGTGGGAGACTCAAGAAAAATTGTGAGGACAACAAGCATCCCCTTTCGTCCCTCCCCATGCAGTGCCTATTCAGCCATCTGTGTTTACTAATCCTTTCCCTCAACAAGGATTTGTGGCTACCTGACCATCTGAAGGTCAGGCGACCACTCAACCTCCTCCATCTGGTACCTCCGATTACCATATTCTCATGATGAACTCTGACCAACCTATAATCGTAGACCTCAACCTTTAGAATCGGTCCTGTCAATACAACAAGCCTTCCGCTACGTCTGCCCCCGAGCCCCCTTCTTTAGGTTCTACAGAGCCTCTTTTGACACCAAATGGTACTTTGCAGATCAATTAGCCTAAGGCAGAGGTTCATATCAAGATCCCTAAAGGACCATTATGCCTAAACGCTGCTTTTGGTAAAGCTACCCATTCGTATAGTATAGTAGATGATTTGACACAATCTCCTGCTGCCATTTCAACGCTGGATCTCCTCCAGTCGTGCCTTTCACAACAAAAATCTCTACTATCTGCCATGTATATCCTTCAGATGATTGATTTATCATCTTCGATATTGACCGGTCAGAACATCCTCCTCTTCCTGCTTCCGTCGCCTTCCAAATCCCAGTCAAGATCCAGACCGCCAACATTTTGGTCATCTAACCTGTTACTATTAGATGGACCTAAGTACAACATGTAAGACCAATTTTACCCTAAGTAAAATTTCTTTCACTATGAAAAATAACTTAGTAAATCACATTTATTAAGTTGTTTATGGTCTAAACAGGAAACCCCATGAGGAAATATTAAATAAATCCACATTTGTTTGATTTTCCTCAAGGAATAATTAGTTAAACAATAGTTTAATTAATATTCCTGGTCATATTTAACCCAAAATAGGAAAATCAACTTGATAAATTATTATTTATCCTATTATTTTCTAGGAATAATTATTTAAACGTTATTTAAATAATATTCCTTGTTAAATTTGACTAAATCATTCATAAAAAATTAAATAAATCATTATTTATTTGATTATTACTTAACCAAATCCTTAAAATAATAAATAAATAATTTATTTATTTATTATTTACAAATAACGGGATTTAACCCAAGTCAAATTTTTTTTCCCTCCAACAAATATAATAAAATATTCCATAAAATTTGGATCTAGAATTGGTTAATAATATCTTAATTATGCACCAATATCTAGACTAACTCAATATTTTGTTATAAATAGAAGGGTTTTTCCATTCACTCACTACCTTTTGTTGCCTATAGATCACTCTAGATCTATACTTTTGGTTTGACTTTGATCCACCATCATTGTCATATTTTGCTACCATTTTCTTGTGAGTTCCATTTGAGTTCCATTTTTGTTTGGGTTTTCTACACCATCAGGAGAGAGGGATTTTAGATCTGAAGTGTTGAGGACTTACAAGAACCCATCCCATTAAGGAGGACTGGTAACATATTTCTATGTTCTCCTCCCAGGTGTCATAAATACAAAAAATTCTTTAAAACAATCTTGTCTTGTCTATTGGATGCATGGAGCAACTCTTGCTTTTATTTACTGCTTAATGTCTTTTAATGCATAGATCTAGATTTTTGCAGCATTTATCTTGATCAACTAATTGCAGATCTAAAGATATTGACAGCCATATTTGCTGTTAAGGCTATTCGTTATGCACAACTAAAGTGAGCCTTTTTCGTACGCTTGCAATTAATATTCATAGTAACAACTGACAACTCCACAAGGGTTTATGATTACGACCTCTGTCGTTTTTTAGATCCCTGCATATCCAGCTACTTCAAACCTTAGGATTTCTCTTCAGCTTCTTTTTTTTGGTTTTCTTGATGTGTTTTTTAACCTATAAAACCCTAAAACATTTAAAACATTGAAAATTCTAACTTCCATGTGTTTTCGGACCTATTGCGCAGGTGACAGGCATCAACCACAGCTGAGACGACAATTTTTTCTGAAACCTGCTCCCAGGAGTGCCAAAAGTGCAGGTCACACTTTTTGGGCTAAAACCTATGACCTGAACCTCCAGGGCACAAAAAGTAGGCCAAAACCTGTGACCTCTGCAGAAAATAGGTCAGAAACTGCGACCTGGATTTTTTGTGGGAATTTTATGAGATTTTTCTTAGTTTGTCTGGGCCTTTGTTCAGGGTTGACTGACCTCCATCTCTGCCTGTTTTGGACCTGTACTTGTTCTGGTTTTCTCATAAAAGTGGGAACCTAGCCCCTTAGGGCTTCAGTACCCTCCACCTTTTGTGGAAGAGTTTTAGTTGCTGCAGGTTGTCTGAAATTTCAGAGTGTTTAGCCATTTTTTTTCTTCATATCTGATCCCTTACCTTCAGATTGACTTTAGATTGGCTATTTATCCATCCAAAATGTTACACCATTTTTTTGGTCATCTAACCTATTATCATTAGATGGACCTAGGTACACCATGTAAGACCAATTTTACCCCAAGTAAAATTTCTTTTACTATGAAAATAACTTAGTAAACCACCTTTATTAAGTTGTTTATGGTCTAAACAGGAAACCCCATGAGGAAATATTAAATAAATATACATTTGTTTGATTTTCCTCAAGGAATAATTAGTTAAACAATAGTTTAATTAATATTCTCGGTTATATTTAACCCAAAACAAGAAAATTAATTAGATAAATCATTATTTATCTTATTATTTTCTAAGAATAATTATTTAAACCTTATTTAAATAATTTTCTTTGTTAAATATGATTAATTCACCCTTAAATAATTAAAAAAATCATCATTTATTTGATTATTACTCAACCACATCCTTAAAATGATAAATAAATCATTTATTTATTTATTATTTACAAATAACGGGATTTGACCCAAGTCAAATTCCTTTTCCCTCCAACAATATAATAAAATATTCCACAAAATTTGGATCTTGATTTGGTTAATAATATTTTAATTATGCACCAATATCTAGATTAACTCAATATTTTGTTATATATAGAAGATTTTTCCCATTCATTTACCACCTTTTGTTGCCTAAATATCACTCTGGATCTATACTTTTGGTCTGACTATTGATCCACCATCATAGTCATATCTTGCTACTATTTTTGTCTAGGTTTTCTACACCATCAAGAGAGAGGAATTCTAGAACTAAAGTGCCGAGGACTTAAAAGAACCCATCCCATTGAGGAGAACAGGGAACACCCTCTTGTGTTTTCCTCCCAGGTGCCATTAATACAAAATTCATTTGATATATTCTTGTCTTGTCTATTGGATGCATGGAGTGAATCTTGTTTTTTCTACTGCTTAATGTCTTCTAATGCATAGATCTAGATTTTTGCAGCATTTATCTTGATCACCTAACTATAGATATGAGGATATTAGTAGCCATTTATGTTGTTAGGGCTGTTTGTTATGCGCAGCTAAAGTGGTATTTTTTTCGTACACTTGGAATTAAGATTCATACTAACAACTAGCGACTCCACACGGGTTTACGATTATGACTGTTATCGTTTTTATGATCCTTGCATATCTAGATGCTTCAAACCCTACGATTTCTCTTTAGCCCCTTGTTTTTGCTTTTCTTGATGTTGTTTTTAACCTATAAAACCCTAATACAATAAAAATTCTGACTTCTGTGTGTTTTTGGACCTATTGCGTAGGTGACTGACATCCGGCTAGTAGCGGGAACAACATAATTTTTACGAAACACAATGGCGAGAGTCTGGGAAGTGCGAATTAAACGCACTGCCCCCAAACCTATAGCTAGACCTTTTGGGTGCCACCATTAGTAGGCCTCTGTTGATAACGGTATTTATGAGGCGGGCTTTTGCGGGGATTTTTCGAAAGTTTTAAGGTTTGTCTAAGCCTACATTTTTAGGTTGTTTGACCTCGGGACCTTTAGTTTTGGACCTATAATTATTTTGTTTCGCTCAAATAAGTGGGAACTGGCCCCCTAGAAGACTTCAATACCCTCCACTTTTTGTGAAGGGATTTTCTGACTAACGAGTTGTCTAAAATTTGAGTCTTGACCATTTTTTCAGATGCGATACCTTTCCTTCCGGATCCACTTCAAATCAACATCATCCAAATCACCTTATCTAGATTTTTTGGGTTTCCTCTGGAGTCACTCCGTTTCCCTTCAGAAGATAGCCTTTCGCCACCTTTTTTACATCAATTTTTCCTCTAATTTGTTGCTATTTTCTGCACCACTTTCCAGCAGATTTTGTCTTTTAGATCCCTGTCCCTCTTGACCTTAGATCTATTAGCCTTTTTAGTGTGTTTTGATTAGCTTTTTACTCACCTATATACTAGTTGTTGAGAGACCTGCCTCCTTGGGTTTAGATTATTGCATTTTTAGCTGTTTATTTTCTGTTTTTGCAAGCCTATATATTGTCATTTGCATGTTTATTTACAGCTATATAGCACACTTTTTATTTTTCTCTACAAACGTATGAGTTTAAAAATTAAAATTTACACAATTTTACACACACACCCTAAGCGAAAAAGGGCTTGGTTAACACCGCCAATAAAAGACTCTAAAAACATTGAAATCAATTGATCCTGCACCTCCCTGCCCTTGTTTCGACATTGTAATCAGTTGATCCTGCACCTCCCTGCTCTTGTCGGTCTCTTTTTCCTTTGTGCCGTGTTTGTGTTGTCATCATTGCTCAACCTCCCACGGGCTCTGGTTTTCCTTAGGGGGGTGCCAACACCTCCTGCATTTTTTCCTCTCCCGGTAGCATGTATCTGGGATATGACATGCCTCCTCTTTTCGCCCAACCTCCTGTTTACCATACTGTTACCCAACCTCTTTTTTATCCGTATGCACATCCTGGTGCTCCAGCTCCCCCAACATGAGCACCTCCTCCTCCCTTGCCTTCTCAACCCTCAAAACAACAACCACCGCCCCCTCGGGGGCAGGTGCATGCATAACAGGGCGTGACTTATTTTCTTCCCTCAAAAACGAAGAGGAAAGGCACTCAAAATCAAGCTGTCCTTGGTAATCCTGGAACTAATCAAGGTAATTCTCCTAACACTACAAACTAGCAACAGGGAAATCAGCCCAAGCAGGATAGGCCCATTCACACAAATAAGCCTTGTTCTTGTTGTAGTGTTCATGGCCATTACACACATGATTGTCCTCTTTTGCCACAGATGCGACAACTATGGGAGTCTCAAGCAACATTGCGAGGACAACAAGCCTCCCCTTCCATCCCTCTCAGTGTTGCGCCTAGCCAGCCGACTGTGCTTACTAATCATTTCCCTCATCAAGGATTTGTGGCTACACCACCACCTGAAGGTCAGGTGGCCACCCAACCTCTTTCGTCTGGTACCCCCGATTACCATATTCTCATGATGAACTCTGATCAACCTTCAACCGTAGACATCAATCTTCAGATTCGGTCCCGTTAGTACAACAAGCCTCCCGCTACGTCTATCCCCAAGCTGCCTCCTTCGGCCTCTACAGAGCCTCTTTCGACACCTGAGGGTCCATTGCAGATCACTCAGCCTAGGGTGAAGGTTCATACCAAGATCCCTAAGGGACCACTCCACTGAAATGCTGCTTCTGGAAAAGCTGCCCACTCGTATAGCATAGTCGATGATTTGGCACAATCCCCTGCTACCATTTCAACACTGGAACTCCTTCAGTCATGCCCTTCACAACGAAAATCTCTACTATCTGCCGTGGGTGCTATAGATCCTTCCGAAAATTGATTGATTGTCTTTGATGTTGACCGGTCAGAAAATCCTTCTCTACCTACTTCCGTCGCCTTCCAAATCCCAGTTAAGATCCAGAACACTAAGATTTCCCGGTGCATTATTGATGAGGGGGCATCCACCTGCGTGATGTTCACTTCGGTTTGGAAGCAACTTGGATACCCTGAGTTTGCTTCTTCCATGATCACTCTCCGAGCGTGGGATGGCCATGCCTCCAAGCCCATTGGCTTATTCCACAGTTGTCCTATTACTCTTGTGGGCAAGACTGTTTGTGTTGACATAGAAGTCATAGATGCCCCCTTAGATTACAACATTCTATTGGGTCGTATCTACACCTATGCGATGTCTGCTGTCCCTTCCGCAGTCCACTGCAAGATTTCCTTCGCTCATAACTGAAAGATAGTCACCATTTACCTGTTGACATATTACGAACCGAAGTCTCAGACCTCCCCTAAGTCCACTATCTCTTCAGTGGCCAGCAAGCAAACTGTTGATCCTTTGACCAGTATTTCACCTAGAGTCTACAAATATTCCTCACTACTTGGTACATTCCCTGGTCTTCCTCCTCCTGTCTCTCATCCCAGCTCATCGAATGTTTGCATGATGCAATCGTCTCAGACTGCCCTCAAGCGGCCCACCTTGGCTAGTCAATAGCCTCCTCGCTCTCCGCAGCCTTCTCTTAGCCCTTCGATTCAACCTTCTAGACCTCCTCCTCTCGGCCCTTCAGCTGGTATTCATGAGCCTCTTTACCCTCCTGGAACGGTTCCTCTAGGCCTTAACCATTTAAGAGCCATCCCGCCTGGCCATTACCCCTTCGGTCAGATACCGTTCCTAGCTCCCCCACCAGGAATCTATACGACCTCTATCATGACCACCCTCTCTCTTCCTAACTTGACCCTTGGGATTCCCATTTGGTACCTTGATCTTCCAGCCGCTACGCCACCAGGTCAACCCAAAGCTTACCTTGCTTTGACCCCGGTTCAATCGGTCCCCATGACTCCTTTTGCTGCAACAGTGCCTCAACCACCTCAAGAGGAACCCCCTCCTATTGCGACTACTTCGGGTAAGAAGGGAAAAGCTCAAAAGAGGGCCTCCAAGGATAAGGCTGCCTCGACAAAACCTGCACCTCCACTGCCCATAAAGCCCTATGCTTTGTGTGATGTCGTCAGTCATGCCACCCATAACTGTCCTGAACTGCCCCGTATCAAGCCCATGGTTAAAGTTGCATTCCCTGAGCCTACGGTCCCTGAAGGCCCTGTTTCTTCCTTGACCGTAGCCAAGAATCCTAAAAATATTCACACTAACCAACCTTGTGCATTGTGTGATCTCCATGGCCATTATTCTCACCATTTTCCCCGCCTTACGCATTACCGCGCCTCGTTAGAGGTAGTTCGGGAGTACGAGATTGAACAAAACCAATCCGCCTCTCCCGTACTTGCGCAATATGCTGCAGGCCAGACTAAGGATTTACTTGCTCCCGTTGACATCCCTCCCCCTGATGTCAAAATGAAGGAGCCTGCGGCCACCATCCTCTACCTTTCATCGTCCATGAGACCTTGGGTGGAAGCTCCCTTCGAATCTTCCCCTGTTGTTTCGCTTGACCTTCCTTCAGCGATCACCCTGGGCTCAACATTAGTAGATCCCTTATCTGCTTGTTCTTTCGTCATCCCCCGTGACAATGCGCATGTGAACCTTTCTTCTCATGATGATGAGTCAGGTAGCTTCGCCGCGTCATGTGGTCTCCCTTCCTCCAATCAGTCCATCTTCTATTGCGATGATGACATCATGGAAGCCACGTCCACCCCTGACCTCATCTTTCCCGCCCATCAACGGGATAACATCACCCGTGGCCATGGTGAATTTCGTAATCTTAGCACAAGTTACACCTCTGGTAGCTCCCACACTCCGCCTTACCGTCAACGTGTGAGTAGTAGACATATTACCCAGATCACTCCCTCCCGTAGAGTGCATTCGATTTCTACTTTGCGCTCAGGTTGCCAGCATTATTCATCATCCTTACATTTATTGTCATGTGGCACCTTTCATATGGACCTACCATCCACACCTTATATCGGTTTTGCTGATGGTGAAAGTCGCTACTCCAAGAATCTAGCCTTGGTAGGTTGGGCCATTTTTACCCCCTTTCACTCCCTTGTTCTCTCGAACGGGGCATGAATTGGTACTGCTACCAATAACTAGGCTGAATATAATGCCATACAAGTTTTATTACTCAATGCCCTTTCACATCGCATCCTCCACCTTCATGTTCATTCAGATTCCCTTCTTCTTGTCATGCAATTGAATGGTGTCTATCGTGTGCATAATCCTATCCTTTTTAGAAGATATTTATGAGTGAAGATTCTGATGCGTGAATTTGAAATCATTACATTAAGTCATGTACCTAGAGCACAAAATCACTATGTAGATAACATTGCAAACAATATTCTAGATTGGCATTTAGCATACGTATCTAACACAAGACAATAACATAAAAATATCAAAACGATGCATATCCATAATATGTGTCGTATAATATGTTTTAGAGTCCATCCACTCTGATACATATGATATGCCCATAGCATGTTACAAAACTCAAAACTGGGGGCAACATCTGCCCCTACACACTAATCACTATCTGGAGGATCCCGAGCCAGTGGCTCTGCTCCCGTAGCTCGTAGATCATGCATGCCCTGTCCGACCATCGCCATGTGCCGCATGACCCCTTGCCACTCAGAGGGTAGACCAATACATGGGTCTATGTACTAGTCATCTAAGTCCTGATAGCCGTGCTCTGAAACATCAGTTAGAATCCTCTCACATCTATGATGGATATCCTCTAGGAGGGCTGCTACATCCTCATTTTGCTGTGACCTCGCTCCACTAGGTCCTGCAGTTCCCGTTACTGCAGGTCGCCCCATATATCCGGTCGGTTTTACTGGTGCTGTATCTGCATACCAAAAGTTAACGAATCAGTACCACATATAATTTTTCTAGACCTTTACATGCACATAGAATATTATCAATTTATCATTTACCATTAGGCCCCCATATCCGACCAGGTGGTAGTGGCAAATCCGGATCCCCACAATAACTCATCCCACTATAGGGATAGTCGTCTATATACAGTGGCATCTGGTCCCAATGAGCAAAGAACTCGGGTCGGAACACCCGTCCAACCGCCCCACCTCCTCCTCTGCATAGTATTTTCCCCCACCGGTGCATCCTAGGCTCTCTTGGGCCCCCATCTTCGAGTTGTATGCGAGGTCGAAGTGTCGGGATATTCTTAAAGAAGAATGAGCACAAAACTATACTATATGCATAGTCATGATTCACTTTTAGCTTGCATAGTGACAACTGTCATTTCAACGATGAAAAAATCACCTGGGCCCACCCATAGTAGGTCCCACTCAAAACACTCTCCACCAGCATCATCTGCCCTATAGTAATGTGATGAAGTGCCTGGTTTCCCAGGATCTGCAGCACCACTGCGGCTACAGCACGGGTCTCTAACCTCTCCAAATCCCTGATGGGTATCTGAGTCCCCTTGACTTGGAGACCTGGTCGGTAATAGTGCTCTACAAACTCTATGATATTCCACCCCCGCGGTAATACTGGCTGAGTATTCCCTACCATCCCAAGTGGTGGGAGACCAGTCAGGAAATATATATCCTGGACCGTCAACTCGATCCGGTGCCCCTGCAATATAAAGACCTCATGGTCCAGGTCCCAATAGATGACAATCCGGGCCAATAAGGGCTCTCCAGCTCTCATCAAAGGGTTCTCTACAAAATTTAGAACCCCAAACCTGGCCAGTGCACCACGAACACCTTGATCCTCTCGGATCTCCAATCGTAATGCACTTAGGTCTCTTTCTCTCCAGTTGATCCGTAATTCTGCCATATTTTCCAAAAACTATCATATTTTTCAGAATACAGATACGAAAGACTGTATCTCATCATAAAAGCCTAGTACTCAGCCAAAAAATAGCACCGGAAAACCCCTCCTTGACAGCTCGTACTTTTCAGGCCCAAACCTGGGACAGGTCGCAGTTTTTTGCCCAAAACTTGCTACCCAGGTCACACTTTTTGCCCCAAAAAGTGCGAGCCGGCCTTGAAGGGGAGTAGGGGTCTGTTCCTGAGCCCTAGGGACCTAATTTGAACTTTTAATCCATTGAAAAGAAAGAGTAGGGTTAGGCCTCTTACCTGAAACTGACGAATCTCGATTCCAACGGTCGGTTTGTCCGCTACGATCATCGCAATATTTAGGGCCTTCTCTCCTCTCTACATTCACCACAGCTCCACATGCAAATGAGTGAATGTGGAGGGAAAACGCCTTATTAAAAGAGAAACCCTCATTTTTTCTCTCACTCGCTGAGACCCAACTGTAGCCCTGTTTTTCAAACATCTGTACCATTGGAAATCTCTCACCGAGTCCTAAAATGGGTATCTGTTAGTTTTTAGTGATTTGATACTTCACCAGGACAATTTTTTTCCAAGAAGCGTCACTTCACCCCTCCCAAAAATCGAATTTCTTCACTTGCAACACTCATACTGAGTGGCACCATTTGGCCCCCATACTTGTCCACGCTCATGTCAACTTTCGTCATGAGTTACCATCTTGTACTCATGTTTTCATGGTCCCCAGTGGACCTTTTCTGTGTGGCAGCACCATCGAGTCACCCTTGTTTAGAGCATCCAAGTTGAGTCATCATTGCATTCATGGAGTCTATCCCGAGTCCCTGTGAATCCCGTTATAGTCATCAATCCTTCAATGCTTGGTCCCTCTCTCGTGTCGCACATTATGGCCTTCAGTCCCACTGTCCCCTATCCCTCATGATATTGTGTCAGTCGCTGTCAGGTCCTCCATGCCCTTTATGCTCTAACAAGGGAATTCATCCGTTCGCTACTCAATACCCCCCATTCCATCATCATCATTGGTGTCAGTCTATTAGTTTCTCTACTATTTTCTCTCGTGCCTTAGTTGAGGATCCCTTATTGCCTCACCTATGGCGGACCTCCTTCTGTCAACATCAGCTCATTCATTCCAGAAGATAGGTCTAGAGGGCAATGTACCTTGGTTCCAGCTTCCACTCTTGTTCGGTGCCTCAGATCAAGCAAAGGGACTCCTTATTTCCCTTTGACTTGGTTTTTTCTCAGCTCCATCTCCTTTCAGCATGATCGAGATCCGTATACTTGATGGTTCAGTGATGCAGCAGTTGATATCAGTGATGCTCGGGTGTGTGTGAGATGTCTCAGCCCTCATGAGGGGGTGGCCCTATAGGTAGCCTCCCACATACCTGGATGACCTCTTCATCACTGTCTTTTTATGCAGCTCCATACATTTGATGATGTCGGCCTTAGCCGCTTGCAAAGCTTTTTTTTTTGCATATATCAATTAGATTTTCAAAGCCCTTTCCTATTTTAAGGGGAATCTAGATCGCATTTATACCTCATGTACTAAGATATTATTGTAAAAGTCCTGGTTGTTATCCCAGGCACAATATGTATGTGAGATTCATTATTGTGTTGTTTATCTGGCTCATGTTTATGCCAGCATGTACTATATTGGCCAGTTTCGTGGTTTTCCGGACGCCTTATTGTTTGTACTTTGCCTCGACGAGGATAGGTATGCCTCCCCCACCGCCTATAGCATAGGTACTTACTCATCAAAGAGACTTGTCGCACATGTAAGTCTCGCCTCCTCAGGGTTTAGTTCTTTTCAGCACTTTGTTCTACCTTATACTTCTCTTTCTTTGACTTCCCCTTCGATGTCTAGTGATTGAGTTCTTACAATGTACTTTAGTCATATGATTAGCTCCTAGCGCTCGCATGCTGGGGGGCAATCTGTTACACCATTTTTTTGGTCATCTAACCTATTGTCATTAGATGGACCCATGTACACCATCATAAGACCAATTTTACCCCAAGTAAAATTTCTTTCACTATGAAAATAACTTAGTAAACCACCTTTATTAAGTTGTTTATGGTCTAAATAGGAAACCCCGTGAGGAAATATTAAATAAATATACATTTGTTTGATTTTCCTCAAGGAATAATTAGTTAAAAAATATTTTAATTAATATTCCTGGTTATATTTAACCCAAAACAAGAAAATTAATTAGATAAATCATTATTTATCTTATTATTTTCTAAGAATAATTATTTAAACCTTATTTAAATGATATACTTTGTTAAATATGACTAATTCACCCTTAAATAATTAAATAAATCATTATTTATTTGATTATTACTCAACCACATCCTTAAAATGATAAATAAATCATTTATTTATTTATTATTTACAAATAAATGGATTTGACCCAAGTCAAATTCCTTTTCCCTCCAACAAATATAATAAAATATTCCACAAAAGTTGGATCTTGATTTGCTTAATAATATTTTAACTATGCACCAATATCTAGATCAACTTAATATTTTTTTATAAATAGAAGGGTTTTCCCATTCATTTACCACCTTTTGCTTCCTAAAGATCACTCTGGATCTATACTTTTGGTTTGACTATTGATCCATCATCATAGTCATATTTTGCTACTATTTTTGTCTGGGTTTTCTGCACCGTCAAGAGAGAGGAATTTTAGATCTGAAGTGCTGAGGACTTACAAGAACCCATCCCATTCAGGAGAACAGGGAACACCCTCTTGTGTTTTCCTCCCAGGTGCCATTAATACAAAATTCATTTGATATATTATTGTCTTGTCTATTGGATGCATGGAGTAAATCTTGGTTTTTCTACTGCTTAATGTCTTCTAATGCATAGATCTACGATTTTGCAGCATTTATCTTGATCATCTAACTCCAAATTTGAGGATATTATCAGCCATTTCTGCTGTTAGGGCTGTTTTTTATGTGCAGCTAAAGTGGTCTTTTTTCGTATGCTTGGAATTAAGATTCATACTAACACAAAACACCTCCTTTTATTTTTTTTTGGGTTTTCCTCTAGGGCCCCCTCCGCTTCCCTCCAGGTTATAGCCTTTTTCCACCTCATTTACAACAATTTTTCCTTTGATTTTTTGCTATTTTTCTGCACCTATTTCTAGCAGTTCTGACCTTTATATTTTTGTCCCTCCCAATTTTAGATCTATTGGCTATTTGGGTGTGTTTTGACTAGATTTTTTCCCACCTACAAACTAGTTGTTGAGAGGCCCGCCTCCTTGGGTTTAGATTAATGCATAATTAGATGTTTATTTTCTGTTATTTTAGTTTCATATACTATTATCTGTAGGTTTATTTACAGTTATACATCACAATTTTTATTTTTATCTACAAACGTCTGGATTTAAAAATTAAAATTTACACACTTAACACACCGAAGTGAAGAAGTGCTTGGTTAACATCGCCAAGCAAAGACTTTAACATTGAAATCAATTGATCCTGCACCTCTTTGCCCTTGTTTCGATATTGTATCAATTGATCCTGCACCTTTTCGCCCTTGTTGGTATCTCTTCCCTTTGTCCCGTGTTTGTGCCTTTACCATTGCACCACCAAGGCGTTTATCCCGGAGACTTCTTGGCCTTCATCCTCAGTTTCCGATAGGAAGAATAAATCCTCTGTGTAGGATTCGAGTTAGTCCTCCATCGAGGCTGCACTCCGACTCCTCATTTGGTTCATTGGGTTCCCATTCTAGTTCTGCCCCCAGTTCTCCCCTTGTCACCTTCACCATGTCTGGTTTAGGACCTAACGCTCGTGGTAACCCTGGACCTAATGTTGGGAATACTACTAGTGGTACCACAACAGGAACTACTCTGGCTGCTCCCTTTCTCCCCTATATGGCAGGCCTGAGTCTTCTTGATTTTAACCAGTTGATCAATGACCCTATACGCCATGATGCTGGTTGACCTGCTATGCCAACCAAGCTCCCTTACGACATTCCTAAGTTTGAAGGTCTTACTGGAGATGATCCTACAAACCATGTTCAATATTTCCACATGTGGTGTTCATCTAACTCCATTACCGATGACTCTGTCCATCTTTGGTTGTTCCAAAATACGCTTACTGGTGAAGCTTCTAAGTGGTATGTTGATCAGGCCTCATCCTCTCATACCACCTTTGAGACTCTTTCCCAGGATTTTCTGTCTTATTTCCAGCTTCCCCTCCATTATGACACTGGTACCAAACTTTTGACTTCTTTCCGTCAATCGTCTGTGACCTGCCTATTCGATCATGTCCAGGAATGGCAGAGAAGAAAGAGCCTATGTCGAGCTGCCAGCTTCGAAGACCGTGTCTACATGGACTGGTTCCTTAGATCCCTTTTTCCTGCTATAGGTAAAGATGTCGCATCACATTTCCCTCAAACCGAAGAAGCCACTCTCCAGATTGCGTTAAAATATGACCCGATCTACGCTCAGTCGGGTTATATTTATATTGTTCTACCTGATCTTCCCAGACCTAGTGGTGACAACGCATCGGGGAAATATCATGCCACAAACGGTATCGTTGGAGCTCTTTCTCATCCATACACTCAACCTCCCATAGGCTATGGTTTCCCTTAGGGAGGGGCCAACACCTATAGTAATTTCCCCCCTCCTGGTAGCATGTATCCAGGATACAACATGCCTCTTCTTTTTGCCCAAACTGTTTACCACAATGTTAATCAACCTCCTTATTATCTGTATCCATAGCCTGGTGCTCCAGCTCCCCAAGCATTTTCACCCCCACCTCCCTTGCCTTCTCAACCCATGCAACAACAGCCACCACCCCCTCAGGGGCAGGTATATGCACAGTAGGGCATGACTAATCCTCCTCCTTCCAAGAAGAAGGGAAAACGAATTCAAAATCAATCTGCCCCTAGTAATCCTGGACTTAATCGTCAAAATAATGCACTTAACACTGCTAACCAACAACAGGGCACTCAGCCCAAGCAGGACAGGCCTGTTTGCACGAATAAGCCTTGTTCTTGCTGTGGTGTTTATGGTCATTACACTCACGATTGTCCTCTTTTACCACAAATGTGACAAATGTGGGAGACTCAAGCAAAATTGTGAGGACAACAAGCCTCCCTTTTCGTCCCTCCCCATGCTACGCCTAGTCAGTCGGCTGTGTTTTCTAATCCTTTCCCTCAGCAAGGATTCATGGCTACCCAACCACTTGAAGGTCAGGCGGCCACTCAACGTCCTCCATCTAGTACCTCTGATTACCAGATTCTCATGATAAACTCTGACCAACCTATAACCATATACCTCAACCTTCAGACTCGGTCGCGTCAGTACAACAAGCCTCTTGGTACGCCTGCCCCTGAGCCCCCTTCTTCAGGTTCTACAGAGCCTATTTCGACACCTAATGGTCCTTTGCAGATCCCTCAGTCTAAGGAATAGGTTCATACCAAGATCCCTAAGGGACCATTATGCTAAAATGTTGCTTCTGGAAAAGCTGCCCATTCGTAAAGTATAGTAGATGATTTGGCGCAATCTCCTGCTGCCATTTCAACACTGGAACTCCTCTAGTCGTGCCCTTCACAATGAAAAGCTCTACTATCTACCATGGGCACTGTATATCCTTCAGATGATCGATTGATCATCTTCGATGTTGACCGTTAAGAACATCCTCCTCTTTCTGCTTCCGCCGCCTTCCAAATCCCAGTCAAGATCTGGAACAACAACGTTTTGGTCATTTAACCTGTTACTATTAGATGGACCTAAGTACAACATGTAAGACCAATTTTAACCTAAGTAAAATTTCTTTCACTATGAAAAATAACTTAGTAAACCACATTTATTAAGTTGTTTATGGTCTAAACAGGAAACCCCATGAGGAAATATTAAATAAATCCACATTTGTTTGATTTTCCTCAATGAATAAGTAGTTAAACAATAGCTTAATTAATATTCCTAGTCATATTTAACCCAAAACAAGAAAATCAATTAGATAAATTATTATTTATCTTATTATTTTCTAGGAATAATTATTTAAACCTTATTTAAATAATATTCCTTGTTAAATTTGACTAAATAATTCATAAATAATTAAATAAATATTTATTTATTTGATTATTACTCAACCACATCCTTAAAATAATAAATAAATCATTTATTTATTTATTATTTACAAATAAAGGGATTTGACCCAAGTCAAATTCTTTTTCCCTCCAACAAATATAATAAAATATTCCATAAAAGTTGGATCTAGAATTAGTTAATAATATTTTAATTATGCACCAATATCTAGACTAACTCAATATTTTGTTATAAATATAAGTGTTTTTCCATTCACTCACTACCTTTTGTTTCCTAAAGATCACTCTGGATCTATACTTTTGGTCTAACTTTGATCCACCATCATTGTCATATTTTGCTACCATTTTCTTGTGAGCTCCTTTTGAATTCCATTTTTGTCTAGGTTTTCTACACCATCAAGAGAGAGGGATTTTAGATCTAAAGTTTTGATGACTTACAAGAACCCATCCCATTGAGGAGGACTGGTAACATCTTTCTATGTTCTCCTCCCAGGTGTCATAAATACAAAAAATTCTCTAAAACAATCTTGCTTGTCTATTGGATGCATGGAGAAACTATTTCTTTTATTACTGCTTAATGTCTTTTAATGCATAGATCTATATTTTTGCAGCATTTTTCTTGGTCAACTTATTGCAGATCTAAAAATATTGGCAACCATCTTTGTTGTTAGGGTTGTTTGTTATGCGCAGCTAAAGTGAGCCTTTTTCGTATGCTTGCGATTAAGATTCATACTAACACCAAGTGCAAAAATTCCATTAGATTCAAAATAAATTGAAATAAATTCACATCATATCTAATTGGTAGCTCATAAACAAGGTACACTTGCAATTCTGTTTATTTCCTGTTAAAACAAGTCAAAGTAATCATGTATAAACATATCACATCCAGTTAGCTCAAAGCACAACCATCATAATCAAAATCATAGATCACATGTAACCATCATAAACCAAAATAATAGATCACATGCATAATTAAAACTGAAATAAAATACTAATACTTATCCTTCAATATATCCTTAGCTTCTACCTTTATTCTTTCCATACACAAACCAGATAAGTTGCCACACCCAACAAGCACCTAGTGCTTTCACTTCTCTTCAACCACGTACACATACACATAGTGTGCATCACACACATACAACCACACAAGGCATAAAACACCATACCATACATGCACCAACACATGAAATACAACACATACACATACAATCGACATACAAAACAACAAACACACCTGCACCTGGTGTATGACACAACACATACACCTGCACCCGGTGTGCAACACAATAAAATACATACACCTGCACCCGGTGTACAACACAACATATATACTTGCACCCGATGTACGACACAATAGAATACATATACATACAAAGAGTACAACACAATGAACACATATGCCACGATATCATGAGTACACAATGCACATACATAGTACCACACGTACACAAAACAACATGTACGACATGCACAAAATACCACATATGCACAATACAACATGTACTACATGCACACACTACCACATGTACAATATGTACATAGTACCACCTGCACCACATGTACGCAACACCACTTGCACATCGTGTACACAACACCACATGCACGACATGTACACAACACCACATGTACATAGCACCACATGCACGACATGTACACAACACTACCTGCACACAACACCCCATATAAAACATTTACACAACACCGCATGCACACAACACCATATATACAATCATACACACAACACCACATGTACATAACACCATATGTACAACATGCACACCACGCCATATTCACACAACACGCATATGCAACATGCATAGAGCACCATATGTACACAAAACCACATATCCAACATGTGTACATCACCATATGTACACAACACCACATATCCAGCATGCACACACCACCATTTGTGCACAACATTGCATAGAGAACATGTACACAACACCATCTATACATAGCACTGCATAAACAACATGTACACAACATTTCATGCACACAACGTCATAAGGGCAACATGTACAACATGTACAACATAATATACACAAAAATAGTACCACACATCCAGATACCACACTGTCTCTACCATGGAACCTTTCTTCCAATGTAGTTCCACCATACATTCTTGTCCCAACATATCACATATAATAATACTTTCATTCCACTAATGTATTTCACAACATTACTTGTCCATAACATAAAAGTAGGCATAATAAAAGCATATAATGTCAATTCATATGCACATGATACTGACCTTGTAGATATGTCACAAGTACTCTTCCCACTTTGTTCCTCATAAACCAGGAACCTCTTCATGCCATTCACTTGCATATGCAATCATTCCTCCACAAGAGTGATTCCTGATGACCCTATAAGACAAGGGAATACATACATACATATATACATATAATCATCAACATAAAACAATCGTGATCTTTGATGACCCTGTCAAACATTGACACACACACACACACACACACACATAATCATTAGCATAAAGAAATCATGATCCCTGAAGACCATGTTAAACAACGACATACATACATACACATTAACACACTCATGATCACAACAGAATTACTTGATATCACAAGGTCTAGGTTAAGAGAACTCCCTTTATTCGTGCACAACATGCACAACTTTGAGAGCAATAGTTCCCAACATAGACAAAGCATCTGACACCTTAAATCCATTCACCTTACCTTTCTTGATTACCTTTCTCATGACTATCCTTCCACCATCCATTTCCACCAATGGAACCAGCCAAACCAACTGAATATCATACTCTTGCATTTAGCTGCCCTTATACATGCACCAAGCTTCATTCAGGTATTACATTACTTGTTTGGTTTCATCCAACTCTTCCCTAACTCCATTAACTTTCCTCTTTCCCAACCAATTACCAAGGCTCTCAAAACATAAAAGTACATAACAAAATAAACAAAGAATAAAACCATAAAAATAATATAAATATGACACCACGAACAAAGTGGCATGATCATGCACTAGACATAAACAAGACACAATCTGTATAAATTATACAATATGCATGTATATTACCAGACTCCCCTGATATAACAAATTAATCGATCTGTGTGATATTGGTGGCCACCCACCTATTCCACTTGGCCTCCCACCATTGTCTCTTTCAGTTTTTCAGTTTCGGCATAACTTACTATTTTTAGCAGTTTTTCGGGTCCTGAACTTCCGGAGCCGTTTTGAGGCCCTAAACGACGTTTTTTGGGTATAATTTTAATGATTGAATTAAAATTTTTACTTTGTTTTTATTTTTATTTTTTTTATCTTCATATATTTTTAAATTTTAAGCTTTTAAATGTTTTTATTTTTTAAATTTATTTTTTTTCTTAAATTTTAGGTTTTTTTTTTAATGTTTGAATTTTTAAAATTAAAAAATGTTACTTCTATTTTTAAAAATGCCAAAAGTAGGACACAATTTTTTTTTAGTTATTCCAGCATCAACTGGTTTTGTTTTGAGGGTGTTTTTTCAATCCTTTTTTCAAGAAACAATTTTGTTTTTACCATAATTTTATAAAATGTTGAAATTTGACCTTAAAAAAAAACGAAGTGCGTTCTGGAAGACACATTTTTTTTTTTTGGGTGTTTTTTCAATCCTTTTTTCAACAAACAATTTTTTTTTTAGCATAATTTTAGAAAATGTTGAAATTTGACCTTAAAAAAAAAACAAGTGCATTCTGGAAGACACACTTTTTTTTTGGGGGGTGTTTTTTCATGTTTTTTGAGAGTTTTTGGGCTAGAGTTCCCGTTTTGAGGTCAGGTTACCTATTTCATCGGTAACTATGTTCATGACTCAATTGCCATGGTCCCCAAGGAAAGCTCAATCTAGGA